>JAQQAC010016209.1:40427199-40447754 GCA_029783875.1 Phataginus tricuspis
CCAAAACACAAACAACAACAAATGTTGGCGAGGATGTGGAGAGAGGGTAACCCTCCTACATTGCTGGTGGGAATGCAAATTAGTTCAACCATTGTGGAAAGCAGTATGGAGGTTCCTCAAAAAACTCAAAATAGAAATACCATTTGACCCAGGAATCCCACTCCTAGGAATTTACCCCAAGAATGCAGCAGCCCAGTTTGAGAAAGACAGATGCACCCCTATGTTTATTGCAGCACTATTTACATTTTGACAATATTTATTCTTCCTAGCCAAGAGCATGGGATGCATTTCTATTTGTTAGTGTCTTCCTTAATTTCTCCTAGGAGTGTCTTGTAGTTTTCAGAGTACAGGTCTTTCACTTCCTTCTTTAGGTTTATTCCTAGGTATTTTATTCTTTTAGGTGCAATTGTGAATGGAATTGTTTTTCTGATTTCTCTTTCTGTTAGCTCATCATTAGTGTATAGGAAAGCAACAGATTTCTGTGTGTTAATTTTATATCCTGCAACTTTGCTGAATTCAGATGTTAGATCTAGTAGTTTTGGAGTGGAGTCTTTAGGGTTTTTTATATACAGTATCATATCATCTGCAAATAGTGACAATTTGACTTCTTCTTTACCAATCTGGATGCCTTGTATGTCTTTGTTTTGTCTGATTGCCGTGGCTAGGACCTCCAGTACTATGTTGAATAACAGTGGAGAGAGTGGGCACCCCTGTCTTGTTCCCAATCTTAGATGAAAAGCTTTCAGCTTCTCGCTATTAAGTATGATGTTAGCTGTGGGTTTGTCATATATGGCCTTTATGATGTTGAGGTACTTGCCATCTATACCCATTCTGTTGAGAGTTTTAATCAAAAATGGATGCTGTATTTTTTCAAATGCTTTTTCAGCATCTATGGAGGTGATCATGTGGTTTTTGTTCTTCTTTTTATTGATGTGATGGATGATGTTGATGGATTTTTGAATGTTGTACCATCCTTGCATCCCTGGGATGAATCCCACTTGATCATGGTGTATGATCCTCTTGATGTATTTTTGAATTCGGTTTGCTAATATTTTGTTGAGTATTTTTGCATCTATGTTCATCAGGTATATTGGTCTGTAATTTTCTTTTTTAGTGAGGTCTTTGCCAGGTTTTGGTATTAGAGTGATGCTGGCTTCATGGAAAGAGTTTGGAAATATTCCCTCCTCTTCTATTTTTTGAAAACCTTTAAGGAGAATGGGTGTTATTTCTTCTCTATATGTCTGGTAGAATTCAGAGGTGAATCCATCAGGTCCAGGGCTTTTGTTCTTGGGTAGTTTTTTGATTACAGATTCAATTTCTTTGCTGGTGATTGGTCTGTTTAGTTTTTCTGTTTCCTGCTTGGTGAGTTTGGAAGGCTGTATTTTTCTAAGAAGTTGTCCATTTCTTCTAGGTTTTGCAGCTTGTTGGCATATAGATGCTCGTAATATTCTCTTATAATTCTTTGTATTTCTGTGGGGTCCGTCGTTATTTTTCCTTTCTCATTTGTGATTCTGTTTATGTGTGTAGATTCTCTTTTTCTCTTAATGAGTCTGGCTAGGGGTTTATCTATTTTGTTTATTTTTTCAAAGAACCAGCTTTTGGTTTCATTGATTTTTTTCTATTGTTTTATTCTTCTCAATTTTATTTATTTCTTCTCTGATCTTTATTATGTCTCTCCTTCTGGTAACTTTTGGCCTCATTTGTTCTTCTTTTTCCAATTTCAATAATTGTGTCCTTAGACTGTTCATTTGGAAATGTTCTTCCTTCTTTAAGTGGGCCTGGATTACAATGTACTTTCCTCTTAAGACTGCCTTTGGTAACTATTAGTCCATTCTTGGGTTCTGTGAGTCTGCTGCTGTTTTGTTCCTTCAGTTTTTTTCTTTGTTCTCATACTCCACATATGAGTGAAATCACTTGATACTTGCCTTTTTCAGCCTGGCTTATTTCACTGAGCATAATACCCTGTAGCTCTATCCGTGTTGTTGCAAATGTTAGGATTTGTTTTCTTCTTATGGCTGAATAGTATTCCACTGTGTATATGTACCACATCTTCTTTATCCATTCATCTACTGATGGACACTTAGGTTACTTCCATTTCTTGGCTATTGTAAATACTGCTGCGATAAACATGGGGATGCATATGTCTTTTTCAAACGGGGCTGCTGCATTCTTAGGGTAAATTCCTAGGAGTGGGATTCCTGGGTCAAATGGTATTTCTATTTTGAGTTTTTTGAGGACCTTCCATACTGCTTTCCACAATGGTTGAACTAATTTGCATTCCCACCAGCAGTGTAGGAGGGTTCCACTTACTCGACATCCTTGCCAACATTTGTTGTTGTTTGTGTTTTGGATGTTGGCCATCCTCACTGGTGTGAGGCGATATCTCATTGTGGTTTTAATTTGCATTTCTCTGATGATTAGCGATGTGGAGCATCTTTTCATGTGTCCGTTGGCCATCTGAATTTCTTCTTTGGAGAAGTGTCTGTTCAGATCCTCTGCCCATTTTTTAATTGGATTATTTGCTTTTTGTTTGTTGAGGTGTGTGAGCTTTTTATATATTTTCGATGTTAACCCTTTATTAGATATGTCATTTATGAATATATTCTCCCATACTGTAGGATGTCTTTTTGTTCTACTGATGGTGTCCTTTGCTGTACAGAAGCTTTTCAGCTTGATATAGTCCCATTTGTTCATTTTTGCTTTTCTTTCTCTTGCCCAAGGAGATGCATTCAGGAAAAATTGCTCATGTTTATATTCAAGAGAGTTTTGCTTGTGTTTTCTTCTAAGAGTTTTATCGTTTCATGACTTACATTCAGGTCTTTGATCCATTTCGAGTCTACTTTTGTGTATGGGGTTAGACAATAATCCAGTTTCATTCTCTTACATGTAGCTGTCCAGTTTTGCCAACACCAGCTGCTGAAGAGGCTGTCATTTCCCCATTGTATATGCATGGCTCCTTTATCATATATTAATTGACCATATATGTTTGGGTTAATATCTGGACTCTCTATTCTGTTCCACTGGTCTGTGGGTCTGTTTTTGTGCCAGTAGCAAATTGTCTTGATTACTGTGGCTTTGTAGTAGAGCTTGAAGTTGGCAAGCAAGATCCCCCCTGCTTTATTCTTCCTTCTCAGGATTGCTTTGGCTATTCGGGGTCTTTTGTGGTTCCATATGAATTTTAGAACTATTTGCTCTAGTTCATTGAAGAATGCTAGTGGTATTTTGATAGGGATTGTATTGAATCTGTACATTGCTTTAGGCAGGATGGCCATTTTGACAATATTAATTCTTCCTACCCAAGAGCATGGGATAAATTTCCATTTGTTATTGTCCTCTTTAATTTCTCTTAAGGGTGTCTTGTAGCTTTCAGGGTATAGGTCTTTCACTTCCTTGGTTAGGTTTATTCCTAGGTATTTTATTCTTTCTGATGCAATTGTGAATGGAATTGTTTTCCTGAGTATAGGAATGCAAGAGATTTATGTGTATTAATTTTGTATCCTGCAACATTGCTGAATTCAGATATTAGTTCTAGTAGTTTTGGAATGGATTCTTTAGGGTTTTTTATGTACAATATCATGTCCTCTGCAAATAGTGACAATTTGACTTCTTCCTTACCAGTCTGGATGACTTTTATTTCTTTGTTTTGTCTGATTGCCGTGGCTAGGACCTCCAGTACTATGTTGAATAACAGTGGGGATAGTTGGCATCCCTGTCTTGTTCCCAATCTTAGATGAAAAGCTTTCAGCTTCTGGCTGTTAAGTATGATGTTAGCTGTGGGTTTGTCATATATAGCCTTTATGATGTTGAGGTACTTGCCCCCCATACCCATTTTGTTAAGAGTTTTTATCATGAATGGGTGTTGAATTTTGTCCAATGCTTTTTCAGCATGTATGGAGATGATCATGTGGTTTTTGTTCTTCTTTTTGTTGATATGGTGGATGATGTTGATGGATTTTCGAATGTTGTACCATCCTTGCATCCCTGAGATGAATCCCAGTAGATCATGGTGTATGATCCTCTTGATGTATTTTTGAATTTGGTTTGCTAATATTTTTTGAGTATTTTTGCATCTACATTCATCAGGGATATTGGTCTGTAATTTTCTTTTTTAGTGAGGTCTTTGCCCGGTTTTGGTATTAGAGTGATGCTGGCTTCATAGAAAGAGTTTGGAAGTATTCCCTCCTCTTCTATTTTTTGGAAAACTTTAAGGAGAATGGGTGTTATTTCTTCTCTATATGTCTGGTAGAATTCAGAGGTGAATCCATCAGGTCCAGGGCTTTTGTTCTTGGGTAGTTTTTTGATTTGTTCTTCTTTTCCAGTTTCCATGACTGTGACGTTAGACTATTCATTTTGGATTGTTCTTCCTTCTTTAAATAGGCCTGGATTGCTATATACTTTCCTCTTAGAACTGCCTTCATTGCATCCCACAGAAGTTGAGGTATTTTGCTGTTGTTTTAATTTGTCTCCATATATTGCTTGATCTCTGTTTTAATTTGGTCATCGATCCATTGATTATTTAGGAGCATGTTGTTTGTCCTCCATGTATTTCTGAGCCTTTTTGTTTTCTTTGTAGAATTTATTTCTAGTTTTATACCTTTGTGATTTGAGAAGTTGGTTGGTAGAATTTCAATCTTTTTGAATTTAGTGAGGCTATTTTTGTGGCCTAGTATGTGCTGTATTCTGGGAAATGTTCCATGTGCATTTGAGAAGAATGTGTATCCTGCTGCTTTTGGGTGTAGGGTTCTGTAGATATCTGTTAAGTCCACCTATTCTAGTGTGTTGTTCAGTGCCTCTGGGTCCTTACTTATTTTATTTCTGGTTGATCTGTCCTTTGGAGTGAGTGTTGTATTGAAGTTTCCTCGAATGAATGCATTGAATTCTACTTCCCCCTTTAATTCTGTTAGTATTTGTTTCACACATGTAGGTGATCCTGTGTTGGGTGCATAGATATTTATAATGGTTATATCCTGTTGTTGGACTGTTCCCTTTATCATTATGTAATGTCTTTCTTTATCTCTTGTGACTTTCCTTGTTTTCAAGTCTATTTTCTCTGATTAAAGTACTGCAACACCTGCTTTTTTCTCCCTATTGTTTGCAGGAAATGTTTTTTTCCATCCCTTCACTTTTAGTCTTTGTATGTCTTTGGGTTTGAGGTGAGTCTCTTGTAAGCAGCATATAGATGGGTCTTTCTTTTTTATCCATTCTATTACTCTGTGTCTTTTGATTGATGCATTCAGTCCATTTACATTTAGGGTGATTATCGATAGATATGTACTTATTGCCATTGCTGGCTTTGGATTCGTGGTTACCAAAGGTTCAAGGGTAGCTTCCTTAGTATCTAACCATCTAAGTTTAACTCACTTATTATGCTATTATAAACACAGTCTGATGATTCTTTATTTCTCTCCCCTCTTATTCTTCCTCCTCCATTCTTTTTATGTTAGGTGTTTTATTCTGTACTCTTTTTTGTTTCACTTGACTGCTTTTCTGGATAACTGATTTAATTTTTTTCCTTTAGTTAGTATTTGGTTGGTCTGCTTTCTTTGCTGTGATTTCATTTTCTCTTGTGACATCTATTTAGCCTTAGGAGTACTTCTATCTAGAGCAGTCCCTTTAAAATATGCTGTAGAGGTGCTTTGTGGGTGGTAAATTCCCTCAGCTTTTGCCTATCTGGGAATTGTTTAATCCCTCCTTCAAATTTAAATGATAGTCATGCTGGATACAGTATTCTTGGTTCAAGGCCCTTCTGTTTCATTGCTTTAAATATATCATGCCATTGTCTTCTGGCCTGTAAGGTTTCTGTTTAGAAGTCTGATGATTGCCTGATGGGTTTTCCTTTGTAGGTGATTTTTTTCCTCTCTCTGGCTGCTTTCAATACCCTGTCCTTGTCTTTGATCTTTGCCATTTTAATTATTATATGTCTTGGTGTTGTCCTCCTTGGGTCCCTGTGTTGGGAGATCTGTGGGCTTCCATGGTCTGGGAAACTATTTCCTTCCTCAGCTTGGGGACGTTTTCAGCAATTATGTCTTCAAAGACACTTTCTATCCCTTTTTCTCTTTCTTCTTCTTCTGGTACCCCAAATGTTGTTCCGTTTGGATTGGTCACACAATTCTCTTAATATTCTTTCATTCCTAGATATGCTTTTATCTCTCTCTGCCTCACCTTCTCTGTATTCCTGTTCTCTGATTTCTATTCCATTGATAGTCACTTGCACCGTATCCAGTCTACTCTTAAGACCTTCTATTGATTGTTTCATTTTGGTTATCTCCCTCCAGACTTCATCTGTTACCTCTTCCATATTTCTGTGCAGCTCCATCAGCATGGTTATGACTTTTATTTTGAATTCTTTTTCAGGAAGATTTGTTATATCTGTCTCACCAGCCGTCTCTCTGGCATTTGAGTGATTTTGGACTGGACCAATTTCTTCTGCCTTTTTATGGTGAAAGAAGTGATCGCTGGTGAGTGGCATGTGTGTCAGCTGGGAGAACAAAGGCCCTGCTTGTTGGTCGCCTTGCCCTTCTCTGCTGCCCATGCCAGTTCACCGCACTCAGGGAGCAGTCTCTGGGTTAATCCCCTGAGCTGCCATGGGCGGGGTGGCCTTCAGGATACCCTAGGGCACTGGCAGAGGTCACAGGAGCACAGTGTGTGTTCTCCTGTGAGAATGGTGCCCCTTCTTGCCTTCTGGACTTAGTGCTACCTTCCTCTGTCTGTGCCATGCAGCTGTGTGCTGGTGGCAGCCTCTGGGTCAGCCTGGTTAGGTGCATGCTTTGAGAAGACTGTGTGTGGTTGCTGTGGGCGCAGCTGCTCCCTGGCTGGTCTGCAGCAATGCCGGGTCAGCCGGTTTGCTTGCAGTGACGGCAGGGGGCAATGAAAGGCAGGCTGTTTATTGCCGTGCGGGGCTTTGGAGCTGCGTTACCACCCAGGGGTTAGGGTGCCTGAAGTTCCTTAAGATTCCCAGCCTGCTGGGCTGAGTGTGCTGGGACAATTTTGTCCAACTGTTAAACCAACCCTTGTCCCTTTAAGACTTTTAAAGCGCCCGCTTTTCTTTTGTCCCATGGGCACCGGCTGTGGGAACCTGCTCGCAGTGTCCATCTCAGATTTTACTTTTCTTTTTCTCTAATATCCAGTACACCATGCAATGTGTGTCTGTGCTCCTGGTGCAGATTACTATGGCTGGTTATTTAGCAGTCCTGTGCTTCTACTCCCTCCCTAGTCTGATTCTTTTCCTTCTGGTGAGCTGAGGTCAGGAGTGCTTGGGTCCTGCCGGGTCACAGCTTTGCATCTTACTCTTTTTGTGTGATGCTGAGTTTTGCAGATGCAGATGTAACCTGGCTGTTTTACTGTATCTTCTGGTCTCTCTTTTAGGAATAGTTGTATTTGCTGTATTTTCAAAATATATATGGTTTTGGGAGGAGATTTCTGCTGCCTTACTGATGCCGCCATCTTGAGAAATCCCCAGATTAATATATTTTGATCATATACAGAAGAGAATTTGAGCTCAACTGAGGAAGTGATAGAAATGATATTTCCCCATGGCTCTTCTGGTTCAACTGAAGAGATTCTATAATCTAAGATCCCCTCCTTCCCACAAATGCTTATTCTTGTGTCTCTTGTCTACTCATTGTTCCTACTTACTGTTCTTTGCCTTTACAAAAGGGGTGATAACACAGAAGAGCCTCCACAATTGTGTTAGTGTCCTTGCAATTTCTCTATCTCATTCAGTGCGATAGATGCTGCCTCTGAGTGATGTTGGCTGAGCAACTTGACAGTATATTCAGGAGGAGTTCCAGGTTGGTCCAAGGTGAAAAATCAGGCAGTAATTCAGGCTGGATAATCCAGTTAACATGCCCAATGTCTATATTTTAATTGTGGTAAAATGTACATTAAATAAAGTTTATCATCTCAACTATTTTCAAGTGTACTGTTTATTAAATACATTCACATTTTTGTGCAACAGATCCCTAGGACTTTTTGATCTTCCCAAACTGAAATTATGCCCACTGAACACTAAATCCTTCCACCCACTGACAATTGCCAGTCTACTTTCTGTTTATGAATTTGATTACTCTAAGTACCTTATATAAGTGGGATCATATAGTGTTTGTCCTGTTATGATTGGCTTATTTCAATCTGAGTCTGAGGTATTTGGAGACTTGTTAGGGTATAACATTTCCATATATTAGCATAATATCCTCAAGATTCATCCATATTGTAGCACATATCAGAATTTCCTTTCCTTTTAGGGCTGAATAACATTCCATCATATGTATATGCCATATTTTGTCTCTCCATTCATTCTTAATGGATACTTGGGTTGCTTCTACCTTTTGACTATTGTGAATAATACTGCTCCCAGCACTTTTGTAGGGTCTCTGTCCCAAGGTTAGTGTGTGATGTATTTGTGTTTTTTGTTCAGGTGTGGGGTCTCTGAAATCTTTGAGAATCTGTCTTCTAGATTTATGTCTGAGGTAATTTGAGGTCTGTGTTCAGTGTGTAAGGTCTCTAAAATATTTCAGGGTCTGTTACAAGGCTCAGTATAAGGTATTTTGGTGTTGTGTTCATGGTATGAGTTTTCTAACCCCTTTTGAGTGTCTTTGTACCAAAATTTGAAACTTAAATCTTCACATCACTCTGGTCAGGGTATGAATCCTTGAATTCCTCAAAAGCCCTCTTTTCAATATTTGAGTCTGAGGTGTTTGAGAGGTCTGTGATCAAGATGTGATGTTCCTGAAAATCTTTGATGGTTTGTTTTTAGAGGTTTGAATGTCAGGATTTTGTGGTATGTGTGCAGGGTGTGAAGTCTCTGAACTTTCAAGATCTGTGTACCAAGTTTTAAGTCTTAAGCATATAGTGTGCTCTGGTTAGGGTGCGAGTTCTCATTAGAGTTCTGTACCTCAAGGTTTAAGTTTGAGGCAATTGGAGGTCCATGACCAGAGTATGAAGTCTCTGAACTTTTAGAGGGTCTCTTCCCCAAGGGCTGAGTCTGAGTTATTTGATGAGCTCATATCCAGGATGTGAGATCTCTGAAGTCTCTCAGGAGTCTGTGTTCCAATGTTTGAGTATGCAGTGTGCAGTGTTTGGGCGTTTGTGTTTAAGGGGTGAGTTCTCTGACCTTTTAGAGGTTCTGTGTCCCAAGTTTGATTTGAATTATTTGGGTCCTGAATTCAGAATGTGAGGTCTTTGAACTCTTACACTGACTTTTTTTCAATTCTTAATCTGATATTTTGGGATATGTGTTCAGGTATGAGGTGTTTGAACTCTCAGAGGGTGCATATGTCAAAGTCTGAGTCTGACATATTTGGAGACTTGTTAGAGTATAACATTTCTAAACTCTTTGATAGTCTGTTTTCCAAGGTTTGAGTCTGAGTTATCTGGGGGTTGTTTTTTAAGATATGTTTTTGCACTCTGTAGTGCTCTGTTTCCCAATATTTACTCTGAGATAGTTTGGTGTCTGTGTTCAGGGTGTGAGGTCTGTGAATTCTTTGAGGTTTTTGTCTTCTTGGTATGAGGTCTCTGAATTTTTTAAGTCTTTGTCCCAAGGTTTGAATCTGATGTGTCTTGAGTTCTTTTTTCAGAGTGTGATGCCTCTGAACTGTTTTATGATCTGTCCTAATGCTTAATTTGAGGTATTTTGTTGTCTTTATCCAGGATGTGAGGACTCTGAACTCTCTGAGGGCTTGTGTCTGGTAAAGATCTGTAAAATGAGAATGGATCTAAAAGGACTTCACCTAGGGCTGTCCTATATGTCCCACATATGTTTCTATGCTGAATTATGAAAAGCACCTATCAAGAATGGGAGGACACACCCATTGGACCAGGACAGAACCACTTTGAAGCACTGACTGCCACCCTATGGTGCAGTCTTAGGGTTCGATCCATTTGACAGGCTTCTTTGAGAATTTAAATCACCACTTAACACTGGAGCCTCTGTTATCTTGGGAGGTATACTCAGGGATGGGTCCCAGATAACCAAGAAGCTGTTCTTCATTCTTTATCCTTTCTGTTCTTTAGATTGCATAAGCTTGAATGACCTATCCCCAAGTTCACTGATTCTGTTTTTCTGCCAGCTGAAATCAACTGTTGAACCCCTCTGGTGATATTTTTTTTTCCATTACAGTTATTGTACTTTTCAACTCCATGATTTCCATTTGGTTCTTTTTTTTAATCATTTCTATCTCCTTATTGATGTTCTTTATTTGATGAATCATTGTCTGTGGAGAGCAGCTCCACAATCTAGCTGAACCTGAAAGGGTGGATGGGAAATGCAAGAAAAATGCAGAGATAGATACAAGAAAGATACAGAAATAAAAGTTGGGGTCAGGAGGTCCACTGCTCGTTGATGGTGAACCAGTGGCACAGTTTTATATCTGAGCACAGCTTATATACATAGGCTCACAATGATGGCTCTGAATTCTAATTAGCTCTATGCTCCCTCTGAAACATCTTGATGTTCCTGTTTTTTTTTTTTTAGTTTATTTGTTTAGTGTCTTGTCTGGACCAATTCTATTAAGTATATTTCCATTGCTCTGACATCATAACTCAGTGTTCTTCTCTCCTTGTTTTTATTTTTAAGCCTAGCTTCCCAGAAGTTACCAGGGTCAGCATACCTTAATATTCAATCAATGATTATTTAGAGGTTGTGCTTATGCTTTCTGAGCCATAAGGGGATCAGGACATGCTCCCCCAAAATATGGCACCTTGACATATTGAATATTTAAAACTGGAGAAGTTTGAGAAAATGACAGAAGCAGAAAAGTCACTGCAACCTCCCCCTCACACTTTTCCCCTGGAGCAGTTCATAAAGCCCTCATGCAAGAGGTGCTCTCCCTGTATCCAGAGGAAAGAAATATCCTTCTCTCTGAAGATAAAGGGATGCTGAGAAGAATCTGAAAGAACAGGCTTTGCTGTTTCTCCCAGTTTACTACACCTACCTCATACTCCTTGACCTATCATGTTCCTCCATGACTATCTATTTTTCATCAAACCAACATAAAAATACTCAGGTTTAACCATTTCTTTGGGTCTTCATTTCCTGATGAAAACTTCCATGTCATGTACAATTTATACTAAATAAATCTGTAAGCCTTCCTCCTGTTATTTTTGTCAGTTTAATTTTCAGACTCAGCCAGGGACCCTAAGAAAGGCAAGGAAATCATTTTCCTCCTGTACACTAGTAAGGCATCAAGACTTTGCTGATGGATCTGTTAGTGGCCTGAGGGACACTCTACATTCTGCCACATGTTCCAGTGGAGACTAGGAGCTCTGAAGTGCCTGCTGCAGTGGCTTTTAGTGAGTACAGCCTGACACATATGCACAGCTTCCCTGACCCCCAGGGAGAAGCGTTATAGTCTGAATAGCCAGACATGAGCAGAGAGGGGACTGGGGACTTTGGCCAGTGTTTACATTTGGCTAGACCTTTGTTTATATTCTAAATGTCCTGTGTAAACTGTTCTGTGATGTGGGGAGGGAGGGTATAGATACCAGACCTGCCCAAACTGATTGGTTCCAACATGGAGGAGAAGTTGATCCTGACTTAACCTCAGAATTATGAGGTAGGACATGGACATAGGACAAGCATCATGATTAAACTTTCCTCCCTATCATGAAAAATGCTGAGATATAAAAAATATAGTAAGAACAGGAGGGACCCCATCTTAAGGCTAAGATTCCATTTTAAAAAGCAGAGAGTTGAGAAGTAAGGTTCCTAACATATTCTGTGGTAATCAGACAATAACCCAACAGCCTATCTTAAGGCAGGGCAGGAAGTCTTAACTGATATGTCCCCACTGATTGAAGGTAATTACTATCTTGCAGAACTGGATAAATAAATCCCTTGTGTTGGGTTTATTTAGCAGAATTAGCTGGAGGACTGATAACAGAGGAGAGGAGACATGGTGTCTCACCAAAGATAAGCATCTTGAGGCCACATGTCAAGCCTATGCACAACAACCTCCCCTCTGCCCTTTGCCCCACTCTTGAAAGCCTTAAAAGAAAGAATCCCTAAACGTTCAGTGCACCTATTTTCTGAGGATGCCCGCACTTTTTTTCAAGTGTGTACTTTTAAATAAAGCTTTCTCACTGCTTAGATTATTGTGGTTTGTCTCTATGCTATTTCATTTCCAAGTCTTCACTCTGTCTCCATTTTACTCCTGGTAAGTAGGAAGGGGTTGCTAAGAGCTCAGATTTGAGCCTGCAAATTCCCATGGCCTGGGTGGAACTGCTGCTGTGTGATCTGCTCTTAGTAGCCTACATGAAAATCTCTTCTTTGGGACGTTCTCAGAATATAATCTCATTCTATCTTATGCTCTGTGGCTCCCCAAACCCTGGAGTAGTAGAGGCTAGTCCCCATGCTGTGCTGATCCAAGCAGACATGGGATGCCACGTGACCCTGGTTTCAAGAGTTGGCAAGGGAATCTGCCTTAGGCCGAGAACTTTCCCTCTTTCTCTTTGCACTTATTTGTACTCCACTGCCTGCATGGCAGCCGCCATTCCCTGCTACTCTTGCCTTAATGAATTCCTTCCTTACCTACACTTGTCTGACCTGTTCAAGAATTCTTTCTTGCCCAGAGTCAAGAACTCTCCTCCATCCAGGTTGAGGTTTCTCCTAGTGCCTCACCTAGTGAGCAGGGAGAGACCTCCCCAGATGCAGCTGTCAGGCAACAATTATATACTTATTAGCATACTAAAAGTCACACCCCTTGGTGCCATGACAGTTCTGGGGCAGATCATCTAAGGACGAAAAGAAGGTGTCACCCTATTTCCTGGATATCCCCTACCGATCCTGAGAAAACCCCACCTATTCCAATGAATATTCCACCCCCTGCTTAAATTCCAGCTATAAGACAACCCAATTCAAACCCCACCATGATGTTTATCTCTGGTGCATGCGCATAACCCTTCGAGTTTGTACTTTGCTTTACTAAGCTACTCTGTTGTTCACCTCTTGAGCATGCTCACACTCCTTCCTTGAATGTGTACTTTTGCTGTATTAAACTAATCTTTGCTTGTACCTGCTCAACTTGGTCATGAATTTCTTCCTTGATCAGAGTCAAGAACCCTTTCCTGGGTTGAGGTCTCACCTAGTGAGCAGGGAGATATCCCTGCACTGGATTTCCTGACAATAGAAGTATGATCTTAACAGGGTACTTTTGAGTTGTCTATTTCCTTAGTTCTCTCTGTTAAAACTTCTGGCTGATTTGCTGTTTTGTGTTTTGGTACTGGTTTCATGAATCCATCAGCTTTCTTGCAATTATCTGACCATAAGATTATTACTGTTTCTGACTACACCTTAAGACATGAGTTCCTCCAGTAGGGGAGGAAAATATTTTCCTTTTACTTTTCTAAATTCTTGGCTGGGGCCCCTATTACAAAACGCAGATCAACAAGAGGAAAAGCAAACAGAAGTTTATTAATAGGCATACCTCATCTATACATATTAGATACCCAGGGAAAAATAAGTAATTCTCAGAGATGGCTTAGAATTCAGACCTAAATACTACCTTCAAGTAAAGACAAAAGAATGAAAGTAGTTGAGGAGGCCAGTTCTGGGGAGGCAACCTGGAAAGGTATGGTAAAGAAAGATAAGTTTTATTATGCAGATTTTAGTCAGAGCTTTCTTCATTGACAAGAGTCTCTTCTGATTTAGAGTTATCCTTCTGTTCCTGGTATTGAGAAGGAGACACCCTTACTAATGGAGATTTCCTTTATAAATGTAAGTGTCCCTTACAAAATGATAATTTTCACTCTGTTTTCAGAGCTTGTCCTGCATGTGCTGTTTCTCAAAATAAAAATACCAAAAATACCAAAGAGGCATATTTTGGGGTGGATTTTCTGGTCTTCTATACTCCATTCTCTGTTCTAAATTAAATCAGTCCCTCAGCAGAGCTGTGGAGCTACCAGTCCTCCAGTCTTTCCTCTCTCCTTAGTCAGAACCTCTGTGCTCCTGCACTGAAGACAGGGCTGGGGACAGGGATGGTGGCCTGTTTTTCCCAGAGTGATACTTCAGCCCTGCAAGGATTGTAGCTCCTGTCTTCTCTGCTTACCTCTCCCTGCATAGAATCTCTGCCCTGTGAGTGGATCTGGGGGTGTGAGTTGCTATTGGGGTCCCAGTATTGCCTTGCCTGGGGTATAGTCTCCACCCCATGAGTAGGGTTGGGAGGGGGAAGAAAGCCGCAGTCTTCACTGCCATGGAGTAAGCGTCTCTAACCAGAACTGATGGGTGGGAGGTGAGGGTGAATGAGAGATGCCTGTGTTCTGCCCCTCCTGGGATGAAACTGTAGCCCTAAAACTGGGAGCTGTGGGTAAAGGGAGCCCCAATCTTATTGGCTTCACTTTCCTAAAGTTAGAGTTTCTGTAGCACAGAGCTGGGGGGCATTGGGGGAGGGAAGTAAGAAAGTAGATTCTAGCTGAAATGCCACAGACTCATGCTATTCTACCAAGTTGATTAGATTTCCTTTAATAAATACCTCTCAATTTGCTGTATGACCTTAGACAGAATTCCAGGAACTTGAAATGATTGTATTTTGTAATTTTCACCAGTTAAAATATATATATATTTTTTTACTGGGGTGCCGAGAATTCTCAATCATTTGGGATGGGGGTGAGAGGTATTCAGCTGTTGACTGAACTCTGTGGGTAATTTGCAGACTTGCATTTACTTTCACTATACTCCTCTACAAAATAAGTAGCTATGATGTACAAATAGTGCCTCTCTCTAATCCTTACATTTGTAATTGCTGGAAGTTATTCCAGCTCCACTACCCAGCTTTATAAGGGTTCCCGCTTTCTGTGCTGGCTTGCTTTGTGATGTTAAAAGTCACCAAATTTACCTGCTTTGACCTTGATTTTCTTATATGTAAAATGGGGGTTAATACCCCCTCCGTTTTATACTGCAACAAATCATAGGTTATAATGTGACATTCTGGAATAATATGTATTGACCCAAAGGTTAAAAGATCTGAACAAATAGAAGATATCACTCTAGCCCCAGATCTGACAAGGGTTATTCTCCAACTGCCAAGGCATGGAATGATTTTTTCTCTGTAGCCTCATGGAGGACCTAAGTTCAATCTGTGATTTTGTTGCATAGCACTTATAACCTGAGAGAGCATAGGACTCTGCACAGAGGAAGGGCCTGAGAAACTTGAAAGAATGAGTGAATGAATTAATTTCCAACCACCCAGTTACATCATTCTCTTATCTACATAATCCCCATTTCTTAGGTTACTGCCATCACCTTTTCTGTGCTTTATACATAGCCTTTGCCATATTGTTACTTTATCTAAATTAGGGCTACAGAGACCAACAAAAGTGGTGGCTTTCATTTTTTTCCTTCAAAAAAGCATCATAAAAGAATAATAGTTTCCCACGTAATTTGCAAAAAAGGCAATGGGTTTGATTTGTGTTATCTGAATAACTAACAAGAACTTAAGAACCCCTTGGTCAGACATTTTAGTAAATAAGTTTGGTCCCCTAGCATGTTGTTTATTTTGTGCATTTCTATTGTGTTTTACTATTACTGATTCTTTCAAATATGTTCTCCTCCTCATGCTTTTGCAGCAGTATTTGAAGTTGCCCCCATCCCTGTTGCTGGATCTCCTCTTCTTTCCATTCTACTCATCTTGCTAATATCTGAGATCTCAGAGCTTCCATTATAGGGCTAGGGAGGATATAAGAGACCACCGAGGGTCCAGCCAATTAGGATATAATATCCCTTAGAGGGGCATGCGAACAGTATGCAGACTCTTAGTCATCTTCTGCTTCTACACACATTCTTTTGTTTTTCCTTTTAAATGCACTGCTTGTCTTCTGCCCACCTCTACCAACTCTCACATTCCCCAAAACGTCAACTAAACTGTCCTTAACATATAATTTCCCACCTCTCCAAGGACCAAGAGGAGCCACAGAAAAGCAAAACAGAAGGGGAAGATACTAGGAAAGGCATTGACACCCTAAGGGAGATTTTTTTTTTCCTTTGGGAGAACTGACCTTCCAGAGAAAGCAAATTGAATTATCTTCCTCATTCAGTGCTGTGACATCATTAAAGTGCACATTTAGTACCAGTACCCCTTGTTTTGTATTCATAACCTTAAGCCTAAATTAAGCTGTTGTCATAGGCACGTTTGTTAATGGCAACTAACCAAAAGCCGAAATTGTTCAAGAAAAGCAGTTTGGACACCAACAGCAATAGTAGAATTGCCTAGTGGCCAGGGAACATTCTTTGCCTGCTTGCAGGGGAATAACACTCATCATCCTCTCTTTCTGGGAGCTGCTTCTCTGCTGTCTGAAGAGAGGTTTGAGGGCCTAGAGACAAGAGAATCCTCAATTAATGTGCAGTAGATCCTTCAGAGTCTCACAATGCATTCGTTTAGCTAATAAGCATTTTATTTATTTATTTATTTGTTTATTTAAGATGGTAATTTTTATTTATCTTTTGCTATTTAAAAAATTTTTGTTATCACTAATCTACAATTACATGTGCAGCATTATGGTTACTAAACTCCCTACTTCATCAAGTCCCCCTCACCTACCCCATTACAGTCACTGTCCATCAGCGTAGTGAGATGCTGTAGAATCACTACTTGTTTTCTCTGTGTTATACTGCCTTCCCCATATACCCCCACCCCCTCTACATTACGTGTGCTAATTGTAATACCCCTTTTTCCCCGTTATCCCTCCCTTCCCACCCATCTTCCCCAGTCCCTTTCCCTTTGGTAACTGTTAGTCCATTCTTGGGTTCTGTAAGTTTGCTGCTGTTTTGTTCCTTCAGTTTTTTCTTTGTTCTTATACTCCACAGATGAGTGAAATAATTTGATACTTCTCTTTTTCCACCTGGCTTATTTCACTGAGCATAATACCCTCTACCTCCATCCATGTTGTTGCAAATGGTAGGATTTGTTTTCCTCTTATGGCTGAATAGTATTCCATTGTGTATATGTACCACATCTTCTTTATCCATTCATCTACTGATGGACACTTCGGTTGCTTCCATTTCTTGGCTATTGTAAATAGTGCTGCGATAAACATAGGGGTGCATATTTCTTTTTCAAACTGGGCTGCTGCATTCTTAGGGTAAATTCCTAGGAGTGGAATTCCTGGGTCAAATGGTATTTCTATTTTGAGTTTTTTGAGGAACCTCCATACTGCTTTCCACAATGGTTGAACTAATTTGCATTCCCACCAGCAGTGTAGGAGGGTTCCCTTTTCTCCACATCCTTGCCAACATTTGTTGTTGTTTGTCTTTTGGATGTTGGACATCTTAACTGGTGTGAGGTGATATCTCATTGTGGTTTTAATTTGCATTTCTCTCATGGTTAGCGATGTGGAGCATCTTTTCATGTGCCTGTTGGCCATCTGAATTTCTTCTTTGGAAAAGTGTCTGTTCAGCTCCTCTGTGCATTTTTTAATTGGGTTATTTGCTTTTTGTTTGTTGAGGTGCATGAGCTATTTATATAATTTGGATGTCAACCCCTTATTGGATATGTCATTTATGAATATATTCTCCCATACTTTAGGATGTCTTTTGTTCTACTGATGGTGTCCTTTGCTGTACAGAAGCTTTTCAGCTTGATGTAGTCCCACTTGTTCATTTTTGCTTTTGTTTCCCTTGCCCGGGGAGATATGTTCATGAAGAAGTTACTCATGTTTATGTCCAAGAGATTTTTGCCTATGTTTTTTTCTAAGAGTTTTATGGTTTCATGACTTACATTCAGGTCTTTGATCCACCTTGAGTTTACCTTTGTGTATGGGGCTAGACAGTAGTCCAGTTTCATTCTCTTACATGTAGCTGTCCAGTTTTGCCAACATCAGCTGCTGAAGAGGTTGTCATTTCTCCATTGTATATCCATGGCTCCTTTATCGTATATTAATTGACTGTATATGTTTGGGTTAATGTCTGGATTTTCTATTCTGTTCCACTGTTCTTGTGCCAATACCAAATTGTCTTGATTACTGTAGCCTTGTAGGAGAGCTTGAAGTCAGGGAGTGTAATTCCCCCTATTTCTTCTTCCTTGTCAGGATTGCTTTGGCTATTCGGGGTCTTTTTTGGTTCCATATGAATTTTAGAACTATTTGTTCCAGTTAGTTGAAGAATACTGTTGGTATTTTGATAGGGATTGCATTGAATCTGTAGAGTGCTTTAGGTAGTAGAGCCATTTTGACAAAATTTATTCTTCCTAGCCAAGAGCATGGGATGAATTCCCATTTGTTAGTGTCCTCTTTAATTTCTCCTAGGAGTGTTTTGTAGTTTTCAGGGTATAGGTCTTTCACTTCCTTCATTAGGTTTATTCCTAGGTATTTTATTCTTTTGGATGCAATTGTGAATGGAATTGTTTTCCTGATTTCTCTTTCTGTTAGCTCATCGTTAGTGTATAGGAATGCAACAAATTTCTGTGTATTAATTTTGTATCCTGCAGCTTTTCGGAATTCAGATATTAGTTCTAGTAGTTTTGGAGTGGAGCGTTTAGGGTTTTTTTTATGTACAATATCATGTCATCTGCAAATAGTGACAATTTGACTTCTTCTTTACCAATCTGGAGGCCTTGTATTTCTTTGTTTTGTCTGATTGCCATGGCTAGGACCTCCAGTACTATGCTGAATAACAGTGGGGAGAGTGGGCATCCCTGTCTTTTCCCCGATCTTAGATGAAAAGTTTCAGCTTCTCCCTTTTAAGTATGATGTTGGCTGTGGGTTTGTCATATATGGCCTTTATTATGTTGAGGTACTTGCCCTCTATACCCATTTTCTTGAGTGTTTTTTCATGAATGTATGTTGAATTTTGTCAAATGCTTTTTCAGTATCAATGGAGATGATCATGTGGTTTTTGTTCTTTTCGTTGATGTGGTGGATGATGTTGATGGATTTTCAAATGCTGTACCATCCTTGCATCTCTGAGATGAATCCCACTTGATCATGGTGTATGATCCTCTTGATGTATTTTTGAATTCAGTTTGCTAATATTTTGTTGAGTATTTTTGCATCTATGTTCATCAGAGATACTGTAATTTTCTTTCTTGGTGAGGTCTTTGCCTGGTTTTGGTATTAGAGTGATGCTGGCTTCATAGAATGAGTTTGGAAGTATTCCCTCCTCTTCTATTTTTTGGAAAACTTTAAGGAGAATGGGTATTTTTTCCTCTCTATATGTCTGGTAAAATTCAGAAGTGAATCCATCTGGCCCGGGGGTTTGTTCTTGGGTAGTGTTTTGACTACCGATTCAATTTTGTTGCTGGTGATTGGTCTGTTTAGTTTTTCTGTTTCTTGGTTGGTCAGTCTTAGAAGGTTGTATTTTTCTAAGATGATGTCCATTTCTTCTAGGTTTTCCAGCTTGTTAGCATATAGATTTTCATATTATTCTTTTATAATTCTTTGTATTTCTGTGGGGTCTGTCGTGATTTTTCCTTTCTCATTTCTGATTCTGTTTATGTGTGTAAATTCTCTTTTTCTCTTAATAAGTCTGGCTAGGGGTCTCTCTATTTTGTTTATTTTTTCAAAGAACCAGCTCTTGGTTTCATTGATTTTTTCCTATTGTTTTATTCTTCTCAATTTTATTTATTTCTTATCTAATCTTTATTAGGTGTCTCCCTCTGGTGACTTTGGGCCTCATTTTTTCTTCTTTTTCCAACTTCAATAATTGTGTCTTTAGACTATTCATTTGGGAATGTTCTTCCTTCTTTAAATAGGCCTGGATTGCAATGTACTTTTCTCTTAGCACTGTCTTTGGTGTGTCCCACAGAAGTTGTGGCTTTGTGTTGTTGTTGTCATTTGTCTCCATATATAGTTTGGTCTCTGTTTTAATTTGGTCGTTGATCCATTGATTATTTAGGAGCATGTTGTTAAGCTTCCATGTATTTGTGAGCCTTTTTGTTTTCTTTGTACAATTTATTTCTAGTTTTATACGTTTGTGATCTGAGAAGTTGGTTGGTAGAATTTCAATATTTTTGAATTTACTGAGGTTCTTTTTTTTTTTTTTTTTAATAATTTATTTTATTTTAGTATCATTAACCTACAATTACATAAGCAATACCGTGATGATTGAACTCCCCCCATCACAAGGTCCCCCCCACCAACCCCACCACAGTCACTGTCCATCAGCGTAGTGAGATGAGAATCGCTACTTGTCTTCTCTGAGCTGTACAGTACTCCCCGTGCCCCCCACCCTATGTCTGCCAATCGTAATGCCCCTTTTACCCTCTTATCCCTCCCTTCCCACCCATCTCCCCAGTCCCATTCCTTTTGGTAACTGTTAGTCCATTCGTGGGTTCTGTGAATCTGCTGCTGTCTTGTTCCTTCATTTATTTATTTATTTATTTATTTATTATTATTTTTTTTCTTTGTTCTTATACTCCACATATGAGTGAGATCATTTGGTACTTGTATTTTTCGGCCTGGCTTATTTCACTGAGCATAATACCCTCTAGCTCCATCCATGTTGTTGCAAATGGTAGGATTTGTTTCTTTCTTATTGCTGCATAATATTCCATTGTGTATATGTACCACATCTTCTTAATCCATTCATCTACTGATGGGCACTTAGGTTGCTTCCATTTCTTGGCTATTGT
>JAQQAC010016209.1:40448154-40519376 GCA_029783875.1 Phataginus tricuspis
TTTTTTTCTAAGAGTTTTATGGTTTCATGACTCACATTCAGGTCTTTGATCCACCTTGAGTTTACCTTTGTGTATGGGGTTAAACAGTAGTCCAGTTTCATTCTCTTACATGTAGCTGTCCAGTTTTTCCAACACCAGCTGCTGAAGAGGCTGTCATCTCCCCATTGTATATCCAGGGCTCCTTTATCAAATATTAGTTGACTGTAGGTGTTTGGGTTAATGTTTGGATTTTCTATTGTGTTCCACTGGTCTGTGGGTCTGTTTTTGTGCCAGTACCAAATTGTCTTGATTACTGTGGCTTTGTAGTAGAGCTTGAAGTCAGGGAGCGTAATTCCCCCTGTTTGATTCCTCCTTCTCAGGATTGTTTTGGCTATTCGGGGTCTTTTCTGGTTACTGAGGTTCTTTTTGTGGCCTAGTATGTAGTCTATTCTGGAGAATGTTCCATGTGCAGTTGAGAAGAATGTGTATCCTATTGCTTTTGGGTGTAGAGTTCTGTAGATGTCTGTTAGGTCCATCTGTTCTAGTGTGTTGTTCAGTGCCTCTGTACACTTATTTTCTGTCTGGTTGATCTGTCCTTTGGAGTGAGTGTTGTGTTGAAGTCTCCTAAAGTGAACGGATTGTTTTTTATTTCCTCCTTTAATTCTGTTAGTATTTGTTTCACATATTTCTGCGGTCCTGTGTTGGGTGCATATATATTTGTAATGGTTATATCCTCTTGTTGGACTGACCCCTTTATCATTATGTAATGTCCTTCTTTATCTCTTGCTACTTTCTTCGTTTTGAAGTCTATTTTGTCTTATATGAGTACTGCAACACCTGCTTTTTTCTCCTTGTTGTTTGCATGAAATATCTTTATCCATCCCTTCACATTTAGTCTGTGTATATCTTTGGGTTTGAGGTGAGTCTCTTGTAAGCAGCATATAGATAGGTCTTGCTTTTTATCCATTCAGTAACTCTGTGTGTTTTGATTGGTGCATTCAGTCTATTTACATTTAGGGTGATTATCGATAGATATGTACTTATTGCCATTGCTGGCTTTAGATTTGTGGTTACTAAACCTTCAAAGGTAGCTTCTTTAGTATCTAACAGTCTAACTTAACTCTCTTGTTAAGCTATTATAAACACAGTCTGATGATTCTTTATTTTTCTCCCTTCTTATTCTTTCTCCTCCATTCTTTATATACTAGGTGTTTTATTCTGTACTCTTTTACGTCTCCTTTGACTGTTTTTGTGGACAGTTGATTTTACTTTTTGCCTTTAGTTAGTATTTGGATGGTCTGCTTTCTTTGCTATGATTTTATTTTCTCTGGGACATTTTTTTTAGCCTTAGGAGTGCTTCCATCTAGGGCAGTCCCTTTAAGGTATCCTGTAGACGTGGTTTGTGGGAGGTAAATTCCCCCAACTTTTGCTTGTCTGGGAATTGTTTAATCCCTCCGTAAAATTTAAATGATAATCGTTCTGGATACAGTATTCTTGGTTCAAGGCCCTTCTGTTTCATTATGTTAAATATATCATGCCATTCTCTTCTGGCCTGTAAGGTTTCTGTTGAGAAGTCTGATGATAGTCTGATGGGTTTTCCTTTGTAGGTGATCTTTTTTCTCTCTCTAGCTGCCTTTAATACACTGTCCTTGTCTTTGATGTTTGCCATTTTAGTTATTATGTGTCTTGGTGTTGTCTTCCTTGGGTCCCTTGTGTTGGGAGATCTGTGGGCTTCCATGGTCTGAGAAACTATTTCCTTCCCCAGCTTGGGGAAGTTTTCAGCAATTATTTCTTCAACAACAGTTTCTATCCCTTTTTCTCTCTCTTCTTTGTCTGGTATTCCTATAATGCGAATATTGTTCCGTTTGGATTGGTCACACAGTTCTCTTAAAATTCTTTCATTCCTAGAGATCCTTTTATCTCTCTCTTTGCCTCAGCTTCTCTGTATTCCTGTTCTCTGATTTTTATTCCATTAACAGTCTCTTTCACCTGGTCCAGTCTGCTCTTCAGCCCATCGATTGCTTGTCTCATTTCTGTATTGTCTTTCCTCATTTCTTTCCTTAGCTCCTGCATATTTCTCTGTAGATTCATGAGCATTGTTATGACTTTTATTCTGAATTCTTTTTCAGGAAGATTGTTTAAGTCTATCCCATCTGGCCCTCTCTCTGAGGTTGTCTGGGTGATCCTTGTCTGGACCATATTCCTCTGTCTTTTCACGGTGATAGAAGTGGTTGCTGGCAGGTGTCACGTGTGTCAGCTGGGAGAACAAAGTCCCTTCCTGCTTGTTGTTCTTCTTGCCCTTCTCCGGAGCCTGAGCTGGTTTCCCACACACCGGAAGGCAGTCTCTGGGATAATCCCCTGAGCTGCCTGTGTGTGGAGTCGTCCTCAGGGTAACCTAGAGCACTGCAGGGGCCTGCAGTCTCACCGGGTGCATTCTGCTCCCCTTGGTGCCTTCCAGATCTTGTTCTGGGTTCTGTGGCCCTTCCTGGTTATCCGCGTGCCAGCCGAGAGGAGATTCTATGTGGTTGCTGTGGGTGGGGCCGCTTTCCCGCTGTTCCGCAGTTGTGGCGGATCCGCTGGACCCTTTGCAGCATCAGCCGGGGGGGAACGAATGGCAGGCTGCTGATCTCCTGAGGCACTTTGGCAGGGCTGCTTTACCTTGCTGCCAGTTAGGAGGTCCGATATTCCTCAAGGCTCCCATCGTGCTGTGCTGAGTGTGCTGGGATGATTTTGTTCTGCTGTTGGGCCCTTGTCTCTTTAAGACTTTTAAAAAAGCGCCCGTTTTTCTTTTGTCCTGGGGAGCCGGCTGAGGGATCCCGCTTGCAGTGTCCCTCTCGGATCCTGCTCTTCCGCTTCTCTACTCTCCAGTACACCATGCGATGCATGTCAGTGCTCCCGGTGCAGATCACCAGGGCTGGTTATTTAGCGGGCCTGTGCTTCCACTCCCTCCCCACTCTGATTCGTTTCTTACCACCTGTGCCCTGGGGTGGGGGAGTGCTCAGGTTCCACTGTGTTGCGGCTTTGTATCTTATCTGCTTCATGAGGCACTGAGTTCTCGCAGATGTAGCTGTAGCCTAGCTGTTGAAGTGTACCTTCTGGTCTCTCTCTTAGGAATAGTTGCATTTGTTGTATTTTCACAAATATATATGGTTTTGTGAGGACATTCTGCTGCCCTGCTCATGCCGCCACCTTCCCAGAAGTCTATTTTTTGCTATTATTAACGTGCAATTACATGAGCAATATTATGATTACTAGACTCCCATTATCCAGTCCCCACCACATACCCCATTACAGTCACTGTCCATAATCGCAGTTATATGTTATAGAGTCACTACTTGTCTTCCTGTGCTATACTGCCTTCCCCATATCCCCTCCCCACTATGTTAAGTGTGCTAATCGTAATGTCCCTTATTCCCCTTCCCCCTCCTTTCCCACCGACCCTCCCCAGACCCTTTCCCTTTGGTAACTGTTAGTCCATTCTTGGGTTCTGTGAGTCTGCTGCTGTTTTGTTCCTTCAGTTTTTGCTTTGTTCTTAAAATCCACAGATGAGTGAAATCATTTGATACTTGTCTTTCTCTGCCTAGCTTATTTCACTGAGCATAATACCCTCTAGCTCCATCCATGTTGTTGCAAATGGTAGGATTTGTTTTATTCTTATGGCTGAATAATATTCCATTGTGTATATGTATCACATCTTCTTTATCCATTCATCTACTGATGGACACTTCGGTTGCTTCCATTTCTTGGCTATTGTAAATAGTGCTGTGATAAACATAGGGGTGCATATGTCTTTTTCAAACTGGATTCCTGCATTCTTAGGGTAAATCCCTAGGTGTGGAATTCATGGGTCAAATGGTATTTCTATTTTGAGATTTTTGAGGAAATTCCATACTGCTTTCCACAATGGTTGAACTAATTTACATTCCCACCAGCAGTGTAGGAGGTTTCCCCTTTCTCCACATCCTCACCAACATTTGTTGTTGTTTGTCTTTTGGATGGTGGCCATCCTAACTGGTGTGAGGTGATATCTCATTGTGGTTTTAATTTACATTTCTCTGATGTCTAGTGGCGGACAATTTCTTCTTTGGAAAAGTGTCTGTTCAGCTCCTCTGCCCATTTTTTAATTGGCTTATTTGCTTTTTGTTTTTTGAGGTGAATGAGCTCTTTATAAAATTTGGATGTCAACCCCTTATTGGATATGTCATTTATGAATATATTCTCCCATACTGTAGGATGTCTTTTTGTTCTATTGATGGTGTCCTTTGCTGTACAGAAGCTTTTTCTTTTGATATAGTCCCACTTGTTCACTTTTGCTTTTGTTTCCTTTGCCTGGGGAGATATGTTCATGAAGAAATTGCTCATATTTATGTCCAAGAGATTTTAGCCTATGATTTTTTCTAAGAGTTTTATGGTTTCATGACTTACATTCAGGTCTTTGATCCATTTTGTGTTTACTTTTGTGTATGGGGTTAGACAATAATCCAGTTTCATTCTCTTACATGTAGCTGTCCAGTTTTGCCAACACCAGCTGTTGAAGAGGCTGTCATTTCCCCATTGTATATCCATGGCTCCTTTATAGTATGTTAATTGACCATATATGCTTCAGTTTATATCTGGGCTCTCTAGTGTGTTCCATTGGTGTATGGGTCTGTTCTTGTGCTATACCAAGTTGTTTTGATTACTGTGGCTTTGTAGTAGAGCTTGACATCAGGGGGCATAATTCCCTCCACTTTCTTCTTCCTTCTCAGTATTGCTTTGCCTATTCGGTGTCTTTTGTAGTTCCATATGAATTTTAGCACAATTTTCTCTAGTTCATTGAAGAATGCTGTTGGTATATTGATACGGATTGCATTGAATGTGTAGACTGCTTTAGGCAGGATGACCATTTTGACAATATTAATTCTTCCTAGCCATGAGCATGGGATGTATTTCCATTTATTGGTATCTTCTTTAAATTCTCTCATGAGTGTGCTGTAGTTTTCATAGTATAAGTCTTTCACTTCCTTGGTTAGGTTCATTCCTAGATATTTTATTCTTTTGGATGCAATTGTGAGTGGAATCATTTTCCTGATTTCTCTTTCTGCTAGTTCACCGTTACTGTATAGAAGTGCAATAGATTTCTGTGTATTAATTTTTTGTCCTGCAACTTTACTGAATTCAGATATTGGATCTAGTAGTTTTAGAGTGGATTCTTTGGGGTCTTTTATGTACAATAGCATGTCATCTGCAAACAGGGACAGTTTGACTTCTTCCTTACCAATCTGGATGCCTTTTATCTCTTTGTGTTGTCTGATTGCCATGGCTAGGACCTCCAGAACTATGTTGAATAAAAGTGGGGAGAGTGGGCACCCTTGTCTTATTCCCAATCTTAAAAGAAAAGCTTTCAGCTTCTTGCTGTTAAGTATCATGTTGGCTGTGGGTTTGTCATATATAGCCTTTATTATGTTGAGGTACTTGCCCTCTATACCCATCTTGTTGAGAGTTTTTATCATGAACAGTTGTTGAATTTTGCCAAATGCTTTTTCCACATCTATGGAGATGATCATGTGGTTTTTGTCCTTCTTTTTGTTGATATGATGGATTATGTTGATGAATTTTCGAATGTTGTACCATCCTTGCATCCCTGGGATGAATCCCACTTGATCATGATGGATGATCTTTTTGATGTATTTTTTAATTCGGTTTGCTAATATTTTGTTGAGTATTTTTGCATCTATGTTCATCAGGGATATTGGCCTATAACTTTCTTTTTTTGTTTTGCTTTTGCCTGATTTTGGTATTAGAGTGATGTTGGCCCCGTAGAATGAGTTTGGGAGATTTCCTCCTCTTCTTATTTTTGGAAAACTTTAAGGTGGATGGGTATTAGGTCTTCACTATGTTTGATAAAATTCAGCAGTGAAACCATCTGGTTCAGGGGTTTTATTCTTATGTATTTTTTTGATTACTAATTCAATTTCTGTGCTGGTAATTGGTCTTTTCAGATTTTCTGTTTCTTCCTAGGTCAGCATTGGTAAGTTGTATTTTTCTAGAAAGTTGTCCATTTGTTCTAGGTTATCCAGTTTGTTAGCATATAATTTTTCATAGTATTCTCACATACTTCTTTGTATTTCTGTGGGTCCATAGTGATTTTTCCTTTCTCATTTCTGCTTCCGAGTAGACTCTCTTTTTTCTTGATAACTCTGGCTGGGGGTTTTATTTATTTTCTCAAAGAACCAGCTTCTGTGCTCATTGATTATTTCTGTTGTTTTATTCTTCTCAATGTTATTTATTTCTGCTCTAATCTTTATTATGTCCCTCCTTCTATTGACTTTGGGCCTCATTTGTTCTTCTTTTTCTAGTTTCGTTAATAGTGAGTTTAGCCTGTTCATATGGGATTGTTCTTCTTTCCTGAGGTAGGCCTGCATTGCAATATATTTCCCTCTTTGCATAGCCTTCGATGCATCCCACAGATTACACGGTGTTGAATTATTGTTGTTATTTTTCCCCATATATTGCTTGATCTCTGTTTTTATTTGGTCATTGATCCATTGATTATTTAGGAACATGTTATTAAGCCTCCATGTGTTTGTGGGCTTTTTCATTTTCTTTGAGTAATTTATTTCTAGTTTCATACCTTTGTGATGTGAAAAGGCTGGTTGGTACAATTTCAATATTTTTGAATTTACTGAGGCTCTTTTTGTGTCCTAGTATATGATCTGTTCTTGAAAATGTTCCATGTGCACTTGAGAAGAATGTGTATCCTGTTGCTTTTGGATTGAGTGTTCTGTATATGTACATTAGGTCCATCTTTTCTTATACATTGTTCTTTTTACTGCATATATCTCTTTACTTATTTTCTGTCTGGTTGATCTGTCGTTTGGTGTGAGTGGTGTGTTGAAGTCTCCTAAAATGAATGCATTGCATTCTATTTCCCCATTTAATTCTGTTAGTATTTGTTTCTCATAATTAGGTGATACTGTGTTGGGTGCATAGATATTTATAATAGTTATATCTTCTTGTTGGACTGACCCTTTTATCATTATGTAATGTCCTTCTTTGCCTCTTGTTACTTTCTTAGTTTTGAAGTCTATTTTGTCTGATACAAGTACTGCAACTCCTGCTTTTTTCTCCCTTTTAGTTGCATGAAATATCTTTTTCCATCCCTTTACTTTCAATCTGTGTATGTCTTTGGGTTTGAAGTGAGTCTCTTGAAGGCAGCATATATATGGGTCTTGTTTTTTTATCCATTCAATGACTCTATGTCTTTTGATTGGTGCATTCAGACCATTTACATTTAGGGTGATTATTGATAGGTATGTACTTATTGCCATTGCAGGCTTTAGATTTGCGGCTATCAAAGGTTCAAGGATAATTCCCTTACTATCTAACAGTCTAATTTAACTGACTTCATATGCCATTATAAACACAACCTAAAGATTCTTTTTTCCCCTCGTTTTTATTCCTCCTCCATTCTTTGTGTGTTATGAATCATATTCTGTACTCTTTGTCTATCCCTTGTGTGACATGCATTTAGTCTTAGGAATACTTCCATCTATAAGAGTCCCTCCAAAATGCACTGTAGAGGTGGTTTGTTTGGAGGTAAATTCTCTCAGCCTTTGCTTATCTGAAAATTGTTTAATCCCTCCTTCAAATTTAAATGATAACCTTGCTGGGTAGAGTATTCTTGGATCGAGGCCTTTCTCCTTCATTGCATTAAATATATCATGCCACTCCATTCTGGCCTGTAAGGTTTCTGTTGAGAAATCTGATGATAGCCTGATGGGCTTTCCTCATCTTTTTTTTTTGCTCCCTAGCTGCTTTGAAAAGTCTATCTTTATCCTTGATCTTTTCCATTTTAATTACTATATGTCTTGATGTTGTCTTCCTTGGGTCCCTTGTGTTGTGAGATCTGTGTATCTTGATGGCTTGAGAGACTATCTCCTTCCCCAGATTGGGGAAGTTATCAGCAATTACCTCCTCAGTGATGCTTTCTATCCCTTTTTCTCTCTCTCTTCTTCTTCTGGTACCCCTATTATGTGAATATTGTTCCATTTGGATTGGTCACACTGTTCTCTCAATATTCTTTTATTCTTAGAGATTCTTTTTTCTCTCTGTGCCTCAGCTTCTGTGTCTTCCTCTTCTCTAATTTCTATTCCATTTACTGTCTCTTCTACTATGTCTAATCTGCTTTTAAATCCCTCCATTGTATGTTTCATTTCAGATATGGAATTTCTTCATGATTGAATCTCCATCTTAAATTCATTCCTGTGTTTTTGAATATTTTTCTGTACCTCCATAAGCATGTTTATGATTTTTATTTTGAACTCTCTTTTAGGAAGATTGTTGAATTCAGTTTCATTTGACCCTTTTTCTGGGGTTTGTGAGATTTTGGTCTGAACCATGTTCTTTTGACGTCTCATATATCTGTGTGGTGCTGTCTATTGCCCAGAAGCTCCAGTCTCTGGAGATGCTCAGCCCCTAGAGTGATATTGGGGGTTTTAGTGGAGTGGAACTGGTGCCTGGGGGGAGGAAAGATCTGTTTCCTCATTTCCGTCTGCTCTGCGTGTCTCCTGTATCAGAGCCAGTGGGCTGAGCACACAGGTGTAAGCCTCTATGCTTGGTGTCTCTAGCTGTTGTAGGTGGGGCCTCCCTCTGGCTGGCCAGATGCCAGAGCAGTGACTGCTGGTTTGCGAGCTGGTGCTGTCAGGCCAGGAGGAAGTCTCGGCAGGCTGCGTATCACAGTGAGGGCCTTGGAGCTGAGTAGCCAGCCAAGGGAATGAAGCACCTGAAGGTCCCCAAAGTTCCTAATCTGCTGGGCAGAGCACGCCCAGATGATCTTGTACCCCTATCCCTTCTCCCTCACAGCAAGCTCCATGCAAACCCTGCCCCTTCAGCAGCCATCTCGGTGCTACGAAGCCTGTTAGACCGCCTGCCTTTCCCTTGTCCCAGAGTGGCCATGTGTGGATCCCATCCTCCACAAATGGCCGGAATCTGTCTCTCAAGCACTCTGCCTGTCCCAGATCCCCATCCTCCAGAGCACCACACAATGTAGGTTTCTGCTCGCAAAGGAGATCTCCAGGACTAGGTGTTCAGCAGTCCCAGGCTTCTACCCCCTCCCCCACTCCATTTCTCTTCCTCCCACCTGTGAGCTTGGGTGGGAGAGGGCTCATGGCCCGCTGGATCAAGGCATTCATACTCTACCCTGTTTTGTGAGGTCTGCTCTGTTCGTGAGGTCTGTATGCAGTCTGGTGCAGCCTTCTTTCCTGTTGCTGTTTTAGGGTTAGTTGTATTAACTATATTTTCACCCAATCTGTGGTTTTGGGAGGAGTTCTCTGTCTCACCTATCACACCACCATCTTGAATCCTAATAAGCATTTATTAAGGGCTAATTTTGAGTCCAGGCCTTTACCATACATGTTTACACTCATACAGTTATTGGGAACTTAGAATTTGTGAATATCTGGGAAGTCATGGTCACTGGCTTCAAACAGCTTTTAGTCCTGTTACAGAGAAAATTATAGCTGTGTGTGACACAGTATGACATGCACAGGGTGCTATAGGAATATAAAGGAGTCCCAAATGCAGCCTTGAGCAATCAAGGAAGGTAAGAAAGTGGTGTCTAAGCTGAACCCAGGAGGACTGGACACAACGGATGGGCATTAGCCTGCTGAAAAAGGTGGGCAATGCCATTCTAGGTGGAAGGAACAGCAGTGCAAAGGCCTGGAGCTGTATTATGAGTGTAAAGGGCATTGGGAGGAAATGTAAAGCCAATAAAGAGCTGTAGGGAAGAGTGGATGTGATCAGATTTGCATTTTAGAAAGCTGTCTCTTGCTTCAGCGTGGAAAGTTGACTGGGAAGGCAAGCCTTGAGGCAGAGAAATGCAGTTAGTTGTCTCCACATCCTCTGTGAAGGATGGTGGTGGTTGGCTGGGATGTAATGGAGCTGAGAATAGAGAAATTAACATCTTCAATATATATTTAGGAGGAGGAAAAGTCAACCAGATTGGCTGGATGGTTTGAGGTGGAGGCAGATTTGGCAAAGATAGAAGTCAAATGCAGAGCTTCTGCCCTCTAAGAGCTTATAGAATGCTTGAAATATAACCTGTAAATGTAAAACTTGGATATTTCAGACAGTTTAGTGTAGCAGAAAGAATCTGGGATTTGAAATCAGCCAAATTTGCCTTGTATTCCTGTCATGCCATTGATTAGGCACATGAAAGTGAGAGATCACTTGAATACATTGCATCTCAGTCTCATTACCCTACAGATGGTTAGGAGCTCTCATTGCTGAAAAGTGTGTGTCACATAAGAGATGTTCTATAAATATTGGTAAATATTTCTATGACATAATAATCATTATAATTATCAGTGTAACACTAGGAAAATAATACCAGTCATTATTATATAAATAGTTAAAAACAAATATCAGTTAATATACATTTTGGGTGGATCAAATATGTATTAAAGGATATTTGATGGACCTAGAGGATATTATGCTATGTGAAATAAGCCAGGCAGAGAAAGACAAATACCATATGATTTCACTTATTTATGGAATATAAAAACAAAACAAAACAAAATGAACAAAATAGCAGTAGACTCACAGATACTGAGAGGTGACTGGGTTACCATGGGATGGGATTATGGGTGGGGAGGGTAAGGGGGATAAAAGGACACAAAAATTCTCAATAATAATATAATTTGGTCACAGGGATGGTAATATCATGGAGAATATAGTCAATGATTCTATAACATCTTCCTATGTTGACAGATAGTAACTGCAGTAGAGGGGCTGAGGATTTAATAACATGGGTAACTGATGAACCACTTTGTTGTGTACTTGAAACCAATATAAGATTGTATATCAATGATACTTCAGTAAAAATTACATATTAGAGAACATTTTTGCTCTTAAAAGATTCCCACAAAGAGATAACTCCTGCTGTGCAATTAAGAAAACCTGTGTATCATGTTTCTTAATATCTCTGGGCAATGGGTTCCACACCTCCCTGGATCAACATTTTATCCCTATGATGGCCAGGAAGTTCTTCCACTATGTGACTGTAATCCCTCCTCCTTTATTTTATTTTATCCTGTTTATTTTTGCCTGTTTCCCTTAGATTTCTTCTTGCTGTTCTAAGTATAGTTATTTTCTTGTCAGGGAGTGGCTTATCAATATTATCTTTGATGTTTTTGTGCTGGGACTAACTATACTGCTCTGATTTTTCAGCTCTAAAGAATATGTTTACTTATTTCCTGCAATTGGCATTGTCTTTTCCATACATTTTCGTCATCACTTTTCTATTTAGACAAAATAGTCACATATTTAAATTCCTTTTCCAAGTGTTTCCTTCTCTGATGGAAATGTTCTGGAATTAGATATTGGCAATGGTTGTACAACACAGTGACTATACAAAAAACCCCTGAACTGTGCACTTTAAAATAGTGAATTTTATATGTGAGTTATAGCTCAATGAAATTAAAAGTGTTGGTTTAAAAAAAATGTTTCTTCTCCTTCTGATATCTTTTTGGTGGCCTAATGACTTGACTTTGTCTCCCAGATCAATGTATATGACTTGTGTTTCCATGTAAAACATTGCCTAAGCCAGAGTCCACCAGTTTAAGGGAAGCCATTGTAGGTCTCTGATATGCGGCAATGTTTATCCTCATTTTATAGATGGAACCTGAGGCAAAGAGAGGAACCCAGCTGCCAGCCACCTGCACACAACTGACCAGACAGCACAAGCTGGCTGCTGCTGGCAAACTTGACATGAGACTTGACAGTTTTGGTCTTTAGCGTGTCCCTGACCTCCTTCTTCAGGGGGACCTTCAGCCAGCTCTATTCCTTTCTAGTTTTCCTTCTTCTGATCAAACTTGCTCCTGGAAAGGATCTGGCCTACTTTTGGCATATTTCAGAGCAGGTGCTATTGCTCTGTGGGAGATTTTCATTTAAGTCCTTATCTGTATTAGGAAATAGAAGATATTGTTCCCTACAGAGGAAAGTAGGCACTAACCAGCCAGTAGGGGCAGTTCAGGGAAGGAATGGTCTGGGTCCTCCCAAGTGCTCTTCCAGTACTGCAACATTCTGTCTCTATCTAAAGCCAACTGTATATCTGAATAATGACTATTCTTCCCTTCAGCTATCAGTAGTGTTGACTCTGAGGCTTCACCACTCAGTGTGTGCAACACTCACAGTGTATGAGGCCTTATGTTTAGATAGACCCATTCTCCAACCTGGGCCTGCCCACTGGTTGCTGGCAGACCCTGGGTAGGTTATTCTGAGCCTCTATATCCTCGTCTGCAGCCTGGCCATAGTGATCCCTATTCTATAGGATTGAATGGAAACAAGTGTGGCATTTCCAGACCAGCATAGTGCCCAGATTGCAAGGCCTTGTAAATTCCCTTTCCTTCCTGTTTCTAAGTCAAAACCTCTGAGCATGGGCCATGTTTTCATTGAAGTTCCTGTCTTCAGTCCTAGTCCCTGAGGAATAAAAAAAGAATAAGAAAATGATCTTTGGATGGCTGCAATTTGTAATGAGTCTATGGGTCACAAGAAATCTTGAATGTGCTACCTATAGTGGATTGAATTGTGTCTCCTAAAAAGATATGTCTGAGGTCTAATCCCCAGTACTTGTGAACGTGACCTTATGTGGACATAGGGTCTTTGCAGAGGCTATTAAGATGCGATCATCCTATATTTAGGGTGGGCCCTAGAGAAAGGAGAGGGACTTTTGAGATACAGAGGAGAAAGCATTGTGAACATGGAGGCAGACATTGGAGTTATATTGCTGTAAGCCAACGAACATCTGGGACTACCCAAAGGTGAAATAGGCAAGGAAAGAGTCTCCCCTAGAGCCTTCAGAGGGAGAATGGTCTTGATAACATCTTGATTTCAGATTTTTTGGCCTCCAGAATGGTGGGATAATAAATTTCTGTTGTTTTAAGCCACCAAACAATGTGTTAATTTGTTACAGCCACCACAGAAACTGATACACTGCTTGAAGGAAGGACACTTAGTCATGCATGGACATGTCCAGACAGACCAGCATGCATGTTTACTAGTGAATTCCTATCTGGGTGTGTCTAGAGCATCAGGAAGGGCAGGAAGCCATCTGGTTTCTCCTCAGCTCCAGGCAGAGCTGGTACCTGCACACGAATGGCTGCATCCCATACCCAGATTACATGTGACTACCGTTATCATCTATGATGTGTTACATGGGGGATATCTATAGACCTCTCCACATGGAAGCAGAATGAACACTGACTTTATAAATATTCTCCCAGAAAAGCCTGGCCCAAAGCACAATGACATGTATGTGAATTACATCTCTCCAGGACACAAACTGCAAGTTTCCACAGTGCTAAGCAGTAGCTTACAACTTTCGTCTTTGACCTAAAGATTTCTTGGAATTGCTTTCGATGACATAGGATCAACATTAACTTCCTTTTTATGCATTGTGTCTATCAGTTGAAGAAGAAAGCTATTATCAGCTTTCATACATAAATAGAAAGAGATATTTATGGTTTTTCTCTAGGATTCACAGAAGCAAATGGAAAGGAAAAGTTACAATACCAAGTGTACATGCTTTGAGGGGACGACAGATAAAAACAAAGCTCTGCTCAATCACATGGATGGCTTTATATCTTTGCCTGCAGAGCTGTAGGGGTGTGTGTGTGTCTGAGGGAACCTGAGGTGGCCACCTTTTGACAACTTCTGTCCCATAGGTAGTTGCTTACCTCATCCCTCACCACTGGAATAAAATAATTTGAAACATATAGCATCTATACGTGTGAAAATGAACAGTAGGCCCAAGTAGTGGTGCTATATGCCTATGAGTCCCTGAAGCCAAGATCAACAAGGAGAGAGCTGGGCTGCATCAGTGTCACAGTGGCTCATTGTCTATACACCGAAGTCAGTACCACAGAGGCAGGGGACATTTGTGCCCTTTGGTTTGCTAGAAGCTACTTTGGAGCCTCAACTCTGAATTTGCCTTTGAAGGAAGAGGGAATGGAATGTGTGTAAGTTTTGACAGTGAATTAACCTTCTCTCCTCAGCCGAGCTAAAGGCTGACTTTCCAGAATGATCCCATCTGACATTTAGATAACACTGGATCCAGCCCAGCCCTTTCAGAGGAACTTAGCAGTCAAGCCTCTGTTCAAATGCTGGGAAAAAAAGCAGACACCAAGTTTTTTTCTCACACAGGACTTTGAGCAGTACTCAGCCTGGACATGCTCCTGTTCAATGCCTTTTAATGGAGCAAATTCACCCTTGGTAATAAGCAGGAAGTATGTCTATTATGCATTTTGTCATCTTTAACCTGGGTGAGTTTCCAAAATCTCACTGAAGAGAAATGTTTGGACAAGACTGGGGAGGTAGAACAAAGGATTCTCTTTGAATTTCTACTTGGGTAGAATCAAGGAAACCTCAATGCTTTTGGAGTTTTAACCTTATCCATAAAATATATGACACTCCAGTGTGTGTGTGTGTTTGTGTACGTGTATCCATGTGTGCTCATACTGGAGGACATGGGTAAGTGTTTTGAGTATTTGTATCTTGTAGTTGCTGATGCAAGATGGCTTGAAGACTTGAAATCTTTCATTGATACAAGTAATGTGTTTGTTCAAATTGGACAAAGTATGGACAAGAGCCATAAAAATGATTGGAAGAATGAAGTAAGATCAAAAGAATTTAGCATGTGTAACTCAGGAAAACTGAGGCTAAGGAGATTTGGGGATGTATCTCTGCCTCAGGGCTGTAAATACCCCAAGAGGACTATACAGGCTAATAAGAGTTCACTACAGAGAAGGAAATGGGAAGAAAGGAGTTGAGGTGCATTAGCTCAGGTTGCCATAACAAAATACCAGAGACTGGGTGGCTCAAACAATGGAAATTATGTTTCTAACACTTCTGGAGGCTGGAAGTCCAAGATTAAGGTGTTGGCAGGTCGGGTTTCTGGTGAGAGCTCCCTTGCTGGCTTGTACACTGCGTTCTTGCTGTGTCCTCACATGGCCTCTTTTTGTTGAGTGTAGAGTGTGTGAGCTCTCTGGGGTCTCTTCTTATAAGAGCAGTATTCCATCCATCAGATCAGGGCCCTGCCCTAATGACCTTATTTAACCTTACCTCCTTATAGACTCCATCTTCAAACACAGTCACATGGGGGGTTATGGTTTCAACATGAATCTGGGGGGTTTCACGTCAGTTCACAGCAGAGTAGAAACTATAGGCAGTGGGACAACCTCCCAGGGAAATTGTGAGGTTGGTGACTCTGCTCCCTGAGAAATAAAAACTCGTTAGGCTAGTCCAGTTCCACAATATGCTGTAGGGAGGGCTCACTCCTGGCCCTTTGGGGCTGTGAAGAAGGGAAGAGAAGACTGAAAGCTCTAAGTTACTTGAGAAACAACCCTGGATGAATGCATTTGATAAATCTGGTAATCTCTCTCCCTCCTAATGGAATACTAGTATAATTTTAGGAAGGAAGGAAGGAAGGAGGGAAGGAGGGAAGGAGGGAAGGAGGGAAGGAAGAAGGGAAGGAGGGAACATACTGGAGCCAGTAGGATTGTGGGGTGGCAGCTACAATCCCCTGGAGGAAAACGGGGGAATAAGAGGCAGTACTTTCTCTTAATCTTGTAAGCCGTTACCAGCAATTTTGTTTTGGCCAGCAAAACTTCTGATGTCATGACTCCAGGTGACTGTGTAATACCCAGTCTAGGAACAGAAATACAATTGTTATCTTTCTGCCTGAAGAAATATTTTCTGTCCTTTGATTTAAAGACCAAAGGCTATTTACCATGTCACTGAGAATTATAAAACCTTGAGTTGAATGTGTGATAGAGAGGAAAGCTAGGTTCCTTTAAATCCCTACCAGACCTGTCTTAATGGGTGAAATGAGATATAATAATTACATGGCAGCAAAGACTCCTGTGGAGGAAGAGACCACAACCAAGGCTGTGAGCTCAGAGGACAGCCGTTGATTTTCACCTCCCTAGTGACTGAATGGGGATCAGGCAGTGCCAAAGGGAATGCAAAAAATTGTCCTCTTTTACTGTGACTGTGTAGATCTCATGGACTTTTCAAAATGGCATGTGGGTCAATGTTTAGTGGAGCCTGGACTAGCACACCTTCCTTCTGGCATCCTAAGAGAAACAACCTCCAGGCTTGGTAGAAGCCCTTGTGCTCCTTGCTTAGTAAAGTCAGAGGTCAATGCATATTCACATCCGCATCTCACTTTCACCCTGATTTGCTAATCTGATTCTTGCTAACTTATGCCAAAAAGAAGAACCTTGACCTTCCAGTTTTAGACAAGTGCCAACCTCTACATTGAGGGCTATACCAATATTTGTGAATTTATTATTGGGACACAGAATTGGTACATATCTCCACGTGATCCTCTTCTCTCAGCCTGTGTGTTTATGTATTTATAGAGTTAAATATGTTACAATTATATATGTAATCACACACGCACACACACACACACACACACACAGCTACTGTGATGGGCAGAAGGAGGGAAAGAGAGAAATTCATCAGTCTGTGTCATGTCAACATAAACACAAGGCTGGAATGTAGGTTCAACCCTATTGAAACCCAGCTGGTCTGAAGGGCTTCCTCTTTGAGTCTCAGGGCCTCCATCTGAAAATCCAGAGAATGAATTCATCTTTACTAAACACCCATCCAATCTTTTTTTTTTTATGTCCTTTTACTTAGTTTAATGCTGAAAACAATTCCACAGAGTATGTAGTATTATCCCCCCACTTTTTTTTTAATAATTTATTTTATTTTAGTATCATTAACCTACAATTACATGAGCAATACCGTGATGATTGAACTCCCCCCTTCACCAGGTCCCCCCCACCAACCCCACCACAGTCACTGTCCATCAGCATAGTGAGATGAGAATCACTACTTGTCTTCTCTGAGCTGTACAGTCCCCCCGTGCCCCCCCACCCTATGTCTGCCAATCGTAATGCCCCTTTTACCCTCTTATCCCTCCCTTCCCACCCATCTCCCCAGTCCCTTTCCCTTTGGTAACTGTTAGTCCATTCGTGGGTTCTGTGAGTCTGCTGCTGTTTTGTTCCTTCATTTTTTTTTTCTTTGTTCTTATACTCCACATATGAGTGAGATCATTTGGTACTTGTCTTTTTCGGCCTGGCTTATTTCACTGAGCATAATACCCTCTAGCTCCATCCATGTTGTTGCAAATGGTAGGATTTGTTTCTTTCTTATTGCTGCGTAATATTCCATTGTGTATATGTACCACATCTTCTTAATCCATTCATCTACTGATGGGCACTTAGGTTGCTTCCATTTCTTGGCTATTGTAAATAGTGCAGCAATAAACATATAAACACCCATCCAATCTTGTGATTCTATAATCATAAGTATGGTGATAAGACACTCTTCTATACTTAGACTGCCACCTGGCGAGTGCATTTTGCTTTTAATTCCCATTTCACTGATGGGGAACTTGAAGCTAGATCAGGTTATGGGAGGCCCAGAGCAATTGGCAATGGCAGCTCATCTCCAATTCAAGGCTTTGCTTCCTGGATTTCTGCTGCACTAACTGCCTTTTAGGGTGTATGCTGGCATCATAGTGGGCTATTCAAAATGTCATTCTGAATGACACCATTGACTAGGCAGAAATGTTACATGATTAAATCATTTTGCAGAATTTTCTCAATGAGATTTAGACTCCTAGAGAGCAGAGGCAATAGCAAGCCTGTAAGGCAAATGTAGTATTTTTAAAACTTAGTTCTTGCTTATGATCAAAAATGTTTGAAGTAGTTTACACTAAAAACATAGGAAGAACAATTGTAAAAACCTAGGAGGAAAATTTGGGTGGAGGTCTCTGAGAAGCTTCCCCAAACTAATGGCTACTGAAAATAAACCTTTCTTTATCTTTTTTCACTCCTTTCCTTTTTTTCTTCCTCCCTTCTTGATTTGTATTAAGTTTTCTCTGTTGTTTTCTTTTTTCTTTCCTGTATATCTGCTTTAAGTCAAAGTGAGCCATGGTTCTGAAATTTAAAGCCAAAAGTATCCTAATGGATACATCATTTAGTTCTCATGGCAACTGATTAGGTACGAACTATTATTACCCCCGTTTACAGAAGAAGAAACAGGCACAAAGGGGTTGGAAAAAATTGCCTAAAATCACACAACTAATAAATATGTGGAGCCAGAATTTTGATGAAGAAAGTCTGAATCCAGCAGCTACACCACTAACCATTATAATATATGCTGGTAAGCGTGAAGTCAGATTTTAAACCAAGTCAGTTTGACTTAAACCCCTTTGATCTTGACTATAGACTCTGTACTTGTGATAAAAATGATGATCATGATAATGACAATAGCAGTAATAATTATTATACCTGACATTTTTTGAGCTTTTATAGCATGCCAGCGTTAGTATATTTTTAATAAATTAACTAATTTAATCTTTACGAAAACCTTATCAGGTAGGTACTATTATTATCCCATTTTAGAAATACTCATTTCTATTTATATTCATAAAGTGAGGGACAGATAATTTATTTTTAAAGAATTTTTAATTGATATAATTTGCATATCATAAAATGTACCCTTTTAAAGTGTAAAATTTATACTTTTTATTTTTAGTATAAATAAAATTCCCCTATGCTGCACAACCATCATCACTATATAATTCTAGGACATTTTCATTACTCCAAAAAGAAAGCCTGTATGCATTAGCAGTCACTCTCCATCCCCCCTACCCCCAGCCCCTGGCAACCACTAATCTACTTTCTGTTTCTATGGATGTGTCCATTCTGGACTTTTCATACAAATGGAGTCATACAATATGTGGCCTTTTGTGTCTGGCTTCTTTCACTCGAAATAGAGAAAAACAGCTACCATTTAGTGGTTGCTATGACTACTATGTCCTAAGCACTGTTATCAGGAGCTTTGCTTGCATTATCTCTAATCCTCCCAATAACCCTGTGGCCGAGTAGAACTATTATCTTCATTTTAATGAGGAGACAGAGTCACAGAGCTGTTCAGTGACTTGCATAAAGTGCAACAGCTCATAAATGGCAGAGTTAAAATGCAAACCCAGTTCTGTGTCCAAATCTCACATCCTATGCGCTACATCCCTCTTCCTCAAGGTCACATGAATGTGGGCTAGCGATGTGGTGGTCTTGAAGCCAGGGAAAAACAGTCAAGTCAGCCTGACAACTGGGGGAGTATAGCCTGCAGCTCTCCTGGACTTGGTGCCTGGCAGTGGGGTGGGGGTAGAGGGCGCCCATCCTGAGCTAGTGCTCTACACCTCAGCAAATTTGTCTGCTGAGGTCCTGCGTTTTCTCTCTGGAGCTCCCTTGAGACCCCAGCTGTACTCTTTGGTTTATCAGTTTGGACATGTAGGTTGAAGAGCTTGTCTGTTGGGATTTCCGTATTTCTTCATCTGATTTTGCCTACACATAGAACACGATGAAGCAAGTCAAGGCTTCTATAAGGAAAGGAAAAAATCAGTAAAATTTCTTCAAGCATTCCCAAAGTCTGTAACTCAGGCACATTTCCTTTGGGGCTAACTGAATGGCACTAGCACCCCTTTTCTGGTTGGGCACCCAAGGCTGACAGCTCATGTATGCTTCTGCAGGAGGAGGTTTTGGAGTTGCCCAGTGGTTTGGCGCAGAGAGAGCCATTATGTTGTTGACCTACACTGACACTTGCTCTCTATGTAAAGGTCTTCAAAGTATGGCCTGGTGGGATCTGGGGTAATGCACTTTGAGTAGAGAGGATCATGGCTTATTGATAAAGCTGAGATTTGCCTGTGCAAAATTGCCGATAATTATTCTTTGATGGCTTTGAAGGATTTCATATAAAAGAGAAAAACATATCTCAAAGAGCAGACTCCAAGAATGTTAGAGCTGGAAATGATCATCAAGACGAGTATTTAGCCCTTCTTTTTAGAGAAAAATATACCAAGTCCCATAAAGGAGTGTGGTATAGAGCTGGAGAGCATGTGGTATCCGTGGGTGCCAGTGGGACAGCCCACAGGGGTCGTGGTTCTCTGGCTCCTTTATGCAGTGAATACTTGGCCCCAGTGATCCCTGAATTTAAGTGACACAAGCATATCAGGTGGTGCTCATTGTATCATAGGCTCTTTGACCCTTGGTGCTGCTGCATCACAGTCTGTCTGTCATGAAAATGCGTCCTCTGCAGGGTGGGCCCTGGTCACACTCTCCAGAACACTGCTGCTGCTGATCATGATGACTATAATGACAATGACAACATCATCTCAGAAACCCCTGAGAGTGGTGGAAATGACTTGTACTCTAGGGATTTGTGAGGATGCCTTGGGGTAGCAGATACTCCAGCCACCACCTCTCCTCAAAGTTACCCACCTGATGTGTCCCCTTCTCTCTCTGAAGGATCACCAGGGTAGCCTGACATGGAGAGAGGAGACAGTGCTGGTTGGCAGAGCAGAATCCAAATGCCCAATGTTGCAATTAGCTCTCTTCATGTACTAGCCCCAAGAGCTCCTTTATTTATATATTGTATAAAAGCAGATGTTTATACTATGAACAATGGAGAATTAAGTGGTGTTTTTCAAGACCTGTATAAGAATGCACAGAAATGGATACTACTTTTCCAGAACTAGTGCTTTCCACAAAAGTTTGTTTCAATGATTTGGCAAATGCAGATGCAAACAGTTCATTTCTTCAGATTGTTGGACTGATTTGCTGTTACTGAGTCACTGTTGAGTTTAGAGGAAGTGAGAAGTTGGCAGGAAAGAGGGTGTCTGGAGGGAAGTCTTGGTCTTTTTGACGTTGGGGACAGTGTGTCTCAGGCTCCCCTTTTAACTTTTTATCTTGAGATAATTTTAGACTTACAAAAGGGTTGTGAAAATAGTATAGAGAGTTCCCATATGCCCCTGCCCAGCTCCTCCTTAACATCTTTTATAGACATAGAATATTTGGCAAAAGTGAGGCATTAACCTTGATAGAATACTATTAACCAAACTACCACACTTACTCAGATTTCATCAGGTTTCCACTGAGGCTCTCATTCTGCTCCAGGCTTCCACACTGCAGTTGTTGTCTTGGCCATGTCATGTTTCTGTAGTGTCCTCCCGTCTGTGACAGTTCCTCAGTCTTTCTTTGTCTTTCGTGACCTTGACATTTTTTAAGAGTAGTAATCAGGTATTTTGTAGAATCCCTCGGTTTCAGTTTATCTGATGTGTTCTCATGATTAGAATAAAATAGAAATTTCTCATGATAGAAATAGATGGAAGTTGGTGGGGAGCTCTTTTGGGGCTAAATTTAAGAATGGGAGTTACTTTTCCATGGCTTCCTGTATTCTCCCTTAATGTCCTTTGTCCCCATCTCCAGTCCTCCCCCCTCTACTTTATAAACACTTGCTCTAGGTCCAGCCCAGCGGTGGAGGTATGGGGCACTGCAGAAGAAAAGTGCCTATTTTTCTCTTCTTTTTTTAACAGGTATCCTCAAACTCTACTAAGGAATTCCAATCTCCTGCACTGTGACTACAAGGAGGCAGCACAGTGCTTCCTTTTTTTCTTTTTGAAGATTCTTTTTTTTATTAAGTTATTATTGATATACACTCTTATGAAGGTTTCACATGAAAAACAATGTGGTTACTACATTCACCCTTATTATCGAGTCCCCCCCATACCCCATTGCAGTCACTGTCCATCAGTATAGTAAGATGCCACAGAGTTGCTACTTGTCTTTTCTGTGTTATACTGCCTTCCCAGTATCCCCCTCCACACTATGTGTACGAATCATAATTTCTGTGGCATCCATAGTGATTTTTCTTTCTCATTTCTTATTCTGTTTATGTGTTTAGACTCTTTTTTTCTAGATAAGTCTGGCTAGGGTTTATCTATTTTGTTTATTTTCTTGAAGAACCAGCTCCTGCTTTCATTGATTCTTTCTATTGTTTTATTCTTCTCAGTTTTATTTCTGCTCTAGTCTTTATTATGTCCCTCCTTCTGCTGACTTTGGGCCTCATTTGTTCTTTTTCTAGTTTCATTAATTGTGAGTTTATACTATTCTTATGGAATTGTTCTTCTTTCCAGAGGAAAGCCTATACTGAAATATACTTTGCTCTTAGCACGGTTTTGGCTGCATCCCACAGATTTTGCGGTGTTGAATTATTGTTGTCATTTTTCTTCATATATTGCTTGATTTCTGTTTTTATTTGGTCATTGATCCATTGGTTACTTAGGGGCATGTTGTTAAGCCTCCACATGTTTGTGGGCTTTTTTGTTTTCTTTGCATAATTTATTTCTAGTTTCATACCTTTGTGGTCTGAGAAGCTGGTTGGTACAATTCCAATGTTTTTTAAATTACTGAGGCTCTTTTTGTGGCCAAGTGTATGATCTATTCTTGAAAATGTTCCATGTGCACTTGAGAAGAATGTGTATACTGCTGCTTTTGGGTGGAGTGTTCTGTAGATGTCTGTTAGGTCCATCTGTTCTAATGTGTTGTTCAGTGCTTCTGTATCCTTACATTTTCTGTCTGGTTGATCTGTCCTTTGGAGCGAGTGGTGTGTTGAAGTCTCCTAAAATGAATGCATTGCATTCTGTTTCCCCTTTAATTCTGTTAGTGTTTGTTTCACATATGTAGGTGCTCCTATGTTGGGTGCATAGATATTTATATATAATGGTTATATCCTCCTGTTGGATTGACCCCTTTATCATTATGTAATGTCCTTCTTTGTCTCTTGTGACTTTCTTTGTTTTAAAGTATATTTTGTCTGATACAAGTACTGCAACACCTCCATTTTTCTCCCTAGTAGTTGCATGAAATATCTCTTTCCATCCCTTCACTTTTAGTCTGTGTATGTCTTTGGGTTTGAAGTGAGTATCTTGTAGGCAGCATATAGTTGGGTCTTTTTTTTTTATCCATTCAGTGTCTCTATGTCTTTTGATTGGTGCATTCACCATTTACATTTAGGGTGATTATTGATAGGTATGTACTTATTGCCATTGCAGGCTTTAGATTCATGGTTACCAAAGGTTCAAGGGTAACTTCCTTACTATCTAAGAGTCTAACTTAACTCAGTATGCTATTACAAACACAATCTAAAGGTTCTTTTTTTCCCTCCTTTTCTTCCTCCTCCATTCTTTATATATTAGGTATCATATTCTGTACTCTTTGTCTATCCCTTTTTGTTACCTCTGGTGACAGCTATTTAACCTTAGGGACACTTCCATCTATAGCAGTCCCTCCAATATACACTGGAGAGATGCTTTGTGGGAGGTAAATTCTCTCAGCTTTTGTTTATCTGGAAATTGTTTAATCCCTCCTTCAAGTTTAAATGATAATCTTGTCAGACAGTATTCTTGGTTCGAGGCCCTTCTACTTCATTGCATTAAATATATCATGCCACTCCCTTCTGGCCTCTAAGGTTTCTGTTGAGAAGTCTGATGAGAGCCTGATGGGTTTTCCTTTGTATGTGATCTTTTTTCTCTCTCTGGTTTCTTTTAATACTCTGTCATTATCCTTGATCTTTGCCATTTTAACTATTACGTCTTGGTGTTGTCCTCCTTGGGTCCCTTGTGTTGGAAGATCTGTGCACCTCCAAGGCCTGAGAGACGATTTCCTTCCCCAGATTGGGGAAGTTTTCAGCAATTACCTCCTCAAAGACACTTTCTATCCATTTTTCTCTCTATTCTTCTTCTTGTACCCCTATAATACAAATATTGTTCCATTTGGATTGGTCACACATTTCTCTCAGTATTCTTTCATTCCTAGAGATCCTTTTTTCTCTCTGTGCCTCAGCTTCTTTGTATTACTTTTCTCTAATTTCTATTTCATTTATTGTCTCCTCCACCATATCTAATCTGCTTTTAATACCATCCATTGTGTTTCTCAACAATTGGATCACCATCCTAAATTCATTCCTGAGTTCTTGAATATTTTTATGTACCTCTAGGAGCATGTTTATGATTTTTTTTGGAATCTCTTTCAGGAAGATTGATTAATTCAGTCTCACTCAACCCTTTTTCTGGTGTTGTTGAGATTTTGCTTTGAACCAGGTTCCCTTGACGTTTCATATTTGTATGTGTCGCCCTCTAGTACCCAGAAGTTCTACTCTCTGGAGCTGCTGAGCCCCTGGAGCGATGTCGGGGGTCGCAGAGGTGTGGTGCTGGTGTCTGGGGGGAGGAAAGAGCTGTTTCCTGCTTCCCAGCTGCTATGCCTGTCTCCACTTCCAGAACCAGTGGGCTGAATACACAGGTGTAAGCCTCGATGCTTTGCATTTGTAGCTGCTGTAGGTGGGGCTTCCCTCTGCTTGGCCTGACGCCAGGGCAGGGTTTGCCAGTTTGCAAGCCAGGTGTGGGCTGGCTGGGAGGAAGGTGCAGCAGGCTGCATATCACAGTGGGGGGCCTTGGGGCTGCGTAGCCAGCTAGGGGGATGGAGTGCCTGAAGATCATGAAAGTTCCCAACCTACTGGGCAGAGTGCACCTGGACAGTTTTGTCTACCTGTCCTTTCTCCTGAGCTGCAAGCTCTGTGCAATCCTTTCCCCTTTAGCAGCCCTCTCACTGTTAGGAAGTCTCTCAGACTGCCTGCCCAGATCAGCCAGATATGAATTCCTTTTTCCACAAGCAGCTAGAATCTCTGTCTCTCCAAGTATTCCACCTGTCCAAGCTTTCCAACCCCATTACTCACCAGAGCACAGTGCAATGTAGGCTTGTGCTCCCAGAGCAGATCTCCAGGGCTAGGTGTTCAGCAGTCCTAGGCCTCCACTCCCTCCCTGCTCTGTTTCTCTTACTCCCACCGGTGAGCTGGGGTGGGGGAAGGGCTTTGGTCCTGCCAGGTCATGGCTTTCGTACGTTACCCTGTTCCGTGAGGTCTGTTCTTTTCTCCTGAGATCTCTGTATATGCAGTCTGGCACAGCCTTCTTTCCTGTTTCTTTTTCAGGATTAGTTGTATTAATTATATTTTCATATTATATGTGGTTTTAGAAGGAGGTCTCTGTCTCATCTCTCACACTGCCATCTTTAATCCACTCCTCTGACATCAGGGATTTTATCCTGGATGCTTTCCATGTAGTAGCCCATTCAATTGCTTCTTACCAGGACCCTTACATCTTTCAAGGCTACATTTAAGAGGCACCTTATTCATGAAAGCTGCCTGACCATCGAACTTGAAAGTAATCTCTTTTTCCTTTGAAAGTTTATGATACTCTCTGTGAACTCCTTGGAATTTCTGAATACTTCCTTATCTTAGTTATTTGTGGGCATGCTTCAAGATTATAAAAAGTTTTACTCCTAGACTTTGATTATACATCATTTTCCTTCACTGATAGTCACCCATCAGTGTGCACTTAGGTTGTTTCCATGTCTTGGCTGTTGTAAATAATGCTTCAGTGAACATGGGGATCCAAATATATTTTCAAGTTAGTGTTTTCATTTTCTTCAGATAAATAGCCAGAAGTGGGATTCCTGGATCCTACAGTAGTTCTATTTTGAATTTTTGAGGAACCTCCATACTGTTTTCCACAGTGGCTGCACCAATTTGCATTCCTTTCAAGTGCACAAGGCTCCCCTTTTCTCCACATGCTCACCAACACTTTCCTCTTGATGATAACCATTTGATGATAACCCTTCTGACAAGGGTGAGGTGATTCAGTGGTTTTGATTTGCATTTCTCAGCATGTGTGCTTTTTAAACAATTTTGGGGGTTTGTTCTCAGTATGTAAGTTTTCTGAGTTCCTTAAGTGTCTGTGTCCCTGGGCATAATGTTTCTGAGGTGTTTGGGGGTCTGTAATCCAGAGTGTGAGATCTCTGCATTCTTAGGGAGTCTGTGTCACAGTGTTTCTGGGATGTTGGCAGGTCTGTGTTCACATTATGAGCTCTCTGGCAATTTGGGGGTCTGTATCCTGGGTCTGAGGTCTCTCAGCTATTTGATGTGGTCTGTGTGCAGGATTGGAAGCCTCTTGACTCTTTGTGGGTTCTACATCCAGGATTTGTGGTCTCTAAACTGAGAGTGTGAGTTATCTGAACTGTTTAGGAGTCTGTGTTAATGTGTGAGATATAATGGCTGGTTGGAGTCTTTGTTCTTGAGGGCCCTGGACTGGTTGGCTGTTTCCCAGGGTGTGTAGTCTCTGGCTGTTAGAGAGCTTGTATTCTTGGTGTATGGTTTGTGAGATAGTTTTTAGTATGTATCCAAGATATGTCCGTTTACAGGTCTCTGAGCTGTTTCTGTTATCTATTTTCAGTTGTGAAGTCTCTGAAATATTTGGGGAGTCTTTATCGAGAGTGTGACATTTTTGAACACTTTGGGTATCTGAGAATACCCTGAACCATTTGGAGGTCTCTACTCATGAGCTATGTCTGAAGTATGAGATCTCTGAGCAGTTTAAGGGTCCTCATCTCAGAATACAAGGTCTCTAAGTTGATTGTTAAATGTATGTTTAATGTCTGACTGCTGTTAGGTTATTCCTGCTCAGGAGTGAGGTCTCTGAACTCTTTGGTGGTCTGTGTTTCAAGGTATGAGTCTGAAGTGTTTCAAAGTCTGTGTTCAGAGTGTGAAGACTTTAAACTCTTTGTGGGTATGTGTTCCAAATTTGAATCAATGGTATTTGGGGTTCTGTATTCAGGTGTTTTAGATTTCTGAACTCATTAAGGGTGTGGATTCCAAAATTGGAGTCTGAAGTATTGCGAATCTATGTTTAGGGTGTGAGTCTTTTGAAATCTTTGAAGATGTTTGCCCCAAGGTTTGAGTCTGATGTATTTGGGGTCTGAGGCTTTACATGCTTGAATGATCTGTGTTATAAGGTTTGAGTCTGAAGTAATAGGGATCTGTGTTAAGGAATGTGTGGTCTCTGAAATCTTTGAGTATCTGTTTTTTTGGTTTGCATATAAGATAGTTGGGGGTCTGTTTCAGAGCATGAGGTTTCTGAACTCTTACAGGGTCTTTGTCCCAAGGCTTAGTGTGGGTTATTTTGGGCTTCTGTGTGGGATGTGAGGTCGTTGAATTTTCAGAGGGTTTATGTCCCACAGATAGAGTCTGAGATGTTTGGGTATCTGCGTCCAGGGTGTGACACCTCTGAATTTTTAGAGTATCTGTGTTCCAAGTTTGGGGTGGAAGTATTTAGGGTCTGAAATCCTTGCTTTTTAAGGGTCTGCATTCCAAGTTTTGAGTCTGAAGTACTTAGAGATCTGTGTTCAGAGTGCTAGATCTCTGAACTCATTTGAGGGCCTGTATTCCAAGATTTCAGTTTTAAGTATTTTGGGATCTATGATCAAGGTGTAGTTTCTTTGAAATTTCTGAGTTTGCAAACCAAAGTTTGAGTCTGAGGCATTTGGGCATCTCTTTTCAGTGTATAAAGTCTCTGGACTCTTTGAAGATGTATGTACCAACATTTTTGTCTATGTTTTCAGAGGTTTGTGTTCAGAGTGTGAGGTCGTTAAACTCTCTAAGGGTCTGAGTACCAAGACTTGAGTCTGAGATATTTGAGGTTCAGTATTTAATGATGTGATGTTCCTGAAAACTTTGAGGGTCTTTGAGGTTTTAAGGTTTGAGTGCCATATTTGGAGGTCCATATTCAGTTGTGAAGTCTCTGAGCTTTTCGGGGGTTACCGAGGTTTTATGAGTCAGTTATTCAGCAGCAGTGTTCAGCGTATGAGGTGAACTGTAGGTTTATATACCCCAGTATTTGGGTCTGAAGAATTTGAGGGTATGCAGTCAGGGTGTGAGATTTCTGAATTTTTAGAACATCAAATTGTACCAAGTTTTTGTTGTGAGTTACTTGATGTCTGTGTTCAGGATTTGAGGTCTCTATACTATCTGAGGGTGCATTCATTCATTTAACCATTCTCTTCTTTACTAGAAACAAAAATTGGATTTGGGTTTTAGGAGAATTTCATGGAAGCCACTGCATTAAACTTACCCTAGGGACCCTGCCCTAGTGGGAGAAGTATAGCAAGTGGCACAGGATTCCTGATCCCGAGACACAGAGCCAAGAGAGCTCAGCTTACAACAGTTGAAAGGGATGTGAGTGAGGAATGTCAGTATGGGAAATAGGACAAGAGAGATGAGGAGGTAAGAGGGAGGGAGGAAAGAAGCAAAAAAGCAGAAAGGAGAAGTCAAGAGACATCAGAATAAGAGCTCACACTTATTGATGCTTAATATGGACCAGGCATTGTTTTTTGCAATGCAGAGCAAAAGCCTAGAAGGAAATGAAGGGGATTACGGTATGCAACCCCAAAATACACCACTTTGGCATAACGATTATTTTGAGCTAAAGAAACTTTGAGTTCCTGAGATCCCTTACCTGTTTAAAAGCAGAGACTCTCTAAAAAACTCAAAAGAACTCAACTGTCATAAACACCTTCCCTGGGAGCAACTCTTCTCTTCTGAAGAGAAGTTGGCACCATATCCAAACAGACATTGTCTCAAGACTATTATGTAAAAATGAATAAGTAAACCTAATTGAAAATGGAGTGGGGAAGCAATGAAGAGGGGTTCTTTCTCACATACCACTGGTCATAGTTTACTTTACATACTCCAATAAGAAGGAAGATTTTCTCCTTGCCCAGCAACAACCCAGCCAATGAGAAATTGCCACAACTCAGCCGATAAGAAACCACCACAGCCCTGAACTGCCATTGTCCTCTAATGAACTTTCATTCAAAATAACCCCTCCCCATTCCCTCCTTTTCTGTAAAAAGGCAAGCCCCTCTCCTTTGTTCTTTGGAACTGCCTATAGTTTGCCATAGTTTGCATATCCTGAATTGCGGTATCTCTGTTATTCCCAAATAAACTCATTTTGGCTGATTAAATAACTGGCTATTTTCTTTTTAAGGTCAAAAATTATATCTCCCATCTGTTCTCCTAAGGGCCCACTTATCTTTTCAAAAAGTCATTTGCTTTTTCATAAGTGTGCTTTCTCCACCTCTCTTTCCCTAAGTATACAGACTCCAAATTCTGACTACCTCTTTGAGTTACTCATCATTGAATGATCCCAAGTGTTTAGGATGTAAATGTTAATAAATACTTATTAATAAAATAAAAAAAATACTTCTGTTTTTTTGCTGTCATTATTCTGTCCTTTGCCAGTCTAATTTTCAGGGTTCCAGGCAAAGAACATAAAAGGGTAGAGGGAAAAAATTTTTCTTCCCCTTCAGAAATTATAACATATATTAAGTGGTAATCTTGAATGTGAAACTCTGGATAATTTTCCAAGTAAGTATTTTTTCCTTGAAATTTTTTTAGTTTACGCTAATCATCCTTTGTTTTGCTTACAGTTTTAAAAAATAATTTTTCTAAAGGCTCTCCTAGCCCTTTAAATGTTTCAAGGGAGCAAATTGTTCTGAGATCTTTGTTAGGTTAGAAATCAGTGAGTGACCAGGGTAGTATTTACAGCAAAAGAAAGATTTGAGATGCTGCATTGATTGCTGGTGTGGGGAAAAAGTGCAGAGGGGATAGAAGGTCAGAAAAAGACTGCAAGTGTTCTGAAAAAATGCCAGGGCAATACAGGCAAAACACAGGTCCCTAAGAAGAGACTGCATTATCAAGATGTGTTTTTATTAAGGCTTCCTAGACCTCTCCCTGGTTTTGGCTCATTTGATTAGGTCACAGTATGTATAAAGCAGTACTGCTTGTGAACAATGCTAAGATTGTGAGTTCAAGCTTCATTCAGAGCACTTCTTACTTTCTGAGCAATGCTGAGGATGTAATTACTTGGATCACTTTTCTTGCTTTCTGGAAGACTATAGATTGACAAAGGAAAACTGGGAAATCAATACATAGTGAAATAGTTAGACCCAAATCTGACCTCAAAAACATCTGTAAAGCAGTAAGTAGAAAGTGAAATATCATACCAGCTGTAGCAGTGAGTTATGAATTACAAGATTCAATTTAATCACTCTAAAAATAAACATGGAAATGAAGGCAAATGTGAGAAAACATATTATCATGGGGAAAATAAACTAAAATAAAGTTATAAGACTAATAGGCTATTTTGGCAAAGGGAAAGATGCCTTTGCTAAGTGGATTTAGTGGATGTGGAAATAAGTGGGCTCATTAGGCAAGTATTTGGGGAGTAAAATGCACAGACCTCAGCAAGGATTGGAACTTGGGGTGAAGGAGAGAGAGATGTAAATGTTGAGACCAGGTTTCTGTGTTGGGTAATAAGATGGGTGACAATGCCATCAATTGACATGGAGAATACTAGAAGAGGAGTGTTTTGTAAATAATTTCAAAACAGGAATGCTTCTCAAAGGTCTCACTGTCTAAATGGAAGTTGAGATAAGGGATTTCTCTCATGGGCTATAGTTACATGTCCCTATGAGTTTGAGACCCTGTTTCTCCACACTCCTCATATCCCCAATCTCATATAGCCCTGTAGTGCCAGTATTGTTTATTGTATATGCCTTTCTTTATAAATAGATACACAGATAATACATGAAGATGACTTAGTGCAGAAGCTTTAGGCCATCTCTAAGTATATGGACTACATCATTCTCTCCTACTTTATAGGTGACAACTGGTCAGTTACAGGTATCTTACTTCAGACTTTTTCTCTTCACTCACGCATCGCACATGCATACACACACAAAAAATGTCCCACTATAAGCATTACTCATTTGTATTCCATCAATAGCGTGTCATGGAGAAATCCTTCTGGCCAGTGCAGACCAATTCTCCTTATACTGTTTTGCAGCTCACTTGTGCTTCATGGTATAACATGAACCCCCATCACTCATCTCATTTATAGTACAATGTGCATTGACTATTTATAAACATGTAACATTTTTACCGGTTGTTTGTTTTCTCCTTCTGTCTTGTGCACACAGGTGTCTCTCTCTCTTTCAATCTCTATTGCTCTTGCTCTCTCTCTGTCTCTCTCTGTCGCTCTGTGTGTGTGTGTGTGTGTATCTGTGAGGGTTTATTATATATTCTTAGAGTATGATTGCTTGGCCAAAGAGTGCAGTCATTTAACAAGCCTTTACTGAGCACCTACTGAGTGGCTAGGGATTGTTCTGGGAGTTGGGGAAACATCAGTGAACAAAACAGGCAAATATCCCTAAGAGTGGAGTGATCCTCTATTATTTTGATGAGTGCTGCCACATTGTTGTTTCTCACTGATGCAGGGAAGTTAATGCCTCTTTACTTCTAAATACCCTTTCTGGATTAGGGTTCTTCAGCAGACCAAAAATATTCAGGTAGTCCAAAAGAAGGCAGTAAAGTGGGAACAGAAAAACAAGCAAACAAACAAACAAACAAACAAAAAACCAAAACAAGACAAAACAGAAGCTAGAGGGGATAGAGAGAACAACCTTCCTTCCCAATAATTTGACACCCCTAAATACAACCCTGTCAATTATTACATGAAATGTTAATTGTATAAACAATTCAATTAAAACATAGAGATGCACAGAGTAGATAAAAAGCAAGGCCCTACCAAATGCTATACACAAGAGACATACTTTAAATATAAAGATACAGAGAGTTTGAAAGTAAATGTATGGAAAAAGTTATACTAGCCACACAAAAATCCTAAGAAGGATGCAGTGGATATTATAAATCAGATAAAGTAAACTTGAAGACAGTATTACTTCAGATAGAAGGAAAATGTCATAATGATAAAGGGGACAGTTCTTAAGAAAGTTATAACAATTATAAATATGTATGTAGTACTGGAAGTCCTAGCCATGGCAATCAGATAAGAAAAAGAAATAAAAGGCATCCAAATTGGTAAGGAAGAAGTAAAACTGTCACTATTTGCAGAGGACATGATACTATATATAGAAAACCTTAAAGACTCCAGATATAATGGGAGGGCATCAAAAAATGATTAAAACTAATAACTGGATTCAGCAAAGTCACAGGATACAAAGTCAGTATGCAGAAATCTGTTGCATTCTTATATACTAATAATGAACTAGCAGAAAGAGAAATCAAGAAAACTATTCCATTTACAATTGCATCAAAAAAAAAAAACAACCTAGGAATTAACCTAGTCAAGGAGTGCAAGACCTGTACTGTGAAAACTGTAAGACACTGATGAAAGAAGCTGAAGAAGACACAAATCAATAGAAATCTATCCCATGCTCATGGATAGGAAGAATTAATATTATCAAAATGGCCATCCTGCCCGAAGCAATTTACAGATTAAATGCAATCCCTATGAAAATCTATCAAAATACCAATGGCATTTTTCAATGAACTAGAGCAAATAATCCTAAAATTTATATGGAACCACAAAAAACCCTGAGTTGCCAAAGCAATGTTGAGAAAGAAGAACAAAGCTGGAAGTATTACACTCCCTGATTTTAAGCTCTACTACAAAGCTACGGTAATCAAAAAAGTATGGTACTGGCATAAAGAAAGAGAAGTAGACCAATGGAACAAAAGAGCACAGAAATAAATGCACACATATATGGTCAATTAATATATGACAAAGGAGGCAAGAATATACAATGGGGACAAGATAGTCTTTACAGTAAATGGTGTACGGAAAACTGGATAGCTACATTGAAGAGAATGAAACTGGATTATTGTCTGACACCATATACAAAAGTAAACTTGAAATGTATTAAAGGCCTAAATATGACATGAAGCCATAAAACTCTTAGAAGAAAACAGGTAAAAATCTCTTGAACATAAGCATGAGTAATTTTTTTCTGGATTTCTCCCTGGGCAAGGGAAATAAAACCAAAAATAAGTGGGATTGACATCAAGCTAAAAATCTTTTGTACAGCAGAGGACACCACCAACAGAAGAAAAAAGCCAACCTACAGCATGGGAGAATATATTTGTAAATGATACATCTGATAAGGGATTAACATCCAAAATATATAAAGAACTCATATGACTCAACACCAAAAAAACCAAATAACCCAATTAAAAAATGGGCAGAGGACCTGAATAGACATTTTCCAATGATGACATTACAGATGACCAGCAGGCACAGGAAAAGTTCCTCCATATCACTAATCATCAGGGAAATGCAAACCAAAACCACAATGAAATATCACCTCACACCAGTCAGAATGGCCTCTATCCAAAAGACAAGAAATAATAAGTGTTGGTAAGGATGTGGAGAAAAGGGAACACTCCTACACTGCTGGTGGGAATGTAAACTGTTGTAGCCACTATGGAAAGCAATATGGAGGTTTTTCAAAAAATGGAAAATAGAAATACCATATGACCCAGTAATTTCACTTAGGAATTTACCTGAAAAAAACAAAATCTCTGATTCAAAATCATATGTGCATCCCTATGTTTAATGCTGCATTATTTATAATAGCCAAGATATGGAAGCAACTAAAGTGTTCACCAATAAATGAAAGGATAAAGAAAAGTGGTATGTATATACAATGGCATATTATTCAACTGTAAAAAAGAAAGAAATCCTGCTATTGTGACAACATGGATGGACCTAGGGGGTGTTATGCTAAGTGGAATAATCCAGGTGGAGAAAGACAAGTACCATATGATTTCACTTATATGTGGAATCTACAAGCAAAGCAAAACAAAACAATGATAGACTCATGGACACTGAGAAATGAATGGTGGTTCCTATGCGGGAGGGATTTGGATGGGTGGGTAAAAATAGGTGAACGGGATAAAGAGGCACAAAATCTTAATCATAATATAAATTATTGATGGAGATGAAAGTACAGCATAGAGAATATAGTCAGTCAATAGCTCTGTAACGTTTTTCTATGTTGACACATAATAACTACACTAGTTGGGGTGAGCATTTAATAATGTAGGTAACTGTTGAATCATTATGTTGTACACTTGAAATCAACTATACTTCAAAAAATATGAAAAATTTATGTACTTAATGATAGAGCTTCAATATCCATGAAGCAAAATCTGACAGAATCAGGAAATTTTAACACCCCTCTTTAGTTGCTGGAATGACTACACAAACAAAAAAACAGTAAAGACACAAAGTTTGAACACCACTATCAGCCACCTTGACCTAACTGACATCTATAGAGCACTCCATCCGACAATTGCAGAGTATATGGTCTCTTCAAATACACATTGCATATTTCACCACAACAGACCATAGGTTGGGCTTTGAAACATGTCTCAATAAATTTTAAAGGACCAGGATCACAAGGAGTATAGTTTATGATTACAGTTGAATTATATTACAAATCAATTGTAATATGATATATTGGAAACCCCCAAATACCTGGAAATTCAACAACATACTTTTAAATAATTCATGGGTCAAAGATGAAACCACAAGGGAAATTAGAAAATATTTTGAGCTGTATGAAAGTGAATGTCATTCACTAAATGACAGAAAGTAGATCAGATCAAAATTAATGGGACTGAACTAAAGGCATGCTTAGAGGGAAATTTATAGCTCTAAATGATAATAATAGGAAAGAAGTATGTGAAATCAATGACATAAATTTTCCTCATAAGAAGCTAGAAAAAGAGGAGCAAAATTAATTCCTGGTGAAGAAAGGAAATAATAAAAGACCAGAAATTAATTTCACTGGAAACAGTAGAGAAAACAAAGCCCAAAGTTAGATTTTTGAAAAGATCAACAAACATGACAAACCTCTAGCTAGACTGAAAAAGAAGACAAGGGAGAGGAAAAAAATCACTGATATCAGGAACATACATGGGGTCATTAACAGAGAACCTACAGACATTCAATTGATCATAAGAAAACAGAATGAACAACTTTCAGTTAACAATTTGATAATGTAGTCAGAACAGGTGGAGGGAGAAGTTGAACTGTGATGTAGGCCCAATAACTGCTATGGCTAACTGCTTGGGGAGCTCTTGAATGCCCATCAGAGTTATCCCAGGTTGGGTCTAGATGGTTGTGCCTTTGTATCCCCATATTGATCAGTCATTAAATGTGGGCCACCCAGGGAAGGAGTGTGCCTTCGAGTGACAATCCTGAAGGGGCTGACACCTGTCTGCCAACAGCATCCCCCGGCAGCTGAGGGACTAAGCCCTTCATTAGAGGAGGATCTGGGAGGTGCTGTACAGTGTCTACCACAGGCCCCTTTAGAAAATGCTTCTTTTCAAACCAGATCAACACTGTCAGTTACAGGACAGAGTGAATTGAGGTAAAGAGGATTAAAGGCATGATGACTTACTAGAATAGTAGATGAAAAAACAGCACTAATATCTACTACCCACATGTGTCAGGCATCATGGTAGGAACCTATAGTCCCTGTTCCTGCCCTCAGTGGGAGAAGGCACAGCAGATGGTGTGAAATGAAATCTCACATAAAATATGTGTTATGATAATGCCACAAGAATGAAGATGGGTGAATAATTCAGTCTGCCTTTAGCTAGAGGTGAGGTGTGGTTATGTGTATGAGTGGGCTGGATTTTCAGAAAGCTTTTAGGTAACATTTTAGCATCTATAAGCTCAAAAAGGTTTTATACAGGGTGTGGCATTTGAGGCATTCTTTAAACATAGTCCTGATTTTTAAAAATGCACTCAGAATTAGAGTATAGTTTGGTTTAGAAGACATACTCAAGAGTTCTTTTAAAACAACTGAGAATGGAAGATACATCTGTGTTAGTATAAACAATATATTTTTTTCCTGGAAACACTTTTCCTGCCAATGAACTGCTGCATTTTAAAAACAAGCATTATAGTATTCAGGAAAAACATTTTTTCCCTTGGGAAATATAATGAAAATCTATATATAATGAGCAAGGTATATATAGGATATTTTAATTTACAGATACTATTTTGGAAATGTGCTCATGATGTTAAGAAAGAAAAAGAAGTTCCCTCCATCTCTTGGCTATGTATATATAGGACCTTTCAGTAAGAAATGGCACTTCATTGAGTTGCCTCAGATTCAAATCTTGGAACACAGAATCCCTAAGAATTCAGAGATCTCATACCCTGGATACAGACCCCCCAAACCTCACACTCAACCTTGGAATAAAGGCCGGCAGAGATTTCAGAGCCTTCACACCTGGAACACAAACCAACAAATACCAAAGACTCATAAAACACAAACACCTCAGATTAGAAACTTGGAACATAGATACCCAAAGACACCTCATGCACTAAATTTAGACTTCAAATACTCCAGAACCAAACTTGGGACAAAGACCCTGAAAGAGTTCAGACACCTCCCACTCTGAATACAGACGTCCAGTTACCTCATACCCAAACTTCAGAACACAGAATCTCAAAGACTTCAGAGACCACATATCCTGGGTAAAAATCCCAAATACCTCAGACTCAGATTTTGGGTCACAGACCTTCTAAAAGTTCACAGACTTCACCCTGAGCAGAGTCCTTACACACCTCAGACTAAAATCTTGGAAGGGGATGTAAATGAGTTCAGAAAACGCATTTCCTAATAACAGACCCAATTACCTCAGAATTAAATCTTGGAATATAGATCTTGAAAGAGTTCAGCTACTACATGCCAATTAACTCAGACCTCCATTTATATAAAACTGGAACCTTGGGACATGACATAGGTGTTCAAAAAATTCAGAGGCTTTACACTCTGAACAAAGACACCAAAATAGCTCAGAGTTAAAACCTTGAGACACAGAAACCACAGATTTTAGAGACCTCAGACTAAAACTTTGGAACATGATTTTCAAAGATTTCAAAGACCTCATATCCTGAATACAGACTCAACAAATACCTCAGAATCAAACCTGGGACACAGACCCTCTAGAAGTTCAGAGATGAACCTCTGAATGCAGTCCTTAAATGTCTCAGACTCAAATCTTGGGAGAAAACCTCAAAGATTTGAGAGGTCCCACCCTGAAAAGAGATTCCTCAGGTATCTCAAACTCAAAGTTTAGAAAACAGACCCTCAAAGAACTCACAGACCTCACTCCCTGAACTAAACTGCCAATAACCTCACACTATCCCTTTGAACACAGGCTGTCAAATAATTCAGAGATAACATATCTTAAATATAGACTCCCAGTTACTTCAGACTCAAACCTTGGGATATAGAACCTCCTAGATTTCTGAGACTTCACTCCTGGAACAAAGCCACCAAATATTTAAGATTCAAACCTTGCGAGAGAACCTCAAAGATATCAGAGACCTTGCTCCCCAAAAGCAGACTCCAAATCTTCAACCCACACTTGGAACACAGGCCATTTAAAATTTTGGAGACTTCATACCTTGAATAGAGACCCACAAAGTATTCAGAGAACCCACACCCTGAGTACAGACCTACAAGTACCTCAGACCCAAACCTTGTGACACAGACCACACAGTGATCAGAGAGTTCACACCCTAAACACAAATGCCCAAACACCTGAAATGAAGCACTACACAGACCATCACAGAATTCAGAGACTTCGTGCCAGAACAGAGACCCTAAATACCTAAGACTCAAATCATAGAGTATAGATTCTCAAAGATTTAAAACGTAACCCCTTTAACACAGATTCCAAATTATTTCAGATACAAATTTAAAGCAGATACTCAAAGAGGTCAAGTATACTCTCAACTCAGACACCAAATACTTCAGATGAGAACTTGGGACACAGACCTTCAGAGTTCAAAAACTGAACACCCTGAATACAGACCTGCCCACGTAAATCAGACTCAAACCATGGAAAACATATTCTCAAAGTTTCAGTGACCACTGGTGGTTGAACCTAAGTATTTAGTTCTGGTGACGGACGCAAAATATCTCAGTCTCTAATCTTAGAGACAGACTGACAATACATTTAGAAATGCCACCCTATGAATAAATACCTCAGAATCATACCTTAGAACACAGACTATCTAAGATTTCAGAGACCTAACACCCTAAAACACACAGACACCTAAGCACCTCAGATTCAAAACCTGGAGCATAGACACTCAAAGAGTTCAAGGACCTCACATTCTGAATTCAGACCCCAAATACCTCAGATACACTTATGGAACCCAGATCCTCTAAAAATTCATTTACCTCACATTTTGAACACAGACACCAAATACTTTAGACTCATAACTTGAAATACACACTCTTACAGGGTTGAGAAATATAATACCTGGAACATAGACCACCTAACAGAACAGACTCAAATCTTTGGACACAGAACCTTTAAAAGTGCAGAGACCTCCTGTCTTGAACACAGACCCTCCCAAAATTTAAAGTCAATATTTAGAATAGAGAACTTTAAGGACTTCAAAGATTTTTTCATACCATGAGCACACACCCCTAAATACCTCAGATTTAAACTTTGCAACTCAGGCCCTCAAAAGTTCTGGGACTTCACATCCTGAACAAACACACCAAAATACCACGTACTCAAATCCCAGAACACAAACCCTCAAAGAGTACAGACCTCAAATCCTGAACACAGATCCCCCCTCAAGTACTTCAGACTCAGAAATTATGACAAAGACGCACCTACTCCCTTAGACTCAAACACTGAAGACCATCCAAGAGGTGAGAGCAGTCACACTCTAAGCTAGGACACCCAAATACATCAAGCTCGAACCTTGGAACACAGACCATCGAAGCATTTATAAACCTTATAATCTGAATTTAGATCCCGAATAACTCAGGTTTAAACCTTGGGACATGCAATCTTCTACGTGAGGTTCAGAGATCTTACATCTTAAACACACATGCCAAATAACTCATATATAAACCTTGGGACACAGAGCCATTAAAAGTTCAAAGACATCACACCCAGAAAGGACACGGACTCCAAAACAGCTCACAGTTGAACCTTGGGACACAGGCCTCAAAGTGTTCATGACCTTTCACATAACTAAGAAACCCTGCAATGTGAACACGGACCCCCAAATTCCTCAGGGTAAATCTTTGTAACACAGACCCTCAATGAATACCTCAGAGTCAAACCTTGTGACAGACCCTCAAAAAATTCAGAGACCTTACAGCCTGGGCACAAACCTCTATCTCAGACATAAATTTTAGCGCACAGACTTTCAAAGAATTCAGATCCCTTACATCCTCATCATACAAACTCAAATCTCTCTGACTCAAACCTTAAAACACAGACCATCAAAGAATTTAAACACTCAACTCAGACTTGAAACACCTCAGGTTTAATCCTTGGAACACACAAAGTAAAAATGTTCAGAGATTTCAAACCCTGAACACAGAATCCAAAATATGTTAGAATCAAATATCGAAATACAGGATCTCAAAGAGTTCAGACTTCACATTCTGAACACCAAACCTCACTATACCACAGATTCAAATATTAGAATACAGATGCTCAAAGATTTCAGAAACCTCAAACCATGAACACAGAAGTACAAATATCCGAGACTCAAAACTTGGAACACTGACCCTTAAGCAGTTCAAGTATTTCACATCCTGATCCCAAAATACCCCAATACCATTCTCAAATAATGCAACAGCCAGTGATTTCAGAGACATCATACACTGAACACAGACCCGAAATATCTCATCTCAAATGTTGGGACAAGCGCTATCTAAAAGTTCAGAGCCTTTGCATGATGAATACAGATTCCCAAATATCTCAGCCTTTATCCCTATGAAATAGACCCCATCAAATTCCAGCTGCTTCGCTGCTTCAAGCCTATATCCGAATACCCAAGATTCACACCTTGGAACAGAGGCTAGAAAACATTCAGAGACTTTTACCCTGAACATGGAAACCAATACATCTGACTCAAACCTTAGGACACAGACCCTGACACAAGAGAACCAACACCCTGAACACAAACCCCCATATAACACACATTCAAATTTTGGAACACAGACCCTAAAAGTGTTCAGAAATCTTACACCCTCAGCCCAGTCCAACAAATACCTCAGACTTCAACTTTGGAACATACGCTGTCAAAGAGTTCAGAGACATTACACACTGAACACTGAATGCCAGGCACCTAGGAATAAATCCTTGAAAAATAGATCAAGGAGTTTGGAGACCATACACACTGAACAGAGATCTTCCATTACCTCAGAGTAAAGCCTTGGTCAAAGATCAAAATGTTTAGAAACTTCTAATCTTGAATGCACATGCTAATACCTCAGAATAAAACCTTGGGCAAAACACAATGAAAGAATTCAGAGACTTATCTGAACACAGACACACAAATCCTTCAGATTCAACTCTTAGGGCACATACAATGAATTAAAACATATCCTACTCCCTGAACACAGAACTCCAAATACCTCTTATTCAAAACTTGGAATAAAGGTCTACAAAGAATTTAGAGATGTCACACCCTCAACACAAATCCTCAAATACCATACACTGAAATCTTGGAACACAGGTCCTCAAAATATTCAGAGATCTCACAATCGAAACAGAGACACTGAATGACTCAGACTCCAACCTTAGAACACAAACTCTTAAGCTTTACAACCTGAAGAAACACCTCCAAAAAACCTCAGAAACAGTATTTGGAACCCAGATCCTCAAAAAGTTCGTAGACCTCACACCCATAACACAAATTTCCAAATACCTCAGACCCAAACCTTGGGACAAAAGCCTTCAGGGAGAAGCCTAAAAACCTGAAATAGATCCCCTCAAATATCTGATATTTAAACTTGGGTTATCAAATCTTAATGAGTTCAGAGGCCTCACTGACTGTACACAGAACCCAGATACCTCACATTCAAACTTGAAACCACAGATCCTAAAAGATTTGTGAGTGCCTATGCCCTGAACATAGACCCTTGACACCAGATGCTCAAAACATGGGACATAGATTCATGAAACAAGAGTTCAGAGACCTGACATGTTAAACACAGACCTTCAAATACATCAAACTGAAATCTTAGGACACACATCTCAAAGACTTTAAAGATGAGTTTAAAGATGATCCCCACATACTCCAGAATCAATTCTAAGAAAAAGAGCCTCAAGGAATCAGAGGCCTCATACCCTGAATACACACACTTTCAAAGGGTGCAGAGTCTAAGCTTGGATCACAGACCCTCTATGAGTTCAGAGATCTCACACCCTGAACACATATCCCCAAACATATCAATTAAATTTTAGACTTCCAAAGGGTTCAGGGACATCACAGTCTATACATGGATTCTCAAAAGCTCAGACTCCAACTTTGGAACACTGACCTTCAAAGAATTCCAAGGCTTCATAAACTATATCCTGACATAGACCTGCAAATACATGAGACCTCACACCCTAACACAGATATGCAATATACATCAAGCTCAGAACCTTAGGACACAGATCATCAGAGGTCAAAGACCTCATACTCTAAACAAAGACCCCCAAATACCCCAGACTCAATCCCAAATTCATAAGCTCTAATCTTAGAACACAGGCCCTAAATACTTCACACCCAAACCTTGGGACACAGCCCTTTAAAATTTCAGAGACCTAATGCCAGGAACCTAGACTCCTAAATAGCTCAGGCTCAGCCCTTGGGAAACAGACTCTATAAAGTTTCATATAGCTCACAGCTTGAAAAATGACAACTAACACCTCCAACTCAAATCTTGGAGCACAGGCTCTATAACATTTCAGAGACTTTACACCCTGAACATAAATCCCCAAATATGATTGACTCAACACTTGTAACACAGACCATCAAAAGAACTCTGCACCTTGCAACTTGGATACTTACCTCCAAATATCTCAGATGCCATACTTGGAATGTAGACCTTCTAGAGTTCATAGACCTCACACCCAGAATAAGAATTTCCAAACATCTCAGACTCAAACCTTGTGACACAAATCTTCAAAGAATTCAGATACCTCATACCCTGAACACAGACTCCATATGCCTCATATCTAAATATTAAAACACAGACCCTAAATTATTGTGAATGCAGATCCCAAATACCTCAGACTCAAACCTTGGAACACATACCCTCAATGATTACAGAGACCAAAACCCTAAATGAAGACCCACAGTTTCATCAAACACAGAATTTTTTGTCACAGACTCTCAAAGAGTTCAAGACCTCACACTTAAAACACACAACACCAAATACCTCAGACTCAGTCCTATGAAAACAAGACCTTCAAAAAGTCAGAGATCTCACACTCTGACCACAGACCCCAAACTAATTCACATTCAAACATCTGAGCACACTTAATTAGTTCAGAGACTCCTCACTCTTTGATCAGAGACCCTCAAACACACATGATTCTAAAGTTGGAACACAGGCCTTCAAGGATTTCACATCTTAAACATAAATACACAGATACCACACACACAAATCTTGGAACACTGACCCTCTAAAGTTCAGAGACCTCACACACTAACTTAGACACCAAAACAAAACCAAACCAAAGAAACAAACAAAAACCCCTCAGAAGCAAACAGGAAACAAATTGTCAAAGAAGCCACACTGCTCCAACTTTGAAAAGAGACCCCAAACTCCTTAGAGTACAACCCTGGAATATATACCATGAGAATATTTTGTGTCATCACAACCTAGACACACCACCAAATACTGGTGATTCAGTATTTGAAACCCAGACTCTCAATGAATTCATAGAACTCATACCCAGTATTTGACCTTACAAACATCTGAGACTCCAACCTTGGGCCACAGATCTTCAGTGAGTTCAGAGTACTTACTCCTTTAAAAAATAACCCATATGTCACATAAACATTAAAATGATAGGTCCTAAAAGATTTGTGAGTACTTACACCCAGAACACAGACAAAACACCTCATATCTTTTAGGTTTTTTGACCCTTTTAGGTGTTTTGAGATGTATAGACCCTCTCAAAGATCTCAAAGAATGAAAATTCTAAACACATATGCAAATACATTAAAGTTATTATCATAGGACATAGACCCTCACAGATTCCAGACAACTTGCACTTCAAATATAGATGCATGAATACCTATGAGTGAATCCTATTTAAAAAAAAATCAGATGTAATGTTGGGGGGGCATGGGGAGGGCTATACAATTCAGAGAAGACAAGCAGTGATTCTACAGCATCTCACTACGCTGAGACAGTGACTGTAATGGGGTTGCTGGGGGGGACCTGATGAAGGGGGTAGTTTAATAACCATAGTATTGCACATGTAATTGTAGATTAATGATACCAAAATAAATTATAAAAAAAATCCTTGATTTGCAGATGACATGATACTACATATAGAAGACTCTATTGACTCTGCCAAAAATCTATTCAAATTAATAAATGAATTCAGCAAAATGGAAGGATAAAAAATCAATGTACAGAAATCGATTGCATTTCTATATACAAATGAGTTAGCGGAAAGAGAAATTAAGAAAAAAAATCTCATTTACAATTGCTTCAAAAAGAATAAAACACCTAGGAATATATCTAAGCAAGGAGGTGAAAGACCTGTACTATGAAAACTATAAAATATTGATGAGAGAAATTGCAGATGACACAAATAAATGGAAAGCTAATCTATAGATTCAATGCAATCCCTATCAAAATACCAAGGCATTTTTTACTACCTTAGAGCAAATAACCTTAAAATTTGTATGAAATCACAAAAGGCCCCAAATAGCCAAAGCAATCCTGAGAAAGAGAACAAAGCTGGAGGTTATTATCCTACCTGATTTAAAACTACTACAAAGCTACAGTAATCAAAAAAGTATAGTACTGGCACAAGAATAGCTGCATAATTCAATGGTACAGAATAGAAAGTCCAGAAATAAACCCATGCAAATATGGTCAATTAACATATGAAAAAGGAGGCAAGAACATGCAATGGGGAAAAGAACAGTCTCTTCAATAAATGGTGCTGGGAAAACTGAATAGCTACATGTAAGAGAATGAAACTGAATCACTGCCTTACACCATACACAAAAGTAAACTTGAAATGGATTAAAGACCTAAATATAAAAAAATGAAACCTTGAAACTCTTAGAAGAAAACACAGGAATCTCTTGAACATCAGCATGAATAATTTTTTTCTAGATACATCTCTCCAGGCAAAGGAAACAAAAGCAAAAATAAACAAGTAGGACTACAGCAAACTAAAAATCTTCTGCGTAGCAAAGGAAACCATCAAAAAAATGAAAAGGCAACCTACTGTACAGGAGAATATATTTGCAAATGATGTATATGATAAGGGGCTAATATCCTACATATATAAAGACCTCATACAACTCAACACCAAAAAAAAAGTAGCCCCATTAAAACATGGCAGAGGACCTGAACAGACATTTTTCCAAAGAGGACATACAGATGGCCAACAGATATGAAAAGATACTCCACATCACTCATCATTAGGGAAATGCAAATCAAAACTACAATGGAATATCACTTCATACTAGTCAGAATGCTACTATTAACAAGCCAAGAAATAATAAGTGTTGGTGAGGATGTGGAGAAAAGGGAACCCTCCTACACTATTAGTGGGAATGTCAATTGGTACAGCCACTATGGAAAACAGTATGGAGGTTTCTCAAAAAACTAAAAATAGAAATACCTTATGACTCAGAAATTCCACCTCTGGGAATCTACCTGAAGAAAATAAAATCATTAATTTGAAAAGATACATGCACCCCTATATTTATTGCAGCATTATTTACAGTAGCCAAGATATGGAGACAACTAAAGTGTCCATCAATAGATGAACAGATAAAGAAGAAGTGGTACATAAATACAGTGGAATATTATTTGGTTATAAAAAAGAAAGAATTATTGCCATTTGTGACAACATGGATGGACGTAGAGGGTATTATGCTAAGTGATAATGGTTTCATTTATATGTGGAATGTAAAAAACAAAACAAATGATGAAACAAAACAGAAACAGATTCATAAACACAGAGATGAAAGAAATTGGTTACCATGGGAGGGGGTGATGGGTAAAATAAGTGAAGGGGGCAAAGATGTACAAACTTTAAATTATAAAATAATTTAGTTGTAAGGATGGAAATATGGCATAGGGAATATAGTTCATAGTATTGTAAAATCTTTGTATGGTGACATATGGTAATTATACTTATCATGGTGAGCATTTAGTATGTATATAATTGATGAATCACTAAGTAGTTCATCCAAAACCAATATAATACTGTATATAAACTATAAGTCAATAAAAAATCTTTGAAGGGTCAGATTTCTCATACTCTAAGCATGCACCACCAAACACCTAAGACCCTGAACTGGCAACACAGATGCTCAGTGTTCAGAACCCTCACATCCTTAGTACCCCAAAAGCTCAGATTGAAAATTGGTACCAAAGACCCTCAGCAATATCAGAGCCTTTGCGATCTAAACACAAATCTGTAAATATATCAATTAAAACTTTAAGACACAGATCGTCGAAGAGTTCAGAGGCATCATACTCTAAATATAGAGTCCCAAAACCTCAGATTCAAACTTTGGATCACAGAACCTCCCAAAAATCAAGGACCTTATGCCCTGATGTTAGATACCAAATAACATAGAAGCAAACTTAGGACACAACCTTTCAGAGAGTTCAGAGACTTTACATGTTAAATATTTGCCTAAATACCTTAGACAAAACCTTTGAAAAACAGACCCACGATGAGTTCAGAGACCTCTTACCACAAACACTGAACCTGAAATACTTCATACTCAAACAATGGAAAATAAACTCTCAATGGTATCCTGGTTTTTTAACCCTGAGTGCAGAACTCCAAATCTCTTAGATTCAGCTTTGGAACACAGATAGTGAAAACATGAAAACACAGAAACTAAAAGAGTTGTGGGTGTTTACAAGTTATATACTGACTCCAAATACCTGAGACTCAAACTTGGAACACAGACCCCCAAAGGTTTCAGAGAACTCAGCAGGCCCTAAACACAGACCTGTAAATGCACAAGAGTCTGCCCTTGGTACACAGACCTTCAAAGAATTCAGACTTTACGTTCTAAACCCAGAACCCAATACCTCAGACTCAATACTATGAAAAAAGTATTTGAAGATATATATATATATATATATATATAGTTCTACGTTTATGAAGCATTATTTACAATAGCCAAGATATGGAAGCAACCTAAATGTCCATCAATAGCTGAATGGATAAAGAAGATGAGGTACATATATACAATGGAATATTATTCAGTCATAAAAAGAAAGAAATCTTGTGATTTGTGACAACATGGATGGACCTAGAGAGTATTATGCTAAATGAAATAAGTCAGGTGGAGAAAGACAAATATCATATGATTTCACATATATGTGGAATCTAAAAAACAAAACAGACAAATGAACAAAACAAAAATAGACTCATAGACACTAAGAATTGACTGGTGGTTACCATGTGGGAGTGATGCTGGGGTTCTTGTTCGTGGAGTTGAAGAATGAACTTTGCAAACACTCCAGGTAGGAGAGCATGGCAGAGGCTTTTATTTAGAGAGAAAGCAAGAGGACAGCGCTCCTGGCTCACGCTAGGAGGGGACAAGAGAGGCCCAGGGTGATGCATTGCCTAGGGGATTTATAGGCGGTTGAGAGACAAAAGGCTAGAGATGCAGACCTGCTAAGTGGTCCCAAAATGTTTATCTTGAAGAGACATTAAGTTTCTTATTAGTCTTCCGGGTGATTTACAAGAAATTTACTGCTCTGATTTCCTCTCAGGATAGCAGCTTTCTGGTCTGGTAGCATATCACTCAAGACTGCCTGCTTTGCTCCCAAGGTGGGCTGAGTTATTGTCTGTTTGTTAAAGAGTATGTTAAGAAACTTACTTTTTAACGAATTGGGTTTTAAAATGCTATCTTATCTTCAAGATGTAATCCTTCCTGTTTTATTACATTGTTTTGGGCTTGCTTGCTAAATTGCCTATGTTGCAAAGCACCTGATTAGGGCTGGAGGAGGAAAAGCAACACCTGGGTAAAGCCAGAAAAATTAGTTGGGTCCCCCAGCAGGCCAAAGCAAGTCCCACAATGGATTATCTTGCTGTTTTTTTCTGTAGGCCCTCACCCTACTCTGTCTAAGCTCATGGTCCCTGTCTCTGGAGGGGCTGGGGTGAGTGGGTGAAATAGGTGAAGGGGATAAAGAGGCATAAAATCTCAATTATAATGTAAATTAGTCACAGGGATGAAAGCACAGCATAGAGTATATAGTCAATAGTTCTGTAAGATCTTTGTCTGTTGATAGATAGTAACTACACTAGTTGGAGTGAGAATTTAATAATATAGTTAACTGTTAAATCACTATGTTGTATACTTGAAGTCAATATAATATTGTATATGAATTATACTTCAATTAACAGCAACAACAAAACAAGAGGCCTCACACTCTATACAAACACTGCACAATAGCTCAAACTCCAACTTCACAACACAAACCTGCAAAGATGCTGGAACTTGCCCATCCTGAATACAGACTTTCATGTAGCTCAGAATCAAAATCTATACCAAAGACCTCCAATGATTTCAGAGCCCTTGCATGCTAAACACAGAACCTTAAATACATCAATTAAAAATTCAAGACACGTCTCCTCAGTGAATTCAGAAACATCACATTCTAAATCGGGTTCCAAACACCTCAGACTTAAACCTCAGGACACAGAACCTCAAAAAATATCCCTGAGCTCATACACCAAATAACACAGAGGCAAACTTAGGACACAAACCCTCAAAGGGTTCAGCGACATGACACCTTGAACATTTTCCTCAAATGCCTCAGATAAAACTTTGAAAAATAGATCTTCAATAATTTCAGAGACTTTGTACCCTGAACACTCAGTCCAAACTACCTCATTCTCAAACAATGGAAGGCAAACCCTCAGTGATACAGACTTAGCAGCCTGAATCCAGACTCTCCAGTCCCTCAGATTCAGCCGTGGAACACAGACAGTGAAAGATTTCCTCTGAACACAGACAATAAATGTCTCCTATTCAAGCTTCAGTGACCTCATATGTTGCTGTATAAAGGGCTCCACTCAGTGGTCTGCCAGGCTGGCAGAGATGGAGGCTGAGGGGAATTGTAGACTTGCCAGATGCGGATGTAATTCGAATGTTTGACATGCCACCAACAGAATAAAGCTTGGTATGAACCCATTTACTCTCAACGTTCCATTGTTGTTATTCAGTCTCTTTGAATCCAGAGTGAACTTGCCTGGAGCTGAAATACCCCTCTAGTGAGACACCGTCAATGAAATGAGTTTTCTGGGAAAACAATTAACCTGAAATCTAGGAAGCTAGGCATTAATAGGGAGACATAGCACCTAAGCATTTGATTATCTGGGACAGATGGCTCCAAATGTCATAGAAGCTGTAACAAAATCAAGGTAAAGATGTTTAACAAATTGCTAAAGGCTGAGTATGCACTAGTGTATGAGTGTGAAGTCCTAGGGCCTGCAGACCTGGGAGTTTCATCCCTGCTCACATGCTTTTCCTCTAAAACAGCACCAGGCACTGACAGGGAATGTTGGGCAGAATCCTGAGAAGACTGAGGCAAGGGGACAGCAGCCATTGTTGAAACTCTGCTTAGACTAATATCTTGACTCTCTTATACACAATGAGAGCCTTAGTTTATATGATGAAGACCATCAACACCTGTTGCCTGAGGTCACCGGTGGAAACCCACTGCAGCTAGTACAAAAATATGGAGGTCACCATTGAAACTCTGCCCGCCTGTCTTCCCTATCTTCCCTGGATAACAAAAAACTTAATTTACTGGAGGAAGGACATCAAAGCCGGAGTGCACAGATGGAAAACTAGTGCAGCTAGTAGAAGGGAACATGGGGGGAAAGAACCTCTGTTTTTGGAGTAATAAGTGCCAGGCTCAGCATTACAGCTGGAAGAGGGGCAGAAAACTTGGGAAGGCCACATACGCCTGAGACCCAGGTTCACATTGCCCTCCTAAGCCTGAGGCTTAATTAGAACATCATTAAACACACTCCGTCCCGTCCCCCTCCACACCACAGTAACAAGGCTTGGTATAACACAGATGATAAAACTATTAGAGAATTAAAAATGATTGCAGTTAATAAGTCAAAGGCTCTAATGGAAATGGGGGCAAGAGAGTCAGAGTCAGTCTTCTCAGGTGTATTTTTTTTTACTTTTTAAAAATTTTGGTATCGATAATGTATAATCACGTGAACAACATTATGGTTACTAGAACCCCTATCATCAAGTCCCCCCCACATAACCCATTACAGTTACTGTCCATCAGCGTAGTAAGATGCTATAGAATCACTACTTGTCTTCGCTATAAATACTGCGTTCCCTGTGCCCCCCACCCCGCTGCATTACATGTGCTAATCGTAATGCTCCGTAGTCCCCTTCTCCCTCCCTTCCCACCCATCCTTCCAAGTCCCTTTCCCTTTGGTAACTGTTAGTCCATTCTTGGGTTCTGTGAGTCTGATCTTTTTTTCCTTCATTATTTGCTTTGTTGTTATACTCCACAGATGAGTGAAATTATTTGGTACTTGTCTTTCTCTGCCTGGCTTATTTCACTGAGCATAATACCCTCTACCTCCATCCATGTTGTTGCAAATGGTAGGATTTGTTTTCTTCTTATGGCTGAATAATATTCCATTGTGTATATGTACCACATCTTTATCCATTCATCTACAGATGGACACTTAGGTTGCTTCCATTTCTTGGCTATTGTAAATAGTGCTGCAATAAACATAGGGCTGTATATGTCTTTTTGAATCATGGATTCTGTATTCTTACGGTAAATTCCTAGGAGTTGAATTCCTGGGTCAAATGGTATTTCTACTTTTAGTTTCTTGAGGAACCTCCATACTGCTTTCCACAATGGCTGAACTAATTTACATTCCCACTAGCAGTGTAGGAGGGTTTCCCTTTCTAAACATCCTTGCCAGCATAAGTTGTTGTTTGTCTTTTAGATGTTGGCCTTCCTAACTGGTGTTAAGTGATATCTTATTGTGGTTTTAATTTGCATTTCTCTCATGATTAGTGATGTTGAGCATCTTTTCATGTGCCTGTTGGGCATCTGAATTCCTTCTTTGGAGAAATGTCTGTTCAGCTCCTCTGCCCAACTTTTAATTGGCTTATTTGCTTTTTGGTTGTTGAGGAGCATGAGCTCTTTATATATTTTGGATGTCAACCCCTTACTGGATATGTCATTTATGAATATATTCTCCCATACTGTAGGATGTCTTTTTGTTCTACTGATGGTGTCCTTTGCTGTACAGAAGAATTTTAGTTTGATATAGTCCCACTTGTTCATTTTTGCTTTTGTTTCCCTTGCCGGAGGAGATATGTTCATGAAGAAATTGCTCATGTTTGTGTTCGAGAGATTTTTGCCTATATTTTTTTCTAAGAGTTCTATCGTTTCATGCCTTACATTCAGGTCTTTGATCCATTCTGAGTTTACTTTTGTGTATGGGGTCAGACAGTAATCCAGTTTCATTCTCTTACATGTAGCTGTCCAGTTTTGCCAACACCAGCTGTTGAAGAGGCTGTCATTTCTCCACTGTATATCCATGGCTCCTTTATCGTATATTAATTGACCATATATGTTTGGGTTTATATCTGGGCTCTCTAGTCTGTTCCATTGGTCTATGGGTCTGTTCTTGTGCCAGTAGCAAATTGTCTTGATTACCATGGCTTTGTAGTAGAGCTTGAAGTCAGGGAGTGTAATTCCCCCTGCTTTATCCTTCCTTCTCAGGATTGCTTTGGCTATTTGGGGTCTTTTGTGGTTCCATATGAATTTTAGAACTATTTGCTCTAGTTCATTGAAGAATGCTGGTGGTATTTTGATAGGGATTGTATTGAATCTGTACATTGCTTTAGGCAGGATGGCCATTTTGACAATATTAATTCTTCCTACCCAAGTGCATGGGATGTATTTCCATTTATTGGTATCTTCTTTAATTTCTCTCATGAATAACTTATAGTTTTCAGGCTATAGGTCTTTTACTTCCTTGGTTAGGTTTATTCCTAGGTATTTTATTCTTTTTGATGCAATTGTGAATTGAATTGTTTTCCTGATTTCTCTTTCTGCTAGTTCACTATTAGTGTATAGGAATGCAACAGATTTCTGTGTATTAATTTTGTATCCTGCAACATTGCTGAATTCAGATATTATGTCTAGGAGTTTTGGAGTGGATTCTTTAGGGTTTTTGATGTACAATATCATGTCATCTCTAAACAGGGACAGTTTGACTTCTTCCTTACCAGTGTGGATGCCTTTTATTTCTTTGTGTTGTCTGATTGTCGTGGCTAGGACCTCCAGAACTATGTTGAATAAAAATGGGGAGAGTGGGCATCCTTGTCTTGTTCCCGATCTTAAAGGAAAAGTTTTCAGCTTCTCGCTGTTAAGTATAATGTTGGCTGTGGGTTTGTCATTTATGGCCTTTATTATGTTGAGGTACTTGCCCTCTATACCCATTTTGTTGAGAGTTTTTATCATGAATGGATGTTGAATTTTGTCGAATGCTTTTTCAGCATCTATGGAGATGATCATGTGGTTTTTGTCCTTCTTTTTGTTGATGTAGTGGATGATGTTGATGGAGTTTTGAATGTTGCACCATCCTTGCATCCCTGGGATGAATCCCACTTGATCATGATGGATGATCTTCTTGATGTATTTTTCAATTTGGTTTCTCCCGTGTTTTGATTGTCATTCTTAGGCAAGCACTGTGGGCATGTGTCTTGGGGGAGTGGCCTTCACAATGTTGCTGTCCTTCCTCCATGAGTTGAGCTTTTTCCCCTAAATTTGCTTCTCTCAGCTGTGTGCGTATCCACCCATGCAGTCTGGCTACAGCTTTGATGCCCTGGCTCCTAAATATGGAAGCTTTTGTTACTTTTGGCAGATTGGAAAGATGTGTTGCCTCCACTGCATTCCCCTACTTGTAGAAAAATTTCCCAGTGTCTGCAGATTTAAGCTTTTTCATTCTGTAGAAGAGACAGGGGCAATGGGTCTGGGAGGATTTGGGCAGCTGCTCATCTCCTCCCTCTGATAGCATCACGGGGGAACTTTTCTGTGTTCTCTGTGGGAGCTTAATGGTATTCCTGGAGAAAAAGCCTGCAAAAAGGTGGAAACAACATAAGGGTGTGTCCCTTGGAAGTTTCACATTCTCTTGCTAGCCCACACTTGGTCCTCAGGAATTCATCAAAATTTCTTGTTTAATTCACATTGGCTTCTGCCCCTGCTAAGCAAATGCTCCAGTCTGTGTCTTCCTGTAGGTTTCCGTCTTTCTCCATATTTTGGTACGGCATTTAGCCCATGGCCTCAGTTCTTTGATGAGTCCAAGGAAACTCATTAACATGCAGTTTCATCCAGTTGTTTTTCTTTCTAGCTCTCCATCTCTGAACTTCTGAGTCATATGGTATGTGTATATTTAACTTTATAGAAAACTGCCGAACTGTTTTCCAGAGTGGCTGTACAATTTTGCAGTCCTGTCAGCAACATATGAGCGATCCCATAGTTCTGCATCCCTACCAGTACTTGGTATTGTCAGTGCTTTTTTATTTGAATCATTTAATAGGTATGTAATGATATCTGTTGTAGTTGTAATTTGCATTTTCCAAATGGCTAATGATGTGGTGCATTTTTTTATATGGTACTTTCCCATCTATATATCCTGTTTGGTTTAGTGACCATGACTTTGCCAATTTATAAATGGCACTGTCTTTTTTTCTTGTTAATTGAGTTTGGAGAGTTCTCTATATATTCTGGATAGAAGCTCTTTGTCAGACACATGATTTGCAAATATCTTCTCCCTGTCCATAGATGTCTTTTCTTAAGTTAGTATTTTATTGTTTTAAGGATGTTCAAGAGCTCTCATGAAAATTCAAACATAAGGTTAGATTTAATAATATACACATATATGCTCAAAATCATAGCCAAATCCTCCCTACTCTTGTATAATCGTAAGTCAGTCACTTTGTCTTCGACACTTTAAAGGTACCTTGAGCATGAGAAAATAAACAAAAGAGATAAACCCCTAGCCAGACTTATAAAGGAAAAAAGAGAATCTACGCACATAAACAGAATCAGAAATGAGAAAGGAAAAATCATTATGGACACCACAGAAATAAAAAGAATTATTAGAGAATACTATGAAAAATCATATGCTAACAAACTGGATAACTTAGAAGAAATGGACAACTTTCTAGAAAAATACAACCTTCCAAGGCTGACCCAGGAAGAAACAGAAAGTCAGAGCAGACCAATTACCAGCAATGAAATTGAATCAGTAATCAGAAAACAACCCAAGAACAAAACCCCCGGACCAGATGGAGTCACTGCTGAAATTTTTCAGACATTTAGAGAAGACCTAATACCCATTCTCCTTGAAGTTTTCCAAAAAATAGAAGAGGAGGGAATACTTCCAAATTCATTCTAGGAGGCCAGCATCACTCTAATACGAAAACCAGGCATAGACACCACACACAAAAAAATAAAAAATTACAGACCAATATCCTTGATGAACATAGATGCAAAAATTCTCAACAAAATATTAGCAAACCGAATTCAAAAACACATCAAAAAGATCAATCATCCTGATCAAGTAGGATTTATTCCAGGGATGCAAGAATGGTACAATATTCAGAAAATCCATTAACATCATCCACCACATCAACAAAAAGAAGGAGAAAAACCACAAGATCATCTCCATAGATACTGAAAAAGCATTTGACAAAATTCAACATCCATTCATGATAAAAACTCTCAATAAAATGGGTATAGAGGGCACGTACCTCAATATAATAAAGGCTATATACAACAAAGCAACAGTCAACACCATACCTAACAGTGAAAAGCTGAAAGCTTTTCCTCTAAGATCGGGAACAAGACAAGGATGCCCACTCTCCCTACTTTTATTCAACATAGTATTGGAGGTCCTAGCTCTGGCAACCAGACAACACAAAGAAATAAAAGGCATCCAGATTGGTAAGGAAGAAGTTAAATTGTCACTATTTGCAGACGACATGATATAGTTCCTAAAAAACCCTAAAGAATCCACTCCAAAACTGCTAGAACTAATATCTGAATTCAGCAATGTTGCAGGATACAAAATTAATACACAGAAATCTGTTGCATTCCTATACACTAACAATGAACTAGCAGAAAGAGAAATCAGGAAAACAATTCAATTCACATTTGCATCAAAAAGAATAAAATACCTAGGAATAAACCTAACCAAGGAAGTGAAAGACCTATACCCTGAAAACTACAAGACACTCTTGAGAGAAATGAAAGAGGGCACCAATAAATGGAAATACATCCCATGCACTTGGGTAGGAAGAATTAAGATTGTCAAAGTGGCCATCCTGCCTAAAGCAATCTACAGATTCAATGCAATCCCTATCAAAATACCAACAACATTCTTCAACGAACTGGAACAAATAGTTCTAAAATTCATATGGAACAACAAAAGACCCTGAATATCCAAGACAATCCTGAGAAGGAAGAATAAAGCAGGGGTTATTATGCTCCCCAACTTCAAGCTCTACTACAAAGCCACAGTAATCAAGACAATTTGGTACTGGCACAAGAACAGACCCATAGACCAATGGAACAGACTAGAGAGTCCAGATATTAACCCAAGCATATATGGTCAATTAATATACGATAAAGGAGCCATGGACATACAATGAGGGAATGACAGCCTCTTCAACAACTGGTGTTGGGAAAACTGGAGAGCTGTATGTAAGAGAATGAAACTGGATTACTGTCTAACTCCATATACAAAAGTAAACTCAAAATGGATCAAAGACCTGAATGTAAGTCATGAAAGTCATGGAACCATAAAACTCTTAGAGGAAAACATAGGCAAAACTCTCTTGAATATAAACATGAGCAACTTTTTCATGAACATATCTTCCTGGGAAAGGGAAACAAAAGCAAAAAGGAACAAGTGGGACTATATGAAACTAAAAAGATTCTGTATAGCAATGGACACCATCAGTAGAACAAAAAGACATCCTACAGTATGGGTGAATATATTCATAAATGACATATCCGATAAAGGGTTGACATCCAAAATATATAAAGAGCTCATGCACCTCAACAACCGAAAAGCAAATAACCCTATTAAAAAATGGGCAGAGGATATGAACAGACACTTCTCCAAAGAAGAAATTCAGATGGCCAACAGGCACATGAAAAGATGCTCCACATCACTAATCATGAGAGAAATGCAAATTAAAACCACAATGAGATATCACCTCACACCAGTTAGGAAGGCCAACATCCAAAAGACAAACAAAAAATGTTGGCAAGGATGTGGAGAAAGGGGAACCCTTCTACACTGCTGGTGGGAATGTAAATTAGTTCAACCATTGTGGAAAGCAGTATGGAGGTTCCTCAAAAAACTCAAAATAGAAATACCATTTGACCCAGGAATTCCAGGAATTTATTGTAAGAATACAGAATCCAAGATTCAAAGAGACATATACACCCCTATGTTTATCGCAGCACTATTTACAATAGCCAAGAAATGGAAGCAACCTAAGTGTCCATCAGTAGATGAATGGATAAAGATGTGGTACATATACACAATGGAATATTATTCAGCCATAAGAAGAAAACAAATCCTACCATTTGCAACAACATGGATGGAGCTAGAGGGTATTATGCTCAGTGAAATAAGCCAGGCAGAGAAAGACAAGTACCAAATAATTTCTCTCATCTGTGGAGTATAACAACAAAGCAAAAAATGAAGGAAAAAACCAGCAGACTCAGAACCCAAGAATGGACTAGCGGTTACCAAATGGAAAGGGACTGGGGAGAGTGGGTGGGAAATGAGGGAGAAGGGGGAAAAAGGGGCATTATGATTAGCACACATAATGTAGGGTGGGCATGAGGAAGGAAGTATAGCACAGAGAGGACATGTAGTGACTCTATAGCATCTTACTATGCTGATGGACGGTGACTTAATGGGGTATGTGGTGGGAACTTGATGATGGGGGGAATATAGTAACCACAATGTTGTTCATGTGATTGTATATAAATGATACCTTGAAAAAAAAAGATATCTTGAGCAAAAAATCAGTGCTTTGCAGTTCCAAGGTCAGAATTATTAGGCAGCCTTGAAAAGAGAAGACTATGTAAATTCAAATTCATTACCTTCTATGATAAAGGGAAAGGCCTTAAAGTAACAAATTTTCATTTATTCATGCGTGAGTTAGGCTTCTATTTCTCTTCTTTAGTCTTATTAATGATTAGTCCTGTGGTTCAAGAATCATTCTCCTAGGTATCTATGAATCCTGTAGGGGATCTCCCAGAGTCTGCTTAGGAGATTGGGGTTGTAGGGACAGAGATGATGAGCCTCCGGGAGCCTCTGCTCTCTGGATTCAAGTACAGCAGCTATGCTTTTTTATTATTAGGTTTGGCTATATTTTTTGTTTAGTAAATATTTTTACTTTGAAATGATTTTAGATTTATAGAACAGTTGCAAAGGTAATACAGAGTTCCTGTGTACTCTTCACTCAGATTCACTAATGTTAACATGTAATATAACCATGGTACATTTGTCCAGAAGAAGAAATTAACATTGGTAGTATGCTTGGAGTACTGTTAACTAAACAGTAGACTTTAGATTTCATCAATTCTTCCACTAATATTCTTTATATGTTCCAGAATCCAATGCAGGATACCACATTGCATTTAGAGAATTTCTTTTCATTGTTTTAACAGTGTCCTTCACAAAGCAAAGGTTTTAGTTTTAAATTTTGATGAAAACTGATTTATCAATTTTTTTCTTGTATGGATTGTGCTTTTAATGTCATGTCTAAGAATTCATTGACAGACTAAGTTTTTATTTTAAGTTTTATAGTTTCACATTTTGCATTTAGACATATGATCCATTTCATGTTAATTTTTGTATATGGTGTAAATGTAGAGGTTCATTTTTGTTGCATATGACCATTCAATTGTCCCCGGGCCATTTACTGAAAATACAGATCTTCTCCAACTTATGATGGGATTGTGTCCCCATACACCAATCCTAAATTAAAAATAGTGTAAGTAAAAAATGCATTTAATATACCTATCCTACTGAACATCATAGTTTATCCTAGCTCACCTTAAACATGCTCACAAAACTTCTATTAGCCTACAATTGGGCAAAATCATATAACACAAAGTCCATTCTATAATAAAGTGTTGAATATCTCCTGAAATTTATTGAATACTGTGCTGAAAGTGAAGAAGAGAATGGCTATAGGAGTACAGGATGGTTGTAAGTGTGTCAGTTGTTGACCCTCAAGATTGCACAGCTGACTGGGAGCTGTGGCTCACTGCTGCTGCCCAGCATCACTGCATGTCACTAGCCCAGGAAAAATATCCAAATTCAAAGTATGGTTTCTACCGCATGAGCATCACTTTTGCACTATCGTAAAGTTGAAAGATTGAAGTTGAAACATTGGAAGTCAGGGATCATATTCACTACCCTTCAACCATTGAATTGGTTTTGTAACTTTCTCAAAAAACAATTGGCCATATTTGTGTGGGCAAATTTCTGGACTCTATTCTGTCCCATTGATCTACATATCTCAATCAGTATCATTTTATAGTAATTAATTAGTCATAAATAAGTAAATAATGAAGTAATTAAAATCAGATAGCTCAGCACCCAGCTCTAAGTTTCTAAATATATTTTTCAATAAAAAGAACCAGAACTCTGGAGAAATGGCTGATTTTAGGTCAGAAGGTGAACCTGTATTATCTATAGTGCTAGAAAAGGAAAAGTTAAAATACAAACAAAGAACCAACAACAAAAGAAGATGAAGGTATGTCAAAAGTACACAGGAGGTAGTCTGAAAGAGGGTCCATTGGCCAATCAAGAATAATTTGAGCCATAAAATATAAAACAATTCTATTGGAATAGAACATAAATAACAAAATAAATATCCATGAATCCATACTGGTATAAAAAAATGATGGAATAAATAAATGGGGAGAAGGGATAAATCTTACTTACAGAAGAATTCTAAATAATAATTGTAGATGGAGTGAGTGAAACAGAAAATCACTATCAGAACAGCACAGTAACAACTGCACTAGGCAAGATCCATGGATTAATACTGAAATCAGAGTCGTGAACTTTAAGGAGAAAAAAGGATATTTGCAGCCTCCAAATATTTTCCTCCAAATATTTATTAGTTACTGCAGAGATTTTAACATATATCCACAAATTCTTTAACATTATTTCTCCAAGAAGTGGAGCTTTTCTGTACTCCCTTTGGATGTGGGCTGGACGTAGTGATGCACTTCTAATGAAGACAGTATGGAAAGGGAAAAAAATCATGATTTTACAGTAGAGGAGTCTGACAGATATCACTTTAACTAAGTGATTAAAGTTATCACCACCAGTAATAAGTCATATTTATATCACATATCCTCTGACATCATGTGATTCTGAGAAAGGCATTTCACCTTAATGGTATTCATTCCAAAAAGTCATTTATCCTAATCCAATCATGAGAAAATATCAAACCCAAATTGAGAGACAGTCTAAAAATGACCTGACAAGTATTCTTCAAAACCAGATATTATGATTCTTCTAATTAAAAAAATTGCGTTAGCTTTTCCAATTTTTCTGCCTTTCCTTATATATCTTAGAACCAGTTTCTCTATACATATAAAAACTTCTGCTAGGATCTTGCTCAGTACTGTTAAATCTATGTATCAATTTAGAGAGAGTTGACATTTTTAGTATGTGGAGTTTTCAAATCCATGAACACAGTCTGTATTTCTATTTATTTAGATCCTTAATTTTTTTGGCCAGTGTTTTGTGGTTTTCAACATAGAGATCCTGTACATATATTTTTTAACTTTTTTTATTTTGCTATCATTAATGTACAATTACATGAACAACATTATGGTTACTAGACTCCCCCTATTATCGAGTCCCCACCACATACCCCATTACAGTCACTGTCCACCAGCATAGTAAGATGCTATAGAATCACTACTTGTCTTCTCTGTGTTATACTGCCTTCCCTGTGTCCCCCACCACCAACATTATACATGCTAATCATAATGCCCCTTTCCCCCCTTATCCCTCCCTTTCCACCCATCCTCCCCAGTTCCTTTCCCTTTGGTAACTGTTAGTCCATTCTTGGGTTCTGTGAGTCTGTTGCTGTTCTGTTCCTTCAGTCTTTTCTTTGTTATTACACTCCACAGATGAGTGGAATCATTTGATACTTGCATTTCTCCACCTGGCTCATTTCACTGAGTACAATACCCTCTAGCTCCATCCATGTTGTTGCAAATGGTAGGATTTGTTTTCTTCTTATGGCTGAATACTATTCCATTGTGTATATGTACCACATCTTCTTTATCCATTCATCTACTGATGGACACTTAGGTTGTTTCCATTTCTTAGCTATTGTAAATAGTGCTGCGATAAACATAGGGGTGCATATGTCTTTTTCAAACTGGGCTGCTGCATTCTTAGGGTAAATTCCTAGGAGTGGAATCCCCGGGTCAAATGGTATTTCTATTTTGAGTTTTTTGAGGGACCTCCATACTGCTTTCCACAATCGTACTAATTTACATTCCCACCAGCAGTGTAGAAGGGTTCCCCTTTCTCCACATCCTCGCCAACATTTGTTGTTTGTCTTTTGGATGGCAGCCATCCTAACTGGTGTGAGGTGATATCTCATTGTGGTTTTAATTTGCATTTCTCTGATGACTAGCGCTGTGGAGCATCTTTTCATGTGCCTGTTGGCCACCAGAATTTCTTCTTTGGAGAAGTGTCTGTTCATATCCTCTGCCCATTTTTTAATTGTCTTATTTGATTTTTGTTTGTTGAGGTGCGTGAGCTCTTTATATAATTTGGATGTCAACTCCTTATAGGATATGTCATTTATGAATATATTCTCCCATACTGTAGGATGTTACCATATAATTTTTTATAATATTCTCTCATAATTCTTTGTATTTCTGTCGTGTCCATAGTGATTTTTTTTCTCATTTCTGATTCTGTTTATGTGTGTAGACTCTCTTTTTTTCTTGATAAGTCTAGCTAGGGATTTATCTATTTTGTCTGTTTTCTCAAAGAACCAGCTCCTGCTTTCATTGATTCTTTCTATTGTTTTATTCTTCTCGATTTTATTTATTTATGCTCTAATCTTTATTATGTCCCTCCTTATAATGACTTTGGGCCTCATTTGTTCTTCCTTTTCTAGTTTCATTAATTGTGAGTTTAGACTGTTCATTGGGGATTGTTCTTCTTTCCTCAGGTAGGCCTGTATTGCAATGTATTTCCCTCTCAGCACGGCCTTTGCTGCATCCCATAGGTTTTGTGGTGTTGAATTGTTTTCATTTGTCTCCATATATTGCTTGACCTCTGTTTTTATTTGGTCATTATCCATTGATTATTTAGGAGCATGTTATTAAGTCTCCACATGTTTGTGGGAGTTTTCATTTTCTTTGTGTAATTTATTTCTAATTTCATACCTTTGTGATATGAGAAGCTGGTTGGTACAATTTCAATCTTTTTGAATTTATGGAGGCTCTTTTTGTGGCCTAGTATATGATCTATTCTTGAAAATGTTCCATGTGCACTTGAGAAGAATGTGTATCCTGTTGCTTTTGGATGAAGAGTTTTGTAGATGTCCGTTAGGTCTCTCTGTTCTAATATGTTTTTCAGTGCCTCTGCCTCTTTACTTATTTTCTGTCTGGTTGATCTGTCCTTTGGAGTGAGTGGTGTGTTGAAGTGTCCTAAAATGAATGCATTGAATTCTATTTCCACCTTTAATTCTGTTAGTATTTGTTTCACATATGTAGGTGATCCTGTGTTGGGTGCATAGATATTTATACTAGTTATATCCTCTTGTTGGACTGACCCCTTTATCATTATGTAATGTCCTTCTATGTCTCTTGTAAGTTTATTTATTTTGAAGTCTATTTTGTCTGATACAAATTCTGTAACTCCTGCTTTTTTCTCCCTATTAGTTGCATGAGATATTTTTTTCCATCCTTTTACTTTCTGTCTGTGTATGTCTTTGGGTTTGAAGTGAGTCTCTTGAAGGCAGCATATAGATGGGTCTTGTTTTTTTTATCCATTCAGTGACTCTAGGTCTTTTCATTGTTGCATTCAGACCATTTACATTTAGGGTGATTATCGATAGGTATGTACTTATTGCCATTGCAGGCTTTAGATTCGTGGTTACCAAAGGTTCAAGGGTAATTCTCTTACTATCTAACAGTCTAATTTAACTCACTTTGTGTGCTATTACAAACACAATGTAAAGGTTCTTTTTTTTTCCCCTCCTTTTTCTTCCTCCTCCATTCTTTATATGTTAGGTATCATATTCTGTACTCTTTGTCTATCCCTAGGGTGACATCTATTTAGTCTTAGGAATACTTCCATCTATAGCAGTTCCTCCAAAATGCACTGTAGAGGTGGTTTGTGGGAGGTAAATTCTCTCAGCATTTGCTTATCTGGAAATTGTTTAATCCCTCCTTCAAATTTAAATGATAACCTTGTCAGGTAAAGTATTCTTGGTTCGAGGCCTTTCTGCTTCATTGCATTAAATATATGATGCCACTCCCTTCTGGCTTGTAAAGTTTCTGTTGAGAAATCTGATGATAGCCTGATGGGTTTTCCTTTGTATGTGATCTTTTTTCTCTCTCTAGCTGCTTTTGAAAGTCTGTCTTTATCCTTGATCTTTGCCATTTTAATTATTATATGTCTTTTGTTGTCTTCCCTGTGTCCCTTGTGTTTGGAGATCTGTGCAGCTCCGTGTCTTGAGAGACTATCTCCTTCCCCAGATTGGGGAATTTTCAGCAATTACCTTCTCAATAACACTTTCTATCCCTTTTTCTCTCTCTTCTTCCTCTGATACCGATATAATGCAGATATTGTTCCGTTTGGATTGGTCACACACTTCTCTCAGTTTTCTTTCATTATTAGAGATCCGTTTTTCTTTCTGTGCTTCAGCTTCTTTGTATTCCTCTTCTCTAGTTTCTATTCCATTTACCATCTCTTCTACTACATCTAATCTGCTTTTAAATCCCTACATTGTATGTTTCATTTCAGATATGGAATTTCTTAGTGATCGAATCTCCGTCTTATGTTCGTTCCTGAGTTCTTGAATATTTTTCTGTACCTCCATGGGCATGTATATGATATTTATTTTAAACTCTCTTTCAGGAATATTGATGAGTTCAGTTTCATTTGTCCTTTTTCTGGGGTTTGTGAGATTTTGGTCTGAACCAGGTTCCTTTGACGTTTCATAATTCTATGTGGTGTCTTCTAGTGCCGAGAATCTCTAGTGTCTGTAGCTGCTCATCCCCTAGAGTGAGGTTCGGGGTCATAGGGGAGCGGCACTGGTGCCTGGGGGGAGGAAAGAGCTGTTTCCTGATTCCTGGCTGCAGTGCCTGTCTCCAGTATCAGAGCCAGTGGGCCAAGCACCCAGGTGTAAGCCTCTGTGTTTGATGTCTCTAGTTTTTGTAGGTGGGGCCTCCCTCTGGCTGGTCTGACGCCAGTAGAGTGACTGCCAGTTTGTGAGCAGGTGCCAGCTAGCCAAGAGGAAGGAGCAGCAGGCTGCATGTCACAGTGGGGGGCCTTGGAGCTGAGCAGGCAGCCAGGGGGATGGAGCACCTGAAGCTCCTCAAAGTTCCGAACCTGCTGGGCAGAGCGCACCCAGACAACAATTAGGGTAATTTTTATTTCTTCATTTCCAATCCAAATGCCTTTTATGTCTTATTCTTGCCTTATTTTACTGGCTAAGATTTTCAGCATGTTGTTGAAAAGAGTGATGAGAATGGAAATCTTTGTCTCTTTACTGATTTTTGAAGGAAAGCATTCAGCCTTTCAGCACCAAATGCAATGTTAGCTGTAGGTTTTTATAGATACTATTTACCAAGTTTGGGAAATGTTCTTCTAGTCCTAGTTTGCTGACAGTTTTTGTCATAGGTGGTGGTGTATTTTGTCAAATGTTTATTCTGCATCAGTTGAAATGATCACATGGTCTACTTTAGACTATTTACATCACGGATTGCGCTGATTGATTTTTGAGTTGTGAATTAGCCTTGCATTCCAGGAATAAACCTCCTCCAGTTATGGTGTATCCTTCTTATATATTTCCAGATTCAATTTTCTAATATTTCGTTGAGGATTTTTACCTTTATATTCATGTTAATCCTAGCAATCCTAAATGTTTATGCATCTAATAACAGGGTTACAAAATATATGAAGCGAAAAGTGATAGAACTGCAAGGAGAAATAGACAAATCCACAACTGTAGTCTGAGATTTCAATATCCCTTTCTCAATAATTGATAGAACAAATAGGCAAAAAATAAGCAAGGATACAACAGACAAACTAAAAGACACAAACTACCAAGCCTCACTTAAGAAGAAATTGATAACCTGAATAACACTTTATCCACTAAAGAAATTGAAATTTTAGTGGAAAAATGTTCCAGCAAAGAAAACTCCAAGTATAGATGGCATCACTGGAGAATTCTACCAAATATTTAAGGGCTAAATAATACTAATTCTACATAAACTCTTCCAGAATATTGAAGAGGAAAGAATACTTTTTCTGCTTATTCAATGAGGCCAGAATTTCCTTGATTCCAAAACTAGATAAAGACATCAACAGAAAAAGAAACTACAGAGTAATATCCCTCATAAATATAGATTCAAAAATTCTAACAAGATTTTAACAAATTAAATCCAACAATATGTCAAAAGGATAATACATCATGATAAAATTGAATTTATCTCAGTAGTGCAGGGATGGTTTATTTTTGAAAATCACTCAGTAAAATTCACCACATTAGCAAACTAAAAAGAAAAAAATCCATACAATTGTCTCAATAGATATAGAATGTTGAATGTTTTTGCTCTAAGTTCAGAACAAGACAGGGATGTCCACTCTCACCACTTGTATTTAACACTTTAACATTGTACTCAAGGTTCTAGGTAGTGTAATTAGGCAAGGTAATGAAACAAAATGCATCCATATTGGAAGTGAGGAAGCAAAACTGTCTATTCACAGCTGACATGATCATTTTCATAGACCATGTGATGAAATCTAATTAGAAGCTACTAAAACCAACAAGTGAGTCTAGAACTGTTGTAGGTAGGATACAAGCTCAATATAAAGAAATCAGTTGTGATGACCAAAAATTGAAATAAAAATTGATAAAATTTATAATAGCATAAAACATGAAATACATAGGGATAAATATAAAAGAAGTGAAAGATATGTACATTGAAAATTATAAAATATTGCTGAGAGAAATGAGAATTAAGTAAATGGAGAGATATTTCTTGTTAATGTGTCTGAAGACTCAAAATTGTTAAGGAGTCAATTCTCCCCAAATTGATCTATAAATTTAACACACTCCCAATCAAAACCCCAGCAATCATTTTTTTGTAGAAATTGACAAGCTTATTCTAAGATTTGTATGGAAATGCAAAGGACCTAGATTAGCCAAAATAAGATTTCAGTAATTATAAAACTATATCACAAATGCATGGTACTGGCATAAAGATAGACAAATTATCAGTGGACAGAACAGAGAGTCCAGAAGTAGGTCCACACATATATGGACAACTAATTTTTGGCAAAGGCATACAGGCATAAGAGCCAGCAAAGGCTGGCATAACCAAGGTACCTTCACCAATTGCCTACCAGGGGATAGGTGCATAAGAGGAAACTCACCCAAGACAGAGTAGTCCAAGCTAGATTTGCTTTCTAGCACAGGTGAGAAGTCTGAACACCATCAGTGAAGACTGAAAGCACAATTACAAATTGGGAGTTGGTTGGCACAGAAAGGCCACCCTGGGGGCTGCCATATAAGGGGAAAAAGAGGGTAATTTCTTTAGGTGATGGAGCTGCCAAGAGGGATGGAACCTTCCTTCCTCCCCATTGCTTCAGGTGAACCACCCAGAAATACTCATACTTAGTAATAGCTATCTGAATATACATGAGTATGTGTGCAACAGCTAACTGTGCATAAGTAATTTGCAGAAATCAGTAGGAATTAGAAAGAACATCTGAGGAAGTTTCCAGATTGTGGGAGTCAAAGTTTAAAATGGCATACTTTATTCACCAGATTTATAGGCAGTTTCCTTGGAAATCATGAAAACTTCCTTCATGTTTAGCAGATAGTGGCTTAGAAAAATTACCTCACAGCATATTTATATTCACAATATACTCGTCATGCACTTACTGTGGTCTACTGTTGGTCAAAGACCCCAAAGAAAAGATCCCTCCCTTATCCACATACTGAATCTCCAGCTCTTTGGCCTCTGCAGTTTCCAAGCATGTTATGAGCTACCAGCTCCCATTACTTAGCTCAGGATGTTTGTTCTGTCAGTGCTGCATGCTGCATGCTGCACATGTGGGTTTTCACACTGAAGCACCTCTTGTGGCTGGTGGTCATGGGGTAGCTAAGCTTCTCCCTGAGCTAAGGGATTCAAGGGAACTAGCAGATCCATGAGGCGAGCATGATGTAAAGAAAGCAAAGGCAGTGGAATAAAAAAGACACAGGTTTAATTCCTGGAATACTTAGCAAGAGGGTGTGATGTTGGACAAGTTGTAAGTACTCTCAAGTTCCTATTTCTTCATGGAGGAATTTTTTTTCCTGGAGAAATAATTAAGCAAGTGGACAGGGAGTGATCCATGGGAATGTTTGCTGCAGCATGGATGATAATCTAAAGTGAACATGTAAGACTTATATATGCAAATAGATGCATTAACACGACAAAGACAAGAGAGCTTTTTAACAAATGCTATAATTCCAGGGTTGTTTCCTAATTCTCCTCTTTCTGAAATTATGGATTTTTTACTCTGAGCATAAATTACTTGAATAATAATGTTCAATTTACTAGTTATCAAAAATGCAAATTTGGACACTAGTGTTGGTATCATTTTCTCTCAGTAAATAGCAGAGAAATAATTAATTTTATACCCAACAATTACAAGGGTGGAAGAAAATAAGCCTTTTTGTACACAAGCTGGAGTATAAATTGGTTTCTAACATCTTAGAGTCATCTAGCAGTATAAATTAAAAACCTTTAAGCCCTCCACTTTTCTTTCACCCAACAATTCAATTTCCAGGAATACATCCTAAGAAAATATGAGAAAAGTGCATTGCAGCACAAGTATAAGATGTTCATTCCAACCTTACTTATAATAGTGAAAGAGCATGAACTATCAACATTAAAATATACATGTATCTGTTGAAAACAAGCAGAATCAGACTATAATGTTTTATATTCTTTTGGTATTATTAATCTTAATTAATGGACATCATTCTATATCACCATGTTAATTTTATCTAATTCTTCAATGGCTGTGAAACTTCCATTGTCTAGTTTTACTGCAATTCACATGGCAAGTACATTACTGAACACACAGGCACTTTTGGATTTTCACTTTTGCAACTGTTGTGTATATACTGCAGTCTACTGGAATGAATATACCTTTAGGATGAGTCCCAAAAGGGAGATTGCTGGGAAAAGATGTTTAGCTTATTACTAATTGAGAGATACTGAGAGTGTTAGGAATTTCTCACGAACCTCTAAACCTGCTCCCTCCCCGTCCATCTAAAGGGGTGGAGATGAGTTTCATGAGCTGTCTGGCTCAACACAGACACCTCTCATAGACGCTAGGTGTACTATCTATTGCTCTTTCTATCCAAGGCTGGCTGTTGAGATTTACCCCAACTGCAGATGAGGGTGGGTGGTGGTTGTGGGTGGTAACTCCCCCAGGTCTGGTCCATCCCCAGACCCACAGGGCTCATATCCCAGGCCAGAAGAAAGCCATAGAGGGAAGAACACCTCTCCCCACCACCACCTCCCTCTGGAGCACACACCTGTAATCAGCATGTGACCCTGAATATTTCTCTCCTTTAGGTATTGGAAATGAGCCGGGTCATCCCTCCACCGACTGCACAGCCACAGCTGCCACCTGAGAACAGCTTCACCATGGCCTCTTTTCCACACATCCCACTCCTAGCTGGCCCAGGTAGCGTTTTCCACATTTCTCCCACTGGGTTTCTGGACAGCCTGCACTGAGCACACCTTTGGCCTATGTACCACCTGGGCCTTGGCCCAGGGTTCGACCTTGACACCTGCTCCTCTCCAGACTGGGCAGTCGCCAGTCCTAACTCTTGATAATCACTTCTGACCATGGTAAATGGGTGAACAAAGGGTCTCTTTTTCTGCTGTGGTGAGGGAGGGGAGAGGGAGGAGAGGATGCCTTGTTGATCCCTACAGTGGACCTAGCAACATTATTACTGCCAGATGTTAATTCTACCCTGAATTCGGTGACCTTATGCTGGGGTTTAAATCATAATGACAAGACAGTGGGACTGGCCAATTCTTTGTGACTGACTTATTTGTAAGGAGCAGATATTACTTGTGCCATGAAACAAATAAACTGAAATGATATCTACACTCATCACCATGATAGAAGCAAGGGCTTGGGAGTACCTGATTGTCTGTGGGCAGGACACTTTGCTGCCTGAGGATGAGGTTACCCAGGAAGGCTTGTGGCACTGGGCCAGTCGGGTTTCTTTTTCAGTTCAGACTCCAAGCTCTAATGCAGAAAGGACCCCACATTCCCAGGGTCCTGGAGAAACTTGAGCCCACTCAGAGGGCACAGCTACTGTCAACAGACAAAAAAGCACCAAGGTCAGGGAGACAGCTGGGCAGCAGACAGCCTTTCCAAGAGGTAAAAGGCAATGACTAAGAACAATGCAAGTACTTTACCTGAGGAGAAACATGAGAATGAGGTCAGAGCCCACAGTTCATGCTGACTGAAGAGTGTGAGGACTCAGTCCTTCTCAATAAATTTTTAATTAATACATATGAAGATCTGAGTTGTAGGAGCAGCTTCTGATTAGACATTAAAAGTGATTATCTTTGATTGCTGTGATCAAGAAAGAATTATATATTCTTTACATTTGGCTCTAAATTGACTTTATATCTTGTCCGTAGAAGAGAGGGAGGGAGGGAGACATATGGCAATTCTACTTTTGCCACATGGGATCTTGCTAACTTTCAAAGAATGTGCCTCTCTAAAGGTAACCTGCAGGGTTTGGGAACAGGTCCTGGACTTGTAAGGACACAAAGGGGTTTTTTGAGGTGTGGGGGTAGGGAAGGACAGAGCAAGCTCCTTTCTGTCCTGCATATACACTCCTACCTTTGTTTGTCCAAAGCAGGAGCAGTGTGTTGCTGTTCTCCCCTTTCTATCCCTTCCCCCGGCCCTTTTCCTAAGAGTAGAGGACCAGACCACCTAGGTGATGGTGAAGCCCTTTGATGTGTACAACACCTACAACCCTGGGGATTGCATTTTATCTGCTGGGGTTACCCTTGGAGAACCATGTGCCTTTGGAGCCCTGGAACGTGATGACTTCAGGAAAACAAAGAGTGTGTATTGTCTGAGAGGAGGGTTGGTGGTGTGGTAGTGCAGCTAAACTTTTCCAGAGCCTCCTTCTTGTTTTGGGATCACACTGCACATACACAATGCTACATAAACATCTATTTCAAACTAATAACTTCATGTGAGCAGTACCACTATGATAGCAAACATTACTCAGCAGTGGCTTTGATGGACAGCCCTATTTCATTTACAAATGTGCTGCAGTTTACATATATAGCAAGTCCATGAACATGCTTTTATAAATTAAGCTGATTTGGAAGTCTAGTGTATCTAAATCTTTGTTCACAACCAAGACAGTTTCCTTAACATGAAGTTGTAGAAATAGAAATGCTGGGTCACAGTATGTGTGCAAATTTTAAGGCTTATGTATTTGGATTTATCAATCATATTCTTTACATTTTCTGGATCCCCATCATGTTTAAAATGGCTTTGCACTCTTTCAGAGCCTAAAAGCTTTCACACATCTTTTAGAGAGACGAAAGACTTTCTTGAGGGCCACTGAGGCAGCTGCACTGAGAGGAAAATTTGGAGGGTGAATCTTCGGGTGAAATGTAGGGCTGGAATTGTTCATAGACACAGAAGGACTGAAAGATGTGGGGAGTGGAGAAGGAAAGGACAAATTCCTTCTGGGACTGGAAAACAACAGCCTCCTCCAGTTGCTGGGGAGCCTTTAATTGGTTAGGGAGCACAGGAATCACAGCCCATGTGACACACTCATCATTGGGCATGTGCACTGGTGTTGCCACATGTACCTTGGGATTGGGTGGTGGAGCTGACCCCACAGAGGTTGTTTTTGGCGGTAACAGAAGGTAGATACCATTTCCATTTTCTTTCTGATTCTCCAGGCTCTCTGGTATCTCTTGACAAGAGTAAGTGTGAATAGATGCGAATGAAGGGGAACCAGCAGCCTTTGGGCAGTTCAGGGCAGCATGATCTATGGCCTCCATGTAAGGTCCTCGAGTTCCTTGTCCTTCTCTTCACAGGCATGGCCACCACCAATGGCTCATGTAGTGGTGGCGGGGTGGGACAAGGGAGAAAGGAGGTCATGGAAGGGAGAAGGTCAGATAAAGATGGGGCAAGTCTTGGGGGTGTTATTGGAAGTACCTGGGTCCTAGAGGCACCAGAAACCACTGACAGAAGACAGATCTGGGAATCCTAGGTGGGGCTAGGTGAGGGGGTTGGGAAATCCCACCTGTGCAGAACACGCAGGACGTTGTGCGCATGCTCAGTGCTGCTGTCTTGTCGGCCAGTGGCATGGGGCATGTGCAATGCATTTTGGGGGCTGAGCTGTGTAGCTCGCGTCTTACAGTCTGGATTTTTTCTTGCTGTCTAAGACTCAACAGGTCTACAGATCAGTCCTCCAATAAATTTAAGTGTGAGTGATTTTAAGAAGGGAGCCAGCAGAATTCGGGTGGGTTGATACGGTGCAGTCTATGACCTCTGAGGAAGAAGGTCCTCAAGGTTTTCCTTTTCCTCACAGGTGTCGTGGCGACTATGCCCCTCGTTATCGAAGTGAGGCCAGAACAAGGAAGGATGGTGCGCTGTGGAGGGGAGGGGTTCAGATGAAGATGGGGCGAGTCTCCAGGACATTGAGGTATCTGAGTTCTGGAGGCACCAGGAACTGCCAACAGAGGGTGGATTTGGGAATTCTCAGTGGTAAGCCCTGTCCACACAGCGCTTGCAGGACACAGTGCACATGCCAAGTGCTGGGTGCCTTCTCACCCGCCGTTAGTGTGGGGCACGTGCAATGTGTTCCAGTGTTGAGCTCTGCTGGTAGTGTCTTACTGTCTGGATTATTCTTGCTGCCAGAGATTCAAGTTGTAGGTTTTCAGATCAGTCCTTCCAGGAGTTTAAGTGTGAGTGAGTGTGAGGAGGGAGCCAGTGGGCTTTCGGTGGGTCGGGCAGTGCGATTTGTGGCCTCTGAGGAGAGTGGTCCTTGAGGTCGTCGTCTTCACCTGTTGTTGTGAGTGCTTTAACATCTTATTTCCATTAGCAGAGATAAATTTTTCTGAAAAAACAGAAAAAGTTGTTGAACCGATATAGACCTGTTGTATAAAGGACTTCTTTGCTGAAAATGAGTGAGGAATGAATCCCCATGAATGAGATATTGAGCAAGGAGACTTATATTCTAGTGTTGCCTGGATATGTATAATTGATATGAACCTGGAAATTATCCTTATAACTTCCCTATTGTACTTATTAATAAACAACACACAGCCCAGAAAATATTAAAATGGTTTCCAGAATTATTGGTCCTTGCAGATAATCCTTGGAGTATTTTCTATATAGAAAGAGTAACTTTAAAGATTACTTACAGAAAAGGATATAGGAAAAACATCTTCATCTTCATATTTGTGATTAGTTGCCTCCATGTAGTATATATATTTGTGCCTTTTGTTATCTTAGTATTAATAGCAATACTTTGTATTTCCATCTACCCTCCCCAAAGGCCCACCATCCAGATAGCAAAACACTTCAACAAGGGAGACCATTAACTAAGAATCTGGATATTGAACCTGAGCAAGAGAGAGAAGAACGGGCACCTGTGGTTCAAGGTGAAGAGGGGATGGAGGAACATTTTGTATTTCATTCATGATGTTATACTAGTAACAGGAACAAATAAAGGGTTCCCTGCATATTGGCTGGAAACCTATTTGGTAAGGGAAAGGTATAGATTGCAGCTGACTGCAGTTTCTCTTTGTGATAAGATTTCCTTCTTTCAACATTTTACCCACCCCATATTGTAAAAAATTTGGCATGCTTGGAAAATACAGTTCTTTGTCAAGGTTCTGTATTAGCAAATCAAAGGAAACAATACTAAATTTAGACAAAATTATATACTCTTTCACTAGTTAAACTTGGTATTCTTGAAGTGTTTTTCTCTGGGCTCCTTAAATCATTGCATCAAAAGTTTAAGCAAACCTAGATATACTTTGGTTAGTTATTAGATTGTAATTAAAAAATATCAGAGAACTTGTTTTTTTCTTATGGAATCCTACCATTTGCAACAACATGGATGGAGCTGGAGGGTATTATGCTCAGTGAAATAAGCCAGGCCGAAAAAGACAAGTACAAAATGATCTCACTCATATGTGGAGTATAAGAACAAAGAAAAAAAAAAA
>JAQQAC010016209.1:40519476-40593160 GCA_029783875.1 Phataginus tricuspis
AAGAGGGTAAAAGGGGCATTACGATTGGCAGACATAGGGTGGGGGGGCACGGGGGGGACTGTACAGCTCAGAGAAGACAAGTAGTGACTCTATAGCATCTCACTACACTGATGGACAGTGACTGTAATAGGGTTGGTGGGGGGACCTGATGAAGGGGGTAGTTTAATCATCACAATATTGCTCATGTAATTGTAGCTTAATGATACTAAAATAAAATAAATTGTAAAAAAAAAATATCAGAGAACTAAAAATGTGAAGTCCTTTCCTATTTGCTGTTAAAGTCATCTTGAACCATAATCTAGTTGTTATGCATTCTTTTAAAAAGATTTTTTACTTAGAAAAGATTTAACACTTAAAAGTTTTAAGAACGTATAGTGTGTGCTCATGTATCCTCTTTACCTTGAGTCAACAATTGCTAACACTGTGCCACATATCACCCTCTGTTTAGATATGAGTACGGATATTATTGGTAATCTATTTGGAAGTAAATTTCAAATATAACTACTGTCTAAGTAATTCAGTATATATCTCCAAAAAAATAAAAACCCAAGGATATTCTTTTACATAACCCCAGTATAAAGATTAAATTCAGGAAATTTAACATTGAGAAAACATCTAGTAAGTAGTCAGTTGGCGTAGTAATAGCACTTATAGCATTATTTTTTCCTGATCCAGGATCCAATCCAAGACCACCTATTGCATTTAGTTGTCATCTTTCTTTGGACTCCTTTAACCTGGAAATATTCCTGTTTTTCTTTGCCTTTCACGATTTACATTTTTTGGTGTCCAAACCAGTTGTTTTGTAAAATCTTCCTCAGTCTGGGTTTGTTTCCTCTTACTATTTTTAAAGACTTTTTTCACTCATTTACTGGGGCTTGCTTGGTGGCAGATAATGTACTAGGTGCTGAGGATATAAATATAAATAAGAGAATGATTTCTGTCTTAAGCTTACAATCTTGTCCGAAAAATTCATATAAACAAATAGCTGATGTAATGAGGTAAGTGCAATAATGGAAGTGTATATAGGTTACAAAGGTGACAACTAAGTTGTCTTAAACAGTTTAAGAAAAAGAAACACTGCATAGAGGAGGTAATACATGAGAAACAACTTCTTCATTTTCTAGCAGAAAAGTCTTTAATGCTCATTGCATTCTTATGCATTACATTTATTACACTACCTACAGAGCTTTATTTAATAACATTAATTTATGGTTTACTGCTTACATTAATAACTAACTTTATTTATGTAAAAACTTGAATTGGAAGGTAAAAGCCAGGAAATAGATCTGGAAAAGATGGGATGAGCAGGGAGATGGGCCAGATGTGAAAGGGAAGACTCCACCTAATCTAACACCTGTCAAAATTCCAGAAGCAGGCATATTACCCACCAAGAATGTAAGTCCTGGGATGCTCTTTTCTATAATATTATTATACTTTTATAACAAATCACACCTACAAAGATTATTTGAAAGGTAGTTCAGGCACTAAATGCTTGATTCAAAGACAGTGTCAGGGAAAAAATGAATGAAGTCAAAGCCATGTTGTCCTTTAAAGCCCAAGGCAAGTGATGAAATATTTTTTGAGGTATATAAATGATTTAACATACTCCAGTACTAATTGGATATCTAATCAACACAGTAGTAGTGTTTTTTTTTAATTTGCCAGAACGGTTAATCAAAATCACTTGATCTTTTAGACACCCAAAATTAATAAGGATCTGAATGTTTTGGCTTTTCTAGGTTGGTTTGTTGATTAAAAAAATTTTTTGAGCCAGGCTGAGAAATTTCCCACATTTTAAAGTCACCTGTGTTGGTAGTGGCTTAAAACTAGTGTGACCATGTAATTTTTTCATCCAAACTGGGATTGAGAGTTAAAGGGAGTGCTGTGACTTCTTATACCATGACAACAGGTGCAAATGGCCCAAATGACCACCTGAACATACGTATACCATATAAAGTTTGAACTCAATCAATCAAATAGTTTTGTACAAAAGAGACAAACCAAATGGAGTGCTGTTATTTGCCCTCTTTTTAAACAGTTCTAAATATAACGTTATTACCTTAGCTAATATATATAATTAGAAGAATATCTCAAATTAATGCATTTGAATAATGCTGGGTTTGCTTCCTTGTTTTGCTTCTTGGAGTTTTTGTTTGTTTGATTTTATTTTAACAAATCACTGGCAGTTTTTACTCTCTACTTAAAATTATCTTTAAATAGGCTCATAGGATATAATCTGTGTTGGGCTTGAGAATTCCATGTTGCTTCATAACAACAAGAAGAGTGATGGATTTTAAAAACCAGAGCTCACGTGCCTGAAAATGTACATTAGCATAGAAGTCAATGTAGTGGTGAAGGTTTTGGTGGTTTTTAGTCTCATGAAACCCAAACTATAGTGTCGTTTGTGTACCTCTCTTATTGTCTGAGTAAAAATCTGCTAAGTAATGTACCAACTGTTAGGTTTATACTTTAGGTGATGAACAGATAAGAAGACAAGCTGAAGCCACACATGTTGTTATGTGGATAATTTGGCTTGTTAAATTATCTCAATAAAGCTTTATAGTTGTCTCAGAGGAAGTCATGCACATCTTTTGTTAAATCTGTTCCTGGGAACTTGATACTATTGTAAATGGTATCTTCAAAAAAATTTACAAGGACTTCTAGGAAGATGGCGATGTGAGCAGGATGGCAGAAATCTCCTCCCAACACTATATTTATCCACGAAAATACAGCAAATACAACTATTCCTAAAAGAGAGACCAGAATACACAAAAAAGCACACAGCGTGCAGCTATACCTGAGAGGACTTGGCACCCCGTGAGGCGGGTAAGATACGGAGCTGCGACCCGGCAGGACCTGAGCACTCACCCACCCCAGTGCACTGGCAGGAGGAGAGGATTCAGAGCCAGGAGGGCGTGGAAGTATAGGCCCCTGAAATAACCAGCCCCGGTGATCTGTGCAGGGAGCGCTGACACACATCGCACACTGTAGAGGAGACTGGAGAGACAGAGGGTGCAGGGTCTGAGTGGGGAATGTGCCATGTTGCTCGCAGCCGGCTCTGGGAAGGAAAAAAAAAAGAAGAAAAGCACACACTTTTTTCAGTGGTCTTAAAGAGACAGGAGCCAAGCAGAGGACTGGATCACCCTGGCACACTCAGCCCAGCAGGCTGGGAGTCCCGGGGAGCTTCAGACCCCTTAGCTGGCAATTGGACAGGGTGACCGCACTTAGACTTCCCACAGAGCTCAACAGCCTCCCATTTGTTCCCACCTGGCCAGAGCTATAAAGGGCCCTGCGGAGCGGTGTGGCCACAGCTCTGGAATAGTGGAGCAACAGGGCTACCTACAGCATTCCCAGAGAATTCACTCCTGGTGGGCGTTTTTTTTGTTGTTGTTGTTGTTTTTCTTCTCTTTATTTTTTCTTTTTTTTTTCTTTTTTCTTTTTTTCCTTTTTTTTCCTTTTTAAAGTCATAAAGAGCCCAGCTGACATACGTGACAACTACCACCAACCACTTCTATAGCCATGAAAAAGCAGAGGAATATGGTACAGACAAAGCTCCAGACCCAGACAACCCCAGAGAGGGAACCTGAAAGGATGGACATGCACAGTCTTCCTGAAAAAGAATTCAGAATAAAAGTCATAACCATGCTGACGGGTCTACAGAGAAATATGCAAGAGCTGAGGGAGGAAGTGAGGGAAGTGAGGAAAGACTATGCAGAAATCAGACAAGCCATCGACAGGCCTAAGAGAAACTGGATGAGATGCAAGAGACTGTTAATGGAATAGAAATCAGAGAACAGGAATACAGAGAAGCTGAGGCAGAGAGAGATAAAAGGATCTCTAGGAATGAAAGAATATTAAGAGAACTGTGTGACCAATCCAAACGGAACAATATTTGCATTATAGGAGTACCAGAGGAAGAAGAGAGAGAAAAAGGGATAGAAAGTGTCTTTGAAGAAATAATTGCTGAAAACTTCCCCACGCTGGGGAAGGAAATAGTCTCGCAGCCCACGGAAGCCCACAGATCTCCCAACACAAGGGACTCAAGGAAGACAACACCAAGACACATAATAATTAAAATGGCAAAGATCAAAGATAAAGAGAGAGTATTGAAGGCAGCAAGAGAGAGAAAAAAGATCACCTACAAAGGAAAACCCATCAGACTATGATCATACTTCTCAACAGAAACCTTACAGGCCAGAAGAGAATGGCATGATATATTTAATGTAATGAAACAGAAGGGCCTTGAACCAAGAATATTGTATCCAGCACGATTATCATTTAAATATGATGGAGGGATTAAACAATTTCCAGACAAACGAAAGTTGAGAGAGTTTGCCTCTCATAAACAACCACTACAGGATATCTTAAATGGACTGCTCCAGAGGGAAGCACCCCTAAGGCTAAAAAGATGTCACCAGGGAAAATAAAATCATAGCAAAGAAAGCAGACCATCCAAATACTAACTAAAGGCAAAGAATAAAACACCTAATATATAAAGAATGGAGGAGGAAGAATAAGAAGGGAGAGACAAAGAAACATCAGACGGTGTTCACAATAACTTAACAAGAAAGTTAAGTTAGATTCTTAGGTAGTAAAGAAGCAACCCTTGAACCTTTGGTAACCACGAATCTAAAGCCAGCAATGGCAATAAGTACATATCTATCAATAATCACCCTAAATGTAAATGGACTGAATGCACCAATCAAAAGACACAGAGTAACAGAGTGGATAAAAAAGCAAGACCCATCTATATGCTGCTAACAAGAGACTCACCTCAAACCCAAAGATATACACAGACTAAAAGTGAAGGGATGGAAAAAGATATTTCATGCAAACAACAAGGAGAAAAAAGCAGGTGTTGCAGTACTTGTATCAGACAAAATAGACTTCAAAACAAAGAAAGTTACAAGAGACAAAGAAGGACATTACATAATGATAAAAGGGTCAGTCCATCAGGAAGATATAACCATAATCAATATATATGCACCCAACACAGGAGCGCCAGCATATATGAAACAAATACTAACAGAATTGAAGGAGGAAATAGACAGCAATGCATTAATTTTAGGGGACTTCAACACACCACTCACTCCAAAGGACAGATCAACCAGACAGAAAATAAGTAAAGACACAGAGGCACTGAACAACACACTAGAACAGATGGACCTAACAGACATCTACAGAACTCTACACCCAAAAGAGGCAAGATACACATTCTTCTCAAGTGCACATGGAACATTTTTCAGAATAGACCACATACTAGGCCACAGAAAGAATCTCAGTAAATTAAAAAATATTGAAATCCTACCAACCAACTTTTCAGATCACAAAAGTATAAAACCAGAAATAAATTTTAGAAAGAAATCAAAAAGGCTCACAAATACATGGAGATTTAACAACAATCTCCTAATTAATCGATGGGTTAATGACCAAATCAAAACAGAAATCAAGGAATATATGGAGACTAATGACAACAACACAAAGCCACAACTTCTGTGGGACGCAGAAAAGGCAGTTATAAGAGAAAAGTATATTGCAATCCAGGCCTATTTAAAGAAGGAAGAGCATTCCCAAATGAACAGTCTAAAGACACAATTACTGAAATTGGAAAAAGAAGAACAAATGAGGCCCAAAGTCACCAGAAGGAGAGACATAATAAAGATCAGAGAAGAAATAAGTAAAATTGAGAAGAATAAAACAATAGAAAAAATCAATGAAACCAAGAGCTGGTTCTTTGAAAAAATAAACAAAATAGATAAACCCCTAGCCAGACTCATGAAGAGAAAAAGAGACTCTACACATATAAACAGAATCAGAAATGAGAAAGGAAAAATATCGACGGACCCCACAGAAATACAAAGAATTATAAGAGAATATTATGAGCATCTATATGCTAACAAGCTGGAAAACCTAGAAGAAATGGAGAACTTCTTAGAAAAATACAACCTTCCAAGACTGACCAAGAAAGAAACAGAAAAACTAAACAGACCAATCACCAGCAACCAAATTGAATCGGTAATCAAAAAACTACCCAAGAAGAAAATCACGGACCTGATGGTTTCACTTCTGAATTCTACCAGACATATAGAGAAGAAAAAACACCCATTCTCCTTAAAGTTTTCCAAAAAATAGAAGAGGAGGGAATACTTCCAAAGTCTTTCTATGAAGCCAGTATCACTCTAATACCAAAACAGGGCAAAGACCTCACCAAAAAAGAAAATTACAGACCAATATCCCTGGTGAACGTAGATGCAAAAATACTCAACAAAATATTAGCAAACTGAATTAAAAAATACATCAAGAGGATCATACACCATGATCAAGTGGGATTCATCCCAGGGATGCAAGGATGGTACAACATTCAAAAATCCATCAACATCATCCACCACATCAACAAAAAGAAGAACAAAAACCACATGATCATCTCCATAGATGCTGAAAAAGCATTTGACAAAATTCACCATCCATTCATGATTAAAACTCTCAACAAAATGGGTATAGACCGCAAGTACCTAAACATCATAAAGGCGATATATGACAAACCCACAGCTAACATCATACTTAACAGCGAGAAGCTGAAAGCTTTTCATCTAAGATCGGGAACAAGACAGGGTTGCCCACTCTCTCCACTGTTATTCACCATAGTACTGGAAGTCCTAGCCACGGCAATCAGACAAAACAAAGACATACAAGGCATCCAGACTGGTAAAGAAGAAGTCAAATTGTCACTATTTGCAGATGACATGATACTGTACATAAAAAACCCTAAAGACTCCACTCCAAAACTACTAGAACTAATATCGGAATTCAGCAAAGTTGCAGGATACAAAATAAACACACAGAAATCTGTTGCTTTCCTATACACTAATGATGAACTAACAGAAAGAGAAATCAGAAAAACAATTCCATTCACAATTGCATCAAAAACAATAAAATACCTAGGAATAAACCTAACGAAGGAAGTGAAAGACCTGTACTCTTAAAACTACAAGACACTCCTAAGAGAAATTAAAGAGGACACTAACAAAAGAAAATGCATCCCATGCTCTTGGCTAGGAAGAATAAATATTGTCAAAATGGGTATACTACCTAAAGCAATCTACAGATTCAATGCAATCCCTATCAAACTACCAACAGCTTTCTTCAATGAACTGGAACAAATAATTCTAAAATTCATATGGAACCAGAAAAGACCCCGAATAGCCAAAGCAATTCTGAGAAGGAGGAATCAAACAGAGGGAATTATGCTCCCTGACTTCAAGCTCTACTACAAAGCCACAGTAATCAAGACAATTTGGTACTGGCACAAAAACAGACCCACAGACCAGTGGAACAGAATAGAAAATCCAAACATTAACCCAAACATTTACAGTCAATTAATATTTGATAAAGGAGCCCTGGATATACAATGGGGAGATGACAGCCTCTTCAGCAGCTGGTGTTGGAAAAACTGGACAGCTACATGTAAGAGAATGAAACTGGACTACTGTCTAGCCCCATACACAAAGGTAAACTCAAGGTGGATCAATGACCTGAATGTAAGTCATGAAACCATAAAACTCTTAGAAAAAAACATCGGCAAAAATCTCTTGGACATAAACATGAGTGACTTCTTCATGAACATATCTCCCCGGGCAAGGGAAACAAAAGCAAAAATGAACAAGTGGGACTATATCAAGCTGAAAAGCTTCTGTACAGCAAAGGACACCATCAGTAGAACAAAAAGACATCCTAAAGTATGGGAAAATATATTTGTAAATGACGTAACTGATAAAGGGTTGACATCCAAAATATATAAAGAACGCACGCACCTTAAGAAACAAAAAGCAAATAATCCAATTAAGAAATGGGCAGAGGACATGAATAGACACTTCTCTAAAGAAGAAATTCAGATGGCCAACAGGAACATGAAAAGATGCTTCACATCGCTAATCATCAGAGAAATTCAGATTAAAACCACAATGAGATATCACCTCACACCAGTGAGTATGGCCAACATCGAAAACACAAACAACAACAAATGTTGGTGAGGATGTGGAGAAAAGGGAACCCTCCTACACTGCTGGTGGGAATGCAAATTAGTTCAACCATTGTGGAAAGCAGTATGGAGGTTCCTCAAAAAACTCAAAATAGAAATATCATTTGACCCAGGAATCCCACTCCTTGGAATTTACCCTAAGAAAGCAGTAGCCCAGTTTCAAAAAGACAGATGCACCCCTATGTTTATCGCAGCACTATTTACAATAGCCAAGAAATGGAAGCAACCTAAGTGTCCATCAGTAGATGAATGGATTAAGAAGATGTGGTACATATGCACAATGGAATATTATTCATCCATAAGAAGAAAACAAATCCTACCATTTGCAACAACATGGATGGAACTAGAGGGTATTATGCTCAGTGAAATAAGCCAAGCCGAAAAAGACAAGTATCAAATGATTTCACTCAGATGTGGAGTATAAGAACAAAGGAAAAAAAAAAAACTGAAGGAACAAGACAGCAGCAGACTCACAGAACCCAAGAACGGACTAATAGTTACTAAAGGGAAAGGGACTGGGGAAGATGGGTTGGAAGGGAGGGATAAGAGGTTAAAAGGGGCCTTATGATTAGCAGAAGTAATGTTGGGGGGCTCGGGGAGGGCTATACAACTCAGAGAAGACAAGTAGTGATTCTATAGCATCTCACTACGCTGATGGACAGTGACTGTAATGGGGTTGGTGCGGGGGACCTGATGAAGGGGGTAGTTTAATCACCACGGTATTGCACATGTAATTGTAAATTAATGATACCAAAATAAATTATTAAAAAAATAATGAACCAAAAAAAATCTTCATGTTCTGTTTAGAGCATGTCTGTAAAAGTTCTGCTTATTTCTGTATAGTGATTTTGTGTTTGGCAACTCTGCTAAACTTACTGTAATAGTTTATCTGTACATCCTTTTGGATTTTCCACATACAGAACCATACCATATGCAAATAACGACAGTTTTGATTCTTCCTTTGGAATCTTTCTACCTTTTATTTCCTGTCCTTACTGTGTGACACTGGCCCGTCCCTTCTAGTACCATGTTGTCCCTTTCAGTACCACGACTAGACTTGCTTGTCATATTCCTGATCTCTCTTTCAACGTTTCACTGTGATGCTTGCTATAGGTTTTTTTTTAGATCTCTTCTATTAGATAATCCTTTTTATTCTTAGTTTGCTAAGAGTATTTACCATGAATATTTCTTGAGTTTTATCAAACACTTGTTCTGTATCTACTGAGGTGACCTCATGGTGTTTTTCAATTAATCTGTTAATATGGCATTACTAAAATTAATCCAATTGAAGTCATGATATGTTGTCCTTTTATGTATTGTTGCATTACTTTTCCTAATTTTTTAAAGATTTTTGCATCTTTGTTCATGAGTGAGATTTACCCATTGTTACTTTCTGTGCAACTTTCCATCTTAGGCTTTGATATCAAAGTTATTCTGGCTTCATAAAATGAGGTATGCATCTTTTTCTGTTTTCTGGTAGAGTTCATCTAACACTGTAATTCTTTCTTAAATGTTTGATAGAATTTGTCAGTGAAGCCATCTGGGTGTGAGTTCTCTCTTTAGGAAAGTTTTAAATTAATGATTCAATGTTTCTATTCTTCAGTCAGTTTGTGTAAGGTTTATTTTTATAGGACTTTGCCATGTTATCTAAATTTTCATTTATATAACCACTTAGATGCCAACTCAGTTGACAACTCAAAACTTAGATCTTTTGTTTTCAAAAAACTCCTCTTTATGTTTTCAAACTTCCACTAATCTTGTCTTTATATAGACTAGGCTAGCAGGGTGAGGTGATGTATTATATCCTCTTCTCTAAACTGTGGGGTTACTTACTGTCCTGTTGTCAGTAGGCATTTGGATAGAATGAATTAAGGAGAGAGGTATACACATCAGATTAATTAAGGGTGTATATAACATTCGTAGCCATGGTTCCACAGGAACTCACCTGGAAAGAGATTATATAGAAGAGAGCCACAGGTAGAGCCCTGGAGCACTCTATAAATAAAGAAAGGACCCATAAAAGATTAAGAAAAAGGACTGCTAGAGAGGTAGGAAGAAACTAGGTGAGTGTGGTATGAAGAAAACCTAAAGGAAAAGTGTTGAAAGATATAATAAGCAGTCAACAATTTCAAATGCTGGTGAGAGATCATGCAAGAAGGAAATTGGCTGTTAGTTTGGCAAGATCTATGTCACCAGAGACCTTGATAAGAGCCATTTTAATGGTAGTTATGGAGAGGAAAGCCTGATTGAAGAGGGTTAAGGTAAGAATAGGAGGTATATAGGTGGCTATGATGATTACAGAAATGTATTCTGAGGAGTTTTGATGTGAAGAAGGAAATGGAAATTTAGCTAGGAGGCTGGCATGAGGTCAAGGATGGGATTATTTTTTTATTGATGTTAAGGCATATTGGTGTACTGGTGAGAATGGTCCAGCAGAGGATGGAAGACCTTGATAAAGCCATAGGGATGGGTTGCAAGCACAAGTGGAGGGGTTGGCCTTGGATAGGGACATGGACACTTTTCCACAATAACTTGACAAGGTTAATATTGGAGGACTCAAGGAGCAATTCATATCTCTGAGTAGGGGAATGGTAAGATTAGAAAGCAAACAGGAAGACCTACTTTTTATACCCTTTCATGGTTTTTGAATTTTGATCATGACACTATTTGTTTTCCTAATATAATAAAGATCTGTTATTAAATTAAAAAAGTATTTTGGGAAGAAGCTGTGGTCACTTTGCAGCCTTCTTGTGTTCATAGGTGCACATGAACGCCTATCAGGAGAAGCAGTGTCTTTCATTTGATTCTCTTGGCCTGTGTGCAGCCAGGCCTGAGAAACAGAAAAGGACACATTCTGCCAGGGTCACGTTAAGATCCTTAGAGGCTCTGACTCTTGAAAAGATTATTGAGTGCCCTCCTTCCCCCTTGCCACATGTACTTTGTGATAAAACTGGATGGCAAAAGTTTTGTATTTTTCCCACGATGTTCATTTTGCTGTTTCTTTGAATATCAAATTCAAGTATCAAAATGTTCTAATGATCTCTTTCTTATTGTTGGGGGTGCCTTTGCTGCTGATGACCTAAGCCCTGATTTGGGTTTTCTCTAGGGTAACCAGCACGGACTCCTGTTCTTCCTTCAGGCTTTACTCCTCTCTGTCCATCACCAGGTCCTGGATTGCTGTGGAGGTAAGGCGATCTGGTACAGCCTGAACACCTTGTTCAGTTTCCACATCTGTCACCTGGAGGCAGGGGAGAGGTGCCAGTTGGATGGGAAGGGTGTCTTGAACTAGGGGCCTCATGCCAGCAGGGAACCAATTTGAGTGTTTCACTGCAGGCCACAAAGGGCAGGCATTTATTGGAAGGGTGCCGGGGTGCTTCAGGGAATTGAAGCAAGAGTTGGCATAGGAAGGGGGGCACCAGAGTAGCTCTGGGACCTCAGCAGTGGTGTTCTGCCCCTCCTGCCATCGTCCTTGGAGTGTGGAACGAAACCCCACAGCATGGAGGACACTGTATCCTCTATTTCACCCGAGGGGCATGAACCCTCCCCGCACCCCGGGAGAACCAGCACAGAGGCAACCCGATGGGAACCAGGCATCCTGTCCTCCTTAGGGCTCCTGGTTCCTGACAACCAACTCCTGCTGCTAACCTCAGGAGGCCCAGGCACGCACCCCCTCCCTAGAGGAAGGGGTCGGGTGGAGGGGTGGTGTCGGTGCTAACTGAGGAGAGCTCTGCTAGGGCATAATCGCGCAGCACAGCCCCGTCAGCCGGGCAGCGTGTACTGGCCACGGCCAGCCATCACCAGGGCTCGGGGACAGACCCTTCCTGCAGCACTCTCTCTGGTCCTGGAGCAGTGGTTATATACTTTTTCTGAGCCGGTCCTGACTCCCTGGGACCGGCACCTGCGGCGGCTTCCCACTGCCAGCAGCTGTGAGTGCTGGAGCTCCAGAGCCCCTCAGACCCAGGCCCTCCCCTCTCCCCGCAGGCAGCTCCCAGACCCAAGCTGCTTCTCTCCCACTCCCACCTGCTGCCCGTCCCGGGACCCTGCTAGGGCTTGAGGGTCTCAGGACGGTGTCCTGTAGTTCAGGCCCCTCTCTCAGCTGTAGGGGGGAGGGGCCAGCAGTAGGCATGACCTTGCTGTGCCTTGTCCCTCCCACTGTCCCCGGGGCTGTTCCGTGTCTGCTGGGCCAGTGGGCCAGCTGCCAAACCCTCACTCAACCCACCCGCAGCCTCGGGAGCCCGAGGAGAAAGTGAGGAGCAGGCACAGATTCTGCGGAGCATCGATAAGATGGGCAGAGGGACGTGCCCCTTTAGGCCCAGAGGCCTTGGGCGCTCAGGCGCTCAGGACCTGGGGTCCAGGCCTGCCCCAGAATGGAGCTGGGTCTTCATCCTTACTGGGCAGGGCAGCCCCTGGGGTGGGAGGGGAGCCTGGGACCGGGCTGGGGGCAGGCTCGGTCGCAGGCATGATGGCCTATCCCAGCATCTGACTGGGCTCCTCAGGAGCTGGCCTCTGAGGGACATTTCACAGCCCTAGAGACATTTCTGGACTCAGCTATACCTCTTCGGCCGGCCCCGCAGTGCCGGGGGAAGCTGCACGGACGAAGGGAAGGATGGGGAAGATCAGGGTTATACAAGGAGTGCAAAGCCTTTACTCCAGGAATACCGCATGGTATACAAGGTCCTCTGTGCCCAGCAGCCTTGCTGGAGTGGAGTGAATGGTGCCCTGGAAGAGAATCGAAAGGACTGAGTTGGTTCCTGGTTCTATTTCTTAAAAGCTATGTGTCTACCTTTAACATATAGATGGTCTTTTTTGAGTCTTAGCTTGCCTGTAATATGGAGATAATTTCGGCCTCACAGGGAGTCCACACAGATTAAATGAGCTAAAAAAAAAAAAGGCAATTTGTCAAGGGAAGAGCTAGGCCTGTTCTAAAGGCATTGTGAATGCTGCCTGTGTCCAAATCTGAATTTCTCTGGGACCAGGGTTAGAGGCCAGAATACACCAGAGGTGAGGTCCAGCCCTACTGGAGAACCACCCCCTGACTTACCTCACACCCCTGCTCCGTGCTTGTCAACAACCTTCCTCTCCAACACTCACCAGTATACCAGACAAGACCACACTGCTTGCTGTCTAGTACACAGGTGGGTGCAGCCAGTGTCATGCCCGAGGCCTATAAATGAGGCTCTCCCAATCTGCAGTGATATCCAAGATGAAATGCTAAGCAAAGAGGCATGCTGTAGAATGGTGTGTGTGGGGTGGGCCCCTGCATGTGTGTGTGTGTGTGTGTAGGATATATATACAGGATATTCTTGCATATCCATTTTCTGTGAATATAGAAGAGTACCCAATTTTCATGGCTATGCAGATTTATGGAAGAGTACACAAGCAACTGTTAACAGTGGTTATCAGTAGGCAGTAGAACTGGGATGATGGGCAGGGAGGAGAGGGGAGTGTTTTATTTTTACCATTCATTATCACTTAAATATTTTAACCACGAGCATGTGTCACTTATATAATAAAGAAAACTTAAGTTATCAAAAGATAGGAATGAGAAATTGATATGTAGATCTGAATGGTAGAAAATGGACATAGATAAATGATATATTGATATGAATTAGAGACAGACACCGATATGTCCATGCTTTAGCTTCCTCTCATGAAATGGTACCTACTTTATAGGATTATTGTGAGGATTAAATAAAGTGTTCAAGCTCCTGGAACAGCTAGTGGTACACAGTGAGTGCTCAATAAGTGTCTTTTTAGTGTAAAGGTGTGAAGACATGGTGGCTTGATGTGATAATCTCTTTTGCCATCTTGTGGTCAGTGCGTGCCATGCAGGAACAGCAATGCCAACAAGAAGCATATTTTCAAACCTTTGTAATGGGGTGGCTGACTTTTAAAATGGAGAAAGAGTTTAAATAAGTAAAGAACTTTATAAATAGGTAGCTAGATGAGACTTAGAGTCTTCTACTCTTTAATCATTGCTCGCAGATCTGGATCCCCAACCCTGAAAGTGTCAAGGAGAAACAGCGTGTTGACTGGTTCTTGTTTGTTCTTGCGTCTCTCTTTATCCATCAGGATTTTTAGCGGCAAGCAACAGAGCCCATTCTAACTTTTTAAAGCAGAAAAAGGATTTTCTAAAATGGCTACTAAGTAAAGTTCAAGGAAATCTCCAACAGGTAAAAGAATCTGGCTTGGGGCTAGGCAGCCAGGAGTTGGTGCAGTCCCACCTCCTCTGGGGACAGGCACTGCTGAGGTGAACCCAGGGCTGCGCCATCAGGACATCTATGACAACTGCCCATGAAAACTCAGTATCTCTGGGCCATGCTCTATCATTTTCACCAAGCATGGATTGCGCTGGACAATTGTCTCCTCACTTGTTTCTCCTGACCCAAAGTCTTGATGGGGAACATTTGATTGGTGGAGCCCAGGGCTCAAAACCCTCCCCTAGTGTGAATTCTGCTTTCCAGTTTAGGAGACAAGACTGTAAACCACGAATGTTAAAAGGCTATTAAGAAGAGGCTAGATAGTGCAGGGGGTGATAATCTGTTCCTTGGAGGAGGGTATTGAGTGTGTGTGCTTCAGAAGCCCATGTCCTTTCCTGCATAGCAGTAGGTTCTAGATATGGTCCAGGCGCTACTGGGAATCTAGGTCTGTCTAATTTTGTGGTCAGATTCCACACAGTGTATCCAGGGGGAGACCATGGCAATACCAGAGGGGAGAGTTCTTTTAGGCTGGGCACTCCATGGGAGCAGGTCTGTGTGGGTTACTACTATATTCCCCAGTGCCTCAGTACATGAATAAAGGAATGATGGGATGAGCCAACGGGTTAATCTGGCCATTTTCCTTATGTAGTTGTAAATTTTCGCTGACACTTAGGGCCTCTAATCTCAGGAGAAGACTAAGAGGTGCTGTTTTGGGGATCTCTTGTTAAATAAGGAGATCAGAAAAGGTATATTCACTCATACCAAACTACTTCATATAGGGTTTCTGACTCCTCTCCGTGGGGGTTCTGCTTGAGCAGACACATTCAATATCTCCACTCAGAGGGAAAGGACAATCAAGTGTGTATCACCAGATTTTACTGTCCAACCAAATACTTTCTTGAAAAATTCTGTGCTCAGGACATATTTCCAGGAGGAATGCATGCAATATCCTGAAAGCTGAAGGCCTATTGCAATTGAACTTTTGCATCTAGCGGTAGGCTCAGCCCACATCTTCAAATGGGATTTGCCCTACCCATCCAAGTGGCACGTCCCTATCTCTGGCTGTGACTATTGGAAGGCACAGACCACCAGAGGGAGCATGTGTGCTTCTGCTGTAGTGGATCTTGACACTTCCCATTTGGATCTCTCCTCAAACCCCTGCTCTGGAAACACCACTGTTGCTAAGCAACAGGGAAGCCAGTCATGCAAGATCCCTGCCTCTACCAGTCACCAATTTTAAATGAGAATTGGATTGTAAATGCCTGCCTTGAGATCACATCTACTGTAGCATTTTGGAACTTACTGGGCTCTTGAAATGTGGCCTGTAATCTTTCATCATTCGGGGGGTCCCTAAGACCACCAACACATTAAATGAATTCTCTAGAAGGCCTAAAGGGACTCAATATACAACTGTACTCATGACTAGGGTTGATTACAGCAACAGGATATACAATAATACCAGCAAGGAAAAAAGACACAGGTGGGGTCTGAAAGAATCCATGCACAGGCTTCCTTATGTTCCTCTCTCCTTCCTGTGAGGGGCACACCAAGCACATTCTGCCCCAGGAGTGGAAATGCACAACATATGGGTAAATGTTTTTGCCCAAGAATTCTCACTCAGTGTCCAAGAAATATTTTTTTATTGGAATATGGTCATTAGGCACCCTCTGCTTAGCATGTGCCAAATTCCAGACTCTTAGAAAGGAAGAAGGTATTCAGCATAAATGATATTATTTGTACAAATAGGTTAGGTACAGGAAACCACTCACCTATTAGGGAACAGGTCAAGAGATATATTAATTTTCCATTGCTGGTATGACAAATTATCACGAACGTAGAGGCTTAAACTCTATAAATTTATTATCTTAGAGTTCTGTAGGTCAGAAGTCCAGCACAGGTCTCACCAGGCTAAACTCTAGGGGTGGCAGGGCTGCATTCCTTTCTGGAGGCTCCAGGGGGGGATCTGTTTCCTGCTCTTTCAGGTTGCCGGGAGAATTCAGTTCAGAAGTCCCTGTTTTCTTGCTGGTTATAAACTGAGGGCCATTCCCAGCTTCTAGAGGCTACCACATTTTTGGCCTGTGGCCCCCTTCCTCAATCTTCAATGATAGAACAGAGTTGAATCTTTCTCAAGTCACATCTTTCTGGCTCCTCTCCCACCATCTCATCTCCGTGGCCACAACTGGGACTGATACTCCACTTTTAAGGACTCATGTAAATTAGATCAGGCCCACCCAGATAATCCAGGATAATCTCCCCATGCCAAAGCCCTTAACCTTAATCACATTTGCAAAATCCCTTTTGCAATGTAAAGTGACATATTCATTGATTCCAGGGATTAGGACGTGGACATCTTTAGGCAGCCAGCATTCTGCCTATGAGTGCCAAGTTCCCAGAGGGCCAGCCTCGAAAGCAGGCCTTTCTAAGGACAACTGTCTCAGGTCTGCTATATTAACTATTTTCTGCACACCCATGCATACCTAAAAGGAAGGCAACATCATGAGTGATAGGTGATACCACATTCTAATAGCATGTGGTCCCTGTCATGCTTGTAATGTCTTGGACTTCGTAGACAGCCGGATCCAGGGCCGAGCCCACAAAGGAGCCTTTTATGCTCCAGATACACTCTAATCTCAGGGCTGCGCAGGGCTGTCTCCCCACCTTCAACCCTGATAGGAGCCAAGGTCAAAGAACTGTTAGGCCATGGTGATTATTAGCACTTGGCAGAAAGTAGGTTCCAGCTTAAATGCATAGTTGTGTACCAAGAGTAAATTATTTATTCTTTCTGATTCTCATTTCCTCATCTGATTATAGGTATAACACTACTGTCTTTCAGGTTTCAATGAGAGAATGCATGTGACACATGTATAAGACAATACCTTCCAGATCATAATTGCTAGTATGTTAGGAGATGAACCATCCAGTGGGAGTAAAAACAGAATTAAAATCTCCTATATCCACATAAAGCTTCCTCTTGGGGGAGAAATAAGAGATAGAGTCTCACTTTTAGGTTCTGCCTTAGTCTTTTTTTCCTCTTGAACCCTTATTTCTTTATTAACAAATTTATTTATCTTCCGTTCTGTGAAAGTGTGACATTGTAAATCATTAACCTTTGTTTTTCACCCCCAGTTCCAGCTTGCTCTCAGAACTGCAGACACAAGGCTTCCGCCCAAGGGGAGAATTATTCTAGCAGGAATGCAGATAGAATCAAAGAGCCCAAGAAGAGCTTTTGGGTTTCAGAGGAGACTTCAGAAAATTTACACAGAGAAAATAAGACTGAAAGAAAGGCTTTTTGTGTTGTAGGATCTTAGGTCATTTGAATATCAAGGTTATGTCCAGGCATAAAATAATATATGGTCTACCTGAAGGACTTCCAGTCATCCCAGACTAGATAAAGATTCCACAGACTGAAGGAAGGGCTGAGGAGACAGGGAGATACTGATGACAATTCAAGGCCAGGGGACTCTCACTCCCTTTCAGACTCCATTGAAGGAGAAACACTGTTCTTTTTCTTTCTCTTTCTCAATTTGGGTTCCCTCTCATGTCACAGATATCACAGTGGTATGGCCCAGCAGACTAGAGAGGCACTCAATTAGCTTTTAGTCTGGGCTTTAGGATTGAGAGAGAAGAGTCTGTGGTACTCATAGGAAGTCGAGCACCAACTCTCAGGGTAGGAGGGGTTTGCAGCCCAAGGCCTGTATTTTATATTAAAGACTTAGGAGTTTGCCTGGTGTGGGTCCTCAGCAAGCCACTTTAGGCCCTCTGAGAAAAAAGACAGTGCCCTACTGGCTTGGTAGTCACTATCAGGCGAAGACCCCATTACTCCTATTACTAGAACAGCCATGAGGTTACCTGACAGCAAGGTGACAATGTCCAGGTCACAACAGGTGAACAAAACACACCTAGACAAAGCCAGAGCCACTTGCTTTGGGGTAATTTATTCACTGGGAGATGTCAGGTTCCCCCATTTCTGGTGGATGTGTGTCTGGTAAAGGCATTAAGCAAAGGATGATATCAGGAAGGAATTTTGAGGGACCAAAATTGGGACAGAGTGAAATTAACTCAGTGATGTCTAATACCTTTGCCTGTAACAACTAACGCTCCATGGATTCTAGCTTAACAACCCTCTGATTTTGGTGAGGCTTCATGTAACCTCTGAAGAAAAGAAATAAGAACGCCTGAAAGCAATGTGTATCATGGCTAAAAACAAATGAAAATTGTTCCTCCAGCTGGGCTGCATGGGTGTACATCAGGGGGAACCATGAGTCCTGCCGAATTACAGGTAAACTGTAGTGTGCAAGTTGATTTTTGTGCGTTTTTTGTGGGGAGGGGCTGTAGACTCAGGGGGGTCCAAGACTTACAACATTTTTGCAGGAGAGTGTCCTGGATCTGTGTTTGTACTTTATTAACTATGCACCCTATGAGAACTCATTTACAATCCCCATGTGATGTTTTTCCTGCCTGTGGAGTGGGAAAAACAATACTGAGCATACAGAGTTATTGTGAGGAATTAATTAGGAGGTGCTTTGTAAGTAGATTGATTTTTAAATGAGGGTATTCATGTGTTAGCCCTCCTTACCACCCAGAAATGAATAACTCTATTAAATAAAGGGTGATTGGTTAAGATTTTGGATATCAAAGCTATATGATTTTCAAAAACGGGTGTGTATACAGTTTATATACAATGTAATGATGCATTCAGTCGTGTATTTTTTCAAGGAATCATTTTCATAGATTATTTGTAACTGTGCTTTAAAAATAATGATGATGATGATAATAATGATAATTCCCTGTACTTGCGTAGCCAGGAGCCTTCTCATTTATCTCACTGGTTGTTGACAAAGCCTTCCTCTTCCTCTTGTAAATGAAATGAGGCTATTGCTGGGTCCGCAGTGTTTGGTTGCCATGGTTTGAGTTCGTCGCATAAGCTGTTGCTTGGCAATCCCACGCGTCAGCTGCCTCTTTTTCCTCCTCACTCACACCACACACGCTGTCTGAAGTATAATGAGACTGAGGCTGGGCAAAGGAGGATGGCGGTTCCCAAGCACATTCTATCTCCCCAACAGCACTGTTACCATGATGCCTGATAAGTGTGTCAAGAGCAGAGCAATAAAGTGGTCATGAACATGGGGTTTAGTGTCATGTAGACCTGGGTTCAAATTCTGAATCAGGATCTGGCTCAGTGTGTCTTTTAGAAGGCTCTTTGAGTCTTAGTGTCTCCATGTGTGGAGTGTGGGATGATAACACCCAGCTCCTAGAGTGGTTCCAAGTATTAAGGGAGAAAATCCATTTAATGCACCTGCACACAGTGGGTGCTCAGTATCTGTAATCTATACTAATTAGGGTGATGGGAGGTAGCAGAACTATATCTTTCCTTGTTCTGCAGTAAAATGCTCTGATGTAGCTGTCAGTTTAGATTTAATTTGTAGTTATGTCCTACTTTTCTTTATACACAGAATAGGTGGGCCCACTGTGAGTCCATGGAGTAGAACAGGAATTCCTAAATAACCAGGACCAAGGTAAACAACAGAGGGCGTTATTACCAAAAGAAAGACAAGAAGGGATGCAGCAGAAAGAAAATATCAAGAGAAGATGTCCACTCCAGGTAGTTGGTAGGTAGGCACTATGCATTCGAAGGTGCTTGCATGGGGGAAGCCTGTCTCTTCCCCAGACAAACACAAACCCACAGGTAGTGGTGTGCTGGGAAAACAGCTCTCATGGAGAAAAACCCTGCTTTGTGGCATTTGCTTATTTCCATGGTGTAAATACTACTATGGTTGATTTCAAGCTACCAACATCATGTCTTTGGAAGGTATGTGGAATTGGAAAGAGATGCCCTCAGCCTGCTCTCAGGAGCCCACTGAGCCCACTCTAGCACAGAAGTGATCCCTTCCCCAGGGGTGGCTTTATTGTGCTTTTTTTTCCTCATTGGTGGTCATTCCCACAACCTCCTGTCACTTTTTATAACAGTTTAGGGAGGTCAGTTCTCAAGACTGCACTTCTGGACTTCAATTTTTCTAGACTGGAAGGATATAGCTGAGGAAATCTCTGTTGTGCAGTCTCAGCTCACGCCTTTATAGGCTGACTCCTTGGTCCTTTCTGCCCCAGGAGCAGGACTCCATGACCTTTGAGGTTCCAGAGGAGCCTCATTCAGGTGGGAATCACTTAGGTGAATGTCCTGTTTGAGGCAGTGTCTTCTTTCAAATTTATCATCTTTTATCTTTTTTTACATAACCCAACTCAATCATGCTGTCCTTACCATAGTCTCATGTTCTTAATCAGTTCTACAATGTATACTACATTAGTATTTTTATATTAGTCATCAACCAGTTTTAAAATTAGTCATTTAAAAATAATCTGTGCCACTGAACAACTTCTTCATCTAATAGAACTTCAGTACAGTTATCTCACTGAGATAGCTGGAATGGACAAACAACTGTGGGGGTCTGAATCCCCTTATGGACTGATTGGTTTCAAGTGTTAGTAATTTTCATTCACAAAAGTAGGCACATTGACTAGTGTTTGGTGAAAATATGTTGTATGTGTTTTACATTTAACTTGGTCCAAAATTTGCATTTCCTTTCTATTCAATATCTATGTGCAGTTGAATGGCTTCTGCAGTACAGTGACCCAAATCACTGTGTTTCCCCTATAAATCACCTGGAAAACACCAGAATGTTTATGTTGTACAGGTAGCAAAAGAGAAAATTAGATATAATACCCCACAGCTTCCTAAGGAGAGTAGGCCCCACTCATGGAAGATTTTGTGTGTGTGTACGGTGAGGCTAGGTACAGTCAACAACCTCAGTGTAATTAACGGTCTGTCACAGATCTGAGGGGAGTTTTTAGTAGTGGGTGGAGTGTACAAATTTGGAGGGAGAAGCTAGAAGAGACTTATATTTCTCAAAAAGAGTAAGAGGAGAGTGTTGTGCCCAAGTCGTGAGTCCCGAGAGACCACCAAGGAGCTGATTCCGATGCAAACACAAAAGGGTCATTTATTTCAAGCTCGAGCTCAGACCCACAACCTTCACTGACGCAGCGGGTCAGGAATGTGAGCCCCGAGCCCAGGGCAGACAAAGTTTTTATGCATTACAAGGTGCAGGGAGAGGGGGGCTTCCGGTAACTGGAACAAAGTTTTCTTAGAACTAGGTCGGGGGTGAGGCTTCTTTCTTAAGATGGCTTTTTCTCTAAAATGGAGTTTCTCTTGCTCTCACAGAGCGATCAAGAGGATCTAGACAAGATCCTGTAGGAAGAATGAAGCTAGGGAAAATGGAAGGCTTTTGGGGAGATGGTGCTGGTTGGGGGGTAGTGGGTATCTGATTGCTGGAGTCTGAAGAGAAACATTTGAGAGAAAAACCTAATGTCTAATGGGGACTTTCTACTTAAATTTTGTGGGGACACCTCCCCTAACATATCTCCCCAGAGGAAATCTTCATTTAGTTCTTCAGTGCTTGCTGTTTGATGGGAATGGATTCTCTATGGTGAATATGAACCTCTGGTTTCAAGATGTAGTGTGGAGAAAAACTGAGCCCGTGGGTCAGGGAAAAAGATGTGTGGCTTATGTACACTTTTGTATGAATGAAAGGACATATTTGCATGAAAAGACCCAGTGTTCACCACTCACTTGTTAGGCTCGGGTGGAGGGTGTTTACAGTTTCTAGCTGGGGGACCACAGGCTAGAGAGGCATGGGGAGGACATGCCTACAGACTCCTGCAAGTCCTCCTGGAGCTGACCACCCAGAAGTAGGCCTGGACTTCATGTTCCCCAAAGATCCTGACCAGGAGAGGCAGATCCCAGCTGGGGAGAGTCATGCCAGTTCTGGAAGAGAAGCTTATTAGCAGGAATAAGGATACGTTCTGTTAAAAAAACAATGACAAAGAGTCAACAATGATTTCATTACCAATGTTCTTTATTTGAAATATATATATACCAAGAGGAGCTCGGACACCTTACTCTTCATCATAAATTAACCTTTCAACTTTTGTGCCCAATTATTTAAATGTTGGTGAACAGTGAGGATCCTCTTTTATGCACCATGAAAAAGACTTAAAAATTTTCAAGTCCACTTTTACATTTTGGGCCAATTCTCAGATACTAAGAGGTTTTATTTCTCATTTATTTTGGGAAAATTTGTCTCACTGCTTTTTTATTCCTGATTTTTTCTAGACTGTTTTTAAAAAAATTTTGCTATCGTTAATGTACAAATACATGAACAGCATTATGGTTACTAGACTCCACCCATTATGTCCCCACCACATATCCCATTACAGTCATTGTCCGTCAGCATAGTAAGATGCTATAGAGTCACTACTTGTCTTCTCTTTGTTGCACTGCTTTCCTGGTGCCCCCCCGCCCCCACACCATGTGTGCTAATTGTAATGCCCCTTTTCCCCCTTATCCCTCCCTTCACACCCACCCTCCCCAGTCCCTTTCCCTTTGGTAACTATTAGTCCATTCTTGGGTTCTGTGAGTCTGCTGCTGTTTTGTTCCTTTAGTTTATTCCTTGTTCTTATAGTCCACAGACGAGTGAAATCATTTGATACTTGTATTTCTCCACCTGGCTCATTTCACTGAGCACAATACCCTCTAGCTTCATCCAAGTTGTTGCAAATGGTAGGATTTGTTTTCTTCTTATGGCTGAATAATATTCCATTGTGTATATGTACCACCTCTTCTTTATCCATTGATCTACTGATGGACACTTAGGTTGCTTCCATTTCTCGGCTATTGTAAATAGTGCTGCAATAAACATAGGAGTGCGTCTGTCTTTTTGAAACTGGGCTGCTGAATTCTTAGGGTAAATTCCTAGGAGTGGGATTCCTGGATCAAATGGTATTTCTATTTTGAGTTTTTTGAGGAACCTCCATACTGCTTTCCACAATGGTTGAACTAAATTGCATTACCACCAGCAGTGTACGAGGGTTCCCTTTTCTCCACATCCTTGACAACATTTGTTGTTGTTTGTGTTTTGGATGTTGGCCATCCTCACTGGTGTGAGGTGATATCTCATTGTGGTTTTAATTTGCATTTCCCTGATGATTAGTGATGTGGAGCATCTCTTCATGTGCCTGTTGGCCATCTGAATTTCATCTTTGGAGAAGTGTCTGTTCAGCTCCTCTGCCCATTTTTTAATTGGCTTATTTGCTATTTGTTTATCGAGGTGCTTGAACTCTTTATATAATTTGGATGTCAACCCCTTATTGGATATGTCATTTATGAATATATTCTCCCATACTGTAGGATGTCTTTTTGTTCTATTGATGGTGTCCTTTGCTGTACAGAAGCTTTTTCTTTTGATATGGTCCCACTTGTTCACTTTTGCTTTTGTTTCCTTTGCCTGGGGAGATATGTTCATGAAGAAGTTGCTCATATTTATGTCCAAGAGATTTTAGCCTATGATTTTTTCTAAGAGTTTTATGGTTTCATGACTTACATTCAGGTCTTTGATCCATTTTGCGTTTACTTTTGTGTATGGGGTTAGACAGTAGTCCAGTTTCATTCTCTTACATGTAGCTGTCCAGTTTTGCCAACACCAGCTGTTGAAGAGGCTGTCATTTCCCCATTGTATATCCATGACTCTTTATTGTATATTAATTGACTGTATATGCTTGGGTTTATATTTGGGATCTCTAGTCTGTTCCATTGGTCTATGTACCTGTTATTGTGCCAGTACCAAATTGTCTTGATTACTGTTGCTTTGTAGTAGAGCTTGAAGTCAGGGAGCATAATTCCCCCCACTTTATTCTTTCTTCTCAGGATTGCTTTGGCTATTTGGGGTCTTTTATGGTTCCATATGAATTTCAGAAGTATTTGTTCTAGTTCATTGAAGAATGCTGTTGGTATTTTGATAGGGATTGCATTGAATGCATAGATTGCTTCAGGCAGGATGGCCATTTTGAGAATATTAATTCTTCCTATCCATGAGCATGGGATGTGTTTCCATTTATTGGTATCTTCTTTAATTTCTCTCATGAGTGTCTTGTAGTTCTCAGAGTATAAAAGTCTTTCACTTCCTTCATTAGGTTTATTCCTAGGTATTTTATTCTTTTGGATGCAATTGTGGATGGAATTGTTTTCCTGATTTCTCTTTCTACTAGTTCATTGTGAGTGTATAGGAACACAACAGATTTCTGTGTATTAACTTTGTATACGCAACTGCTGAATTCAGATATTAGATCTACTAGTTTTGGAGTGGATTCTTTAGGGTTCTTTTTTATGTACAATATCATGTCATCTGGAAACAGGGACAGTTTGACTTCTTCTTTAACAATCTGGATGCTTTTTATTTCTTTGTGTTGTCTGATTGCTGTGGCTAGGACCTCCAGACTATGTTGAATAAAAGTGGGGAGAGTGGGCATCCTTGTCTTGTTCCCAACCTTAAAGGGAAAGCTTTCAGCTTCTTGCTGTTAAGTATAATGTTGGCTGTGGGTTTGTCATATATGGCCTTTATTATGTTGAGGCACTTGCCCTCTATACCTATTTTGTTGAGAGTTTTTATTATGAATGGATGCTGAATTTTGTCAAATGCTTTTTCAACATCTATGGAGATAATCATGTGGTTTTTGTCCTTCTTTTTTGTTGATGTAGTGGATGATGATGGATTTTCAAATGATGTACCATCCTTGCATCTCTGGGATGAATCCCACTTGATCATGATGGATGACCTTTTTGATACATTTCTGAATTCGGTTTGCTAATATTTTGTTGAGTATTTTTGCATCTATGTTCATCAGGGATATTGGTCAGTAATTTCTTTTTTTTGTGGTGTCTTTGCCTGGTTTGGTAATAGAGTGATGTTGGCCTCGTAGAATGAGTTTGGGAGTATTCCCTCCTCTTCTACTTTTTGGAAAACTTTAATGAGGATGGGTATTATGTCTTCACTAAATGTTTGATAAAATTCAACAGTGAAACCATCTGGTACAGGAGTTTTGTTTTTAGGTAGTTTTTTGATTACCAATTCAATTTCTTTGCTGGTAATTGGTGTACTCAGATTTTCTGTTTCTTCCTGGGTCAGCTTTGGAAGGTTGTATTTTTCTAGAAAGTTGTTCTTTTCTTCTAGGTTATTCAGTTTGTTACCATAATAATTTTTCATAGTATTCTGTCATAATTCTTTGTACTTCTGTGGTGTCTGTAGTGATTTTTCCTTTCTCATTTCTGATTCTGTTTATGTGAGTAGACTTTCTTTTTTTCTTGATAAGTCTGGCTAGGGGTTTATCTATTTTGTTTGTTTTCTCGAAGAACCAGCTCCTGCTTTCATTGATTCTTTCTATTGTCTTATTCTTTTCAATTTTATTTATTTCTGTTTTAATCTTTATTATGTCCCTCCTACTGACTTTGGGCCTCATTTGTTCTTCCTTTTCTAGTTTCATTAATTGTGAGTTTTGACTGTTCATTTGGGAATGTTATTTTTTCCTGAGGTAGGCCTATATTGCAATATATTTCTTTGTTCTTATACTCCACAGATGAGTGAAAACATTTGATACTTGTCTTTTTCGGCCTGGCTTATTTCACTGAGCATAATACCCTCTAGCTCCATCCATGTTGTTGAAAATGGAGGATTTTTTTTCTCCTTATGGCTGAATAATATTCCATTATTTATATGTACCACATCTTCCTTATCTATTCATCTACTGATGGACACTTAGGTTGCTTCCATTTCTTGGCTATTGTAAATAGTGCTACAATAAACGTAGGGGTGCATGTATCTTTTTCAAACTGGGCTCTTGCATTCTTAGGGTAAATTTCTGATGCCGGGGTTCTTGTTTTCAGAGTTGAAGAATGAACTTAGCAAACACCCAAGGTAGGAGAGCCAGGGCAGAGGCTTTTATTTAGAAATAAAGTGAGAGGAAAGAGCTCCTGGCTCATGCCAGGAGGGGACAAGAGAGCCCGGGGTGGTGTGTTGTCTAGGGGATTTATAGGCAGTTGAGACTTTTTGGAAATTGAGGGCTTAGGGTGTGGACTTGTACCACCTGCCCTGCCCTCAAGGTAGGCTGGGTTATTGTCTGTTTGCTAGGGCTGTTTACAGTGAAGTTATGGATTATGCTGAGATACCTTTGCGGAACACTCAAACATTCCAGGCGAAGTTGCTCCTGGCCTTTTGACTTTTAACTGATCTCACTGAAGATGTCTATATTCCTAGTTTGGTATCTTTACCCTAGAGAATTAGTGTGACCTTGAATTTGCATAATGCTGAACACAGAGTTTCGATAGGGACTTTATATTGTTACATTGCTTTGACTGTAAATATCCTGCCTTGCTCTTTCCGGAGGACCTCACCCTACTCTGTCTAAGCCCATGGTACCTGTTTCATTTGTAGGAGTGAAATTCCTGGGTCAAATGGTATTTCTATTTTGAGTTTTTTGAGGAACCTCCATACTGCTTTCTACAATGGTTGAACTAGGATTTATTTCTTTTTTATGGCTGCATTATATTCCATTTTGTATATGTACCACTTCTTCTTTATTCATTCATCTGTTGATGGGCACTTTGGTTTCTTCCATATATTTACTATTGCAAATAATGCAGCAATAAACACAAGAATGCATATATCTTTTTGAATCAGAAATTTTCTGTTTCAAATAAACTGAAGAAGTTTTCTTCAGATATTTACTCCAGAAGTGGAATTACTGTGTCATATGGTATTTCTATTTTTAGTTTTTTGAGGGACCTCCATACCGCTTTCCACAGTGGCTGTATCACTTTACATTACCTCCAAGAGTGTAGGAGGGTTCCCTTTTCTCCACATCCTCACTAACATTTGTTGTTTCTTGTCTTTTGGATAGTATCCATTTTGAATGATGTAAGGGTGGAATGGTCATACATTTTGAATATTCTTGGTTCAGAACAAAACAACTTCTCCCATTCCCTCCGGATGCAGTCTCATATTTAAAGTACAATAACAGGCATGCAAAATGTACTGCTCATCATAGTGCCTCAGGACACATCCTTTGTTCCTGAAGGGTAGAGACATTGGTCTTTTCCCAGAGATTATAGGTGAGTTCACGTGGGTTTTTTTGGTTTGGGGCCCTACCCTTGATCTGAAAGCAGGTCTAAACAGGAACCAGCCAGATTGGCCTATTTTATTCAATGTATCCTCTTTGGATAATCAGTTAAAAAAATTTTAAACTCAGCACTTTTTAAGGTCAGGTTTATTAAAATATAATTTATATACAGTAAGCTTCACCCTTTTTAAAAGTACAGTTGCATGAGTTTTGACAAATGTATACAGTTGTATAACCACCACCACAATCAAGATACAGTAAATTTCTATATCACAAAATGTTCCCTTTTACCCCTTGGTAGTCAAACCCTCCTCTTTCCCCCAGCTGCTGGCAACAACTGATCTGTTTTTATTCACATTGTTTGCCTTTTCCCAATTACAAATGGAATTATACAGTATGTAGCCTTCTTTTCTGGTTTCTTTTACTGAGCATAATGCATTTGAGATTCATCCATGTTATTGCATGTATCAGTAGGTCATTCCCTTTTATTGCTGGAAATTATTATCCTTTTATTACACGGACATACCAAAGTTTGTTTATCCATTCACCCTTGAAGGACATTAGGTTATTTCCAGTTTGGAGCTTCTACAATCATTCATGTACAGGTTTTTGTGTGAACATAAATTTTCATTTTTTTGGGGTAAATACCTAGGAGTGGGATGGCAGGGTCGTATGGTAAGTGTGTATTTGACTTTTTAAGAAACTTAACACCCTCTTATTCTTCCCTAGTTCTGCCCATTCCTTTCTGAAAAGGCAACCACTGTTGGTTTGTTGCAGGGATTCACCATCCCCAAACCTTTAGTTCACTGTAAAACGCTTGTTTTCTTGATGGTTTCTATAAAGTAACAGCATCAATCACTTTATTTTTACTTTCTAGTCTTTTGGTTGTAGTAATTGAAAAGTCATGTAGCCTTTCCATATCTCACATGATGGGGTCAAGTTCCGAATTTTTAAGTTTTTTTTTGGAGTGGCTGTTGCTGTTTCTGGGGTTGGGAAACTCAGGGGTTCCATCCTAATTGAATGGAGTGGCTCTTCAGCTTCTAGCCCTGTGCTGACCAGCAAAAAGGCTTCCTAGTGATTCTCATGAGGACCTCTCTCTTTCTCAATTTACCATTGCTTTCTAATTGATCCAATCCCCAAATGCTCCCTGTATGTTCTCTGACCTCATTCTACATATCCCTATATCAACTGTCTGAGCAAAGACCTCCACACTCCCTCTTGTCTCCAGTGTTATGTTGCCCTGTACTTTAATGCTTGGAAAACCTTTCAGTCCTTAGAAAACCCTCCCTGGCCTAAAAAAAAACCTTCTTGGGCTCACTGGACTTTGAGGTTTTCAATGATAAATGTCTGCTCCACTTCAGGGTGGGTGGATGGCTGAGCAGATAGGATTTTTGGGGTTACCTCATACTATTCTGTTCCCCCTCCCCCTTGCAAATCATCTTCCTTGTTTGATATACCTTGACAGCCTCATGTGCAAACTTGCTCTCTTAGTGAAGCCCAATTGGTGGTGGGTGTACCATAATGAAAAGGGTTTGTCTTTTGCCTTGGCCCTCTTCAAATACTTCAACACTTTCACGCAGATTCTTTCCATTTACTTGTTAGGGTGGAGTTCCTAGTGAATCGCTGAGACTATCTTTCCAGCTCCCCACAATTTTCTCTCCATTTGTTAGAGCTGTTGTCCTTTGACGTTTAGAAATGAAACTGACTGGCCTGCTACTTTCATCGCTCCCCCCAAAATAAGTCAGTACTGTACCATACTTTATTCAGTTTGTTCATGCTTCTTCCTATCTTATGGAAAGGGAGAGCTCTGTCACAAATTCTGGTAATGTAATCCCTTTCTTTTATTTTTAACCTTCTGGTTTCCTACTGCTCCATTAAGGATAACACGGTCTTCACCCAAGAGAATGTAGTCCCAGACTCTTCTGTCCATCCCTCCCCAGTCTTTCTTAATATGACTCTTAAGTAAAATGAGCTTGTCTTAGGAATAAATCTTAAGAAGCCCCATCCTAATTGATTACTCCACTCTTAGTAAACTGCTTTTCAATTTTCTCCCAGGATGGTGGATTCCCTTCCATGTCATATTTCTTGGCAGCAGACTTCACTGGCATGCTTAGGGTTCCCTAGACATGTACTGTCAATGTGAAGATGTTAGAGGTCTTTCCAATTCTGTGGGAGGTCATCCTGATCTATTTACCAACTTGGGGCTTGCTTATTATGATCTTCTGGTGCTGTCATTTCCATTCAAGGTTTTATAACTGGGTAAATGACATTCTTTTTTTAAAAATCAAAGTCACAAAGGCCTATGTGATGATAGACAGAGAAGTGCCTGAATCTTCTTCTTTCAACTCCAGGTCCTCAGATATGGGTTAAGTATCTTGCCTAAGTTCACCTATAGTTTGACTTCATGAAACCAATTCCCCACTTGACCACACCCAGAAGAATGGCTTGTGGTGACTAAGCAGGATATGGGTCAAGCAGGATCATTATCCCAGTTGGTCAACACATGGTGGCCAATAAATAGAAGAGTGCGAGAGCTAGGATAGCAGACATGGCGGTTATATTTAACTTATATAAATCACCTTGTGTGAATTGAGGAGCATGTTCATATAACAAGATCACTAGTCACTGGTTAGGCTGGGGTGGAAGGTATTTAACTCTGATTACCTGTAGGCCTGTGGTCTTAAAATGCAAGAGAGCCAACTCAGTCTCCTATGTTTCCTTATTGTGGAGACATGTTTAATGAGAGCCCACAGGGTCCTGGGATCTCTGCCTACTGCTGTAGTTCTCAATGAAGACCTGGACTTCCTGTATTCCACCAGTATTGCCCAGATGAGCAGCAAAGGACATGTTGTCACATAGACCCCTATGAGGTCAGTCTTATTAGAGCATCTGGAGATATTTCGGGACCTCTGCATTCAGGAAAAAATAATAACCCTGACGTTCTAGTTGAAAACAGTATGGTAGAAAATTATTGCTAAATACTCAGTTTCCTCCTGTTTTTATCTAAAATTCATTTTTAAAGAGGTTATATTTGTTTTCCTTTGTGTAACCTTCACCCAGTTCCCCCCAATACTTGCATCTTGTTTAATAGAAAATTGCCATTGCAAAAATGTGTGTGCATAGTTCTATGTCATTTCATCACATGTAGATTGGTGTAACCACCACACAATCAAGATACAGAAATGTTCCATCTCTGTGAAGATCTTCCTGCTACCCCTTATAGTCACATCCAATCCCCTCCTACACATCATCCCTAACCACTGGCAACCACTAATCTGTTCTCCACCTCTTAATTTTGTCACTTCAAGAATGTGACATAAATGGAGTCATTCAGCTTGTGACCTCTTGAGACTGGCTTTTTTTCACTTAGCATAATGTCCTCAAGATCCATCAAATTATTGTATCATTGTCCTTTTTATTGCTGAACAGTGTTCCATGGTATGCATATACCACAGTTTGTTTAGCCATTCACCTATTAAAGGACATTTTGGTTGTTTCCAAATTTAGCTATTACAAATAAAGCTGTTATGAACATTCAAGAACACATTTTTATGTGGATATAAGTTTGCATTTCTCTGGGATAAATACCTAGGTGTCAGATTACTGGGTCATATGGTTGTTTAGTTGCTTAAGAAATTACTAAATTATTTTTCAGAACAACTATACATTCCCACTAGCAACGTATGAGTGATCTAGTATCTCTGCATCTTTACCTTAAAATCAGGCAGTGTGACTCCTTGAACTTTATTCCTTTACTTCACTGTTGTTTTACCTAGTCTAGTTCCTTTGCCTTTTAAAAAATTCATATTTTCCTTTTTAAAATTGAAGTATAGCTTATATATTATATTGGTTTCAGGTGTGCAACATAATGATTTAACAATTATATACATTACTAAGTGCTTACCACAATAAGTGTAGTCACCTTCTATCACCATACAAAGATATTGTGATATTATTGACTATAATCACTATGCTGTACTTTTCATCCTATGCCATTTTATGTAAGTTTTAGAATAACCTTGGCTACAAAAGGTTGGCTAAAATCACCTTGGCTGTAAAAAATCTCGCTGGGATTTTCATAGGAATTGCATTAAAATTGTACATAAATTTTGGGGGAAATTTACATCTTTATATGTTGAGTCTTCCAACTCACGAACACAGTATGTTTCTACATTTTTTGGATCTTATTTGATTTGTTTTGCTAGATATATGCCTTGGCACTTCATTTTTTAAAGCAATTCTAAATGGTACTGTGTTTTAAATTTTCGTTTACACACATTTGTTGGTACTAGAAACATGATTGACATTTTTGTGTTGATCTTGTATCCTTCAAATTTACTGAATTCAGTCAAATAATATGTGATAAGGGAGCCATGAATATACAACGGGGAAAAGAAACTCCTCTCAATAACTAGTGTTGGGAAAACTAGACAGCTACATGCAAGAGAATGAAACTGGATTTCTGTCTAACTCCATACATAAAAGTAAATGTGAAATGGATTAAAGGTCTAAATGTAAGACAAGAAACCATAAAACTCTTAGAAGAAAACATAGGCAAAAATCTCTTGAATATAAGCATGAGCAACTTTTTCCTGGACACATCTCCTCAGGCAAGGGAAACAAAATAAAAAATGAACAAATGGGACTACATTAAACTAAAAAGCTTCTGTTCAGTAAAGAACACCATCAACAGAACAAAAAGGCAACCTACAGCATGGGAGAATATATTCATAAAGAATTTATCTGATAAGGGGTTAACATCCAAAATATATATAAAAAAACTCATGTGACTCAACACCAATAAAAAACAAATAACCTAATTAACAAATGGGTGGAGGACCTAAACAGACATTTCTCCAAAGAAGAAATACAGATGGCCAACAGACACATGAAAATATGCTCCACACTGCTAATTATTAGGGAAAGGCAAATCAAAATTACAACGAGACATCGTGTCACACCAGTTCGAATGGCCACTAACCAAAAGACAAGCAATAACAAATGTTGGTGAGGATGTGGAGAAACGAGAACACTCCTGTTGGTGGGAATGTAAATTGGTGCATCCATTGTGAAAAGCAGTATGGAGGTTCCTCAAAAAATTAGAAATACCATTTGACTCAGTAATTCCACTTGTAGGAATTTACCTGAAGAAAACAAAATCCCTGATTTGTAAACATATATGCATCCCTATGTTTATTGCCACATTATTTACAATAAGCAAGATATGGAAGAAGCAGTGTCCATCAATAAATGAATGGATAAAGAAGACGTGGTACATATACACAATAGAGTATTATTCAGCCATAAAAAGAAAGAAATCCATTGTGACAACATAGATGGACCTAGAGGACCTTACGCTAAGTGAAATAAGCCAGGCAGAGAAAGACAAATACCATATGATTTCACTTACTTGTGGAATAAAAAGCAAAACAAAACAAAATGAATAAAAAAGCAGTAGATCCATAGACACTGAAAAGACTGGTGGTTACTGTGGGGGAGGGGTTAGGGTGGGTGGATCAGGAAGGTGAGGGGGATAAAAGGGCACAGAATTCTCAATCATAATATAAGTTGGTCATGGGGATAGTAGTAGAGCATAGAGAATATAGTTAATGATTCTGTAACATCTTTCTTTGTTGACAGATAGTAACTGCACTTAATGAGGTGAGGATTTAATAATAGGTGTAACTGCTGAACCTCTGTGTTGTATACGTGAAACTAACATAAGAGTGTATATCAACTATATACTTCAGTAAAAAAAAAGAACAGTAGTTTTCAGGGGTTTGAGGGTGGGATAGAGGGAGAGAGGAAGAATAAGTGGAGTATAGTGGATTTTTCGGGCAGTGAAACTACTATGTATGATATAATTGTCTACTTGTCAAAACTCATAGAATGTACAATATTATACATTAGTCAAAACGTGTAGGCTGTACAGCATGAAATGTGAACCCTAATGTAAACTATGGACTTTAGTTAATAATAACATATCAATGTTGGCTCATCAATTGTAACAAATGTACCACATTAATGCAAGATTAATGCAAGATGTTAATTATAGGAGAAACTATAGGTGGGGAAGTGGGGGATATATGGGAACTCTGTATATTCTGATCAATTCTTCTATAAGCCTAAAACTGCTCTAAAAAGTTGTCTATTATTTTTTAAAGAAAAAAATATGAATATTAAAAAAACTTGCTGAACTCAATTATTAGTTCTAGGAGCTTGTGTTTGTAGACTCCCTGGGATTTTCTATATAGATAATCATGTCATCTGAAAATAGAGACAGTTTTATTTATTCTTGCTGATTTCTATTCCTTTTATTTTTGTTTCTTAATTTATTGCACTGGCTAGAACTTCTAGTACTATGTTGAGTGGCAGTGGTGAGAAAGAACATCCTTGCCTTGTTCCCAATCTTAGGGGGAAAATATTCAGTCTTTCATTATTGATTATGTTACCTATAGGGTTTTTTTGTAGATGTTCTTAACAAAGTTTAGGAAGTTCTGTATTCCTTATTTTCTAAGAATTTTTATTGTGAATGGGTGTTGAATTTTGTCAAATACTTTTCCTTGTCAATTTATATGACATATGATTATTATTCTTGAATTTGTTGATGTGGTAGGTTACATTGATCAATTTTCAAATTTTGAAGCAGCCTTGCATTCCTGAATTAAACTCTACTTGGTCATTTCTATATACTGCTGAATTTTATTTGCTAATATGTTGTTAAGGAGTTTTGTGTCTATATTAATGAAGCATATTGGTTTATCATTTTCATTTTGGACTGTCTTTGGCTGTTTTTTTTAATTTTGGTATCGTTAATCTACAATTACATGGGCAACATTATGGTTACTAAACTCCCCACTTCATCAAGTCCCCCCCACATACCCCATTACAGTCCCTGCCCATCAGAGTAGTGAGATGCTACAGAATCACTACTTGTCTTCTCTGAGTTGTACAGCCGTCCCAGTGCCCCCCTCAACATTACATCTGCTAATCGTAATACCCTTTTTTCCCCCCCTTATCCCTCCCTTCCCACCCACCCTCCCCAGTCCCTTTCCCTATGGTAACTGTTAGTCCATTCTTGGGTTATGTGAGTCTGCTGCTGTTTTGTTCCTTCAGTTTTTTTCTTTGCTCTTATACTCCACATATGAGTGAAATCATTTGATACTTGTCTTTTTTGGCTTGGCTTATTTCACTGAGCATAATACCCTCTAGCTCCATCCATGTTGTTGCAAATGGTAGGATTTGTTTTCTTCTTATGGCTGAATAATATTCCATTGTGTATATGTACCACATCTTTATCCATTCATCTACTGATGGACACTTAGGTTACTTCTGTTTCTTGGTTATTGTAAATAGTGCTGCCATAAACATAGGGGTGCATATGTCTTTTTCAAACTGGGCTGCTGTATTCTTAGGGTAAATTCCTAGGAGTGGGATTCCTGGGTCAAATGGTATTTATATTTTGAGTTTTTTAGGAACCTCCATACTGCTTTCCACAATGGTTGAACTAATTTGCATTCCCACCAGCAGTGGGTTCCCCTTTCTCCACATCCTCGCCAACATTTGTTGTTGTTTGTGTTTTGAATGTTGGCCATCCTTACTGGTGTGAAGGGATATCTCATTGTGGTTTTAACTTGCATTTCTCTGATGATTAGTGATGTGGAGCATCTTTTCATGTGCCTGTTGGCCATATGAAATTCTTCTTTGGAGAAATGTCTATTCAGATCCTTTGCCCATTTTTAAATTGGCTTATTTGCTTTAAGTTTGTTGAGGTGTGTGAGTTCTTTATATATTTTGGATGTCAACCCCTTATCGGATATGTCATTTATGAATATATTCTCCCACACTGTAGGATGTCTTTTTGTTCTACTGATTGTGTCCTTTGCTGTACAGAAGCTTTTCAGCTTGATATAGTCCCACTTGTTCATTTTTGCTTTTGTTTCCCTTGCCCGGGAGGATATGTTCATGAAGAAGTCACTCATGTTTATGTCCAAGATATTTTTGCCTATGTTTTTTTCTAAGAGTTTTATGGTTTCATGACTTACATTCAAGTCTTTGATCCATTTTGAGTTTGCATTTGTGTATGGGGTGAGACAGTAATCCAGGTTCATTCTCTTACATGCAGCTGTCCAGTTTTTCCAACACCAGCTGTTGAAGAGGCTGTCATTTCCCCATTGTATATCCATGGCTTCTTTATCATATATTAATTTACCGCATATGTTTGGGTTAGTGTCTGGATACTCTGTTCTGTTCCACTGGTCTGTGGGTCTGTTCTTGTGCCAGTACCAGATTGTATTCATTACTGTGGCTTTGTAGTAGAGCTTGAAGTCAGGGAGCGTAATTCCCCCTGTTTTACTCTTCCTTCTCAGGATTGCTTTGGCTATTCAGGGTCTTTTGTGGTTCCATATGAATTTTAGAACTATTTGTTCCAGCTCATTGAAGAATGCTGTTGGTATTTTGATAGGGATTGCATTGAATCTGTAGATTGCTTTAGGTAGTATAGCCATTTTGACAATATTTATTCTTCCTAGCCAAGAGCATGGGATGAGTTTCCATTTGTTAGTGTCCTTTTTAATTTCTCTTAGGAGTGTCTTGTAGTTTTCAGGGTATAGGTCTTTCATTTCCTTCATTAGGTTTATTCTTAGGTATTTTATTATTTTTTTTGATGCAATTGTGAATGGAATTGTTTTCCTGATTTCTCTTTCTGTTAGCTCATCATTAGTGTATAGGAAAGCAACATATTTCTGTGTATTAATTTTGTATCCTGCAACTTTGCTGAATTCACATATTAGATCTACTAGTTTTGGACTGGATTCTTTAGGATTTTTTATGTACAATATCATATCGTCTGCAAACAGTGACAATTTGATTTCTTCTTTACCAATCTGGATGCCTTGTATTTCTTTGTTTTGTCTGATTGCCATGGCTAGGACCTCCAGTACTATGTTGAATAACAGTGGGGAGAGTGGGCATACGTGTCTTGTTCTCGATCTTAGATGAAAAGCTTTCAGCTTCTCACTGTTAAGTATGATGTTGGCTGTGGGTTTGTCATATATGGCCTTTATTATGTTGAGGTACTTGCCCTCTATACCCATTTTGTTGAGAGTTTTAATCATGAATGGATGCTGAACTTTGTCAAATGCTTTTTCAGCATCTATGGAGATGATCATGTGGTTTTTGTTCTTTTTGTTGATGTGGTGGATGTTGTTGATGGATTTTCGAATGTTGTACCATCCTTGCATCCCTGAGATGAATCCCACTGGCTCATGGTGTATGATCCTCTTGATGTATTTTTAAATTTGGTTTGCTAATATCTTGTTGAGTATTTTTGCATCTATGTTCATCAGGGATATTGGTGTGTAATTTTCTTTTTTTGTGGGATGTTTACCTGGTTTTGGTATTAGAGTGATGCTGGCTTCATAGAATGAGTTTGAAAGTATTCCCTTCTCTTTTACTTTTTGGAAAACTTTAAGAGAATGGGTAGTATTTCTTCTCTATATGTCTGATAAAATTCAGCGGTGAATCCATCTGGCCTGGGTGTTTTGTTTTTGGGTAGTTTTCTGATTACTGATTCAATTTCATTGCTGGTAATTGGTCTGTTTAGGTTTTCTGTGTCTTCCCTGGTCAGTCTTGGAAGGTTGTATTTTTCTAAGAAGTTGTCCATTTCTTCTAGGTTTTCCAGCTTGTTAGCATATAGCTTTTTATACTATTCTGTAATAATTCTTTGTATTTCTGTGGGGTCCGTCGTGATTTTTCCTTTCTCATTTCTGATTCTGTTTATGTGTGTAGATTGTCTTTTTCTCTTCATAAGTCTGGCTAGGGGTTTATCTGTTTTGTTTATTTTCTCAAAGAACCAGCTCTTGGTTTCATTGATTTTTTTCTGTTGGTTTATTCTTCTCAATTTTATTTATTTCTTCTCTAATCTTTATTATGTCTCTCCTTCTGGTGATTTTGTGCCTCATTTGTTCTTCTTTTCCTAATTTCAATAACTGTGACTTTAGGCTATTCATGTGGGATTGTTCTTCCTTCTTTAAATAGGCCTGGATTGCAGTATCCTTTCCTCTTAGAACTGCCTTTGCTGCGTCCCACAGAAGTTTGAGCTTTCTGCTGTTGTTGTCATTTGTCTCCATATATTCTTTGATCTCTATTTTAATTTGGTCATTGATCCATTGCTTATTTAGGAGCATGTTGTTAAGCCTCCATGTATTTGTGAGCCTTTTCGTTTTCTTTGTACAGTTTATTTCTAGTTTTATTCCTTTGTGATCTGAGAAGTTGATTAGTATAATTTCAATATTTTTGAATTTACTGAGGTTCTTTTTGTGGCCTAGTATGTGGTCTATTCTGGGAAATGTTCCATGTGCACTTGAGAAGAATGTGTATCCTGCTGCTTTTGGGTGCAGAGTTCTGTATATGTCTGTGAGGTCCATCTGTTCTAGTGTGTTGTTCAGTACCTCAGTGTGTTTACTTATTTTCTGTCTGGTTGATCTGTCCTTTGGAGTGAGTGTTGTGTTGAAGTCTCCTAAAATGAATTCATTGCCTTTACTGCCTCCTTTAATTCTGTTAGTATTTGTTTCACATATTTCGGGGCTCCTGTGTTGGGTGCATATATATTTATAATGGTTATATCCTCTTGTTGAACAGACCCCTTTATCATTATATAATGTCCTTCTTTATCTCTTGCTACTTTCTTTGTTTTGAAGTCTATGTTGTCTGATACTGTCTATGTTGTCAGTACTGCCACATCTGCTTTTTCTCCTTGCTGTTTGCATGAAATATATTTTCCAACCCTTCACTTTTAGTGTGTGTATATCTTTGGGTTTGAGGTAAGTCTCTTGTAAGCAGCATATAGATGGGTCTTGCTTTTTTATCCAGTCTATTACTCTGTGTCTCTTGTTTGGTGCATTCAGTCCATTTACATTTAGGGTGATTATTAATAGCTTTGTACTTATTGCCATTGCCGGCTTTACATTCATGGTTACCAAAGGTTCAAGGGTAGCTTCTTTACTATCTAACAGTCTAAATTAACTCTGTTGTTAAGCTATTATAAACAGTCTGATATTTCTTTATTTCTCTCCCTTCTTATTCTTCCTCCTCCATTCTTCATAAGGTAGGTGTTTTATTGTGTTTTCTTTTACGTTTCCTTTGACTGTTTTTGTGGATAGTTGATTTTATTTTTTGCCTTTAGTTAGTATTTGGATGGTCTGCTTTCTTTGCTATGATTTTATTTTCTCTGGTGACATCTTTTCGCCTTAGGAGTGCTTCCATCTAGAGCAGTCCCTTTTAAGATATCCTGTAGAGATGGTTTGAGGGAGGCAAATTCCCTCAACTTTTGCTTGTCTGAGAATGGTTTAATCCCTCCTTCAAATTTAAATGATAATCGTGCTGGATACAGTATTCTTGGTTCAAGGCCCTTCTGTTTCATTGTGTTAAATATATCATGCCATTCTCTTATGACCTATAGGGTTTCTGTTCAGAAGTCTGATGATAGTCTGATGGGTTTTCCTTTGTATGTGATCTTTTTCTCTCTCTCTAGCTGCCTTTAATACTCTGTCCTTATCTTTGATCATTGCCATTTTAATTATTATGTGTCTTGGTGTTGTCTTCCTTGGGTCCATTGTGTTGGGAGATCTGTGGGCTTCCGTGGACTGCGAGACTATTTCCTTCCCCAGCATGGGAAAGTTTTCAGCAATTATTTCTTCAAAGACACTTTCTATCCCTTTTTCTCTCTCTTCTTCCTCTGGTACTCCTATAATGCGAATATTGTTCTGTTTGGATTGGTCACACAGTTCTCTTAATATTCTTTCATTCCTAGAGATCCTTTTAACTCTCTCTGCCTCAGCTTCTCTGTACTCCTGTTCTCTGATTTCTACTCTATTAACAGTCTCTTGCATCTCGTCCAGTGTGCTCTTAAGTCCGTCAACCAATTATTTAATTTCTGTAATGTCTCTCGTGACTTCCTCCTTTAGCTCTTGCATTATTTCTCTGTAGGTCCATCAGCATGGTTATGACTTTTATTCTGAATTCTTTTTCAGAAAGATTGTTTAAATCTATCCAACCAGGCCCTCCATCTGGGTTGTCTGGGTGAGCTTTGACTGGACCATATTCTTCTGTCTTTTCATGGTGATAGATAGAAGTGGTCACAGGCAGGTGCCACGTGTGTCAGCTGGGAGAACAAAGTCCCTTCCTGCTTGTTGTTCTCCTTGCCCTCCTCTGCAGCCTCTGCTGGTTACCCACACAGTGTGAGGCAGTCTCTGGGATAATCCCCTGAGCTGCCGTGTGCTGGGCTGCCCTCAGGCTAGCCTAGAGCACTTCGGGGGTTTGCAGCCGTGCCGGGTGAGTTCTGTGCCGCTTGGTGCCTTCCAGATCTTGCTCTGGCTTCCCAGTTAGCTGTGCGCCCACCGGGAGGAGAGTCTGTATGGTTGCTGTGGGCAGGACTGCTCTCCCACTGATCCGAAGCTGTGGAGGATCCGCTGAACCCTTTGTGGCGCTGGCCAGGGGGAACGAACGGCAGGCTGCTTATCACTGTGAGGGGCTTCGGTGGGGCTGCTTTATTCAGCAGTCGGTTAGGGGGCCCAAAATTCCTCAAGATTCCCTGTCTGCTGGGCTGTGTGCACTGGGATGATTTTGTTCCACTATTGGGCCCTTGTCTCTTGAAGACTTTTAAAAAAGTGTCCACCTTTCTTTTGTTCCGGGGGAGCTGTCTGTGGGGACCCACTGCCCTTCCATTTCTCTAATCTCCAATACACCATGCGATGTGTGTCTGTGCTCTCGATGCAGATCACCAGGGCTGGTTAATTAGCAGTCCTGTGCTTCCACTCCCTCCCCAATCTGATTCTTTTCCTCCTGCCTGTGAGCTGTGGTGGGGGAGTGCTTGGATCCCGCCAGGTTGTGGCTTTGTATCTTACCCACTTTGTGAGGCACTGAGTTCTCGCAGATATAGCTGTAGCCTGGCTGTTGTACTGTATCTTCTGGTCTCTCTTTTAGGAATAGTTGTATTTGTTGTATTTTCACAAATATATATGGTTTTGGGAGGAGATTTCTGCCACCCTGTTCAAGCCGCCATCTTCCCAGAATCTTTGGTTGGTTTTGATAACAGAGTAATAGTGGCCTCATAGGTTTGTCAATTTTATTGATCTTTCCAAATAACCAGCTTTTTATTTCATTGATTTTTTTATCCTCTTGTTTTCCCACTTTCAATTTTATTGATCTCTGCTCTTTATTATTTTATTCCTTTGCTTGCTAGTCTTTACTTTCTTGATAAAGAAGCTTAGATTATAGATTTGTGAATTTTTTCTACTGTAAACATTTTGTGCTATAAATTTCTTTTTCAAAAGTATTTTATCCATGTCCTACAAATTTTGATATTTTTTATTTAGTTATATGTATTTGTAAAAAATTCTTCTTGAGACTTCCTGTTTGACCCTTGGGTTACTTAGAAGTGTGTTCTTACATTTCCAAATGTTTGGAAAATTTCCCATTTTCTTTCTGTTATTTATTTTAGTTTGATTTCACTGTGATTAAAGAACACAGTTTGTAAGATTTTAGTTCTTTTAAATTTGTTGAGGTTTTTTTAATGGCTCAGGATATGGTCTGTCTTGTTAACTGTTCTCTCGATGCTTGCAAAGAATGTGTATTCTGCTGTTTTTGGGCAGAGTGTTGTATAAATGTCAATTCGATTCTGTTGTTTGATACTGTTTTAGAGTTCTTCCTATATCCTTTCGTTGATTTTTCTGTTTAGTTGTTCTATCAGTTGTTGAGAGTGGTACACTGAAGTTCCCAACTCTAATTATGGATTTGTCTATTTATTCTTTCAGTTCTCTCAGTTTTTGCCTCATGAACTTTGCAGTTCTGCTGTTTGGTTTATATACATTTATGATTGCTGTTTTTTTTAGTACATTCACACTTTCATAACTATGTAATGTCACTGATATAATTTTTATTAATAGATTTAATTTTTTGTAACAGTTGTAGATTTACAAAAAATTGAGCAGATAATACAGAGAATTCCCACATACCCTTGCATACAGTTTCCCCTTATTAACATATTACATTAATATGGTACATTTGTTATAATTAATGTACCACTATTGATACATTATTAACCAAAGTCCATACTTTATTCAATTTCCTTAGCTTTTACCTAATGTCCTTTTTCTATCCCAGCATCTGATCCAGGATAATACATTTGGTCATTGTGGCTCCTTAAGCTCCTCTTGGTTGTGACAGATTCTCAAACTTTCCTTGTTTATGGTGACCTTGACAGTTTTGTGAGTATCAGACAGGTATATTGTAGGATACTCCTCTATTGGAATTTGGCTGATGTTTTTATCATGGTTAGACTGAGGTTATGGGCTTTAGGGAGGAAGAACCACAGAGGTAAAGGGTCATTCTCACCACATCACATCAAGATTACAACTATTAACATGATGCTGACTTTGATCACCTGGCTGAAGTAGTGTTTCTTAGGTTTCCCCACTGTTCTCTACTTTTATTCTTTCCACACTTTAGTCTTTCAAAGGAAGTTACTATGTGTAACCCACAGTTGACGGGAGACAGCTCAATCTCTTTGAGACCAGAGTATCTATATAAATTATTTGGAATTCTTTTGCAAGGGAGATTTGTTTCTTTCCCGACTTATTAATTCATTCAAGCGTTTACTTATATCAGTATGAATTCATGGATATTTGGTCCTGGTAATTTTCTTTGCTCTGAGGTCTATTTAGTCTGATATTTTAGTATAGCCACTCCTGTTTTATTTTTATTAGTATTTGTATGGCATATGTTTTGACATCCTTTTACTTTCAAACTACCTATATTGCTATATTTGTAGACAGCATATAGTTGGGTCATGTTTTTGTCCACTCTACCAGTCTCTTAATTAATGCTATTTCAACCATTTTGATCATTACTTTATACTTTAATGTAATAATTGATGTTAGGGCTTAAGCCTAACATTTATATTTTGTTTTGTTTGATCTGTTTATTGCTTTTCTTTATTCTTTTTTCCTGCATTCCTGTGGGTTACTTGAACTTTTTTTTATTTACCTAGAGTGTTTTGAAGTGTGTGTGTGTGTGTGTGTGTGTGTGTGTGTATATATATATATATATATATAGAGAGAGAGAGAGAGAGAGAGATTTTCCCCTAGGTATTACAGTATATACACATACATACCTTGATACCTTGTCATAGTTTACTGGTGTCAACATTTTACCAGACACATACATACCTTGATACCTTGTCACAGTTTACCAGTTTGGGTGAAATTCAGAAAAATTATGTCCCTTTACTCTACTTCATTTATAATGTTTTATATATTTCCACTGCATACATTAAGAACCATATGAGATAGTGCTACAATTTTTGCTTCAACCATCAAACATAATTTAGAAAACTCAAGAGAAGGAAAATGTATTCTGTTTACCCATAATTTTACTCTGTTATGCTTTTTCTACTTTCTGATGTTCCAGTATTCCTTCTTTTTTAATTCCCTTTCTGTTCAGAGAACTTACTTTACTCACTCTTTCAGGGTAGGTTTGGTGGTGGCAAATTCTCTTAGTATTCCTTTATCTGAGAAAGTCTTGATTTCCCCTTCATCCTCAAGGATATTTTCTTTGGACATAGAATTCTGGATTGAGTTATTTCCTTTAGCGCTTAAAAATGTTGTGTCAGTTTCTTCTGAGCTCCACATTTTTTTGATGAGAAATCCTCTGTGATTCAAATTGTTTTTCCCCTGTAGGCAAGATGTCATTTCTCTCTGCATTTTTATTTTGTCCTCTGTTTTCAGAAGTATGGTGGGACCTGGCATGGATTTCTTATATAGTTTGGGGTTTGTTCAGCCTCTTGAATCTGTAGGTTTATGTTCTTTGGGACATTTTTAACCATTATTTCTCTGAATGCTTTTTCAGCTCCACGTCTTTTCTTCTCTCCTTCCCTAACTTTCATTACAGAGGTGTTTAATCTTTTGTTATGGTCCCACACATTCTTTAGGATCTGTTCACTCCCCCCACCACCAGCTCCATTTATTTTCTTTCTGTTTTCACAGTGGCCAATTTCTATTGTTACATCTTTAAGTTCACTAGTTCTTTCCTCTGTCTCTGTTGAGCCCATATATTAATTTAAAGGTTTCAGTTATTGAATTTTATAGTTTAAAAAATTCCATTTAGTTCTTTTAGTAACTTCTATATTTTGGGTGAGTCTTTTCCCCCCATTTGTTTATATTGTGTTTGTAACTGCTTGTTGAAGCATCTCTGTGAACATCTGTGTAATTTTGTTGTTGGTGTCTTTTGGATGTCTTTTCTCCTTCAAATGGAGATGTTTCTTGTTTTTGATATGATTGATTTTTGATTGAAACCGGGACATTTTGGATATTATGATATGAGACTCTGGATATTATGTAAATCTTCTGTTTTTATCATACTTCTTCTGACACTGCTCTGGCAGGGGACAGGATATGTCACTTCACTGCTACCAGGTGGAGCGGAAATCCAGGTTCCTTATTCAGTCCTCATTGATATCTGGGTGGGTGAGGGTCTCCTCATTACTGCTTGGCATGGTGGGAGTTCAAGCTCTCCCATACGTCTCTGCTGACTCTACACTGGCTGAGAGGAGCAGGGATGCCTTGTTATAGTGTCTCTCGTGACCTCCACTTGACACCACGGTGATGGGGGAATGCTTGTTACTGCTGGATGGTAATGAAAGCTCTCATTCTCCACTGGGACTCCTCTGACAGCACCCCAGTGGGTAAAATAGGGGGACTCTTTGTTATCACAAGGTGGGCATGAAGTCCAGGCTTCCCATGTAGTATCTACTGACACTGCATCAGAGGGGCTTGTTACTGTTCAGTAAGAACGAAAGTTCTGGCTCTCAACTTGCCCTTCTCTGACAACATCCCAGTAGGGGGCTTGTCTCCTTATTACAACCTATCAATGATGGAAGTCTAATTTGTCCTCTCGGTCTTTGTTGGCATGGCTAGTGCTGCAATTTTTTCTGTTGGTGTTTGGTTGGAATAGAGTGGTCATTAACTGAACTTTTCTGTCTGGTAAGGTTACCCCTTTCCTGGTCCTTCGCCTAGAAAGAGCAGACTTTTCTTGAGACTTTTTTCTGTCTGTACCCATTGATGTTTCCAGGTTTTCAGCTTCTCTAGCAACCAGTTTAGGATAAATGAGGCAAAACAAAACAAAATCTGAGGGAACTCACTGCTGTGTCATTCCTTCTTTTCTGAAGTCTATAGCCATTCTTCCTTTTTCTGTCAACTTTTCAGAGTCATCTTATGTTTGTTTTATATACAACATCCGGGGTTTTTAACTGTTAGCAGGAGGAATAGAGAGAAGTACACCTACTACATATTTTCAGAAGCATAAGTCTCACTTGCTTTGTTTTTGAATTTAATTTTATTATGGAAACATTTAAACTTACACAGAAGTACAGAGATTAGTAGAATGAATCTTCTTTACTCAGCTTCAATAATTTTAAACATTTTGCCAATCTTATTTCACTTATTCTTCCTTCTCCAAGATTTGTTGGAGTCTTTAAACTCAAATCCTAGATATAATATTATCTCACTCAATGTGAGCATGAATCTCTAACAGAAAAATACCTTCTTTTACATAAACACAATGTCATGATCACAATTTACTAATTAACAATAATTCCTTAATGTAATTAAATACTAATTCATACTGAAATGTCCCTGGTTTTGTTTCAAGAAAGTATTTTTAAAATTGATTTAAAAAAAATAGGATCCAAACCAAATGTAACACTGCATTTGGTTGTTATCTTTCCTAAGTCTACATTAAAAATCTCTAAGTTTCTTAAGCCAGACACAAGAGACACAAATATTGCAGGATGTCAGTTATATGTGGACTCTAAAAAAGTCCAACTCATAGAAGAACAGAGGAGAATGGTAATTTCCAGGGGCTGGAGGGCAGGGGAAATGGGGACATGTTGGCCAAAGGGTATAAAATTTCAGGTATGCAGGATGAATAAGTCCTGGAGATCCAATGTACAGCACAGGAACTATGGCTAATACTTTACTGTATACTTGAAATTTGTTAATAGAGTAGATATTAACCGTTCTTACCATAAAAGTCACTGTGAGGTGATGAATATGTTAATTACCATGATTGTGGTAATGATTTCACAATGCATATGTATATCAAAACATCACATTGTACACCTTATATACAATTTTTATTTTCAATTATACATTGACAAAGCTAGAAAACAGCTGTAAGTTTCTCATCTTTCTTTCCCTCATCCCCTTTTAAATCTCATTTACCATGGAAGAAACCAGATCATTTTTCCTTTAAAATATTCCACACTCTGGATTTGGTTGATTATTTCTTAATGGTAACACTGAACGTGTTCTTCTATCTCCCATATTCACCATAAACTGGGAGTTAGAGCTAGACACTTGATTAGATTTAGGTTCAATTTTGATTTTTTTGTATCAATATGTCATAGGCAGACCTGTATATTTCCTACTGCATCACATCAGGAGGCACATAGTATCTAGCTGTCCCATTCTTAGTGATGCTAAAGTCAACCAGTGGGTTCAGGTGATATCAACCTGATCCCTCTCTTGTAAATCCCCACCATTTTGCCTTTTTAAAAATCTATTCATGATCATTTCCCTAGATTAGTAGTTTTCAACCAGAGATGATTTTGTCCCCCAGGGGACATTTGAGAATGTCTGAAGATATTTTTGTTGTCATGACTAGGGTGTGTGTGTGTATGCTAATAGCATCTGCTAAAGGTACTACAATGCATAGTACATCCTCCAAATAAAGAACTATCTGGCCCTAAATGTGATTAGTACTGGGGTAGAGAAACCATGGCCTAGATTTATTATTTCATTAGGGATTGTAAATGGTGATACACTAATTCTGTCATTGCTTTTACATTTCCTATCTGGAATTGTTCCATAAAGAAGACTATGATTAACTATTTGGTGACCCTGAAATACAGTTCATACAGGGAAGGTAGGATAAATTCTTGATTTTCCCCTTTAATAACTTTTGCAGTAATAATTTGGTGCCCTAGTATCACGCAGGGGTGACCAATGTTTTTTAATGTCATTATGAATGCATGTATTTCAGACATTTAATTCTTGATTAATTGCAGAGTTTTTGATGCTCTAATTGTCCAATATAGGCAACTCCCCTTCATCTTGGATACCATGTTCTTTTGATATAACTACATTAGTCTTTGATGTCTCCTTTGCTTTTTGGCAAAACAGGAAAGGCTCATTTGGTACATATCCAGTTACAGACCCATAAACAACCATTTCATCAAAGAAGATGGCTCTTTTGGTAGGAAATGTATTTAGAGAACACAATCTGGGCTTTAGGTGTACTCATTACTACAAGGTTGCCATTGTTGCTATGTCTTTTCTGTGGACAGAGCTAGGAATATTTGTTTTTTAGAAAGAAAAAATTAAATAAATCATGTGTTTATAATGTTTCTGTAAATACTGTTTTTCTCAAGATGGTGGCGTGAGAGGTGAGACAGAGGCCTCCTCCCAAAATCAAATACAGTATGAAAATATAATTAATATAAATAATCCTGAAAGAGCAACAGGAAAGAAGGCTGTGCCAGACTGCATTCGCCTGGAGAAAAGAACAGACCTCATGGAACAGGGTAACATACCAAAGCAGTGCTTACAAGTGGGAGGAAGAGAAAAGGAGTGGGGAGGGGGTGTAGGTCTAGGACTGCTGAACACCCAGCCCTGGAGATCTGCTCTGGGAGCACAAACCTACATTACATGGTGCTCTGGAGATTAGTGGGATTGGAAAGCAAAGACAGGCATAATTCTTGGAGAGACTGGGATTCCAGCCACTTGTGGAAAACAGGTGTCCACAACTGGCTGCTCTGGGACAAAAGGAAGGCTGGCAGTCAGAGAGACTTCCTAACAGCGAGAGGGCTGCTAAAGAGGCAAGGATTGCACAGAGCTTGCTGCTCAGGAGAAAGGACATGTGGACAAAATTGTTTGGGCACACTCTGCCCAGCAGGTTGGGACCTCTGAGGAGCTTCAGGTGCTCCATCCCCCTGGCTGCCTACCAGTTCCAAGGCCCCCCCACCATGATACACCCTGCTGTGCCTTCCTCCCTGCTGACCCACACTGGCTTGAAAAACTGCAGCCCCTGCCCTGCATCAGGCCAATCACAGGGAGGCCCTACCTATGGCACCTACAAATGCAAAGCACAGAGGTTTACACCTGTGTGCCAGCCCACTGATTCTGGAAGTGGAGACAGACACAGCAGATGGAAGGCAGGAAACAGCTCTTTCCTCCCCTGAGGCACCATTACCACGCCCCTGCAACCCCCAACATCACTCCATGGGCTGAGCAGCTACAGAGAGTAGAGATTCTGGGCACTAGAGGTTGCACATACAAATATAAAACGTCAAAGGAATCTGGTTCAAACCCAAATCCCACAAACACCACAAAAAGGGCCAAGTGAAACTGAACTCAATCTTCCAGAAAGAGATTTCAAAATAAAAATCATAAATATGCTCATGGAGGTACAGAAAAATATTCAAGACCTCAGGGACGAATTCCGGACTGAGATTCCATCAGAATGGAATGCAATATCTGAAATGAAAAATACAATGGAGGGATTTAAAAGCAGATTAGATATAGTGGAGGAGATGGTAAATGAAATAGAAATTAGGGAACAGGAATACAAAGAACCTGAGGTAGTGAGAGAAAAAAGGATCTCTAGGAATGAAATAATATTGAGAGAACTGTGTAACCAATCCAAACAGAACAATATTCGCATTATAGGGGTACCACAAGAAGAAGAGAGAGAAAGGGACAGAAAGGGTCCTTGAGGAGGTCATTGCTGAAAAATTCTCTAATCCAGGGAAGGAGATAGTCTCTCAGGCCATGGAGGTGCACAGATCTCCCAACACAAGGGACCCAAGAAAGACAACAACAAGACATATAATAATTAAAATGGCAAAGATCAAGGATAAGGACAGACTATTAGAAACAGCCTGAGAGAGGAAAAAGATCACATACAAAGGAAAACCATTCAGGCTTTCATCAGACTACTCAACAGAAACCTTACAGGCCAGAAAGGAGTGGCATGATATATTTAATGCAAAGAAGCAGAAGGGCCTCGAACCAAGAATAGTTTACATAGCAAGATTGTCATTTAAATTTCAAAGAGGGATTAAATAATTTCCAGATAAGCAAAAGCTGAGAGAATTTACCTCCCACGAATCATCACAACAGTGTATTTTGGATGGACAGTATAGATGAAAGTGCTCCTAAGGCTAAATAGCTGTCACCAGAGGAAATAAAACCACAGTAAAGAAAGTAGAACTAATTACTAAGCAAATGCAAAATAAAATCAACTACCCACAAAGTCAGTCAAAGGATAGACAAAGAGTATAGAATATGATACCTAATATATAAAGACAGGAGGAGGAAGAAAAAGGAGGAAAAAAAAAGAACCTTTAGATTGTGTTTGTAATAGCATACTAAGGGAGTTAAGTTAGACTCTGAGATAGTAAGGAAGTTACCCTTGAACTCTGGGTAACCATGAATCTAAAGCCTACAATGGCAATAAGTACATACCTGTCGATAACCACCCTAAATGTAAATGGTCTGAATACATCAATAAAAAAACACAGAGTCACTGAATGGATTAAAAAACCAGACCCATCTATATGCTGCCTTCAAGAGACTCACTTCAAACTCAAAGACATACACAGACTAAAAGTGAAGGGATGGAAAGATATTTCATGCAACTACTAGGGAGAAAAAAGCAGGAGTTGCAGTACTTGTATCAGAAAAAACAGAGTTCAAAAGAAAGAAAGTGAGAAGAGGCAAAGAAGGACATTACATAATGATAAAGGGCTAAGTCCAACAAGAGGATATAACCATTATAAATATCTCAACATAGGAGCACCTACATATGTGAAACAAATACTAACAGAATTGCAGGGGGAAACAGAATGCAAAGCATTCATTTTAGGAGACTTCAACACATCACTCACTCTAAAGGACAGATCATCCAGATAGAAAATAAGTAAGGAGACAGAGGCACTGGGCAACACATTAGAACAGATGGACCTAACAGACATCTACAGAACACTCCACCCAAAAGCAACAGGATACACATTCTTCTCAAGTAAACATGGAACATTTTCAAGAACAGATAATTTACTAGGTCACAAAAAGAGCCTCAGCAAATTAAAAAGATAGAAATTGTACCAACAAGCTTCTCAGACCAAAAAGGTATGAAACTAGAAATAAATTATGCAAAGAAAATGAAAAAGCCCATGAACACATGAAGGCTTAACAACATGCTCCTAAATAATCAATGGATCAATAACCAAATTAAAGCAGAGATCAAGCAATATATGGAAATGAAAACAATAACTCAACACTGCAAAATCTGTGGGATGCAGTGAAGGCCATAATAAGAGGGAAGTATACTGCAATACAGGCCTACCCCAGGAAAGAAGAACAATCCCATATGAACAGTCTAAACTCACAATTAACAAAACTAGAAAAAGAATAACAAATGAGGCCCAAAGTCAATAGAAGGAGGGATATAATAAATATTAGAGCAGAAATAAATAACATCGAGAAGAATAAAACAATAGAAAGAATCAGTGAAAGCAGGAGCTGGTTCTTTGAGAAAACAAACAAAATAGATAAACCCCACACCAGACTTATCAAGAAAAAAAGAGAGTCCACACAAACAGAATCAGAAATGAGAAAGGAAATAGCACTATGGACACAACAGATATACAAAGAATTATTAGAGAATACTATGAAAAATTATATGCTAAAAAACTGGATAAAATGGAAGAAATGGAAAACTTTTAAGAAAAATACAACCTTCCAAGGCTGACCCAGGAAGAAATAGAAAATCGGAACAGACCCATTACCAGCAACAAAATTGAATTGGTAATCAAAAAACTACCTAAGAACAAAACCCCTGGACCACATGGTTTCACTGCTGAATTTTATCAAACATTTAGTGAAGACCTAATATCCATCCTCCTCCAAGTTTTCCAGAAAGTAGAAGAGGAGGGAATACATCCACAGTCATTCTATGAGGCCAGCATCAGTCTAATACCAAAACCAGGCAGATAGCACAAAAAAAGAAAATTACAGACCAATATTCCAGGTGAACATAGATGCAAAAATCCTCAACAGAATCTTAGCAAACCGAATTCAAAAATACATAAAAAAGATCATCCATCATGATCAAGTAGGATTTATTCCAGGGATGCAAGGATGGTACTACATTTAAAAATCCATCAACATCATCCACTACATCAACAAAAAGAAGGACAAAAACCAAATAATCATCTCCATAGATGCTGAAAAAGTATCTGACAAAATTCAATATCCATTCATGATAAAAACTCTCAAAAAAATGGTACACAGGGCAAGTACCTCAACATAATAAAGGCCACATATGACAGACCCACAGCCAACATCATACTTAACAGCGAGAAGCTGAAAGCTTCTCCATTAAGATCGGGAACAAGACAAGGATGCCCACTCTCCCCACTTTTATTCAGCAGAGTTCTCGAGGTCCTTACCATAGCAATCAGACAACACAAAGAAATAAAAGGCATCCATATTGGTAACGAAGAAGTTAAACTGTCACTGTTTGCAGATGACATGATATTGTACCTAAAAATCCATAAAGAATCCACTCCCAAACTACTAGATCTAATATCTGAATTCAGCAAAGCTGCAGGATACAAAATTAATGCACAGAAATCTGTTGCATTCCTATACACTAACGATGAACTAGCAGAAAGAGAAATCTGGAAAACAATTCCATTCACAATTGCATCAAAAAGAATAAAATACCTAGGAATAAACCTAACCAAGTAAGTGAAAGACTTATACTCTGAAAGCTACAAGACACTCATGAGAGAAATTAAAGAAGATACCAATAAATGGAAACACATCCCATGCTCATGGATAGGAAGAATTAATATTGTCAAAAGGGCCATCCTGCCTAAAGCAATCTACAGATTCAATGCAATCCCTACCAAAATACCAACATCATTCCTCAACGAACTGGAGGAAATTGTTCCAAAATTCATATGGAACCACAAAAGACCCCGAATAGCCCAAGTAATCCTGAGAAGGAAGAATAAAGCAGGGGGGATTATGTTCCCCAACTCCAAGGTCCACTACAAAGCCACAATAACCAAGACAATTTGGTACTGCCACAAGAACAGACTCATAGACCACTGGAATAGACTAGAGAGCCCAGATATACACCCAAGCATATATGGTCAATTAATATATGATAAAGGAACCATGGACATACAATGGGGAAATGACAGCCTTTTCAACAACTTTTGTTGGCAAAACTGGCAGCTACATGCAAGAGAATGATACTGGATTATTGTCTAACCCCATACACAAAAGTAAACTCGAAATGGATCAAAGACCTGAATGTAAGTCATGAAAGCATAAAACTCTTAGTAGAAAACATAGGCAAAAATCTGCTGGATATAAACATTAGCAACTTTTTCCTTAATGCTTCCCCTCAGGCAAGGGAAACAAAAGCAAAAATGAACAAATGGGACTACATGAAACAAAAAAGCTTCTGTACAGCAAAGGACACCATCAACAGAACAAAAAGGCATCCTACAGTATGGGAGAATATATTTGTAAACAACATATCTGACAAGGGGTTAACATCCTAAAAACATAAAGAACTCACATGCTTCAACACCCAAAAAACAAGTAACCCGATTAAAAAATGGGCAAAGAATATGAAGAGACAATTTCCCAAAGAAGAAATCCACATGGCCCACAGGCACATGAAAAGATGCTCTACATCACTAATTATCAGGGAAATGCAAACAAAAAAACATGAGATATCACCTCACACCAGTTAGGATGGCCAGTATCAAAAAGAGTAAGAACAACAAATGCTGGTGAGGATTTGGAGAAACGGGAACCCTCCTACACTGCTGGTGGGAATGTAAGCTAGTTCAACCATTGTGGAAAGTAATATGGAGGTTCCATAAAAAAACTAAAAATAGAAATACCATTTGACCAAGGAATTTCACTCCTAAGAATTTACCCAAAGAATAAAATTTCTCAGATTGAAAAAGACATATGCACCCCTATGTTTATTGCAGCACTATTTACAATAGCCAATATTTGGAAGCAGCCTAAGTGTCCATCGTAGATGAATGGATTAAGAAGTGGTGGTACATATACAGAATGGAATATTATTCAGCCATAAGAAGAAAACAAATCTACCATTTGCAACAACATGGATGGAGCTAGAGGGTATTATGTTCAGTGATATAAGCTATGGCGGAGAAAGAGAAGTACCAAATGATTTCCCTCATTTGTGGAGTATTACAATGAAGGAAAACTGAAGGAATAAAAAAGCAACAGACTCACAGACTCCAAGAAGGGACTAGTGGTTAACAAATGGGAAGGCTGTGGTATGGCAGGTGGGGAGGGAGGGTGAAGGGGATTGAGGGGTATTATGATTGGCACACATGGTGTGGGGGGATTGTGGGGAAGACAGTGTAGCACAGAAAAGGCAAATAGTGACTCTGTGGCATCTTACTATATTGATGGGCTGTGACTGCAATGGGATATGATGGGGGACATGAAAAATATGGGTGAATGTAGTAACCACATTGTTTTTTCATGTGAAACCTCCGTAAGAGTGTATATCAAGAATACCTTAATTTAAAAAATACACAGAAATCTGTCACATTCCTATATACTAACAATGAACTAGCAGAAAGAGAAATCAGGAAAACAACTCTGTTTACAATTGCATCAAAATGAATAAAATACCTAGAAATTCACCTAACCAAGGAGGTAAAATCCCTTTACTCTGAAAACTACAAGACACTCTTGAGAGAAATTAAAGAAGACACCAATAAATGGAAATCTAGTCCATGTTCATGGATAGGAAGAATTAATATTGTGAAAATGGCCATCCTGCCCAAAGCAATTTGCAGATTCAATGCAATCCTGATCAAAATACCAACAGTGTTCTTCAATGAACTAGAAGAAACAGTTCTAAAATTCATGTGGAACCACAAAAGACCCCAAATAGCCAATGCAACCTGAGAAAGAAGAACAAAGCTGGGGAGATTATGCTCCCTGACTTCAAGCTCTACTACAAAGCCACAGTAATCAAAACAATTTGGTACTGGCACAAGAACAGACCCATAGATCAATGGAACACAATAGAGAGTCCAGATATAAACCCATGCATATATGGTCAATTAATATACAATAAAGGACCCGTGAATATACAGAGGAGAAAAGACAGCCTCTTCAACAATTGGTGTTGGCAAAACAGGACAGGTACATGTAAGAGAATGAAACTGGATTATTGTCTAACTCCATAACCAAAAGTAAACTCAAAATGGATCAAAGATCTGAGTGTAAGTCATGAAGCCATAAAACTCATAGAAGAAAACATAGGCAAAAATCTTCTGATATAAACATGAGCAACTTTTTCCTGAACACATCTGCTAGGGCAATGGAAATCAAATCAAAAATGAACAAATGGGAGTACATCAAACCAAAAAGCTTCTGTAGGGCAAAGGACACCTTCATCAGAAAAAAAGACACCCTACCATATGGGAGAATATATTCATAAACAACCCATCTGATAAGGGGTTAACATACAAAATATATAAAGAACTCATATGCCTCAACACCCAAAAAGAAATAACCCGATTGCAAAATGGGCAGAGGACCTGAACAGACATTTCTCCAAAGAAGAAATACAAATGGCCAATAGGCATATGAAGAGATGCTCAACATTACTAATCATCAAGGAAATGCAAATTAAAACCACAATAAGATATCACCTCACACTGGTTAGAATGGCCACTATCCAAAAGACAAGAAACAACAAATGCTGGTGAGGAGCAGAGAAATAGGAACCCTCCTAAACTGTTGGTGGGAATGCAAATTGGTGCGACTGCTCTGGAAAGCAGTATGGAGTTTCCTCAAGAAACTAAAAATAGAAATACCATTTGACCCAGTAATTCCACTCTTAGGAATTTACCCAAATATAACAGAATCCCTGATTTGAAAAGATACATGCATCCCTATGTTTATTCCTGCACTATTTGCAATAGCCAAGATATGGAAGCAACCTAAGTGTCCATTAATAAATGAATGGATAAAGAAGAAGTGGTGCATATACATAATGGAGTATTATTCCTCCATAAAAACAAATCCTGCCATTTGCAACAACATGGATAGATCTAGAGGGTATTATGCTCAGTGAAATAAGTCAGGCAGAGAAAGACAAATACCATATAATTTCACGTATTTATGAAATATAAAAACAGCAAAACAGAAGGAACAAAACAACAGTAGACTTACAGATATTGAGAATTGACTAGTGGTTACTAAGTGGGAGGGGTTCGGGTGGGTGCAGGGGAGAGGGTGATGAAAAGGCACAATAAATCGCAATCAGAATATAAGTTGATTACGGGAACTGTTGAACCACTGTGATGTACATTTGAAAGCAGCTGAAGATTGTATATTAACGATACTTCAAAAAAAAAAAACTACTAGTACTTACTTCCTCAGGAAGTTATGAGGTTTACATAGCTTAGTAAAGTACTTATAATAGTGCCTGGTGTATCATCACTCAATAAATGTTAGTTACTGCTGTTATTATTTGATTATAATTATTGTATGTAAACCACAAATCAAAGGTTGTTATTCCCTTGCTAAACCCCAAATGATTTCCATTGCATGTGCGATATTATTAAAATCCTATGCAGCGCTTCTCTCTCTGAGGTCGCCCACACTTTCTAAGTGTGTAACCTTTTAATCTTAAACTTTCTCTCCCCAAACCTTTCAGGGCACCTCTCCTTGCTGAGGTGACCTGTAGTTTTTCTCTCTTTAAGTAATTTTAAATAAAACTTTCACTCTACTTCACTAAAAAAAAAAAAAAAAAAAAAATCCTATGCAATGGTCTACAAGGCTCCAGGCGATCTGGTTCCTGCCTGCATCTCCGTCCTCCTCCTCATATTTTATCCCTCACCTCCTCCTTGGCCACCAAACTGAAGCCTTTCTGGTCTTATTTTCGTTTCTTAAAATTATCAAGCTGCTTTTTGTCTTAGGACCTTTGCACATGCTCTATACTTTATAATCAGAAAAAAAAACTATAAAAAAGTAAAATCCAGAACCTATAAAGAACATTTTGATAATCTTGACTATATAGTAATCTTAAACATCATATGGTAAAAAAATGAAATAAAATACAACAGTCAAATCATAATTGGGAAAGTATATATATACTAGACTATGACAAAGGGCTAGTAACTTAGCAATTAAGAGTCCAAACTCCAGATTCTCACTGCTGGGTTTGAATCCCAGGTCCATCATTTACTAGCTGTGTGACCTTGGGCATTACTCAATCTCTCTGTGCCTCAGTTTCCTCACCTCTAAAATGGGGATGATAACAAAACCTACTTCTTAAAATTGTAGTGAGGATTATGCCTATTTAATAGAACAACTTTTGGTATGTTTTAAGTGCCATGTACATGTAAGTTATAAATAAATAACTAAAGTTTATAATAAAGTTTATAAATAAAGTTAATAAATAACATTGTTAATAAGTCAAAAGAAAATGCAAAGGATGTGGACAGGCAGTTCACAAAAAAAGGTAATACAAATGGCCAGTAAACATGAAAATATGGTCAACTTAGACTCTTAATGAAAAGCATGTATTCATTTATTTCACATGTTTAACTATGTATTAAGTGCCAAAGAGGCATCAGGAATAGAATAGTGAACATCTTACTCTCATGGAGTTTACATTATTGTGTGTGTGTGTAATATTTAATATATCATATAATAGTGTTTTGCAGAAAAATAAAGCAGGAATGGGGTGTTATTTTATATAGAGGTCAAGGAAGGACTCTGAGATAAGGTGACATTGAAGCAGCAATATGAAGTGAGGGAGAAAGCTATGGGGATTGCTAGGGGGAGAGCTTTCTAAGCAGAGGAAACAGTAGGGGCACAGGCTTAGATGCAGGAGCCAGCTTAGCTTATTCAAGGAACAGCAAATCTAGTTTGTTTGAGGCGAGGCTGAGTTCATGGGAAGTGAGGTCTAAGGGGCCAAGGCCAGATGTGGTAGGCTTTAAAGGCCAGGATAAGGACTTGGGGCTTCACTAAGAATGAAATAGAAAGTCTGCTACCACTTAGGAATTGTCAGCTACACATGAGGGATCCAAATAACAAAGGCTCAAATAGGATGTTTCAAGTGTTACACTGATTCCAAGACACTCTCAACAGTAAGACATACCATTATTTTATGTACTACCAAGAAAGAAAGAAAATGCTGCCAAATATAATCATAACTGTCATTCAAAAATTTCAGACATGTACCTCTTAGAGTCAGTAAAATACAGTATCTTTATTTCTCATGTAAGAATAGGTCCAGAGGTAATCGGTTTTTGGTTGCAAAATGGTTACTCAGCAATAGTCATTAAATCCTTGTTTCCAGGAGGAAGAAGGAGTAATGATAAAGGGGAAAATTTCTTTTATTCTTTATTAATTTTGTAAATGTCTCCCCCAAAAAAACTCACTGGAATTTTTATTGGGTTTGGGTTCTACTGGATGTGTAGACCAACTTGAAGACAACTGCTTGATGTACAATAAATATAAACCAGTAACCTTAAAAGTGGAATATGCACTGTCTGGGGGATACAAGAAGACTTTGCATGGGGTAAATAAGCACTTAGAGTTTTAAAGGGATTAATTTCTATATCCTCAAATTTCGTATTTCCTAAAATTGATCTGCCAGAGAACATACTTCTGGTGGAGGAATCAAGCTGGTTCTCACTTTCCTTCTCCCCTTTCTCAATGGTCCTTTTTGCACTTTACAAAAGAAAAGCATACCTTTTACCCATCCTTAATCTTACCCAGGTGTACTGCCCTACGGTGTTAAATCTTCAGGGCACCAAAGAGACAGGTCCAAACACTGCTGTAGTGGTGAAGAAACAAATTGCTCTGACAAATTAATAGGGCTCATATCCTTTTGCAAGTCATATGACTTCCAATAAAATCAAAGGAAAATGCAATGGAGCTGTCAGCTGATAAATCATGAAAAATAATTTTGAAGATAAATCATTGTGTAATCCACCCCCATGTATCTCCGAAGGAATTGAGTGACATTGCTAAAACAAAATGTCCATTCCCACCTGCTTATTTATATAAGTCCAGTTTCTGTGTGCTAATGTTTATCCAAACAAAATGTAAGATGCTGAAGCCTGTCTCATTCTAGCAACAAGTAACATTTTATATTTATCCATGGAGACACCACTTTTTTCAAAAAAAGACTTATCTACCTCTAATACATTTTTGTTATGTTTAATAATCACCTATCAAAACTTGTAATATATTTACAAGTTTTGATCTATCGTATTCTAATAGAAATTGTCATGATAACTCAAGCAACAGTAAATATTTTTATTTATTTTGGTATCATTAATGTACAATTACATGAGCAACATTATGGTTACTAGACTCCCCCTATTATCAGGTTCCCACCACATACCCCATTACAGTCACTGTCCATCAGCATAGTAAGATGCTATAGAATCACTAATTGTCTTCTCTGTGTTATACTGCTTTCCCCGTGTTCCCCACCTACATTATGCATGCTAATCATAATGCCCCTTCCCCCCCTTACCCCTCCCTTCCCACCCATCTTCCCCAGTCCCTTGCCCTTTGGTAACTGTTAGTACATTCTTGGGTTCTGCGAGTCTGCTGCTGTTTTGTTCCTTCAGTTTTTTTCTTTGTTGTTATACTCCACAGATGAGTGAAATCATTTGGTGCTTGTCTTTCTCTGCCTGGCTTATTTCACTGAGCATTATACCCTCTAGCTCCATCCATGTTGTTGCAAATGGTAGGATTTGTTTTCTTCTTATGACTGAATAATATTCCATTGTGTATATGTACCACATCTTCTTTATCCATTCATCTACTGATGGACACTTAGGTTGCTTCCATGTCTTGGCTATAGTAAATAGTGCTGGGATAAACATAGGGGTGCATATGTCTTTTTGAATCTGAGAACTTGTTTTCTTTGGGTAAATTCTTAGGAGTGGAATTCCTGGGTCAAATGGTATTTCTATTTTTAGTTTTTTGAGGAACCTCCATACTGCTTTCCACAATGGTTGAATTAATTTACATGCCCACCAGCAGTGTAGGAGGGTTCCCTTTTCTCCACATCCTCGCCAACATTTGTTGTTGCCTGTCTTTTGGATGGTGGCCATCCTTACTGGTGTGAGGTGATATCTCATTGTGGTTTTAATTTGCATTTCTCTGATGATTAGCGATGTGGAGCATCTTTTCATGTGCCTGTTGGCCATCTGAATTTCTTCTTTGGAGAAGTGTCGGTTCAGCTCCTCTGCCCATTTTTTAATTGGATTATTTGCTTTTTGTTTGATGAGGTGCGTGAGCTCCTTATATAATTTGGATGTCAACCCCTTATTGGATATGTCATTTATTAATATATTCTCCCATACTGTAGGATGTCTTTTTGTTCTAATGATGGTGTCCTTTGCTGTACAGAAGCTTTTTTGTTTGATATAGTCCCACTTGTTCATTTTTGGTTTTGTTTCCCTTGCCCAAGAGTAAATAATTTTAAACAACACTTAGAGCTTTAGAATCACAGGAACATTTAAAAGGCATTTAAATAGCAAAATACTGCAGGGAAATACAATAATATAATTATTTCAAGTGAAAATGTATGTGTTATTAGGATAAAATTCTATTAGAAGAATAGAATGGAATTGAGAACTCAGGGAGAAAAGGGAAAATGTACAACTTCCAGCTGTTAAAGGAGAGCTCAGATACGAATTCTGAAAACAGATGATGGTGGCTCTCAAATCACTAAGGTATTTAGGTTTCACTGGTTTCATGTAAAATCATGACATAACAGTTTTGTTCGTGAATGTTAATATTTGTCAGAAATCTTATTATTTGAAGCTGACACTGTTGATGCAAAATTTTAGATTTCAACCTAAAAATGTATGAAGGAGCACAATGTTAAAAATATTTATACAGTGTTATTTTGATATTAACTAATTGTTTTATATAAACATACAAAACAATATCCTGGGAAGTGTCATGTACTCCTTTGCCACCTTGTGGTAGGAGTTGTTGCAGGTTCTGACTACAATGAGGAGGGGTCTCCTAGGTCAGACCCTTCTGCTAGCCTTTAGCTAGCAGACATTTGCCCAGGACTGAATCCAGACCCATACAAGCATGAAGCATCAAAAGAAGTATGCTGATCCCTCTACCCCCACCTCCTGCACGATTGAGAGTAAAAAAAAACAAAAACATGCTATCAAGAAAGGAATGTAAGGAAGTACAATCAAATTCTGACTTTTCCGAAGAGAATTACTTAAAAAAAATCAAATGTCAAACTGTTTTCGATATTTTCTTCTTGATCCTTTTGTATTTGGTGCCTCTTCTCTGCTAGTGACCTAGACACTTCCTTAGTCTGCCTTTTGGGGAACCCAGCCCTGATCTTGGCCAGTGTTACCCATAGCTCCTAGTACAACATTCAGCTCAGAGTGGAGTTGAATAGTGTCATTTGTTGAGTGAATGATGGCAGGCCCACCCACTTCCACCTTCCAGAATATGGTGAACCTGTGGGCTTCTGCAGGGGCTGATCAGTAAGGCAGTCAGGTTGACATGGTTAGTCTTCAGTGGTAGACAGTCTCAGGTACCCAGAAATCTTCCAGTACCTTTGATATCTGTTGCTCTGTGGAGGTGGGATGAGAGTACCTCCTGCCCACCCCTCACACTGTTCTTTGACCTCAGTCATTTTCAGCAGCAGGAGCAGGATTCCTTCAATGGGTGTGCTAGTTGCAGTTCCTCTGGTTGCAGACCACAAAGGGCAGGCATTTATTGGAAGGGTGCCGGGGTGCTTCAGGGAATTGAAGCAAGAGTTGGCATAGGAAGGGGGGCACCAGAGTAGCTCTGGGACCTCAGCAGTGGTGTTCTGCCCCTCCTGCCATCGTCCTTGGAGTGTGGAACGAAACCCCACAGAATGGAGGACACTGTATCCTCTGTCTATTTCACCTGAGGGGCATGAACCCTCCCCGCACCTCGGGAGAACCAGCACAGAGGCAACCCGATGGGAACCAGGCATCCTGTCCTCCTTAGGGCTCCTGGTTCCTGACAACCAACTCCTGCTGCTAACCTCAGGAGGCCCAGGCACGCACCCCCTCCCTAGAGGAAGGGGTCGGGTGGAGGGGTGGTGTCGGTGCTAACTGAGGAGAGCTCTGCTAGGGCATAATCGCGCAGCACAGCCCCGTCAGCCGGGCAGCGTGTACTGGCCACGGCCAGCCATCACCAGGGCTCGGGGACAGACCCTTCCTGCAGCACTCTCTCTGGTCCTGGAGCAGTGGTTATATACTTTTTCTGAGCCGGTCCTGACTCCCTGGGACCGGCACCTGCGGCGGCTTCCCACTGCCAGCAGCTGTGAGTGCTGGAGCTCCAGAGCCCCTCAGACCCAGGCCCTCCCCTCTCCCCGCAGGCAGCTCCCAGACCCAAGCTGCTTCTCTCCCACTCCCACCTGCTGCCCGTCCCGGGACCCTGCTAGGGCTTGAGGGTCTCAGGACGGTGTCCTGTAGTTCAGGCCCCTCTCTCAGCTGTAGGGGGGAGGGGCCAGCAGTAGGCATGACCTTGCTGTGCCTTGTCCCTCCCACTGTCCCCGGGGCTGTTCCGTGTCTGCTGGGCCAGTGGGCCAGCTGCCAAACCCTCACTCAACCCACCCGCAGCCTCGGGAGCCCGAGGAGAAAGTGAGGAGCAGGCACAGATTCTGCGGAGCATCGATAAGATGGGCAGAGGGACGTGCCCCTTTAGGCCCAGAGGCCTTGGGCGCTCAGGCGCTCAGGACCTGGGGTCCAGGCCTGCCCCAGAATGGAGCTGGGTCTTCATCCTTACTGGGCAGGGCAGCCCCTGGGGTGGGAGGGGAGCCTGGGACCGGGCTGGGGGCAGGCTCGGTCGCAGGCATGATGGCCTATCCCAGCATCTGACTGGGCTCCTCAGGAGCTGGCCTCTGAGGGACATTTCACAGCCCTAGAGACATTTCTGGACTCAGCTATACCTCTTCGGCCGGCCCCGCAGTGCCGGGGGAAGCTGCACGGACGAAGGGAAGGACAGGGAGAGGGGAGGGGACGATGAAAGGGGTCAGAGCAGCGATTGGAGCCGAGAACTGGAAGCGCCTTAAAGAGACTGCGCGGTCCCCGCCCCCCTTCCCGCCAGCCTCAATGAATTAGAGCTGTGTTTTCCAAACTTGCCTGATCATAAGAATCCTCCCGGGCCGTAGTTAAAGATACAGGTCTCGGAGCGCCTCCCTTTGCGATTCTGATTCAGTAGGCCTGCGGGTGGAGCCGAGGAATCTGTAATTTTAACACGTTCCCCACGTGATTCTCGTGGAACAAGCAAGTTTGGGAAATATTGAATTAAGGGAAACGGGCCTGGCTGCCGAGCCGGCCTCCGCTAGGGGGCTACGGCGGGAGGATTCCCGGGGGCGTCGTCTGCTTCCGCCGCCGCCTCCTTCAGTGAAAGTCCCTTTTGGGTCCAGCTGTCACAGCCATCGTGCTCCCTCAGGCCGGGCGGGGGACACCCCAGGTCTGCGTGGCCCCCGCGCCGCCACGCCCAGTGGCCGCCAGAGCCCTGCCAATAGGGGGAGGAGCTGCCGCCAGTGGAGGCGGAGGAGGTAGAGGAGGCGGAGACCGCGGAGACGGCGGAGAAGGCGGAGAGGAAGGTGGAGGCGGCGGGGAAGGTGGACGCCGCCGGGAAGGTTGAGACCGCAGAGGGTCCGGGCCGCCGGGTTGAACTCAAGCTGGAGCCCGAACCCGAGCCTTTACGGGAGGCGGAGCAGGAGCCGAAGAGGGAGCCGAAGCAGGAGCTGGAGGATGAGAACCCAGCGCAGAGCGTCGGTGGCGGCAGCAGCGACGAGGTTCCTCCCCCTACCCTTCCCTCCGATCCCCCGCGGCCCCCCGATCCTTCTCCGCGGCGCAGTCGTGCCCCGCGCCGCCGACCCCGGCCGCGGCCGCAGACCCGGCTGCGTACCCCACCGCAGCCTAGGCCACGGCCCCCGCCCCGGCCCCGGCCCCGGCGCGGCCCTGGGGGCGGATGCCTGGATGTGGATTTCGCTGTGGGTCCACCAGGCTGTTCCCACGTGAACAGCTTTAAGGTGGGAGAGAACTGGAGGCAGGAACTGCGGGTGATCTACCAGTGCTTCGTGTGGTGTGGAACCCCAGAGACCAGGAAAAGCAAGGCAAAGTCGTGCATCTGCCATGTGTGTGGCACCCATTTGAACAGACTCCACTCTTGCCTTTCCTGTGTCTTCTTTGGCTGTTTCACAGAGAAACACATTCATGAGCACGCCGAGACAAAACAACACAACTTAGCCGTAGACCTTTATTATGGAGGTATATACTGCTTTATGTGTAAGGACTATGTGTATGACAAAGACATTGAGCAAATTGCCAAAGAAGAGCAAGGAGAAGCTTTGAAATTACAAGCCTCCACCTCAACTGAGATTTCTCACCAGCAGTATTCAATACCAGGACTCGGTGAGAAATATCCAACCTGGGAGACCACCAAACCTGAGCTAGAACTGCTGGGACACAACCCAAGGAGAAGACGAATCGCCTCCAGCTTTACCATTGGTTTAAGAGGACTCATCAATCTTGGCAACACGTGCTTTATGAACTGCATCGTCCAGGCCCTTACCCACACTCCCATACTGAGAGATTTCTTTCTTTCTGACCGGCACAGATGTGAAATGCCAAGTCCTGAGTTGTGTCTGGTTTGTGAGATGTCTTCGCTTTTTCGTGAGTTGTATTCTGGAAACCCATCTCCTCATGTTCCCTATAAATTACTGCACCTGGTATGGATACACGCACGGCATTTAGCAGGGTACAGGCAGCAGGATGCCCACGAGTTCCTCATTGCAGCGCTGGATGTCCTGCACAGGCACTGCAAAGGTGATGATGCCGGCAAGGCTGCCAACAATCCCAACCACTGTAACTGCATCATAGACCAGATCTTCACTGGTGGCCTGCAGTCTGATGTCACCTGTCAAGCCTGCCATGGCGTCTCCACCACGATAGACCCTTGCTGGGACATCAGTTTGGACTTGCCTGGCTCTTGCACCTCCTTCTGGCCCATGAGCCCCGGGAGGGAGAGCAGTGTGAATGGGGAAAGCCACATACCGGGAATCACCACCCTCACGGACTGCTTGCGAAGGTTTACAAGGCCAGAGCACTTAGGAAGCAGTGCCAAAATCAAATGTGGTAGTTGCCAAAGCTACCAGGAATCTACCAAACAGCTCACAATGAATAAATTACCTGTTGTTGCCTGTTTTCATTTCAAACGGTTTGAACACTCCGCCAAACAGAGGCGCAAGATCACTACATACATATCCTTTCCTCTGGAGCTGGATATGACACCGTTTATGGCCTCAAGTAAAGAGAGCAGGATGAACGGACAGTTGCAGCTGCCAACCAATAGTGGAAATGATGAGAATAAGTATTCCTTGTTTGCTGTGGTTAATCACCAAGGAACCTTGGAGAGTGGCCACTACACCAGCTTCATCCGGCACCACAAGGACCAGTGGTTCAAGTGTGATGATGCCGTCATCACCAAGGCCAATATTAAGGACGTTCTGGACAGTGAAGGGTATTTGCTGTTCTATCACAAACAGGTCCTGGAACATGAGTCAGAAAAAGTGAAAGAAATGAATACACAAGCCTATTGAAGTGACACACAGACCTACCTGTAACAGAAGGTGACAACACCCGTATGGCAAGTGGCATCGCGATTTAAAGGACCTACTTGAATGGCCCATGGGCCTACCAGAGTAAGAATTGAACAGTACCCAGTGTCTAAAAGGTCCTGATTGGAAGAGAAATAGATGGGGTGGGAGAAGAGGCTCTAGTCTAAGCAATCACTCAAAGGGAAATTAGTGACAGCAGTGCTCTGGGTGAGGAAGGCAGGAGCAGGGAAATCCTGACACTGGTACATATCCTATATTCCTCCAAAAGATTGTGTGGGAAAGTGTGGGGTGGGAGGGGGGTGGTGGGGGGGTGTGTGCCCTTGTAACCGTAAAACATCTTTCTTCATGGGTGTTTTCAGCTTCAGCTGACCAATCACATAACATTTGTTTGGTGGGAAAAAGAAAAGTTTATACAAATGTAGCCTATTACAAATATGGGCATGAAAGCAGAAAAGTGGAGGAGGCAGGGATATCTCATTGACAAACACCTTTGCCAGTTTCTGTGTATTCGTGATTTTTTTGTGCTATTAAATGCAGTATTAAACAAAAGAAAAGCCCACATGGGCTAGTGAAAAGAGAAGAAAAAAAGGGGCTTGTAGAAGGGGAGCAATTGCTCTGGAAGTAGAGAAGACAAATACTGTAAGATAAGCAACCAACATAGACAGGCCTCAGCTAAGAGTATAGTGTGTGAGTGTTTAAAAAAAAAGCTGTATGATATACTTGAGCAAATCAATGAACCTCTTTGCGATTGTTTTCTCATCTGTACAATGCAGATAATTCCTACCTTAAAGGGTTATTGTTAAAGATTAAATGATATAAAATGTGTCAAAGTATAAAGTAAAAGGCTTGGAACTTTGTAGGGGCTCAGTAAACGTTTGTTGGATCTGAAACTTCTTTGGATCAGGACCAGAATGCATCAGAGGTGAGGGTCAGTCCTACTTGAGACCCGTGGACAGAATGGACACACATCGTGTCACATGCAGTCACACACATTCTCTCTTATAACTCCCTCTCCAACACTGCATGGAGCCCCAAGGCAGTGGACTCCACTATTGTCCCTATGTACAGGGCATTCACAGTCCGTGCCACACCCAGGATTGGAGGGAGAACCTCAGCTGTTCCCCAAAGTCATAAGACAGTCATGTTATTTTCATGGCTCGGCACCCCTGCGATGAGACTCAGGGCCAGTAGGCTGCCAGGAGGGTGTTTGGTGGAACACAAGTATTTGCCTTCCACAAGCATTATGGGTGTGGCTGTTACACTCACCTGGAGGCACAGATGAGTAGAAAAACTGTTTTCCAAAGCTTGCTTGTCCACCAGTGCAGGGATATCGATGAAGTGGCATGTTGGCCTCTTCTCTGACTCTAACAGAGGGCAGATCAGTCTGCAGAGAGCTAAGCCAAAATAGATGGGACACACCCAGGGTGGGGCAAGCACTGGGGTTCCTTCTATTTTCAGCATCAGGTACAAAACTGCTTATAACCTAGAAAATCCTGGAGGAAATCGAATGTGTATCAGACCCATAGTGTCATGGACCCACTGGCTCTGGCAAAAGGCTGGGTTCCCTGAGTCTACTTTGTGGCCAACTCATTTTGAAATACGCATTTATTTATGTGGTTATAGTTGCATCTCCAACTAGCTCATGGGCCTTTTTAGGACAGGGGTTGTGTCTCCTCCTGGGCTGCATCCTTAGCCCCTAGCACAGCTCGTGGCACACAGTAGTAGATATCTAAAATATTTACCGGATGGATGAATGAGCCAATACACTTTACTTTCATAACTACATTTTTGCCAATACCCAGGGCCCATAATCCTCAGGAGAAAATGTATGAAGTGTTATTTTTTTGTATCTTGTAGGATGGGGGAGATCAAGAAATGAGTAGCATTGGATGCCACTTGGCAACTTCATGCAGGGTATCTGACTACCTTTTGGGTGTGTCTAGTAGTCCCGCTGGGGAAGACAGCTAATGTTCTCATTTCTCATCTGTGCCACGGGAAGAGTTCAGTCAGGCATGTGCCACCAGATTCTGACTGCTTGCACAGAAGCTGTCTAACATTTTTATAATATTTTTATTTGGAAATAATTTTAAATTTATAGAAAAGTTGCAAAAATAAAAGTAATATAAAGAACATCTGTATACCCTTTACCAGAATCATCTGTTGCTAACATTTTACCCCAATTGCTTTATTGTTTGCATGTGTGTGTGTGTGTATCATATGAAGGTAAATTACATACATCATGGCCCTTCATGACTAAGTACTTCAGCATGCATTTCCTAAGAATAGACATTTCTCTACATCATAGTACAGTTACCAGCTTCAGTAAATTTCATATTTATATAATACTATTAGCTAATCTACTATTTGTACTTCAGTGTTGTCTGTTGACCCAATAGTGGGTATTTTATAGCATTTTCTCTATCATAGGGTCTGGCCTAGGGTGAAGTATTGCTATTAGTTGTCATGTCTCTTTAGCCTCCTTTAATCTGGAACATTTCCACAAGCTTACTTCATCTTGTTGGCATTAGCATTTTTAATAGGACGTTCCTCATTTTGGGTTTGTCTGATGCAGAAACTGTCTTTTAAATACCCTGCACTCAGGAATAGTTCTAAGAGATATGAATGGCGCGAGACTGCTGAAGCTGACCTCCCTGTCTCCACTGGTGGAAGGCACAGACCACCAGAGGGAGCAGCTGTGCCTGGCACTTCCTGATCGAAGCAAGCACCTCTGGAAAACACCATTGTCCCTCAGCAACAGGGGAGCCATTCAAGCCCAGCCCTATGCCCTTAGCCGTCACCAACCCCCAAATTGAGCCATGGAATGTTAACAGCAGCCAGGGCCTGCTTTCAGATCACACCAACGTGGGACCCAGGGCATCATGTATTCAGCAGGTATGTGTTACCTTGAGCTCAAATGGAGATTCAGGCTTGTCTGGCACATGGGTGGGCACCTTCATGGTTGAGGCCTTTAGGGGATCAGGACGTAACACCCTTGCCACCTTTATCAACATTCCTATGGTGGGCAAAGCAGCAGTGGGTTGTGGGGGGCAGGGAAGGGGTAAGTACTGCTTAGTCTTCCTGGCGGGCAGAGTACCCAAAGAAGGGGCCCCAGATAAGTAAGGAAGAACTGAGAGGTGGCAAAAACAGATGGGTTTGTGACCTACCGGGGACTTTAGATGCAATTGGGCTATTTCACATGAGGCTGGAATTTCTGTATGAGCAAATGTGGGCAATAGCTGGTGAAATTTAAGCTAATTCTTTAACTGAGACTCCATCTACTTCCATAAACTGGTAAGGCCATTTTCATACAAACTCAGTTCATTTGTAGATTTATAATCTGGGCTCAGAAGGGCACAGGCAAAAGATGAATGCTCACAACTGGAGTCTTATCCACCCAGAGAGCTCAGAATAATGGATGAAACAATGGGTTCTTCCCCTTCACCTGTTATACAAACTTCCCATGGTTTCTCAGCCTAACCTGATTAAAAAGCCAGACCCCTCCCACTTCCCATTTCCTGGAGTAGCCAGGTGTTGAAATTTACTCTGGCCCACAGTTCACATAGGTAACTGCCTCACTTCTTCCCCATCCACAGGGAATCCTGATCAGGGATGCTATCAACCAAGAGGTCTTTTCCAATCAAGAAACAGAGTGGCCCCCATACAGCCCATATTATCTTAATGCAGTAGACCTGGTGCCAGGAACCTGTGTTTGCACCAAATGTATATTTACACTCAGAAGTAAAGGCCCAGCTCCTCTGAGAGTATGAAGCCCAGCACCCACAGCAGTGTGTCATTACACACTGACCTTCCCCTGCTGGAGACCCAGTACCAATTTTAAAGTCTTGTATTGAAGTATATTAAATATACAGGAAAATGCACATATAAAGGTACACTTGATGAATTTCCAGAAAATGAACACATCCCTGTAAACAACATCCAGATCAAGAAGCAGAACATTAATTAACCTTAATACCAGTCCCCCCTGCTTCCTTCCAGTCAATAACTCCAAAGGGAATCCCTACCTTGACTTCTTTCACTGTAGATCAGTGTTGCCTTTTTTATGCCTTCTATAAATGGAATTTTCAGTATGTATACTTTTGTGTCTGACTTCTTTTGCTCAACATTATTTTATAAGCTTCAGATCTTTTCATCAAGAAAAATTATGAGTGTCATTATTTCTGTCTAATGAACTAAAAGTATGAATTCCTACTTTTCACAGTGATTTCTGACATATTGAACCAATTCAAAGGCACCCAGGCCATTGCAAAGTTGGAACTCAAGAATGTCTATAATCTCACTCAGGCACAAGAAAATGGTGGATGGAAAACAGCACTCCAGATAAGCTTGAGATAATTTAAGTATCCAAAAGTGTTCATCTTGGGCCTGGTTCTGTCCAATAATCTTGGTCCCCTGACCTGTTCCAGTAGCTCCTGACTGGGATACTCTATTCTAGTAAGTTCTCAAACTTCAGTGTGCATATATCAGAGTCACATGGAGGGCTTGTTAACGCACAGATTGCTGGGTTCCCCACCTCCCCAGCACAGGATTTCTAATGTCAATAGATCCACAATGGAGTCCTGAGAATTTGCATTTATAACACATCCTCAGGTGATGCTCATTCTTCTAGTTCTGGGACCACAATTTGAGAAACACTGATCTATCCAATTTGTTTTCAAACCATGTACTTGGATCCCAAGGAGTCTACGAGGAGGCCCCTGGGAATACCTTGGTGAGCACCTTGGGGAGCAAGTGGGAGAGTAAATTGGTGAAGATCAGGAACTCTTAACCCCTCTTCAACCAGAGCAGCTCCTTTCTTATCTATTTTATATTTGGGGGTTCCAAGTAATGCTTGAAGAAAGGGTTCTGCTGCTAAAATTTTTAAAAGTTAAAAATCACTGTGCTAAGGAATTTTAGATCCCAGGGAAATGATGTATTTAAACTACGTGGGTGGTGTATCTGGAAAATAATCCAAATGCTACAAAGGCCTGGCCCCACATATGTCTTTAATCTAGATGATCCTGAGAGGGACTTAATTTCCTTGGAATTTAAAGAAGTACATATTTATGAGGATGAAAGTGTTAAGGGAAAACGCTTAATTATAAATAAGGTGCAAAGTCATATGTATAAAGGGTATTTTTGCAATATAGCACACTAAGATGATATGAATAGCACCTCCCTGACTATAAACACATATTATACATATTAACACTAGATGAACTATAACAATTTTTAATTTATAGCTGAGTTTTAAAAAATGTGAAATATCTAGAGAAACAAAAAGAAAAATTAAAGTCAGCCTAGTAACTGTAAATGGACACTACAATAACCATTGTAGTATTGGTCCTAGATATCAGACCCTAGGGACTAGAAGGGACTAGGAGCTCAGAATCTAATGCCCATGCAGGTACTGGCAACATGCACTCAAGCCCACCAGAGGCAGAGAAGCTGCAACTGAAATATCTGGATGATCCTTTAGTAAATTCTCTGTCTATTAAAAGTCTGGAAAGTAAGCTGTGAAAAGTCTTATGCTCTCTTTGGAGCCACTGGAAGAAATAAAACCCCCAGACCTATGTCGTATGTAGATGAGGGGTCTAAATTTACCCTACTGTGTTATGGAAACCACATGCTCAAAAATTAAAATAAAAATTGGAGAAGAACCATTGAATCCTCTAGAACCTTAGCAAAAGCAAATCTGACATTTTTACAATTCAGGGCACATGGGACCCACAGAAAAAGGCATTATCTGCTGAAGATGTGCTCAGAAACAAATAGTAAAAATATTGTACATGCAACATAGGGAATATAGCCAACAACATGGTAATTTCTTTGTGTTGACAGATGATAATTACGCTTACTGTGGTGAGCATTTAGTAATGTATATATATAATTGTCAAATCACTATATTGTACATTTGAAACCAATATAATATTGTATATCGACTATATTTCAATAAAAAAGTCAAAACAAAACAAAACAAAATATTGTACTTACAAAGAAATAATTCACCATAAAGGAGAGTCACCAATTGCCACAAAGAAGAGAATTAGTAGCTCCAAGAAATATTGATGGGAAGAACTACTACTATTTTTGTGAGAGTGAAATAAGGACATTTTCAGAAAAAAAAAGCAAACCTAAGAAAATTTAGCAGCAATGGATTTTTCACTAAAATAATTACTGAAGGATATGCTTTAGGAAGAAGGAAATTGAAATCAGAGAGAAAGGGTGAACAGGAGGCAAGGAATAGTGAATAAAAGTTGGTAAATATAGGAAAAATCTAAGCATTATGTATTTAAGACAATAGTAATGTTGAATAATGTGGAGGTATAAAAACAAGCTGACACTAAACACTGGAACACAAAATCGTGAAAGACAGCAGGAAACAAATAGTATTTAAAGCATTCTAAGGTTCTTGTATTATTTGGAGGGAAGGGATATTGTCTGAATTTGGGCCTTGTTAAGTCAAGTAAGAATGTTTAAACATTTAAGAGAATGGACTTTTAGTTTCTGGCAATGGCAGGCTTGGGTATTTGATTCAACTTTCTCATTGAAGTAATGAAGTATGGTGGATGAAATCTTTCAAAACCACTTTAAAAGCACTGTAGAGCTGAGAGGACAGAGGGAAACTTCCAGGCCAATTTTTGGAGGAAAGCTCAAAACCAGACAGGTAAGCAGAATTTGGCATACCGATGCCAATTTGCTACGAGGACATTTGCCTTATGTTGCCCACCTGAGCTTTGACTCACTGGCCACATAGGGCTAGAGAGAGAGAAGTTAAGCTCAGGGCCAACCCAAGTTTGAAATGTAATAGGGGACCCTCTCCACATTAAGCTGAGACTCAAAGAGCTACATCAGCTGTGTAAGGGCCAACAAGAACAAACCCACCCCTGTTGCCAGTGATCCCAGAGAACTGTACAGAAGGCTGCCTTGGCACTAAGCAGAGCTGTCTTGCTAAGAAGGTCAAAAAAAGGGAGGGAAGGAAGTAAAAAATCCATACCTGAAAAAAATGAGGCCACACTCCAGTCCTTAAGTAGATTTGCACCCCTATCATGCATGGTCTAAATCAGCCAAGAAACTTCCAACTGTGAGCTTGGTTTTAGGTGGCTACCAGACAGATAGTACTCAATGGTGCTTGCTAAAAACAAAAAGTCTTTGGTGGAGAATTTACCCAGTCTTCACCTCAGAGAACCTCCACAAATGAATTTTCATGGTCACTGACCAGAGATCAGACTAAAATATGTACACAAGAAAACAAGGAATCTTGAGTTAGAAACAGCAGGAATAAGAAAAAGCAGAGAGCCACACATATTTCAGATATAATAATTACCAGACACATTTAAAAATGACTATGTGTGCAATGTTTAAAGAAACAAATTGTTAATTTGAAAAAATCTGCAGGGAACAGAAATCTAAAAAGTGGCATATGTATTGGGAACAAAATAAAAAGGAAACTCTAGAAGTAAAAACCACTAATTCAATGACTATATCTGTCAGAAATGTGGACCTATGTGAAGAGAGTTTTAATGAACTAGAAGATAAACCTGAGGACATGACCAAGAATGCATTATGGAAAGAGGAAAAGAAATAAAAAGTACAGGAGAGAGATGTGGAGGATATAATGAGAAAATCTATCACACGCGATTATAGTGTGAGAGAAAGTATGAATATGAATACAGTGAATGTTTGAAGAGATAAAGGCTGAGAATTTTTCTAGACTTAATGAAAGAAATCAATCCACACATTCAAGAAGCCCAACAAGTCCTAAGTAAGTTAAATAAAGAGAGAGATAGCCCAGGCACTGCAAAAACAAACAAACAAAAAAAAATCAAACAAAAAAAAAAACAAAGAGAAAGAGGAAATGAAGTCAGAGAAAGATGACAGATCATGTCATAGGAACAAGCAATTGGACTGACAGCTGACTTCTTAACAGTCAGAAGGTAGTGGGATGATCTTCAATTTGCTGATTGTTAACTTAGTATTCTGTACTCAGCAAGAACATTTTCTAGGGAATGGAAGTGAAATAAAGATGTTTTCACACAAACATTGAGCTAGTGCTTCACCAGCAGATACTCAATAGAGGAAATTTAAAAAAGTGTATTGTAAGTAAAAAGTAGAAGGAAAATGATCCCAGGTGGAAGATCTATGATGACTGAAAGAATGAAAAGTAAAGATAATCATAAACATGTGGAAAAATGGGAACAAATATGGAGGTATAAAACAATAAAAATCATTGCTAGTGGGCTTTCAAAAGCAATGGAGATTTGAAATACTATAAGCCTATGAGATGCTTATATGAATAAACATGAGATGGGAGGGTCAATGAGCTAAAGTGTTCAAAGTTCTTGTATTAATTGGGAGGAAGGTAAAGGATTTTTTTACTTTTAGATTTTTGCAAGTTAATTATGCATGTTGTTATTTTTGTGGTAACCATTAAAAAAGAAACAGGGTTCAAAACTGCCTAACTTACACACTAGTAGAGGGGGAAATGGGATAATTAAAAGAGGGTAACTTCCTAGACACTGAAGGGGAAAAAAAGGAGGAAAACCCCATCCATCAAACTGAAGGCAGGAAAGGAGAAGAAAAGTGAAGAAGCATTGAGAAATTAGGATAATAGAAAACACAAATTAAAATGGTGGAAACAAATCCAAATGCAATCCTACAATGATCACAGTAAATGCACATGGGTTAAACTCTCTAGTTAAGTGCCAAATTGGATTGTTAAAAATCCAGCCATGTGCTCTTTAAAAGAGACATATCTGGAACAGAAGGTCACTGGTTGGAAGTGTTAAGGAATGAAAAAAACATATTCAGGAAAATTCTAACGGAAAGAAAGCTAGTGTAGCTCTGTTTATAACATATACAATAGATTATAAAGCCAAAGTCATTCTTTGTAATGGAGAATATCACAATGTAATGATAAAAGGTAAAGTTCAGCAGGAAGATGTAAAATTTCTAAATTTTATATACTTAGTAACATAGCTTCAAAATATATAAGGCAAAAATGGAGAAAATTATGAGGAGAAACTGACAAATCTATAATAGTGGGATCTTGAACACACCTTCCCTAGGGACTATTAGATTAATTAGACAAAAAAGTCAGTAAGAACATAGATTTGAACAGCATAATTATCAAGTTCAATCTAATGGATGGATACATGTTTGTATGTATATGTATGCATATGTATACACACAGAGACATATACATACATTTTGTTTCCAAGCACACTTGGGATATTGACCACAATATTCTAGGCTATAAATCAAGTTTAATAAATACTACATAAGTAAATAAAGTTAGAAAACTGCCAGCAAATTAAACCTAATTAAAACAGAAGAAAAGGCATAATATATGTAAGATCATAAAATGAGGAAATAGAAAGCAAAGATGCAACACAGAAGATCAATAAAACCAAAAACTTGGGTTTTTTGAGGAACCTCCATACTGCTTTCCACAATCCTACCATTTGCAACAACATGGATGGAGCTGGAGGGTATTATGCTCAGTGAAATAAGCCAGGCCGAAAAAGACAAGTACCAAATGATCTCACTTATATGTGGAGTATAAGAACAAAGAACAAAACAAAAAAAAAACTGAAGGAACAAAACAGCAGCAGACTCACAGAACCCAAGAACGGACTAATAG
>JAQQAC010016209.1:40593260-40608385 GCA_029783875.1 Phataginus tricuspis
GAAGGGGGGAGTTTAATCATCACAATATTGCTCATGTAATTGTAGGTTAATGATACTAAAATAAAATAAATTGTAAAAAAAAAAAACAAAAAACCAAAAACTTGGTTCCTTGAAGAAGCAAACCTCTGGCAAGATTGAGCAAGAAAACAAAAGAGAAGGCACAAGTGAATAATGTTAAGAATGAATAGAGGTACAAAACTACAGATACAATGGAGATTTAAAAGTAATTAAAAATACTACAAACAACTTTCTCTGAATAAAAAATTGTAGATGAAGTGAGTAATTTTGTAGAAAAATGGAACTTTGCAAAACTTATTTAAGAGGAAACAGCCTAAAAGATATACAAATATTTTAAAAAATTGAATCAATAGTTAAAAATCTCCTCTCCCCAGACTCAATTACAAAAAGTTTTCTAAGTTGAAATCTGCCAAACCTACCTAATACAAATTGTTCCAGAAAATATGAAAGGAGGCAATGCTTCCATATAATTGTTTGCAGCTAATGTATAATCTTTATGGATAATAACCAATCTCTATTACAAATCTAGATACAAAAAAACCTAAGAATGCTAGCAAACTGTATTAGCAATATATTTGAAAAAGATATATCATGACCAAATTTTATTTTTCTCAAGAATGCTAGGATGGATTAATATTAGAAAATCCATTGAGACTTTTGGTTAAAGATGGAAGGTTGCTCCCCCCTTAGCTTTTCCTCCCCACAAGACCCCACTAAATTGATAGTAAAGGAATTTTAAACAGCAACAATTCCACAAAGATAAGGAGAATGAAAGAGTATATAAGAGCAATAAAATTGGGGGATCTAGAAAGCAGCTCTGGTTTCAGCTCCAACATATAAAAAGCTTGGAAGTTACCACCACCATCCTTAAAAGAAGAAAGGTGGGCCAACTGAAAATGGCAATTTTCTTAGACCCATCAGAGAACTGAAGATGCAGGGCAAACTGCCACCTTGAAACCTAGAGACACATGCAGATCCAGGTAGATCCAGCACTTGAGATGTGCTTACCTGGACTAGAGGCCAGTGGACGTCATAGTGGTAAGACCACTGTTCACTTCCTGTGAATAGACTAAAATACACTGAATTGTATACTTTAAAAGAGTGTTATAGTATGTGAATTGTGTCTCAATTAAAAAATGTAGATTATAATAATAGATTTTTTTCTCAAAGAGTTGTGAAGTTATAATGTACATATAGACTTTAGAACAATTCCTGGCACTATCATAAGTGCTCAATCAAAATTAAAGGGGCAATTCTTTAAGAAAAAAAAGGAAGTAGCAGTTAGACCCCAGAACCTGCCCCCATCACCATTTTCAGCCATACAATTTACTCTCTCCCACCTCAGCAGAAGACTTGAGATTTATTCTTTGGAGTGGGTAAAACAAGGATCTTTAGACTAGGGTATACAAAACACAGTTGAAGGTGGGGGTGGTATCCTGAAAATGGGGTTTAATGAAATTTTACAAAACAAATAACCCACCTAATTGCAAGGGAAGCTGCAAAATTGCTGTGTGCCCAGATAGATTTGAGTGAACAGAATTAAGTCTCTGCCACAAGGTCAAAACTGACAGACTCTCGCCTTGACCAAACATTAGTCAGGCTCCTCTGAGACCTCTTTTTGACTAGGCCTCATCTTTATGCCCTGTCTTTGGCCTGCCTAATCCAGTTTTGGGAAGAATCCTGCTAAGTCAGTTCAGAGAGAATCTTTCACCCTTGATATCTGAACATTTTGGCTTGTCTTTAGCAAGAAACCTGTTAGGTCAGTTTAGCAAGAATCCCCCTACACCTGATGTCTCCTCAGTAATCTTCTATCCACTGACCCCTCATTCTGCTCATTGGATAAAAATCCCCACTTCTCCTTTCTGTATTTTGAGTTGAGCCCAATCTCTCTTCCTTATTGCAATAGTCTTGACACCTATCTCAATAGTCCTGAATAGTTTTCATTACCATACTAATAAATGTTAGAATAATTTTTCTTTAACAATATCAAAATAAAATGAGGTGAAAGTGGTTTCCTCTGGGATACGGGAAATGGGTGAAGGCTAGAGAGGAATGTAGTTTTTCATATGTCTTGTAGAATTATTTGTCTCTAACTCAATGCTTGTATAATTTTGGTAAGACATAAAGCTACATTTAAAAATTATTTAAAGGAAATCTATAATCATCACATTAAGAAATTAAAGACACATTATATTAATACATTAAAACATTTAATAAAATAAAATGTCATTCATAATTTTTTAAAATGTCAAACTAAGAGTAGAGGAATCTTCCTTATCCTGATAGAGTACCAAAAGTCTACAGCAGACATCATACTTGAAAACAAAATGTTAGAAGCATTCCTTTTATTTTATTTTATTTATGTATTTATTCTTATTAAGGTATTATTGATATACACTCTTATGAAGGTTTCACATGAAAAAACAATATGGTTACTACATTCACCCCTGTTATCGTGTTCTCCCATACCCCATTGCAGTCACTGTCCATCAGTGTAGTAAGATGCCACAGAGTCACTATTTGCCTTCTCTGTGCTACACTGTCTTCTCCCTGATCTTCCCCACACCATGTGTGCCAATCATAATACCCCTGAATCCCCTTCTTCCTCCCCCCCACCTGCCCTCTCCCACCCCCTCCTTCAGTAACCGCTAGTCCCTTCTTGAATTCTGTGAGTCTGTTGCTTTTTTATTCCTTCAGTTTTGCTTCATTGTTATACTCCACAAATGAGGGAAATCATTTGGCACTTGTCTTTCTCCGCCTGGCTTATTTCACTGAGCATAATACCCTCTAGCTCCATGCATGTTGTCACAAATGGTAGGATTTGTTTTCTTCTTATGGCTGAATAATATTTCATTGTGTATATGTACCACCTCTTCTTTATCCATTCATCTACTGATGGACACTTAGGTTGCTTCCATTTCTTGGCTATTGTAAATAGTGCTGTGATAAACATAGGGGTGCATATGTCTTTTTGAACCTGAGATCTTAGGAGTGGAATTCCTGGGTCAAACGGTATTTCTCTTTTTAGTTTTTTGAGGAACCTCCATACTGCTTTCCACAATGGTTGAACTAATTTACATTCCCACAGGTAGTGTGTCATGGTTCCCCTTTCTCCACATCCTCACCAACATTTGTTGTTGTTTGTCTTTTGGATGTTGGCCATCCTCACTGGTGTGAGGTGATATCTCATTGTGGTTTTACTTTGCATTTCTCTGATGATTTGTGATGTGGAGCATCTTTTCATGTGCCTGTTGGCCATCTAAATTTCTTCTTTGGGGAAGTGTCTGTTCAGATCCTCTACCCATTTTTTAATCAGGTTATTTGCTTTTTGGTTGTTGAGACGCATGAGCTCTTTATATATTTTGGATGTTAACCCCTTGTCAGATATGTCGTTTACAAATATATTCTCCCATACTGTAGGATGCCTTTTTGTTCTGCTGATGGTGTCCTTTGCTGTACAGAAGCTTTTAAGTTTGATGTAGTCCCATGTGTTCATTTTTTATTTTGTTTCCCTTGCTTGAGGAGATAGAAGCATTCCTTTTAATGTCATAAATGAGAGTAGGATGACTGCATCATTCCATCTTACATTCTATTTTACATTTAAATTGTATTGGGAGGGTCCTAACCAATGTGATAAGACCAGGAGGAAAAGGTATAAGGGTTGGAAAGGAGGAAACAAAACTCATTATTTAAAGTTGATAAAACTAACTAACCAACCAGTTATCTTAGTTAAGCTTCGCCTAAAAGCAGACCCTTAGAGCAGGATTTGGGTCAGGAAATTTGTTTGAGATGTGATCCAAAGCAGCACAAGTGAGGGAGAAAGTTACATGGGGAAAGGAGAACATCTAATACAAGATGTACTAATCATCTGGTTAGCACTGTGCATATCTGGGAATCAAGTTCACTAGGACCCTCTGAGAAACTATGAGACACACGTGTCAGAGCAATCCCTCTGAAGGCAGGGAGACTGGGGCATTTGTCCACTGACTCCCCAAACTCATTGGTTGAATATTACCCCCAGAGGTGTTATCTTCTCAATAATCTTCCCAGTTGTGCTTCCAAGCTCTTGTAATGTTAGACAAATCTATCAAGCATATAAGCAGAGAGACTCATGTCCTTCACATGGGAAGCAGTCAGCTTGACAAAAACTTTCTACCATAGTTATAGATGAACTCAGAGATAGGCCAAGTGGTATGTGATAGGGCATCAAGGGCACCCCATTCAAGAGAGTTTAACAACAAATTATTAAAATTAATAGAAGAGAGTTTGGCCATGTTGCTGGAGATAAGATCAGAGTACAAAAATTAAGCATTCTTTCTTATATACCAGCAACAACCTATTAGAAAATGTTTTTTTAAAAACTTTAATAATGGCAACAAAATATATAAGGTTTCTAGGAATATCTAACCAAGGGTGCAAAATTTATATGGAATATGTTAAAAATTTCATTGTAACACATAAACATGACCTAAATAAATGGAGAAATATAGTGGGTTCATGGATTTAAAAAAAAATCTCACTAATGTGAAATTCAGTGCAAATCCAATAAAAATCCCAAAAGGTTTTTTTCATGTAACTGGAAAAACAAATTTTAGAATTGATATGGAAAAACAGAAAGCCAAGGACAGCCACAATAATTCTGAAGGAGAAGAAGGTAGAGCAAATTAGACAAATAGATCAATGGAGCATAATAGACGATCCACCCTTCCCACATATACATGGAAACTTGGTATTCGATAGAGGTAGTACTACAAATTAGTGGGTAAAAATAGATGATTTAATATATCTGCTGGGGTGATTGGCTACTTCCATGGAAAAAATAAAATAAATTCAGCCAGTACTTGATATCATCATAAAAAAAAGTTTAGGTAGGTTGAGGACCTATATGTGAAAGCAGAACTTAAAAACTTTCAGAAGAAAATATAGAAAAATATTATAACCTCAGGATTTCTTAAACAGAATCATAACAAGGAAAACACATAAAGAAAAAGATTTCAGATATAACTTGAAGGCAAAATAATCTTATTTGTTTTATATATTGAAATTCTGTCAGTTCCTTGAAGAATAAATTTTTATTTATCATTGCAAGAGCAAATTCTGTTAATTTTATGACAGCTGTTAATTTTGAGTCAAAAGGCAATTAAGAAATTTTAACAAGTGTTGGTGAGGATATGGAAAAAAGGTAACCCTTGTATACTGCTCATAGGATTGCAAATTGGTGCAGCGATTATGGAGATTTCTCAAAAAGGTAAAAACAGACTTCCAGGAAGATGGCGGAATGAGCAGGGTGCCAGAAATCTCCTCCCCAAACCAAATATATTTATGAAAATACAGCAAATGCAACTATTCCTAAAAGAGAGACCAGAAGATACAGGACGACACCAGCCTGCAGCTACACTGGAGAGGACTCGGCACCCTGCGAGGTGGGTAAGATACAGAGCCACGACCCGGCAGGACTCGAGCACTCCCCCACCCCATTACACCGGCAGGAGGAGAGGATTCAGAGCGGGGAGGGAGTGGAAGCACAGGCCCGCCGAATAACCAGTTCTGGTGATCTGCTCCGGGAGCACTGACACACTTTGCACAGTGCATCAGAGATTGGAGAGACAGAGGTGCAGATTCCAAGATGGCAGGTCCACCCAGCCAGTTCCCTGGGACAAAAGAAAAGTGCATGCTTTTTATCGTCCCAGCCCACTCAGCCAAGTAGGCTGGGAGTCCTGGGGAATTTTGGTCCCCTTGGAGAGTGGCTGGGAAACGCAGCTGCACAGAGACTTCCCACAGAAATCAGCAGCCTCCCATTGGTTCCCTCCCCATCCAGAGTCACAAAGGGCCCAGCGGAGCAGGGTGGCAGTGGAATAGTGACTCTACTCCAGAACTACTAGAACTAATATCTGAATTCAGCGAAGTTGCAGGATACAAAATTAGTACACAGAAATTTGTTGCTTTCTATACACTAACGATAAGCTAACAGAAAGAGAAATCAGGAAAACAGTTCCATTTACAATTGCATCAAAAAGAATAAAATACCTAGGAATAAACCTAACGAAGGAAGTGAAAGACCTATACCCTGAAAATGCAGGACACTCCTAAGAGAAATTAAAGAGGACACTAACAAATGGAAATTCATTCCATGCTCTTGGCTAGGAAGAATAAATATTGTCAAAATGGCTATACTACCTAAAGCAATCTACAGATTCAATGCAATCCCTATCAAAATACCAACAGCATTCTTCGATGAACTGGTACTAGTAGTTCTAAAATTCATATGGAACCACAAAAGACCCCGAATAGCCAAATCAATCCTGAGAAGGAAGAATAAAACAGGGGAAATTACGCTCTCTGACTTCAAGCTCTACTACAAAGCCACAGTAATCAAGATAATTTGGTACTGGTACAAGAACAGACCCACAGACCAGAGGAAAAGAATAGACAGTCCAGACATTAACCCAAACATATACAGTCAATTAATATATGATAAAGGAGCCTTGGATATACAGTGGGGAAATGACAGCCTCTTCAATAGCTGGTGTTGGCAAAACTGGACAGCTACATGTAAGAGAATGAAACTGGATTACTGTCTAACCCCATACACAAAAGTAAACTCAAAATGGATCAAAGACCTGAATGTAAGTCATGAAAGCATAAAACTCTTAGAAAATATATAGGCAATTATCTCTTGGACATAAACATAAGCAACTTCTTCATGAGCGTATCTCCCTGGGCAAGGGAAACAAAAGCAAAAATGAACAAGTGGGACTATATCAAGCTGAAAAGCTTCTGCACAGCAAAGGACACCATCAGTACAACAAAAAGATATCCTACAGTATGGGAGAATATATTCATAAATGACATATCTGATAACTGGTTGACATCCAAATTATATAAAGAGCTCATGCACCTCAACAAACAAAAAGCGAGTAATCCAATTAAAAAATGGGCAGAGGAGCTGAATAGACACTTCTCCAAAAAAGAAATTCAGATGGCCCACAGGCACATGAAAATATACTCCACGTTGCTAATCATCAGAGAAATGCAAATTAAAACCACAATGAGATATCACCTCACACCAGTTAGAATTGCCAGTATCAAAAAGACTAAGAACAAGAAATGCTGGCAAGGATGTGGAGAAAGAGGAACCCGCCTACACTACTGGTGGGAATGTAAGCAAATTCAACCATTGTGGAAAGCAATATGGGGGCTCTTCAAAAAACTAAAAATAGAAATACCTTTTGACCCAGGAATTTCACTCCTAGGAATTTACCCTAAGAATGCAGGAGCCCAGTTTGAAAAAGACATATGCACCCCTATGTTTATTGCAGCACTATTTACAATAGCCAAGAAATGGAAGCAACCTAAGTGTCCATCAGTAGATGAATGGATAAAGAAGACGTCGTACATTTACACAATGGAATATTATTCAGCCATAAGAAGAAAACGAATCCTACCATTTGCAACAACATGGATGAATGCTTAGTGAAATAAGCCAAGTGGAAAAAGACAAATATCAAATGATCTCACTCATATGTGGAGTATAAGAACAAAGAAAAAACTGAAGGAACAAAACAGCAGCAAACTTACAGAACCCAAGAACGGACTAATAGTTACCAAAGGGAAAGGAACTGAGGAGGATGGGTGGGAAAGGAGGGACAAGGGGGAAAGGGGGCATTACGATTAGCAAACGTTATGTTGGGGGGGGCGTGGGGAGGGCTGCACAACTCAGAGAAGACAAGTAGCGAGTCTATAGCATGTCACTACGCTGATGGACAGTGAGTGTAATGGGATTGGTGGGGGGGACCTGATGAAGGGGGTAGTTTAATAACCATAATATTGCACATGTAATTGTAGATTAATGATACCAAAATAAATTATAAATAAAAAAGAAAGAAAAATAAACAGATAATCATGTGACCATCTAAAATTAATGTAAAAAGTAATTTAATAAAATTCAATATAAAAAATAAGAAAGATCAACTGAGTTTAATGTAATTGATGGGTCAAGTAAAATGAGAACAACATTGGATTTGGCAATGTGGAAGTCACTGGTGTCTTTGACAAGGTCAGTTGTGGTAGACCCACGGACAATGGAAGCTTGATAAGAATAGGTAAGATAAAATGAAAAAGGAGGATCTTCCAGTTCAGAAGATGAAGTAAATACACTTATCGCTCTTCCTCCCTCTACGTAACAACCCTGGATATTATATAGAAAACAAATATAAGAAGATTTTGAAAGCTGAAGAGAAGGAAAACCCACTAGAGACCTTGGAACCTGAGGAATAACACAGTGCTTGAGTGCTGCTATCAGTGGTAGCTTCATGGTGAACTTGAATGTTCACTTCCCAATGGTAATGAGGTGCCTCTCCTGCCCCACAGTGAAGACAAGATAGGGAACATGTCCTTCTACCTTTAAATTTCAGTAACAAGGTGGTGCCCCTTCCTGATATGGTGTCAGAGGAGGTTCAACTAAACAGAAGATTTGAATAAGATCCAGAGGCTCATCACATAACATACACAAGGTCCAGCACACAAATGAAAGTCACATGTCAGAACAAGAAACAGGAAAATATCAACCGAAATAAGAATAAATCGAAAGACATGAAGACCTATGTGACACAGATATTGGAATTATATTACAAGGATTTTAATGTATTCATCATAAAAATCCTTCAAAGAACAGTTCTGAACAGGTTTGAATTGAATGAAAAAGTAGAAAGTTCCAGCAAAGAAATAGATCATTTAAAGAAGAACAAAACAGAAACTTTAGTACTGAAAAATATAATGACTAACATTTTCCAAAATTTGGGGAAAGACATAAACCTACAGCTTCAATAGCTGAATAAACAAACAGAATAAAGCCAAAGAAATCCATGTCAACATACATCATAATCAAACTTTTGAAAGCTAAAGACAGAGAAAATATCTTGAAAGCACCAAGTAAGAGATGACAACTTATTTGGGGGGTAGGGAGGGAGCAGGGAAGTGTTTGAATGAAGGCAGATTCCTCACCAGAAACCATGGGAATGGTAAACAAGTGACACATTTTTCAAATGCTAAAAGAATAGAATATATAAAGAACACCCAAAACTGAATAGTTAAAGAAAATAAACAATCGAATTAAAAAATAAACATAAGACAAGAAGAAGCATTTCACTGTAGAGGACATACAGAAGGTAAATAAACACATAAAAAGATGCTCAACATTACCAGCATTTAGAAAAATGCAAATTAAGAGTATGATGACATCACTACACACCTATTAGAACTGCCAAAACAAACAAACAAACAAACAAAAAACTGATAATACTAAATGCTGACAAGAATGTGGAGAAACTGGGTGTCAAACATTTCTGGTGGGAATGTAAAATGGTACAGCCACTCTGGAAAATAGGTTAGCAGTTCTTTAATAAACTAAACATTACACTTACCATATGACCAAGAACAAGTTCAAGGTCCTGTATAAGAAGTAGCAGAAGGGGCCCATGATTCCCTGTGTCCCTGCAACTGCCACCTGATGTCAACCATCAGCCAAAAGAGCTTCCCATGGAGCCTGCAGGCCAGCAAGCTGAGAGGGATGGCCTTCATTGACACCCAGCTGTACTGCCAGATGATCAGTGTGAAGCATTTCATCCTGGCCAACACTGCCAAGAAGAGCACCTCCCTTTCACACTACCAGAAGGACAGCAAGATGCTGAGCTTCGGGTCTCAGGATGCCAAGCCTCTCGAGGTGTACAGCAAGGACTTCATGGTGGACAATGCCCAGCTGAGTTTCAGGGTGTCTGCCTGAGACCACAATCTCATGGTGTGCATGTACCTTCCAGGAACCAAGGATATGCTGCTGCTCTGAGCAGATTTCCCACATTCTAGAGGTTTCAGTGGTCAGTGATGTGGGAGAACAAGCACATTGCATGGCTCGTCACACTGGACGGCAGCCTCAGGCTCCTGCTGCGCTTGCAGGAGAAGATTTCCCCGTGGCTTCTGATACTGCATAACGCGCCTACCACCGTTCTGCCGGGTTCAATCCGGTGCTGGGCGGATGCAGCACGTGAACCATGACGTTCTACTAAACTCCGTGAGGACCGCCTTCACCGGGCTGCTCAACTGCTGCCTACACCTCAGCACCATGGAGCACTGTGAGCTAGACAAGATCAGCCCCAAGCCCGACATTGTCCTTCCTGGACCATCTGATGGAGATGAACGGTGTCACCACCCACTTCTAGCCACATGGGTGCTGCTGCCGCCCCTGTGCACTGCCTCCCAATTGCTTTTTGTGTAAAACACAGGGAAAGGGAGGAAGAGTGGTGGGGGAGGAACAACAAATGCATGCACTAACTTAACTGTATCTCAAGAACATTATGGTGAGTGTAAAAAGGCAATCTTCAAAAGTCACATATTACAGGATTCTGTTTACTCGGCATTTTTGAAATGAGAAAATTATAGAGATAGAGGACAGATGTGGTTGCCAGGGGTTAGAGATGGTGGAGGGAGGGAAGTGGGTGTGACTAAGAAGTAGTACAAGGCAAATTTTCGTGGTGATGGAACAGTTCTGTATATTGATTGTAGTGGAGGTTACCCAGTTCACACATGTGATAAAATGGTACAGAAGTGTTCACACACTTTGTACCAATGTCGACATCCTGGATTAGATATTATACTACAGTTTGTAAAATGTAAGTACTGGAGGAACCTGGGTGAAGTTTAGAAAGGACCTCTCTGTAGTATTTTTACAACTCCCTGTAAATCTGTAGTTATTTCAAATTAAAAAAAAATTCAAAGAATGAGAAAAGAGGAATTGTAGACATTAAGTATAGGTAATTCTAGTGAGGAGTTTGCTGTAAAAAGGAGCAGAGAGAAATGGCATGAGTAGGGAACAAGGGAAGGTGTCTCAAAAGAAGTCTTAAAATTTTTAGTGGGAACAATAATAGCATGGTTGAAGCTAATGGGAATGTACCTGTAGCAGGAAAAAAAATTACACCCAAGGGGCAAGAGAGGAAATTACCAAAAGAGGATGGTATCTAGTGATCAAGTGGAGATACTGGCCTTAGCTAGAAGCAAGACAGTTCATTCAAAGCCAAAGGAGAAAGGGGAGAGCATACATATAGAGTTATGTAGGCGAGTAGATGCAGTGGTAGAAATTTGTGGGCTTTGTGTTCTGATCGCCTCTTTTTTCTCAGTGAATCAGAAGCAAGTCATGAGTTGAGACTGAGGACGGGTGTCAAGGTGTTACAGGTTTGAAATAGTTGTCTAGGAAACCAGGAGAGTAAATGGACTAGGATAAAATTCTGTGATTTCCTGGCAACATTAAGTGTCCACTTCAGGTTCGTCGTATTGAATTTAAAATGACAGTGTAATTTTGTGTTTTTCTCCAGCCATGTTCAGCTCCCGGGATACAGGAGAGGATTAAGAGGCACTGTTAACGACAAGATGGAGGCAAGTGACTATAATTAGGACATAGTCTACCAGTTAGATCCAAAAACCTAACTACGCAAGGACAAAATGGTTTAGATGGTGCTTTACTCAAGGGCTCTTATCCCTGTTTTCTTTTCTGTATTCATTCCCCAGGTGAGTTTATCTACTCTGATGGTTTTAATTACCATTAATATGCCGATGACTTCCAAACATATCACTCTAGACCTAGTATCTCCCCTGGACAAAACTGGAAGGGAGGATTTCAAGGAACTGAGAGACTAGAGTGTTGGAAGGATCAGGTATTGAGATTGAAATCACAAAAAATTAAGGAGGATTAACTGGGAACAATGACAGCAAGACAGAACTTAACATCCCTGAGAAACTGGAGGGGCACATGAGGGTTTATAGATAACTACCATAAAGTAGGATACAAAAATACATAATAATATATATATATCATTTTATGTAAAATGATATATATGTATAATATATATTACACTTATATATGTTTCTATAAATATATAAGTAAAACAAAACTATTATATATAATTTAAAATATTTATATATTATATATACATATATATATATGCACACTCTATTTTGTGACAGGGAATTCAAAATGGGGATTTTTTAGATAGAAAAAATGAGGAATAATTTAGAAGTGTCAGTGAGGCACTTTAAGCTGTGAGAGAAAAAAATAGTCACCACTTGAGAGGACTGTAATGTACTTGGTAGATTCAGATTTCAGTCAGATCAAGAAGGTGAGGGGAGCATTCAGCAGAGAAAGGATAGAAGAGTCCCAATGGAAAGAAAGGAAGACTAAGTTCCCAATAAGATAACTATATTAATTTATTGTCCGGTCTGGGACACTTTTGAGAACAATTGTTAAAATGGCAGGACAGTGACACACCATGCATAAAGTGGAATTGATTGTCCTGGGCAAACCAGGACTGTGGTTCTAGAGAACACAGTAGAAAGATTTCAGGGTCTGTAAAGGGTAAGAGGTAAGGATGGGTTAATACATATATACAATTATATGGGATTAGAACATGAGGTGTGCAGGTAGTGACCAAGGAGTCCCAGGATTCTTGTGATGACTGACATAAACAAAGTTTAAGGGTATATTAAGGCAGATAATGGTGGCAAGTGTGTGAGTGTTGAAAGGGAGAAATGTGTGGCTGTTCAGGGCCTGCCCTTCACTCCTGGCAATGGAGATGCAGAGTCCTGGACAAGGGAGTTCTATTCCTAGCCAACAAGGGCAGCAACTCGATCCTAAGCCACACTGAGAAAGATCTTGATATTTCTAAAATTCTTGGTGCTCCCAGTATGAAATTGTTTTGGGAACCAGGACAAGTGAGGAAATTAATCAACCTAGCTGTGAGAAGCTGAGGATAGCAGAGAGAAGGGACTTGGTCGTGTTTCCAACAGAAACTACAAGGAAACACACTGACATTGATAAAAGTTGAAAATACCACGCTGAATAGGAAAAAATAGTCTACCAGTTAGATCCGAAAACCTAACTACACAAGGACAAAATGGTTAAGATGGTGCTTTACTCAAGGGCTCTTACTCCTCTTTTCTGTATTCATTCCCCAGGTGAGTTTATCTAGTCTGATGGTTTTAATTACCATTAATATTCTGATGACTTCCAAACATATCACCCAGACTTAGTATCTCCCCTGAATTTCAGATCATGTACCTGCCTTCTTGACATCTTGACTTCTATGTCTAATAAATGTTTCAGATTTAATATGTGCAACACCGAACCCCTGATTTTTCCTTAATAAGTTGCTCTACTGTCAGCATGCTCCATCTCAGTTGATGGAAAGTTATCCTTCTAGTTACTGAAACCAAAATACCTTCACCATAACTTTAACCCTAATTCTATCACCAATTCTCTTTGGTTTGTCTTTATTTCCTCACACCCCATGTTAAATCTATTAGCAATTCCTTTTGGCTTTCTCTTCAAAATATACCCAGAATTGTACCACTTCTCACCGTTTCCACTACTACCCCTCTGTTCCTAAACACCTTGACTCTCACCTGGATTACTGTAATATTCTCCTAAATAGTCTCCCTGATTCTACCCTTGCCACTCTATATTCAGTTCACAATACAGGAGTCGAAGTGATGCTTTTAGAATACAAATCAGAGTATTCTACTCCTGTGTTCAAAGCCCTTCAGTGGTTTCCTCATCTTACACAAACAAAAATCCATATTCCTTATTATGGCATACAAGAAAGACCTTATGATTGCTTCCCTGCATAACTGTTCTCTAGACACACTTTGTATTCCTCTTTTAGACCTGTCATATTCTTCCCCTCTCTGGGTCTTTGCACTTGCTGCTCTCTCTGCCTGAAAAGCTCTCCCTTCCCATGCCCCTACCCCCTGTCAGATATCCCCTTGGCAAACTCTCCACTTCATTTGGAAATCTGCTCATATGTCTTCTCCTTCCCTTGTACCACTCCTAAAATACCACCTCCTTTGTTATGCATTCCTTTAACCTGACTTATTTTTCTTCAAACACTTTTTAAAAGACTATATATTTTACTCATTTTATTTATTATCACTTCCTCCCACTAGAATATAAGTTTCATGAAGGCTGGAACTTTGTCTCATTCATCACTATATCTCTGGCAACAGTAGGTACTCAAAATTTTGAACGGAGATGAAAGTATTAATACTTAAATAGAAATAAGTTTTAAATGGGATCATACATATATATTATTTTAGTAAAGTACTGGTTTTAGATGTATTCCTAGATATTTTATAGTTTTTATTGTATTGCAGATGAGATCCTTCTTTAAAACTAAAATTCTTTAAAAATTTTAACTGCCAATTGCTACTGTTTAGGAACTATATTGACATCAGTATGAAACCCTTGTATCTAGCAATCTTGTTGAATTCTCTTATTCTAATAGTTTGTTTATAGATTGTCATAGGCATTTACATAGACAGCCATATCATCTGTGAATTACATTTTTTATCTTCTCTTTCAATCTTTATTCCTGTTTTATATTACCTTATCGCATTTGTTAGAACCTCAATATAATGTTGGATAATAATGGCACTAGGTTTGATGTAAGTTTTGGGTAGATACCTGTTTTCACCTCTATAGCTCCTGTGTTTTGTTGTTTGTTTTTAAATTGTGAATAGGTTTTTAGTTTTATCAGTTGTTTTTTCTACAACTGAGATAATCATGTGCTTTTTCTACTTTTATCTACTAATGTGGTGAATTGTATTAATGGATTCTCTACTTAAAACTGTCTTGAAATATAGGATAAACCCTAGTTGTTCATGTTTTTTAAAAGTGTACATTAGGGAAGAAATCTGCTAGATTTTATCTAGGCGTTTTCATTCAAGCTTACAACCAAGATTGGCCTAGAAATTTTTTTTAATGCACTGTCTTGGTCATATTTGGACATTAAGATTATTCTAGCCTCAAAAAATGAGTAGTTTTCCTATTCACCAGGAAATTTGAGGTTATATAATTTTTGAAAGTTGGTTTAAAAAGAAAAAAGCTATGGTAAAGTCATTTTGGTCTCATGTCTTTCTTTTTTTTTTAACAACTTATTTTATTTTAGTATCATTAACCTACAATTACATGGGCAATATTGTGATGATTAAACTACCCGCTTCATCAGGTCCCCCCCACCGACCCTATTACAGTCACTGTCCATCAGTGTAGTGAGATGAGAATCACT
>JAQQAC010016209.1:40608485-40633325 GCA_029783875.1 Phataginus tricuspis
TATGTCTGCCAATCGTAATGCCCCTTTTACCCTCTTATCACTCCCTTCCCACCCATCTCCCCAGTCCCTTTCCCTTTGGTAACTGTTAGTCCATTCGTGAGTTCTGTGAGTCTGCTGCTGTTTTGTTCCTTCATTTTTTTTTTCTTTGTTCTTATACTCCACATATGAGTGGTCTCATGCCTTTCTTTAAGGGAATTTTTTTACTACCAATTTGAATCATTAAATGGTCACTGGTCTATTCAGCTCTTGAAAGATCTTTAATGTTTCGAATATAAGTCCTTTGTTAAGTATGGATTTACATGTATTTTATCCCCGTCTGTGATTTGTCTTCACTCTCCTTTAACAGCATCCTTCTAAGAAAAGATTTAAATTTGATGAAGTCCAATTTACAAATTTATTCTTTTATGAACCATACTTTCAGTGTTATATATGAGAAATATGTGCCTAACTTAAGGTAAAAAAGAATTTTTGTGTTGTGTTTATTTCCAGATGTTTCATAGCTTTAGGTTTTTCATTTAGGTTCATGACCAATTTGAGTTAATTTTTATAATTGGAAAGAGGCATGCATCAGAGTTTACTTATTTTTGCATATGGACATCTAATTATTTGCACACCAGTTCTTGAAAATACCGTCCTTTCTTTAATGAATTGCCTTTGAATCTTTGTAAAAAATCAATTCTGTGAGCCTATTTTTGGACTCTGTATTCTGTTCCAAAGATCTATTATATTCATGCCAATACCACACTGTCTTGATTACTGTACCTATATTGTAAGTCTTCAAGTTGGTTGTTGTAAGTATTCCAACTTCAGTCTCCTTTTCCAAATCATGTGTATCAAATCATGACGTACACCTTAAACTTACACAATGTTCCATGTTAGTTATATCTCAATAAAGCTGGAAAAAATTTAAGCAGACTCAATAATAAAAAAATAGTTTAATGCAGTATTTTTTAAAATCAAAATTAATGTAACAAATCCATATTGAAAAAATATAAAATCTTAAATAAAGACAGGAGCTGACCCTGCAATCAATTAATCAATTACATTTCCCTTTAAAAATTTGTATTTGACTATTCTAGGTTCTTGGAATTAGCATGAATTTTAGAATCTGCTTGTCAGTTTGTAAAAAAAATCTTACCAGATTTTGACTGAGATTGTATTGAGTCTTTAGATCAATTTATGGCCAATTGACATCCTAACAATACTGAGTCTTCAGATCCATGATCATAATATATCTCTCGATTTGTTTAGATATTTTGTAATATCTTTCAGCAATGTTTTCTAGTTTTTAATGCACAGATGTTGTCCATATTTTGTTAGATTTATATCTCTAAGTATTTTATATAGCTTTATGCCATAGTAAATGATTTTTTTATTCATCGATTTTTAAAAGTTCAATTCACAATAGTTAGCAGGCAGTATACAGAAATGCAATTGATTTATATATATCGATCTTATAACCTGCAACATTGCTAACTTCATTTCTTAGTCCTAATTGCTTCTTTTGTGAATTCCTTAACATTCTCTGCATAGACTATTACGTCATCTGAGTAAAATCAAGTTTTACCTCTTCCTTTCTACTCTGTATACCTTCATTTTTTGTCTTCTTTCTTGTATGGCTAGGACCACCAATAGAATAACAAATATAAGTGGACAGCAGGTATTCTTCCCTTGCTCCTGATCTTGGGCTCAAAGCATTCTGTACTTCACCATAAGTATGATGTTACATGTAGGATTTTTATGTATGTTCTTTAACAGATTGAGGAGGATCCCTTCTTTTCCTAGTTTGCTGAGAGTTTTTTATCATGAAAGAATGTTGGGTTTTGTAAGATACTTTTTCTGAATCTATGGAAGCGATCATATGGTTTAGTTTTTTTTTCATCTTTTGATATTGTGAATTACACTGATTGGTTTTCAAATGCTAAACCTTCCTTCTTTCTTGAAGTAAATCACTTATTCATGATATATTTGAATTCTGTTGAGAATTTTCTGCATCTATGTTCATGCAGAATATTAGCCTGTAATTTTCTTTCTAAAATTATTTTTTATTCCACTTGGGTATTAGAGTAATGCTGGCCACATACATTAGTTAGAAAGTGTTCCTTCCTCTTCTGTATCCTGAAAGGGTTTGCATAAAATTTGTATTAATTTTTTCCATAAATGTTTGGTAGGATGTATCAGTGAAGCCCTCTGCACCAGGAGTTTACATTGAAGGAAAGTTTAGAAATAGAAATTCAATTTCTTTTCTAGTTTAGGGTCAATTTTGTAATCTGTCTCATTTAGCGTGAGCTTTGGTAGTTTGTGTCTTACACATTATTTGTCTATTTTATCCATGTTTCTGGATTTATTGGCATCAAGTTGTTCATAATATTTCCTCATTATCCTTTTAATATGTCTAGGATCTGCAGTGATGTTCCCATTTCATTTGTGACACTAGTAAATTGTAACCTCTCATTTTTTCCCTAGTCAATCTGAATAGAGACTTATTAATCATATTGATTTTTTTTCAAAGAACCTGCTTTTGGCTTCATTGATTTTTCCCTTATTTTTCTATTTTATATTATAGTGATTTATCCTCTAATTATGTTATTTCTATTCTTCCATGTAATGTGTGTTTGATTTGCTTCTCTTTTCCTAGTTTTCTAAGACGGAAGCTTAGGTCACTTATATAAGACCTTTCTTCTTTTCTAATGTTTAATGCTGTATGGTTCTTTCCAAACACTGTTTTAGTTTCCACCCTCATATTCTAAAATGTCATATTTTTATGTTTATTCACCACAAAGTGATTTCTAATTCCTCCTGTGATTTCTCTTCTCTGACCAATCAGTTATTTATACTTGCATTAATTAGTTTCCAAATATTTTGGAAATTTCCAGATCTTTCTGTTACTGATTTGCAACTTACTTCCTTTGTGGTCAGAGAACACGTTTTGTATTACTTGAATCCATTTAAATTAATTAAGACTTGTTTTATGGTTCAGATTTTGGTGACTTGGTAAATATTCTGTTTGACCTTTTAATTAATGCATATGCTGCTGGTTTGGGTGAAGTGTTCTATAAATGTTAAATAGGTCATGTTGGTTAATAGTTTTGTTTATGTCTTTTATATCCTTATTGATTTTCTGTCTACTTGTTCTATTGATTAGAGAGAGGAGTGTTGAAATTTCATACTTGTGAATTTCTCTATTTCTCCTTGAAGATCCATCAGTTTTTACTTTATTCATTTTGAAGTTCAGTTATATTCTTTGCCCTGAAATCTATTTTGTTCTATGTTAATATAGATACTCCATCTTCCTTCTAATTAGCATGGAAAACTTTATTCTATCCTTTTGTTTTTAATCTATTTGTGTTTTTGCATTTAAAGTAGATATCTTGTAGGCAGCATGTAGTTGGGTCATGCTTTTTCATCCAATATGGCAATCTCTGCCTTTTAATTTGGGAGTTTAGACCACTTACCTTTATTTTTTGTTGCTGTTATTTCAAATGGCCTTTATAAAGTTGTGGTTCTTTCTGGACCATATACATTCTTGCTTGGAACTATACATAACCTAACCAAAAACACCTATCAGAAAAAAAACATTAGTTTTGTTGTTTTTCTAATGATGAGTCCTACATTTTTCATTGAATAATTTTTTTATTCTTTCTTTCTTAGTTTCTTTCTTCCTTACCTTCATTCTTTGTTTCTTTCTTTCCTTCCTTCTTTCTGTCTTTCCTTCCTTCCTTTTCTTTTCTTTTCTTTCCTTCTTAAAGACTTCATTGTTTTTAGAGCACTTTTAGGTTTACAACAAAATTGAAAGGAACGTGCATAGATTTCCCATAGACTCTCTGCCCCCATGACATGGACAGCCTCCCCCATTATCAACATCAATCACCAGAATGGTACATCTTTTTTTTTACCAAAGATGAGCCTACATTAACATATCACCCAAAGTCCTTGGTATACCTTAGGGTTCACTTTTGATGGCATACATTCTATGGGTTTGCACAAATGTATAATGACTTGTATCCATCACTGTAATATCACATGGAGTGATATTTAAAATATCACACAGCAAAGCTTCCCTGAAAGTCCTCTGTGCTCTGCCTATTCATCCTTTCCTCCCCATACAACCCCTAGCAGCCACTGATCTCTTTACTGTTTCCATAGTTTTGCCTTTTCCAGACTGTCATATAGTAGGAATCATACAGTATGTAAACTTTTCAGATTAGCTTCTTTCACTTAAAGTAATATACTTTAAGCTTCCTCCATGTCTTTTATGGCTCCATAGCTCATTTTCTTTTAATGCTGAATAATATTCCATTTAGACCACTTACCTTTAATGTGATTATTGATGTGGTCACATTTAACTTCCATCTTGCTATTTATTTTCTCTTTGTTCTTTGTTCCCATTTTGTTCTTTCATTGTGTTCTTTTTGGATTAATGAGTATTTTTTTTATTCCACACTATCTCCTTTTTGGCTTATTGGACATAAATTTCTATTTTGTTACTTTACTGATTGTTTTAGGATTTACAGTATATATCTTTAACTTATCACAATCAATCTTGAGGTAATAACAGCTCATGTATGGTATAAGAACCTTATAACACTATCCTTCCATGTTCCCTCTCCTTGCCTTATGCTATTTTTTTCATACATTTTATTTCTACATGTTATAAACCCCATAATACATTGTTATCTTTTTGCTTTAAGCTGTCAATTATCTATTCAAGAGATTTTTAAAATTGAGGTACATACAATAAAATGCACAAATCTTAGTGTACAGCTTGATGAATTTTGACATGTATACATACTCATATAACCATCACCCAGGTCAAGATATCAAACATTTTCACTAATTTTTTTCCACCTTCTCCTATTCACCCATCTTTCTACTCCTCTCCCTATGGCAACCACCAGTCTATTCTCTGTGTTTTTGATCCTATTTCTGTCTTGTTTGTTTATTTTTGCTTTTTAGACTCCACATGTAAGTGAAATCATGTGGTATTCATCTTTCCCTGTCTAAGTTATTTCAAATAACATGATACCCTCTAGGTCCACCCATGTTGTCACAAGTGGCAAGATTTCATTCTTTTCTATGGCTGAATAATATCCCATTGTATATATGTACCACATCTTTAATCATTCATCTTTGATGGACACTTAGGTTGCTTCCATATTTTGGCTATTGTAAATAATGCTGTGATAAACATAAGAATGCATATATCTTTTTGGATTAGTGATTTTGTTTTCTTTGGGTAAATTCCCAGAAGTGGAATTGCTGGATGATATGATAATTCTATTTTTAGTTTTTGAGACACCTCCATACTGCCTTCCACAGTGGCTGCACCAATTTGCAATCCCACCAGCACTGCTTAAGGGTTCCCTCTTCTCCACATGCTCACCAATGCTTATTTCTTATCTTGTTGATATTAACCATTCTGACTGGTGTGAGGTGATATCTCAGTGTGGTTTGATTTGCATTTCCCTGATGATTAGTGATGTGGAGCATCTGTTGGCCATCTGTATGTCTTCTTTGGAAAATGTGTATTCATGTTCTCTGCCCATTTTTTAATCAGATTATTTGGTTTCTTCTTGGTGTTGATTGTATGATTCTTTATATATTTTGGATACCAGCCCTTACCAGATATATCATTTGCAAATATATTCTTCCATACAGTAGGTTGCCTTTTTGTTTTATTGATGGTTTCCTTTGTTGGGCAGAAGCTTTTTAGTTTGATGTTTTTCCTCTTGTTTATTTTTACTTTTGTTTCCTTTGCCTGGGGAGATGTAACCAGAAAAAAAAATTCCTTATGCTAATGTTCAAGAGTTCACTGCCTATGTTTTATTCTAAGAGTTAAGGGTCTTATATTTAGGTCTTTAATCCATTTTGAGTTTATTTTTGTGTATGGTGTAAAACAGTAATCCAGTTTCATTCTTTTCCATGTAGCTGTCCAGTTTCCTCACCACCAGTTATTGAAGAAACTGTCTCTTCCCCATTGCATATTCTAGCCTCCTTTGTCATATATTAATTGACCATATAGTTCTGGTCTATTTCTGGGCTCTCTGTTCTGTTCCCGTTGGTCTGTGTATCTGTTCTTGTGCCAGTACCATATAGTTTTGATTATTGTAGCTTGTAGTATTGTTTAAAATCAGGGAGCATGATACCCTCAGCTTCTTTCTCTAGATTGCTTTGGCTGTTCAGGGTTTTTGTGGTTCCATACATATTTTAGGGTTATTTGCTCTAGTTCAGTGAAAAATGCCATTGGTATTTTTATAGTCAAGAGATCTTTAAAATAAGGGAAAGAAATTGTATATGCCCATGTAGTTTCCTTTTTCAATCTCTTCATTTCTTTATGTAGACCCAAATTTCCACCTGGCATTTTCTTTCTGACTAAAAGACTTTCTTTAGCATTTCTTCTACTGGCCTGCTGGTGGTGGATTATTTCAGCTCCTGTGTGTCTGCAAAGTTCTTCATTTTTCTTTCTTTTTGAAAATATTTTGCTTGGTATAGAATTCTAGGTGAGTTTTTTCTTTCAGTCTTTTAAAGATGTTGCTTCACTGTTTTCTGCCTGACATGGTTTATGATGAAAAATATGTATCATTTTTATATTTAGTCCTCTGTATATAATGTGTCATTTTTCTAGTCTCTTTTAGGATTTTTTTCTTTATCACTATTTTTTGAGAAGTTGGATTTTAGAACACCTTAATGTAGATTTATTATGTTTCTTGTGCTTTAAGTCTGTTGAGTTTCTTAGTTTGTGGGTTTATAGAGTTATCATATTTGAAGAACTCTTGGCCATTATTTCTCCTAATAATTTTTCTTTGCCCTCCTCTTTGCTCTCTTCTTCTGGGAATCATACACATATTAGGCTGTTTTCAATTGTCCTACAGCTCAATAATATTTTGTCTATTTATTATCAGATTTTTCCTCCTTGTGTTTCTTTTGAGTCATTTTTATTGCTACATGCTCAAGTTCACTAATCTTTCTATTGAAGTACCTAATCTGCTCTTAATCCCATTCACTGTATTTTATACATATTTACTTATATCTTCCATTTCTCTCAACATACTCATACCTTCCTCTACACATATGGAATATATTTATACAATTGTTTTTAATGGTCCTGTGTACTAACTCTATCATCAGTGCCATTTCTGGGTCTGTGACTATTGACTGTATTTTCCTTATTGTGAGTCACATTTTTCTGCTTCTTTGCATAACTGGTAATTTTTTATTTCATGCCAAAAACTGAATTTTACATTGTTTCATACTAAATTTTCTGTAATAATTTTTATCTTTTTCTGGGATGCAGTTACCCTGAAAGAGTTTGATCCTTTTGAGGCTTGCTTTTAATCTCTCTAAGGTAAAATCTGGAAGAGCAAAAAAATAAATAAAATTAAACTTGCCCTTGCCCTGTTGCCAAAAGGTAAGAAACCTTTCTTAGAGTATTTTCTTGAGAAACTAAGTGTTTGTGAATTCTTCCTTTTGATATGTATGTAAATCTTTTTAAGGACTAAATAAGCCTCTTCCCACCCTTATAACCCAGAAATGTTTTTCTTGAGGGACTGGGAGCCACCTCTTTGAAATGTAAACATTAAGAAAGATAGTGCCTCTATATTTCTCTGTCATCCTGGGAGTTTAACCTAGGTGCCTTGCTGTAAGCCGTAAGTATCTGCTTGTTGTAGAGATATGAGAAGTTTTATTTTTCCTTCAGATAAAGGCAGTTAACTAGCACAGATGGCTACTCTGATTACCAGTTGAACTTAGGATGAACTATGAAAGAATGTATAGTGAACTGCTTTGAAGTTCTCTTACATAAGGGCAATTTATTGTTTATTTTAAGAATATGTATGAATGGGTACATTACATACATAAGAATGGGAGTTATTTCTGTATTTTCAATCTCATTAGCAGATTTCTCTGTAATGCATCACAGTCTGGTTTAATGCTTATTCAATAATAAAACTGTTTTCTTTCTTTTCTGCATTCAAGGAAAGGATTTCCTGTATTGGCAGGAAATTTTATTTTTAATTTTTCCGCAACAGATCAGAGCAGCAGTTCAAGGCTAATATCCTCTACTGACGCACTACTCTTCTGAGTACTCTATCCAAAGCCCTGTGTACTACAAAATTTCTGCACTCCAGATATCCAGCTTTATTTGAGCTCCAAAACTTGGTTTCCCTGCTCATTTCTTGTGGTTAATTCCCTGGCCTTGGGTAGTTCCTCACATACATGTGCTGATCAGTACTCAGCTGAAGACTTTCGGAGAACCCTCAGGATATTTTCAGAGTGCCTGAGGACTCACTTTCTTCTTACTTCTTTCTCTCTCTCTCTCTTTTTTCCCCTTCCTCTCTCTCTCTACCACATAGACACAATACTCTGCCTGTGAATCTAAGTACCTTTTCATCCTTGAATTTTTAGCTCTGTCTTCTTGACTCAGGGAGACTGCCAGGCTCTGTTTAGATCCTCCCCTGCCTGTGCTATTGCCTGAAAACTCTCCAGGCAGTAAGCTGAGATAATCATAGGATTTACTTTGTTTCCTTTCTCTTCAAGGATCAGTATCCTTTGCTGCCTGATGCCCAGTGTCTGAAAAGCATTTATTTTATTTGTTTGAGGTAAGAAGGAAAACTCTGTTCCTTTTATTCTATCATAATCAACTAAGAAAGTCCCTGTGTTTTCTTTGAACTGCATTTTCTTTTTTTTCCCCTCCTTCCCTGCCTATCTTGAATTAATCACTTAAAAAAAATCTCTATCTATTTCTCCAATGATTTTGAAGTTATTCACTATATGCCCTTTCTTTTAGAGGAGACTATTTTCTACCTATTGTCCTGGAATGGTGAGCATTCCTGTCATATTTCTGGCTCTGTGGTTGAAATGTACTAGTTCCTTTGTGTAAAAGGGTGGCTCATGGTTTAATGGATGGAACTCAGTTCCCACTTCATTGACTTACCTTCCATCTTTGTGAGAGTATTATAACTCCAATCCCTAAAATGCAGCATTTCTCAAACTTTTTCCAGCTCAGGACCCATTTACAGTTAAAAATTATTGTTTTGTAAAGTGGAGTAAACAAACTCCAAACTGTCTCTCGCACGAAATACAGCTGTATAACCTAGACAAAATACATGGAACAGCTAAAAAATAGAGAGTGGATTATGGAAGAAGACCAAATGTTATAGTATCACTGAATTATCAGTAAGTTTACCACTTTATTTCTTCTGGTATAACCTGGCATGGACCCATGGAAGCCTTGAACCCAAAAGTGTATACTGAAAATTACAAAATGCTGATGGAATCAGTGAAGGCCTAAATAAATGGAGTGACATACCATGTTCATAGACTCAACATAGTAAAATCTCAGTTCTCCCCAAATTAATCTATACATTTTAATACAATTCCAATCAAAATCCAAGCAATATTTTTTGTTAATATTTACAGGCTGATAACACAATTTTATGAAAAGTCAAAGGAATGAAAATAGCTAAAACAATTTTGAAAATAATGAAGTTGAAAAAAATCACACTACCTGATTTTAAGACGTACTGTGGAGTTATAGAAATAAAGACAATATGGTATTGGTGAAGGACACACACATAGATCAATGAAGAATAAAGTCCAGAAATAAAACCACCCAATATGACCAACTGATTTTTGACAAAGGTATAAAGGTAGTTCAATGGAGAAAGGATAGTCTTTTCAACAAATGGCATTGAAACAATTGGACTTCCATGTACAATAAATAAATAAATAAACCTCAACTTGACCTCACATCTTATACAAAAATTAACACAAAATCAAAAATATGTAACTATAAAACATAAAACTATGAAACTTTTAACAGAAAACATAGGAGAAATAGATTCAGGACCTGGATTTGGTAAACAGGTTCTTTTCACATGACACAAAATGCATAATAAATCAAAGAAAATAAATGATAAATTGGCCTTCATCAAATCAAAATGTTTTGTTCTGTGAAAGACACTGTTAAGACAATGATAAGAGGAGCTACAGACCAGGAGAAAATATTTGCAATTCTCACACCTGACAAAGGACTTGAATCCAGCATATGTAAAGAATTCTCACAACTCAACAGTAAGAAAATTAAAATTCCTTTAAAAAATGGCTAAAGACTTGAACATTCACATCAACAAATAGGATATATGGATAAAAAAAGATTTTCAACATCATTAGCCATTAGGAAAATACATACTAAAACCATGATGAGATATCACTAACCACCCATTAGAATGGCTAAAATTTAAAAAATGCTGACAAAAATAATTGCTAACAAGGATGCAGAGCAACTGGAACTCTTGTGTTGCTTTTCAAAATGCAAAATGTTATGGATGCTTTGCAAAATAGTTTGCCATTTCTTAAAAATTTAAACATACACTTAGCATATGATCCAGCAATCTCATTCTTGGGCATTTACCTTAAAGAAATGTTCACAGGAAACCTGTACATGAATGTTCATAGTACATTTGTAATAGCCCCCAAAGTGGAAATAACCCGAATATTCTTCAGTGGGTGAATGAATAAATAAACTCTGATAATATTTGGCAATAAAAAGGAATGAACTATTGATTCACCCAACAACTTGAATGGATTTCAAATGTATTATGTTGAAGGAAAGAAAGAAGTCTCAAAAGAGTACATATTGTATGATTTCTTTTATATTACATTATCGAAAAGGTGTAACTATTGTAACATAGAATGGATCAGTAGCTGTCAGGGCTTAGGGGTCAGGAGAAGTAATGACAAAGGAATAGCACAAGGGAATTTTTAGGGTAATAGAGCTGTTTTTCATTCTATGTGGTAATGATTACATGAACCTAGCCAAATGTTAAAATTCATCAAACTGTATGACAACAAAGTCAGTTTTACTATATGTTAATTTTGAAATAAAAATTAAAAATTACTAACAACAAACTAGCAGAAAGAGAAATCAAGAAAACAATTTCGTTTTTAATTGCATCAAAAAGAATAAAATACTTAGGAATAAACTTAACCAAGGACGTGAGAGACCTGTGCTCTGAAAACAATAACACACTGATGAAAGAAATTGAAGAAGACCTGTACTCTAAAAACAATAACACACTGATGAAAGAAATTGAAGAAGATACAAATAAATGGAAATCTATCCCATGCTCATGGATAGGAGAATTAATATTATCAAAATGGCCATCCTGATGAAAGCAATTTACAGATTTAATTCAATCCCTATCAAAATACCAGCAGCATTTTTTAATGAACTAGAGCAAGTAATCCTAAAATTCATATGAAACCACAAGGGACCCTGAATAACCAAAGCAATCCTGAGAAAGAACAAAACTGGAGGTACTACACTCCGTGACTTCAAGCTATCATATAAAGCAACAGTAATCAAAAGAGTATGGTACCAGCACAAGAACAGATACACTGACCAATGGAAGATTAGAGATCCCAGAACTAAACCCACAACTATATGGTCAATTAATATATGACAAAGGAGGCTAGAATACACAATAGGGAAGAGACAGTCTCTTCAATAACTGGTTGGGAAAACTGGACAGCTACATGCAAGAAAATGAAACTGGATTACAGTCTAACTCCATACATAAAAGTTAACTCAAAATGGATTAAAGACCTAAATATAAGACATGAAACCATAAAAGTCTTAGAAGAAAACATAGGCAAAAATCTCTTGAAAATAAGCAGTTTTTTCTGGGACACATCTCATCAGGCAAGGGAAACAAAATAAAAAATGAACAAGTGGCACTACAACAAACTAAAAAGCTTCTGTACAGCAAAGGACACCATCAACAGAAAAAATAAGACAATGTACAGCTTGGGAGACTATATTCATAAACAATTTATCTGATAAGGGCCTAACATCAAAATATATAAAGAACTCATATGCCTCAACACCCAGAAAACAATAACCCAATTTAAAAATTGGCAGATGACCTGAGCATTTTTCCAAAGAAGAAATTCAGATGGCCAACAGGCACATGAAAAGATGCTCCACACCTCTAATCATCAGGGAAGTGTAAATCAAAACCACAGTGAGATACCACCTCACACCAATTAGAATGGCCATGATCCAAAAGGCAGGAAAAAGAAGTATTGGTGAGGATGTGGAGAAAAGGGAACCCTCCTTCCTACACTGTTGATGGGAATGTAGATTGGTGCAGTCATGTGGAAACCAGTATGGAGGTTCCTTGAAAAACTAAAAATAGAAATACCATATGATCCCACTGATCCCACGTCCAGGAATTTACCCAAAGAAAATAAAATCCCTGATTTGAAAAGACATATGCACCCCTATGTTTATTGCAGCACTATTTACAATAGCCAAGATATGGAAGCAACCTTAGTGTCTTTCAATAAATGAATGGTTAAAGAAGTGGTACATATACACAATGGAATGTTATTCAGCCATGAAAAAAAGAAATCCTCCCATTTGTCACAACATGGATGGACCAAGAGGCTATTATGCTAAGTGAAATAAACCAGGTAAAGAAAGACAATGATTCCACTTATATGTGGAAAATAAAAACAAAACAACAATATTAAAAAAACAGCAATAGGAGACTTCCAGGAAGATGACGACATGAGCAGGGTGGCAGAAATCTTCTCCCCAAATCATATGTATTTATGAAAATACAACAAGTACAACTATTCCTAAAAAAGAGATCAGAAAATACAGGACAGCACATAGCCTTCAGCTACACCCGAGAGGACTTGGCACCCCACGAGGTGGTCTTAAAGAGCCTAGCTGACATACGTGGCACCTACCAGTGACCACTTCTATAGCCATGAAAAGACAGAGGAATATGGTCCATACTAAGATCAACCAGACAACCCCAGAGAGGGAGACTGAAGGGATGGAAATGCACAATCTTCCTGAAAAAGAATTCAGAATAAAAGTCATAACCATTCTGATGGATCTATAGAGAAATGTGCAAGAGCTGAGGGAGGAAGTGAGGGAAGTGAGGAAAGACAATACAGAAATCAGACAAGCGATCGACGGGCTTAACAGTAGACTGGACAAGATGCAAGAGACTGTTAATGGAATAGAAATCAGAAAACAAGAATACAGAGCAGCTGAGGCAGAGAGAAATAAAAGGATCTCTAGGAATGAAAGAATATTAAGAGAACTTTGTGGCCAATCCAAACGGAACAATATTCGCATTATAGGAGTACCAGGGGAAGAAGAGAGAGAAAAAGGTATAGAAAGTGTCTTTGAAGAAATAATTGCTGAAAACTCCCCCATGTTGGGGAAGGAAATAGTCTCACAGTCCACGGAAGCCCACAGATCTCCCAACACAAGGGACCCAAGGAAGACAACACCAAGACGCATAATAATTAAAATGGCAAAGATCAAAGATAAAGACAGAGTATTAAAGGCAGCAAGAGAGAGAAAAAAGACCACCGACAAAGGAAAACCCATCAGACTATCATCAGACTTCTTAACAGAAACCTTACAGGCCAGAAGAGAATGGCATGATATATTTAACGTAATGAAACAGAAGGACCTCGAACAAAGAATATTGTATCCAGCACGATTATCATTTAAATGTGACAGAGGGATTAAACAATTTGCAGACAAACAAAAGTTGAGAGAGTTTCCCTCTCATAAACCACCACTACAGGATATCTTAAACGGACTGCTATAGAAGGAAGCACCCTTAAGGCTAAAAAGATGTCACCAGAGAAAATAAATCATAGCAAAGAAAGCAGACCATCCAAATACTAACTAAAGGCAAAGAATAAACACCTAGTATAAAAAGAATGGAGGAGGAAGAAAAAGAAGGGAGAGAAATAAAGAAACATCAGACAGTGTTTACAATAACTTAACAAGAAAGTTAAGTTAGATTGTTAGATAATAAAGAAGCAACCCTTGAACCTTTCATAACCACAAATCCAAAGCAAGCAATGGCAATAAGTACATATCTATCGATAATCACCCTAAATGTAAATGGACTGAATGCACCAGTCAAAAGACACAGAGTAACAGAATGGATAAAAAAGCAAGACCCATTTATATGCTGCTTACAAGAGACTCACCTCAAACCCAAAGATATACATAGACTAAAACTGAAGGGTTGGAAAAAGATATTTCATGCAAACAACAAAGAGAAAAAAGCAGGTGTTGCAGTACTTGTATCAGATAAAATAGACTTCAAAACGAAGAAAGTAGCAAGAGATAAAGAAGGACATTACATAATGATAAAGGGGTCAATCCAACAGGAAGATATAACCATTATAAATATATATGCACCCAACACAGGAGCGCCAGCATATGTGAAACAAATACTAACAGAATTAAAGGAGGAAATAGACAGCAATGCGTTCATTTTAGGAGACTTCAACACTCCACTCATTCCAAAGGACAGATCAACCAGACAGAGAATAAGTAAAGACACAGAGGCGCTGAACAACACACTAGAATAGATGGACCTAACAGACATCTACAGAACTCTACACCCAAAAGAAACAGGATACACATTCTTCTCAAGTGCACATGTAACATTTTCCAGAATACACCACATGCTAGGCCACAGAAAGAACCTCAGTAAATTCAAAAATATTGAAATCCTACCAACCAACTTCTCAGATCACAAAGGTATAAAACTAGAAATAAATTGTAGAAAGAAATCAAAAAGGCTCACAAATACATGGAGACTTAACAACATTCTCCTAATCAATCAATGGGTTAACGACCAAATCAAAACAGAAATCAAAGAATATATGGAGACTACTGACAACAACAACACAAAGCCACAACTTCTGTGGGACGCAGCAAAGGCAGTTCTAAGAGGAAAGTATATTGCAATCCAGGCCTATTTAAAGAAGGAAGAACATTCCCAAATGAATAGTCTAAAGACACAATTATTGAAGTTGGAAAAAGAAGAAAAAATGAGGCCCAAAGTCACCAGAGGGAGACACCTAATAAAGATTAGATAATAAATAAATAAAATTGAGAAGAATAAAACAATAGGAAAAAATCAATGAAACCAAGAGCTGGTTCTTTGAAAAAATGAACAAAATAGATAAACCCCTAGCCAGACTCATTAAGAGAAAAAGAGAATCTACACACATAAACAGGATCAGAAATGAGAAAGGAAAAATAACAATGGACCCCACAGAAATACAAAGAATTATAAGGGAATATTATGAGAATCTATATGCCAACAAGCTGCAAAACCTAGAAGAAATGGACAACTTCTTAGAAAAATACAGCCTTCCAAGACTCACCAAGCAGGAAACAGAAAAACTAAACAGACCAATCACCAGCAATGAAATTGAATCGGTAATCAAAAAACTACCCAAGAACAAAAGCCCTGGACCTGATGGATTCACCTCTGAATTCTACCAGACATATAGAGAAGAAATAACACCCATTCTGCTTAAAGTTTTCCAAAAAATAGAAGAGGAGGGAATACTTCCAAACTCTTTCTATGAAGCCAGCATCACTCTAATACCAAAACCGGGCAAAGAACTCACAAAAAAAGAAAATTACAGACCGATATCCCTGATGAACGTAGATGCAAAAGTACCCAACAAAATATTAACAAAACGAATTCAAAAATACATCAAGAGGATCATAAACCATGATCAATTGGGATTCATCCCAGGGGTGCAAGGATGGTACAACATTCGGAAATCCATCAACATCATCCACCATATCAACAGAAAAAAGAACAAAAACCACATGATCATCTCCATAGATGCTGAAAAAGCACTTGACAAAATTCAGCATACATTCATAATAAAAACTCTCAACAAAATGGGTGTAGAGGGCAAGTACCTCAACATCATAAAGGCTATATATGACAAACCCACAGCTAACATCATACTTAACAGCGAGAAGCTGAAAGCTTTTCATCTGAGATCGGGAACAAGACAGGGATGCCCACTCTCTCCACTGTTATTCAACATAGTACTGGAGGTCCTAGCCATGGCACTCAGAGAAAACAAAGAAATACAAGGCATCCAGATTGGTAAAGAAGAAGTCAAATTGTCACTGTTTGCAGATGACATGATATTGTACATAAAAAACACTAAAGACTCCATTCCAAAACTATTAGAACTAATATCTAAATTCAGCAAGTGCAGGATACAAAATTAACACACAGAAATCTGTTACTTTCCTATACACTAACGATGGACTAACAGAAAGAGAAATCAGGAAAACAATTCCATCCACAATCACATCCAAACGAATAAAATACCTAGGAATTAACCTAACAAAGGAAGTGAAAGACCTATACTCTGAAAACTACAAGACCCTCCTAAGAGAAATTAAAGAGGACACTAGCAAATGGAAATTCATTCCATGCTCTTGGCTAGGAAGAATAAATATTGTCAAAATGGCTGTACTACCTAAAGCAATCTACAGATTCAATGCAATCCCTATGAAAATATCAACAGCTTTCTTCAATGAACTGGAACAAATAATTCTAAAATTCATATGGAACCACAAAAGACCCTGAATAGCCAAATCAATCCTGAGAAGGAGGAATAAAACAGGGGGAATTACGCTCCCTGACTTCAAGCTCTTCTACAAAGCCCCAGTAATCAAGACAATTTGGTATTGGTACAAAAACAGACCCACAGACCAGTGGAACAGAATAGAAAATCCAAACATTAACCCAAACATATACAGTCAATTAATATTTGATAAAGGTCCTTGGTTATACAATGGGGAGATGGCAGCTCTTCAGCAGCTGGTGTTGGAAAAACTTGACAGCTACATATAAGAGAATGAAACTGGACTACTGTCTAGCCGTATACAGAAAGGTAACCTCAAGGTGTATCAAAGACCTGAATTTATCATGAAACCGCAAAACTCTTAGAGGAAAACATAGGCAAAAACCTCTTGGACATAAACATGAGCAACTTATTCATGAACATATCTCTCCAGGAAGGGAAACAAAAGCAAAAATGAACAAGTGGGACTATATTAAGCTGGAAAGCTTCTCCACAGCAAAGGACACCATCAGTAGAACAAAAAGAGATCCTACAGTATGGGAGAATATATTCGTAAATGACATACTCGATAAGGGGTTGACATCCAAAATATATAAAGAACTCATGCACCTTAACAAACAAAAAGCAACTAATACAATTAAGAAATGAGCAGAGGACACGAATAGACACCTCTCTAAAGAAGAAATTCAGATGGCCAACAGGCACATGAAAAGATGCTCCACATCGCTAATCATCAGAGAAATGCAGATTAAAACCACAATGATATATCACCTCACACCAGTGAGGATGGCCAACATCCAAAACACAAACAACAAGAAAAGTTGGCGAGGATGTGGAGAAAAGGGAACCCTCCTACACTGCTGGTGGGAGTGCAAATTAGTTCAACCATTGTGGAAAGCAGTGTGGACGTTCCTCAAAAAAGTCAATATAGTAATACCATTTGACCCAGGAATTCCACTCCTAGGAATTTATCCTAAGAATGCAGCAGCCCAGTTTGAAAAAGACATATGCACCCCTATGTTTATCACAGTACTATTTACAATAGCCAAGAAATGGAAACAACCTACGTGTCCATCAGTAGATGAATGGATAAAGAAGAGGTGGTACATATACACAATGGAATATTATTCAGACATAAGAAGAAAACAAATCCTACCATTTGCAACAACATGGATGGAGCTAGAGGGTATTATGCTCAGTGAAATAAGCCAAGCCTAAAAGGACAAGTAGCAAATGATTTCACTCATATGTGGAGTATAAGAACAAAGAAAAAAACTGAAGGAACAAAACAGCAGCAGACTCACAGAACCCAAGAACGGTCTAATAGTTACCAAAAGGAAAGGGACTGGGGAAGTTGGGTGGGAAGGGAGGGATAAAGGGGAAAAAGGGGCATTATGATTAGCAGATGTAATGTTGGCGGTGCATGGGGAGGGCTGTACAACTCAGAGAAGACAAGTAGTGATTCTATAGGATCTCATTACTCTGATGGGCAGTGACTGTAATGGGTTTGGTGGGGGAGACCTGACGAAGGAGGTAGTTTAATAACCATAATATTGCACATGTAATTGTAGATTAATGATACCAAAATAAATTATTAAAAAAAGAAACAGCAATAAATTCCTAGACACTGAGAAGTGACTGGTGGTTACCATATAGAGGGGTTAGGCTGGGAGGGTAGGGTGTGTGTGAGGAGATTAAGAGGCATAGAAGTCTCAATCATAATATAAATTGGTCACGGGGATGGAAGTGCAGCATGGAGAGTATAGTCAGTGGTGCTGTATCATCTTTCTATGTTGACAGAGTAACTGAACTAGTTGGGGTGAGGATTTAATAATATGGGTAACTGTTGAACCACTGTGTTGTATACTTGAAACCAGTATAATATTGTATACCAAGTAAACTTCAATTAAAAAAAAATAATAAATAAAAATTAAAAATTACTGAATGTCATAAGGAACTTTTGTATGTTATATTTGTCATTTGCCATAACAGAGGTTAAAAGTGATTTTTAAAACTTAAATATCAATTGTCAATTCATTTTAAATAACAATATTGAAAACATGTTATATAAATAACATTTCAAAATATGCAAAAAATTTAATCTCATTGTTTTACATTTTTTGCAAATCTCTTTAATGTCTGTCTAAAGAGAAGAGAGTTGGATTCTCATATCTGTTCTGCATTTAATCTATTGTAATATCATAGGTCCTGTAGCTTCAGGAAATATTTGCTATATATTTGGTAGAGAAAGTGATAAATTCATATAAAATCTCAATATTATTAGGAAAATAATTTTGACTTTGTGGCCTCCCAAAAAGACCTTCATGATCTCCACGGATACCCAGATCTCCCTTTCATTATCACTGGTAGTGTATGCCAAAATCTGATATCCTTTTAGGTCATTTTCACCTTCAGCTTGGGGTCATTGATCTAACTTACCTAACTTCCCTCTTTGTCTCTGGTAGTTGGAGATTTCCTTTTCTTTATTTTGAACTTGGGTCTGTATTTTTTTTTCAGTTACATTTAATCAGCATTTATTTATCAGGTGTGATGAAGGATTTCTCACATCAGCTTCATCTATATATAGAATAGTTCTTTCTATAATCATGGTGCTGTTGGTCTTATTTGGTGTGATTTCCTTGAGTCTTTTCACAATGTATCTTTTCAGCTGTGGGGTTTGTTTGTTTGATTGTTGGCTTCTAATATGGCTTTGTAACTTATTTTTCTTTTCTATTTTGTTTTAAGATTTATAATCTTGATTTCTTAATCTCTTATTCTCTTACCTTCTTTGAACCCTCATATTTCTTGATTGTGCTCTTTTTAAAGAGCCATCATAATACCTATAATTGTATACATCACAATACCTATAATATCTATGTGCCATCATAATAGCTATAACACTTCCAGTGTTTCTTTGGTAAACATTCTCATTGTGTATGCTTTTCATTTGCTTTTTGCTTATGTTCTTTTCTCTTTCCCCCCAGTTTCTATGTTTAGGTCTTAAAATGGTTCCTTTTTGGTTACCACTCATATTTGGTGGGCTGGCTACCTGTTGAAAAATACTGTGAAGCAGTCCACATCCTTGACATAGGCTTATTATCAAATACCCTGTCTCAAATTATATTAATAATTTGTTCTAGAAGAACATCTCTCCTCTATCTTTGTCATTCCCTACCAAGTGCAAGTGGTATCGGAACAGCTTTCTGCACTAGGTGGCAAAGCAGTAAAGGGGTGGATTGTCTTTAGATAATTAAAAAATAATAACTAAAAGTCAGTGTGCTTTTTATTATCACAAAGCATCAGCCATTCTAAATAACATCAGTGATAAAATACTCCTCCTCACAGGGAATGCTCCCATTGCATTCCCCCCACCCTCTCCCTGCCCATGCCACTGATTCATCAGATCCATGTGATTCATGCCCTTTACGATACACTATCTTTATAAAAGAGTCTTCTAGTTTTTGCTGGGCTGCTTATGTGTATTTGGGATGGGGATGGGGATGGGGACAACAGACTCAACTGTTCCATTGACAGAGCTATAATCCATTCCCGTTTTCAGTTCCACTTATTCCTACCAACCCCCATATCCTGTCTAGAACTCCACTGACAAGGTGGGCTTCATCCTCCATTCCAGCCTCCTCATAAAAGTACTCTGGAGTTAGTCTTCTTCTCTTCCTCTAGAATATAGGCTCCATGAAGTCTGGATTTTCATCTATTTTTGTTCACTGCAATATCCCAAGTCTCCAGTAAAATGACTAGCATGTAGTAAGTTATTACCTATTTTCTATCTACCTATCCATCCATCCATCGATCATCTTCTGTCTAATCAACCATGATCATACTTTCGTCTGTACTGCTGTGTGGTGCATCTCAGCAGATGGCACCATTGGTAGCAGCATGAAAATGTTACCTGTTCCAAAAGTGGCATGGATTCATCAGATAGCCACCAGACTTCGTGTGCTGTAAGAACCAAGATCTTTTCCATGGCAAACTAAGTGGACAAATGATTAAGGACTGGCTGCCAATATCCTGGCACTATCTGAAATATCAGGATTATGGCAATATCTTGGTGGTAGACAGGGATGAGTCTAAAATAGCATTACTCATGAAATGGGGGCTCAGGGACAGAAATTAGGTTGAATTATTGAAAATAAAGTTATATTTATTTCACACAAGTTTCTGGACATTTATTCTAGGTACACATATATAGCTTACATAATTGTAACCTTATCTTTGAAATAGATAACACATTCACACACTATGGTAGCATTTCATGCTTACTGTTTTGCACTTTACTTTTTTTCACTTAATGTATCTTAACAATTATTCCATATGAGTACTAAAGAGTTTTTTAAAAGCTGCATTTTAGTCCACTGTATAGAGGTACCATATTTATTTAACCAGTCCTCTATTGATAGACATTTAGGTTGTCTCCAATGTTGCAATAAATAACCTTATATATCATTTTGCAAGTGTGCAACTATATCTGTAAAATAAATTCCTACAAGTGGAGTTGCTTAGTATAAGTATGAGCATTTGAAATTTTGAAAAATCTTGACTATTTGCTCTACATGGAGGCTGTTATCAGTTTAATAGCTACGAACGATCTCTCTCTCTCTCTCCATATCATTTACTATCCTCACCACGGTGGTGAATTACTGGACTTTTTTTTATCCTTGCCAATCTGAAATGTAAAATACAGTGTCTCAATCTTAATTTGCATTTCTATTATTATGACTGAGGTTGAGAATCATTTATGTGTAAGAGCGACTTCTTTTTCTTTTTCTGTGAACTGTCAATATTCTCTGCCCACATTTTTATTGTGGTCTTTTTCATATGAATTTATAAGAGTTATTTGTATTTTAGAAAAATAAGCCCTGTGTGATACGAGTTGTAACTATTTTTTAGTTTGTTATCAGTCTTTTTAAGCTGCTTATGGTGAGTTAGAGCAATAAATCACACTTTTATTATGAAATATTTCAATATGGAAAAGTGCATAAAAGAATATAACAAATACCTATATACATTTGGGCATGTTTACATAAATTAGTTTTCTTTTTAAAGAAATAAAATGTTGCAGATACAGATGAATTCACCTTGAACTCCTTCCAAAGCCCTTCCCCTCTCCCTTCCCCAAGGTAACCACTATTCTGAAATTAGTCTGGATTCTTCCTCTCAGTGTTTCTATACTTTCACTGAAAGTGTGTGTCCACAAAAGCAGTACTTAGTGCTGTTTCATGTATTTTTTAAATCTACATAAATAATATCAAACTGTATGTATCACTCTGCAACTTATTTTGTTAACTTAGTATTGTTTGTAGGGTTTATCTGAGTGGCTACATATGGATCAAGTTAATTGATTTTAATTTCTATAAAGCATATCAACATTTATTCATCCCTTCCCTTATTGGTGGAAGTTTTCCATAAAAAGCAATTCTCTGTGTGCAAGAGTTCTCTAGGGTTTATACCTACAAGCACAGTAGCTAGCTGGTACCATGCCCCTCTCAAAACCTGTGAGAAAAAAATGAGCTCTCCAAACTGCCCTCTAAAAGTGGCACCAATATATGACATCCTTGCCAATGCAACTTGGTATTTTCAGACTTTTTAAAATATCACTCATATGTGGAGTATAAGAACAAAGAAAAAAAAACCAAAAAAAACCTGAAGGAACAAAACAGCAGCAGACTCACAGAACCCAAGAACGGACTAATAGTTACCAAAGGGAAAGGGACTGGGGAAGAAGGGCGGGAAGGGGGGGATAAGAGGGTAAAAGGGGCATTACGATTGGCAGACATAGGGTGGGGGGCACGGGGGGGACTGTACAGCTCAGAGAAGACAAGTAGTGATTCTCATCTCACTACGCTGATGGACAGTGACTGTAATAGGGTTGGTGGGGGGGACCTGATGAAGGGGGTAGTTTAATCATCACAATATTGCTCATGTAATTGTAGGTTAATGATTCTAAAATAAAATAAATTGTAAAAAAAAAATTTCCAATCTGACGAGTATGAATACTGTATCTCAACTATATTTCAATAAAAAAAAATAAAATGGTATATAAATATTACTTAATTTGCATTTCCTAATTGCTAGTAAAGAATATATCCATCTGGGTTTCCTGCTCTGTGAATTGCTTGTTCATCTGTTGTCCATTTTTGCCATTGGCTGTTGCATCCTTCTTATTTATTGCTCTGTAAGAGTGATCTCCATATTCTGGATAATAGAGGTATACAGGGCACACAAGAATGACACTGATGTTCAATCAAAGTCAAGGCCAAAGCTAAATATCATTATTATAGAATAATCTCCTGGAATACAAGAATAATTCTTAAGTTTTATCAGTAAAGGTTTGTACAATTATAATTTTATTAATGGACTTTTAACTGTTTGACATTATAATGCAGCAGAACGAATTTCTCAGTATTCTCAACAGCTAGGCTCCTGTGCTCACTAGGTGTACATTTTCAGTACTAAATACTCACTTTTGATTAAGATCAATGAAGAAAAAGATTTTGGAGGGGGGCTTCTTATTTTTCTCTAAACCTTTTTCTTTGCTTTGAGCTCTTTATAATCTTTATTAAGTCTGAACTAAAGATGATATTTAATGAATGTTCTTATACATGATTTTGGAATTTTTCTACCACATGAGATTTTAACATAGGAAAGATAACATTTTGTGTTTATTCCATCTTCACCAGATATGAGGAATTCTCAAATAATGAGTTTTCTCAAAAGATTTATAGGCTAAATGGAATTAAGCAACTCAAATTCAAATACAATTCTGGAAATTTATTTTGTTTAATGTTATGAATGCTCTGTATGCAAACAACTCTTACAAAGAATAAAATTATTATATAATCAAATAATTGCTTTTCTGCCTTGCATTATTATGCAGAATGGCATGCACATCTGTCAGTTCAGAAAGCCTATCATACCATCCCTAAATTGTCTAGCTAATAAGTTTTCTTTAATATTGGTGCTAAAGGTTGACCTGTGTCCCTATTTAACTATTTGAAATTTCTTAATTGCTTGTTCTTTTAAAAATATTTTATATTGAGGTACATACAATAAAATGCACAAATCTTAGTGTCTTAATGTACAGCTTGATGAATTTTGACATGTGTACACACTCATATAACCATCGCCCACATCAGGATATCAAACTTTCTCACTAAATTTTTTTTCCCATTCAGCCATTTCACCTCTCCTTCCACTCTCCTCAACTATGGCAACAACCACTCTGTTCTCTATATTTCTGAGTCTATTTCTGTTTTGTTTGTTCATTTGCTTTGTTTTTTAGATTCCACATATAAGTGAAATCATACAGTATTTGTCTTTGTCTGACTTATTTCACTTAACATAATATCCTATTCGTGGTGTCACAAATGGCAAGATTTCATTCTTTTTTATGGCTGAGTAATATTCCATTGTATATATATACCACTTCTTCTTTATCCATTCATCTATCAGTGGACATTTAGGGTGTTTCCATAACTTGGCTATTGTAAATAATGCTGTGATAAGTGTAGGAGTGCATGTATCTTTTCAGATTACTGATTTTCTTTTCCTTGAGTAACTACCACAAGTGGAATTGCTAGGTCATGTAGTATTTCTATTTTTACGTTTTTTTTCTCTCCGCTTTTTTTTTATATAATTTATTTTGGTATCATTAAACTACAATTACATGTGCAATATTATGGTTATTAAAGTACCCCTTCATCAGGTCCCCCCCACCAACCCCATTACAGTCACTGTCCATCAGCATAGTGAGATACTATAGAATCATTACTTGTCTTCTCTGAGTTGTACAGCCCTCCCCAGGCCCCCCCAACATTATGTCTCCTAATCATAATGCCCCTTTTTCCCTCCTTAACCCTCCCTTCCCACCCATCCTCCTCAGTTCCTTTCCTTTGGGAACTATTAGTCCGTTCTTGGGTTCTGTAAGTTTGCTGCAGTTTTGTTCTTCAGTTTTTTTCTTTGTTCTTATACTCCACATATGAGTGAGATCATTTGATATTTGTCTTTTTCCGCTTGGCTTATTTCACTGAGCATAATACACTCTAGCTTCATCCATGTTGTTGCAAATGGTAGGATTTGTTTTCTTCTTATGGCTGAATAATATTAGATTGTGTATATGTGCCACCTCTTCTTTATCCATTCATCTACTGATGGACACTTAGGTTGTTTCCATTTCTTGGCTATTGTAAATAGTGCTGTGATAAACATAGGGGTGCATATGTCTTTTTCCAACTGGGCTGCTGCATTCTTAGGCTAAATTCCTAGGAGTGGAATTCCTGGGTCAAATGGTATTTCTATTTTGACTTTTTTGAGGAACGTCCACACTGCTTTCCACAATGGTTGAACTAATTTGCATTCCCACCAGCA
>JAQQAC010016209.1:40639687-40681946 GCA_029783875.1 Phataginus tricuspis
TAGATCCATCAGTATGGTTATGACTTTTATTCTGAATTCTTTTTCAGGAACATTGTGCATATCCATCCCATCAGGCTCCCTCTCTGGGTTAGTCTGGACTGTGGTTGTTTGGGTAAGCTCTGTTTGTACCATATTTCTCTGTCTTTTCATGGCGATAGAAGTGGTCAGAAAAAGAAAAAAAGAAGAAAGGGAAAATAGAGAGAAAGAAAGAAAGAAAGAAAGAAAGAAAGAAAGAAAGAAAGAAAGAAAGAAAGAAAGAAAAAGAAAGAAAGAGAAAGAAAGACAGAAAAAAAATCGCTTGCCAGGTTTAGTTTCTGTGAGGATCCTGTAGGTGGCGCTGCTGCTCCACTATTCCCCAGCCATGCCACTCCGCTGGGCCCTTTGTGACTCTGGCTGGGGCGGGAACGAATGGGAGGCTGCTGATTTCTGTGGGAGGTCTCCATGTGACTGCTTTTCCCAGCCACAGTCCAAGGGGACCGAAACTCCCCAGGACTCCCAGCCTGCTTGGCTGAGTGCGCTGGGATGATCATGGTCCTCCGTTGGGCCCCTGTCTCTTTAAGACCTCTAAAAAAGTGCGCACTTTTCTTTTGTCCTGGGGAACCGGCTGGGTGGACCTGCCGTCTTGGAATCTCCACCTCTGTCTCTCCAATCTCCGATACACTGCGCGAAGTGTTTCAGTGCTCCTGACGCAGATTACCGGGAGTGGTTATTCAGCGGGCCTGTGCTTCCACTCCCTCCCCACTCTGAATCCTCTGTTCCCACTCGTGCACTGGGGTGGGGGAGTGCTTGGGTCCTGTTGGGTCGCGGCTCCATATCTTACCCGCCTTGCGGGGTGCTGAGTCCTCTCAGGTGTACCTGCAGTCTGGTGTCGTCCTGTATCTTCTGGTCTCTCTTTTAGGAATTGTTGTATTTGCTGTATTTTCATAAATATATTTGGTTTTGGGAGGAGATTTCTGCCGCCCTGCTCACGCTGCCATCTTCCCAGAAGTCCTCCAATCTCTTTATTTTTCTACTAATGGAATGGTTTACATGATTAACTTTTTTGGGTCATTTTCATTGATTCAGTGAGTATGCATCAATTGTCTGACTTGTGCTAGGCATTGTTTTATTTAAAAAATGTTTAATATTGAGGTACTTACAACAAAATGCACAAGTCTTAGTGTACAGCTTGATAGATTTTGACATGTACTCATGTAACCTTTGCTCAGATCAAGATATCAAACAATCTCATTAATTTTTTCCCCCTTCACGTATTTCACTCATCCCTCACATCCCCTCCCCTATGGCAATCACCTTCTTCTTAAAACACTTCCTTCACTTGTTTTTGGGACACCACATTGCTCTGGATTTTCTCATATTTCTTAGTTTTCTTTTCAGTTCTTTCTTGGCTTCTTAATTTCTTAATATGAGAGTGCTCCAGGGCTTAGTCTTGTCCTCTTCTCTACTTTTGCCTTTGGTAATCTCAGCTAATCTCATAGCTTTAAATGCCATCTGTTAACCCTCAGATTTTTATCTACAGTTCAAACCTCTCCCCTAAACCAGAACTTGTACATCCAGCTGCCTGTTTAATATCTCCACTTGGATATCTAATACATATTTCAAACTTTAAGCTATAAAATCTGAATTTTTGATCTCCACCCTCCTGAAACCTGCTTGTCCTTCATTTTTTCCAGTTGTTCAGGTCACAAGCCTTGAAATCATTCTTGACTTCCCTCTTTCTCTAACACCTCCAATCTATGAGCAAATCCCATGCTACATTGAAAATAAGTGCACAATATGACCACTTCTGATCACCCCCATTGCTGTCACCTCGGTTCAAGCTACCATTACCTCTTGTCTGGACTGCTGAAATAGCCTCCTAACTTATCTATACTTATACCTATTGTTAGATTCTCCCTCCTACTTATTGCAGTAATCAGAGCAATCCTTTTAAGAGATAAGTCAATCATCTCATCCCTTTTCTGAGACCCTCCCATGGCTCCCTAGACATGACTCAAACAAGAGCAGAGGTCAAAGTCCTTATCCTCTGTCTGAAATGCTCTTTCTTTAGGTACCAGTATGGCCTATTCTCTCACTTCCTTCAAGTGCTTCTCAAGTGTTATCTTTTCAAGTGTCACCTTCTCTCCAAGCCTTTTCTGACTCTTCTATTTTAAATTGTAACCCTCTAGATATCTCTATATGCCTTTGCAGGTTATTTTTTTTCATAGTACTTACCTCCTACATATACCATATAATATTCGTATTTATCTTGTTCACTATCTGTCTTCATTATCCACTCTGCACAAAAAGTGTAAGCTCAATGAGAGTGTGGACTTTTGTCTTTTCATTCACTGCTGCATTTCCTGTACCTGGAACAGTATATGTATGATATGTTGTAAATACCCTGTGTATAAGTAAATGAATATATCACCTAACTCAGGGTGTAGTGTTCCGGTACTATTGACATTGGCCATTTCAATTTTTATAGGCTGGAGTCTTAAAGTTTTATTTTAAATTTGCATTGTTTTAAATTTCATTATATCTTACAGTCAACTTACCTGTTCTTGTACCTATTGTTAGATTCTGGTTGCTAGGATAATGGACCAAAATTAACAAAAAAATAGAATGTAATTTTGTTACATTTTATCTGGTTTAATAAATCACCATTCAGTATATTGTAAAAGGTATTTAAAATGAGCTGCAAAAATACATAAAAGTGAGACAATCAAGTCAAGGGAAAATACAGATAGGAAAAATAAAATGGAGCTAGAGGTGAGGTTAACAAAAAACACAATCTGTAAAGTCCTGTTCATTTGCTAGGGGTGGACCAAACATTTGGCTCCAAGCTCTCTAGGAGCCATTGCAAAAAGAGAGACAAGAAGTGCATGATCCATTGATGCCATTCCTTGAGAGCAATGTTCTCTTTTGAGAGCCATTGTTCTTTCCTCCACCAGTAGATGGCAAGCATTCCATGTGATTAGATTATAAGGAAGCCCATCAATGCTGGCTTCTAAACTGTGCCTAATATTAATTTTAGCAACCATTCTTTCTGAATTACATATCTGGCTAGTTACAGTCTCCATTTAGTTCTTAGTGGAGCTTTGTGGAGGAGTTGTTACTATCTCCACTTTAGAGATAAGGAGAGGAGCTCAGAAGTTATCTCTTGCCCAAGCCTGCATTCCAGACTATCTCTCTGATTTCAGAGTCTCTGCCTTTTCTATTACACCACACTGTCAAACTGCCGTCCCTTGGAGAGCCTAAGACAGTCTCTCTTTTTTCTAACTGGTGAAACTCTTGGGAGGCTCTCTTTGACTGAAGGGCTTTCTTAGTGCCATGGCCACAAAATGCAGGAGGAGTCAGGGACTAATATGGGTTCTTACACTAAGTAGGTGTTTCAGAAAAGGCAAACTACTTAATCTGCATGCCTCAATTTACTCATCTGTCAAATGGGAGTGATAAAATCTGCTCCATTTAACTCGGAAGGTGGCATCAGGATAGAGGGGTTAAAAAGATGTGAATAGGCTCTGCAAAGTAGAAAACACTGTAAGAATGATGTACTAAACCCAGCATTTATCTAAAGCCTACTATGAGCTGAGCACTGTAGTAATGCTATCACATTTGAGTAAGGCAATCCTACTCAAAGTGTGGTCCATGAACCAGTGCCAGTCCACAGATTGTTTCTTGCTGGTCCATGATAAGAACTGATGACAGATAGTAGCTGCATTTATCGTGGCGAGCATTTTGTAAGGTATATAATTGTTGAATCACTATGTTGAATCACCTGAAACCAATGTAATATTGTATACCAACTGTACTTCAATAAAAAAATAAATTAAGAGTATATGTTTTGAAACCTTAACAATTTGACAGAGCAATTTTATGTCTGTTGCACATAATCATAAAAGAATTGGGCTTGTATTTTGTATGTTTTTGTTTTATTTCATTTTTCTAGTAATTTATTTATATTGTGTTTCATAAAAGTGTTGGTACACAATGAATATGGGGGAAAATGGTCCTTCCCCACAAATGGTTTGAAAAGCACTTCTGTGATAAATAGGAAGGCAGTATAGGACATGGACCGTGCCCTCAAGGGGTTCTCATTCTAGTGGGTGAAAAGGTATCACAGTGGTTCTGAGAAATGAATGCCACTATTTCATGTGCTTCAACTCCTTCATGGAACAGAGGGCTATACAGAGCTGTATGGACTTACAGATTAGAGACCTGCAAATTCTCAAAACCACTCCCTAAAGAAACTTTCATATTTGCCCCCTTAGAATACTCACAGCTCTGATCTAAATAGACTCAGACTTCTCTCAAATGGAAAGCAATCTGATAGGGGATTTTTAAAAAGTGAAATTTCTTATGAAAACCATCTGTCAAAAATTATGCTGAGCCCAATTTAAGAACTATAAAGACTGGGTTTTTGCAAATCATAGACGTTCTAGTATATGCTCACAGGTTAATGAGGTCTTTCTTTAGCAGGCATTAAGGCAGTAAGCTACCCAACTGGCTCTTTAATCTAAATGCTATCTCTGACAGGCTATTATATTTTTTCAATATTATTTTTTAAGATACATAATTGAATAGGTAAAATACTTCCATGGCATGAAATTGAGAAAGTACACAGCTCTACATCTTTCTTTTTTCATACAATTTTACATGTAAGTACATAAAGAGCTTTCTCATTGGGTAGATGTACCATTATTTATTTGATCAGTCCTCTATTGATGGACATCGGATTGTTTCTCATTTTTTGTTATTACAAATAATACTATGTGAATAACCTTGTACAAACAACAGTTTATACCTATGCAAATATAACTGGAGGAGAAATGGAATTTTGGGATAAAAATTTCATGTATTTGTAATTTTTATACTTATTGCAAAATTGCCCTCAATTGACTAATTGCACTCCCACCAGCAATTTATGAGACTCCGCCCTTCAGCTTTGTCAACATGATGTATTATCAGTATTTTTATATATTACCGATGGTATCACACTAGTGTTTCTCCAGTCAGGGGGTTAACTACTATTATTGGTATAGAAGCAATTTGTTAATTTTGATACTCAGCTGTCCAGGTACAGGGAAATTACAACTGATCTAGGTCCCTCTATTTTCAGAATTCCTAACCTACTGTCTCAAGAGATCTCCTGAGCTAGAGAACTTTGTTCACTTCCTTTTATTCTTCCCATTTCTCTAGAACTATCCCAGGCATTTCTTGGGCACCCAAGATATTTTATTTTAAAACTAGTATCTAGGGGTTAACATCGTGCCTGGAACTATAGTAAGGACTTAAATAAAATGTAGAACAAATACATGAGAACAATACTAGAAAATCCATTTACTATTTACATGGCTATGTAGTCATGTAATCTCTTTCAGTATGTATTTGCAATGATGATTTCAGAACTAAAGATAAAGCTACTTTAGACAGGACAGTATAGGTGCCACCATGATCCATTGCTCTGGAAGTTTTCCTTTTGCAAAATTAACTCTAAAGTGTTACCTTTTATTATAGAGAGAAATTCACTATTTTATTCTTTCTTTATAGTTAACACTTAAGATAACATTGTGTTTACTCTTTGCTTTGTAAGCTCTGAAATGACTTTTTTTAAATTTTGGTATTAGAAATCTACAATTACATGTGCAACATTATGGTTACTAGACTCCCCACATCATCAAGTCCTCCCCACATAACCATTACAGTCACTGTCCATCAGCATAGTGAGATGCTACAGAATCACTACTTGTCTTCTCTGAGTTGTACAGCCCTCACCGTGCCCCACCACCACATTACGTCTGCTAATCGTAATGCCCCTTTTTCCCATTATCCCTCCCTTCCCACCCATCCTCCCCAGTCCCTTTCCCTTTGGTAACTGTTAGTCCATTCTTGGGTTCTGTGAGTCTGCTGCTGTTTTTTTCTTTCAGTTTTTTTCTTTGCTCTTATGCTCCTCATATGAGTGAAATCATTTGATACTTGTCTTCTTCCACTGGGCTTATTTCACTGAGCATAATACCTTCTAGCTCCGTCCATGTTGTTGCAAATGGTAGGATTTGTTTTCTTCTTATGGCTGACTAATATTCCATTGTGTATATGTACCACATCTTCTTTATCCATTCATCTACTGATGGACACTTAGGTTGCTTCCATTTCTTGGCTATTGTGAATAGTGCTGCGATAAACATAGGGGTGCATATGTCTTTTTCAAACTGGGCTGCTGCATTCTTAGGGTAAATTCCTAGGAGTGGGATTCCTGGGTCAAATGGTATTTCTATTTTGAGTTTTTTGAGGAACCTCCATATTGCTACCCACAATGGTTGAACTAATTTGCATTCCCACGAGTAGTGTAGGAGGGTTCCCCTTTCTCCACATCCCCGCCAACATTTGTTGCTGTTTGTCTTTTGGATGTTGAACATCCTAACTGGTGTGAGGTGATATCTCATTGTGGTTTAATTTGCATTTCTCTGATGATTGGCGATGTGGAGCATCTTTTCATGTGCCTGTTGGCCATCTGAATTTCTTCTTTGGAGAAGTGTCTGTTCAGCTCCTCTGCCCATTTTTTAATTGGCTTATTTGCTTTTGTTTGTTGAGGTGTGTGAGCTCTTTATATAATTTGGATGACAACCCCTTATCGGATTTGTCATTTATGAATATATTCTCCCATACCGTAGGGTGTCTTTTTGTTCTACTGATGGTGTCCTTTGCTGTACAGAAGCTTTCCAGCTTGATATAGTCCCACTTGTACATTTTTGCTTTTGTTTCTCTTGCCCAGGGAGATATGTTCATAAAGAAGTTGCTCATGTTTATGTCCAAGAGATTTTTGCCATGTATTTTTCTAAGAGTTTTATGGTTTCATGACTTACATTCAGGTCTTTGATCCATTTTGAGTTTACTTTTGTGTGTGGGGTTAGACAGTAATCCAGTTTCATTCTCTTACATGGAGCTGTCCAGTTTTGCCAACACCAGCTGTTGAAGAGGCTGTCATTTCCCCATTGTATATCCTTGGCTCCTTTATCATATATTAATTGACCATATATGCTTGGGTTTATATCTGGGCTCTCTATTCTGTTCTACCAGTCTATGGGTCTGTTCTTGTGCCAGTACCAAATTGTCTTGATTACTGTAGCTTTGTAGTAGAGCTTGAAGTCAGGGAGCGTAATTTCCCCTGCTTTATTCTTCCTTCTCAGGATTGCTTTGGCTATTCAGGGTCTTTTTTGGTTCCATATGAATTTTAGAATTATTTGTTCCAGTTAATTGAAGAAAGCTGTTGATATTTTGATAGGGATTTCATTGAATCTGTAGATTGCTTTAGTTAGTATAGCCATTTTGACAATATTTATTCTTCCTAGCCAAGAGCATGGGATGAATTTCCATTTGTTAGTGTCCTCTTTAATTTCCCTTAGGAGTGTCTTGTAGTTTTCAGGGTATAGGTCTTTCACTTCCTTTGTTAGGTTAATTCCTAGGTATTTTATTCATTTGGATGCGATTGTGAATGGAAGTGTTTTCCTGATTTCACTTGCTGCTAGTTCATCATTAGTGTTTAGGAATGCAACAGATTTCTGTGTATTAATTTTGTATTCCACAACTTTGCTGAATTCAGATATTAGATGTAGTCGTTTTGGAGTGGAGTCTTTAGGGTTTTTTATGTACAATATCATGTCATCTGCAAACAAGGACAGTTTGAGTTCTTCCTTGCCAATCTGGATGCCTTTTATTTCTTTGTGTTGTCTGATTGTCGTGGCTAGGGCCTCCAGAACTATGCTGAATAAAAGTGGGGAGAGTGGGCATCCTTGTCTTGTTCCCGATCTTAGATGAAAAGCTTTCAGCTTCTCGCTGTTAAGTATAATGTTGGCTGTGGGTTTGTCATATATGGCTTTTATTGTGTTGAGGTACTTGCCCTCTATACCCATTTTGTTGAGAGTTTTTATCATGAATGGATGTTGAATTTTGTCAAATGCTTTTTCAGCATCTATGGAGATGATCATGTGGTTTTTGTCTTTCTTTTTGTTGATGTAATGGATGATGTTGATGGATTTTCGAATGTTCTACCATCCTTGCATCCCTGGGAGGAATCCTACTTGATCATGATCGATGATCTTTTTGATATATTTTTGAATTTGGTTTGCTAATATTTTGTTGAGTATTTTTACATCTATGTTCATCAGGGATATTGATCTGTAATTTTCTTCTTCTGTGGTGTCTTTGCCTGGTTTTGGTATTAGAGTGATGTTGGCCTCATAGAATGAGTTTGGGAGTATTCCCTCCTCTTCTACTTTTTGGAAAACTTTAATGAGGATGGGTATTAGGTCTTCACTAAATCTGTGATAAAATTCAGCCGTGAAACCATGTGGTCCAGGAGTTTTGTTCTTAGGTACTTTTTTGATTACCAATTCAATTTCTTTGCTGGTAATTGGTCTATTCAGATTTTCTGTTTCTTCCTGGGTCAGCCTTGGAAGGTTGTATTTTTCTATAAAGTTGTCCATTTCTTTTAGGGTATCCAGTTTGTTAGCATGTATTTTTTCATAGTATTCTCTTATAATTATTTGTATTTCTGTGGTGTCCATAGTGATTTTTACTTTCTCATTTCTGATTCTGTTTATGTGTGTAGAGTCTCTTTTTTTCTTGATACGTCCAGCTAGGGGTTTATCTATTTTGTTTATTTTCTCAAAGAACCAGCTCTTACTTTCATTGATTCTTTCTATTGTTTTATTCTTTTCAATTTTTTTTTATTTCTGCTTTAATCTTTATTATGTCCCTCCTTCTACTGACTTTGGGCCTCATTTGTTCTTCCTTTTCTAGTTTCATTAATTGTGAGTTTAGACTGTTCATTGGGGATTGTTCTTCTTTCCTCAGGTAGGCCTGTATTGCAATATATTTCCCTCTCAGCACGGCCTTTGCTGCGTCCCACAGGTTTTGTGGTGTTGAATTGTTTTCATTTGTCTCCATATATTGCTTGACCTCTGTTTTTATTTGATCATTATCCATTGATTATTTAGGAGCATGTTATTAAGCCTCCATGTGTTTGTGGGCTTTTTCGTTTTCTTTGTGTAATTTATTTCTAGTTTCATACCTTTTTGATCTGAGAACCTGGTTGGGACAATTTCAGTCTGTTGAAATGACTTTTGACCTAAAGTTTGTTGACCACCATAGGGGGTGAATTGGGAATTTTTTTCCAAAAATTTCCAAGGAAGGAGATCAGGGAACTCATTTATGTTGATCTGTTTATACTCTTTTGGCCAGATTCATTTGTGACCATGTGCTCACACTTGTGGGACACTAGGCTAAGGTTCTCATGGGGAAGAGAACAGAGTTAAAATAATCTATAACTCTTGATTAGATTATTAACTTTGCCTCATTGGTGCCACGTTCTAACCATTGCACTTGGGAAGGTATTGTACAGTCATTTATTATTCACCATATAAATATCTCCTGCAAAACTTATAGATCCAAAGGCTGAAGGAGATGTCATCATCATCATTATCAATTCTAGTTAACATTTATTGAGAGTTTTAATCATTTTTATTTTACATTTATTAGCACACTTTATTGTTTTATCCTTTTTTTCCATTTTTCAAATAAGAAAACTGAAGGAGACTGAAATCAGATAACTTGAATGAAGTGACACACATAGTAAGTGTCCCAGTCTGGTTGGTTCTGAGCCCAGACAGTCTGGCTCCAGAGTCCACTGTTATAACTATATTGTTTTGCAATTCGCAAAAGGTAAAATACTCTTTAGAAATGTACTCTTAAGGTCCCCAACAGGAGCCCTCCAAACAGTCAGTGGTCAGTGGTGACACTAAGTGGTAATCTGGGTGTAGTGAAACCTTCTCATCTTCCATTAATCACTCGTGCCCAAAACTTTTCCAAATTGACACATATTCTAAGAAAAGCCAATATGCTTTCTCTATAGTGATAACTTCATGACAAGTCTGCTTCCAACCTATTGCCATCCTTCAACTCCTCTTTTTCTTGTCTCAGAGGAAGAGGCATCTTTTCCAAGGTTACCTTGTTTTTTGCATCTCATTTCTCTATTTCCCACATATTTTACTCCATTATTTATCCCCTCCTTTTCTTGCCTCTTCAATTTCCATCTCACCGGTGGCTCTTCCTGCTCAATCTGCAAATAAGCTATGGTTTCTTCTATCCTGAAATCACAAAAACAAGCACACTAACCTCTTTTCTTGAACAATCACTTCTGATTCACCTTATGGAAGAGCTCCAATAAAGGGATCCCCTTGCTCAACAGCCTTAATTTTTCTTCACTTTATGAATTGAGTATAAATCTCAGTTCAAAATTCAGGATGCTCCAGAACTGGGCCTCAGTTTGCTTTCTGGTTATATCTCCTACAACTTCCCTTTCCTACCCTAAGCTTTAACCACACAGGACTACTCACAGGTCTTTGTATGTCATTTCCTTTGCACAAGATGTTACCTCCACTTGGATTTACCTTTATCAGAGGACTCTGTGTAAACTTCCCTGGATTCTTTCTAGTTACTTGTGGCTATCTCCCTCCCACCTATACATGCCTGAAGGCAGGGACTAAATGTTACCATTGAGACAGTAAAAATTTGCTTGAACTGAGAAAGCAAAAATCAGCCCATTCATTGGACTGGAATAACAGACACAGATAAAGCCAGCTGCAAGTTTAACAAGAAACAATATTTTTCTAAAGACACAGTGCAGCTGTAGAGTGATAACAACCCCCTTTATTTGAGTGACCACCACCACTTTTTTATTCCCTGAGAAACTTTTTTTCTCTACTATCATAGACTATTAGGTACTTTGCTGCTTGAAATCATATCAGTGAGAATAAAATATCCCAAATTTGTCTGGAGGACATAAATTTCTCAGACACAGAGAAGCAGCCTCGATTTCCAATCCAGGTGTAGAGGTTCAGATAAGGGTATCTGGATACAACATTCCACATCTATCTTTACTTTGTGGTTCCCAAGGAAACAAGATTCTGGGTTCACTTTGCAGTGTAGTCCTTATGTTGGCCCCTCCACACAGCCTTGATTTGAGCTTACCAAAACAACGCTTTATTTATAATTTACCTAAACTCTACCCTTCCCTCAAATCGTATAGTGCCTTTTTTTCTTTGTTTGGTGAGACGCCCCACGGTTTACCTGGTGTGCAGTCTTCCTTATTGCAATAGGTCAAAAAGCCTGACTTTTCAGATTACAGATTTGTTCTTGGTGGCCTTACCCTGACTGGGCTAAGATACAGGTTCTATATTCTTAGCTACTTAGCTTGTCCAAAGTAGGAATTCAAAAATTGTTCACTAAGGTAGACTAGGAATTAGAATACTGGGGTTCTAGTTAGATTACGTGGATTGAGTATATGGATTCTAGTTTCATTTCTGCTAATAACTAATGAGCAGAATCATCTTAAGTAAGTTAACCTGCCCCATTGGCCTGTTTTCTCGTAAGACGAGGGGCTGTTTCTTCCAATCCCAGGGCAAGGACTTCAACATCAGGTAGACCTGGGACTGAATATCGGTTCTCCCACTTACTAAGACCTGTGATTTTTGCTTTTCTGAGCCTCCGTTTTGTAATTATTAAAGTAGAGATAATACTGAACACTGCCGTATAGATTTTCTAGTGTTGCAGTGAGGCTCAAGGTGGCCATTAAAGCACTGCTACATGCCTACTTGTATTATGTGAGCTCGGACAAATTATTAACCTTTCTGTGCCTGTGTTTCCTCTATAAAAGTGAAGAAACAGTATACGCACCGCAAGGAGGTAATTGTGGGCATTAAATGAGATGAAAAAAGTAGAGAGCTTGGAACTGTCTGGCACGTAATTAGAGGCTTAAAATATGTGAGCTAATGTAGTTAGTATTAGATATCTACTACTAACTATTCTGTGGGCCAGAATCTCAGGATGAACAGTTTCATTCTAAGGACAAAACCCAAAACCTGTACGGTGGGCCTGAAACACAAAAATGAAGCATTTGTTTTCCCAGAACAATTAACGCTCCCAGAACTGGGTTAGGACCCGCCCATTCCTTATTAAATATGGCAGCGCGCAGGGCGACCTACTGCGCTTGCGCCCGCGGAAACCCCTCCCACGCCTCCTTCACCGCGGTTTCCTACGCCCTGTCGCCTTCCCGGCCCAAGTCACCCTAGCCCCGGCTCAGCCGAGGTGCCGGGAGAGGGCTGGCCAGGGCGCGCACGCGCGGACGTAAGCTGTGCTTGGCCGATACTTGCTAGGCGCCTGTCACATGAGCCTCGCACCCGCACCTCTCCCCCTCCCTGCTGGGCTGTGAATGAAGCTCTGCCGGCTACGTGGGGCACTAGCTCAACTTGGTGTCTGGACGCCAGAGCCGACTGAGCGCTCGGCCGGCCGACGGCGGACTCGGGCTCCGCCGCTCCTGACCTCGGCGACAGGTAAAGACAGATGGGCTGTCTGTTTCCTAACAGGTCCTATGCGGGCCGCCGGTTCCCGGCCCACCTCCGGAGCACCCCCTGGGCGCAGCGACACAAGGGAAGCGCTCCCCGCTGGCTCGGCCCCCCAGAGATGGGGGGTACCCTTGCCCGGCCGCCACCGCCTAGCACTCGGAGGAGTCAGACCGGCTACTTCTGGCCAGTGTAGGGCAGCATCTTCCCCGGAGCCCAGCCCTGTTCCCCGAGCAAGGGTCCCTGCACTGTCCCAGCGAAGTTTTCTCGCGGAGTGGCGCCAAGCCCGCCCCTCTTTTGAATGGGGGAGGTTAGCTGCAGGCGTCCCCTTCCCAAGACTGGGGCAGTGTGACTCTGGCTGGCAAAGCTTTGTCGAGGCCCCGTTCTTCTCCCTCCTGGTCTGTACTCGCAGGTTCCTGTGGTTCTCAGCGAATAGAAGTCCAAACTCGGAAAAGTAATTGCGAGTTTTCCTTTCCTACTTAATGCGGGTAGCTGTTTCTCTCCAGTTTCCAGGCTTGCCCTTGAGCGCCTTCACCTCGAAGGGGAGAGCTTTACCTTTGCACTGATGCGCGTTTGCCTTTATTACTATTTCAGAGCAAATCAGTTTCCTGGAGTGCCAAGTGAAGTTGTTCATGTGCCCCTGTGATAACGTCAGTGTAAGGTACCCTAAATAAGTGAGAGAAATCCAGAAGTGTGGAGCATAAAAAGCCGGTAAGAATCTGCTTTACATAGACGTCATATATTTATTAGCAACTGCCAGGGTTTGACTTCAGAGATGTTACATTTCGCCTGGTCCCACCAGGCGCGGGTCGGTACTTTTTAACTGCACGCGAAATAAGGGGAAAAAAAGGCAAACCAAAACAAACTGTCACAGGTTCCAGATATGTCATCAGAGTGCTTTTTTCCTGGTGAATTCACCCTGGGACTTTGTGAATTCCTAGTTTTCTTGGACTCGCGAACCGTTCCTTAACCAAAGCATTGTTTTTTCTCTGTTGATGTTTTTGGGACTAGTGGACGCATACATATTTTTGTTCTTAAAAAAAAAAGTCATTAAAGAAGGCCAAAATGACGACTCTCAAGTTGGTGTTAAGTCTTCAGTATGTGCGCATTAGTGCTTTCACTTTGCTGGTGGAGGTGTTGCTTCTATAAAAGCTATGGAAACAGCAATCCATTTTGATGTTCACCAGGTCGAAAGAGTGAGGACTTTTTCTTAGAAAAATCGGATTGGCTTGTATGCTAAATAAGGAAGATCAATTTATTAAGAACTTTTAAATAGACCAAGCACAGTGTTTGCTATACTAAAGCTCTGAATCAAACGAAGTAGACCTTTCATTTATTTTTCTTCCATTCCTAGCTCCTTTCCTATCCTTGCCATAGTATTGTCCTAAGACTGAATGTGATGTTTTAAATGTAGGAATTAGCTGAATTAATTTGGTTCTGTTCTGTTTTTATTTTTCTTTGGTTCTTCTTTCACCTGATTATAAAAGCAATCTATGCTCCCTATAGGGCATTGGCAAAGTTTGGGAAGGTAGGATGAAGTGAAGAGGAAGAACTATGACCAAAAGGGCATAGCTCTTAACTTTTCATTATGCGTCCTTTCTCTATTTTCAAACATGAGGTATGCACAAGATTTGCTCTCCTTTCTACTAATTTTTAAATGTAAAGTTGGGTGTTTGGGCAGTTGGGGAGGGCACTAGATATTGTGCTCTTTTTCATTCCCCGAAAAGTGGACTTAATGATAGGAAAGACACACTTGACAGTTATCTCATTCAACCACCCATCCTTTGAGATTCCGAAGCCCAATTACTGAAGATCCAGTGATTCATGCAGAATTGAACAGCACTCAGCAGCAATATTAACTGACTCTAGATCTCCCCATTTTATCTTTCTTCAGGGGTACCATGCTGGGGGGGAAAACTTGACACTGTGTGCATATCTTTGAAAGAGAAGTTCAGATTGGGAAAGGAGATAATTTTCAAGGATTTGAAAATTTTCTTTTCATTTAGTTATTCATTTTTCTGTTTACATTTTTAGGGTCGGGATTTGAGCATCTCACAGAAAGTAAGACCACACATCTCACAGAAAGTAATATTTGAGCATCTGACAGAAAGTAAGATCACACATCTCACAGAAAGTAAGATCACAGCTGCTGTTACCTCTATATCCCAGTCAAGCGCCCCTACAAACTGGGCAACTCTGGGAGACTCTGAGCCTGAGACCCCAAGGTGGTGAAGGATAGGATCAAGATGGCCATGTGGCAGGGTAAGAAATTAGCACTTATTCCTGTAGCTGCCTTTTCTTCCTTTTCTATCCTCCATCCCAACCTAAACCCCCAAGCCAGTGGCAGGCAGCCAGCTGTTTCATTAATTTAATCCTTTGTCTCTACAAGGACAAAATATATTAGTTGAAAAGAAGTTGCTCCTTTCTAGAAGTTCAAATTATTTTATAGAAGTTGTGTGTGTGTATGTGTGGGGAGTAGCAGGAAAATGTAGTGCCAGAAGCATTTTCAAAGAACTCTCTTCATTAGAACATGTGCTTTGTGGGGGTTATATGGGAGGAAACAGGATATTTTTTCATATTTGGTTTCTCACTTGTTTCCAGCAAATTTCTATCATAAGGTTCTCAAAGGTGAGGGAGACAGATGTCAGCACCTTCCTGGCTTCCTCTTCTCAATAAAGACTTTGAAGCATATTTAATGTTATAATTTTTATATTTGTTGAAAGAAGGCAAATGCCTCTTTAAATACTATGAACTACCTGAGAGCAAAGCTCAACCATCTCTTGCCTGATGGATTATACCTCTTGTGAACCTGTGAATTCTTATCACATACAAAGTTTTTTATTTGTGGTGGGGTTGAAGATGGTGCCTTATGGGAGAGTATCAGAATCTCCAGGGGTGGGTGGGATTTTTATGTTTACCAAAAGGGAGTGTGGGCTTAAGAAATGATAGGCAAACACTACCCAGATTGGTCTGTGACCCACAAAAGGTTAAGGACCACTGAGATGAAGCAGAATGAAAGAACTCAAATATCTATAAATATTCAACAGGTAGGTTTGTTGGTGACCTTTCTTTTCAAATTGTCTCCTGTTGGTTATGGCTTCAAGTGTGTAGGCACACAAATGTAACAAGTATTTTAGATGTATGAGGTTTGTCAATTTAAAGAGGATTTGTTGAAGTAGGATTTGGCCTGTATGCCTGCTTTGACTCACACAATGGGCATTTATTAGGAGCAGTCTGGATATTCTTGTTTAAATCCTGATGGTGGTTCATCCAATAACTAGAATACAGAGACAAATAAGACACAGGACCCTAGAGGGTTCCTTGTCTTATGGGAAAGACAGACATAAACAAATCATTGTGTTAGGTTGAATAAGTATTATAACAGGGAGAAGTGCAAAGTGCCATGGAAGCCCAGAGAACAGGGTAATGAACTCTTGAGTTTTGAGCTGGTGTAAAAAAAAAAAAGAGTGGGAGTTTGCTAGATGGGCAAATGAGAGAATTGCATTCTGGGCAGACAGAGAAGCACTGTTTGGGAACTTCCAAGTTGCTCTATTTGCCTCGTGTGAGATGTGTGGGGCGTGACCCCAGATCAAGTAGGGAAGGTAGTCGGAGGCCAGGTAATAAAGAACCTTGTATGTTCCAGGAAGGATTTTACACTTTATCCGGAAGACAAAGATTTTAAACAGGGAAGTAACAATCAGATTTTGTTTTAGAAAGATTACTTTGGCAGCGGTGTTGAGGTGAGGCTGGAGCTGGAGAGAAGGAAAGCCAAGAGCCAGTTGGGAAGTTTCTGGTATAGGGGTTTAGGGATGAGATGGTGAGGGTCTGAGCAAAAGCAGGGGCAGCAAGGGTAAAACAGCAGGATGAATTCCAGAAATGTTCTGTGACTGGATGTGGGGGGAACTGAGCCTAGAATGCAACCCAGTTTGGGTGCCTGCAGCCGGTGGTGCCAATCACTGAAATGGGGAATATGGGAGGAGGTGAGAAGGACATGGGGATGGTGGGAAGTTACTGTACCCAGTTTGGTTTGAGACACCTGTGGGCTGTCATGTCAGGTAGATGATTAAAAGTATGGAACTGGAGTGTGTGCAGGTGGGGATCTAGAGTTTTGTTCCTAATGATGCATAAAGAGTGTGTGTTATTTTTTTCTCTTTCTGTTTAATGGAGATGTCATTAGTAGTTAATGATTTATTTGTTTTATAATAAAAACATTTTAATGGATAACCATTCTTAACACAATGTCCTGTTTTTTTAATAACTAATTCATTTTGCTATCTCAGGCTTTGAATCTGACCTGCTTAAAATTATGTTGCAGTAAACTTAATTTTTCTAGAACTACTGAAGGGGGGAGTATTCCATATAAGTAACTGTAACTTAATCCTTGTGCAACCTCTGAAATGACAAGCATAGTACAATGGTTGTTTGGGTGGCAGTATGGTAGTAATTAAAAATATGGGTCTGGGTTCAACTCTATTGATTCCATCACTTGGTAGCTGTGAGACCTTGGGCAAGTCCCTTAACCTGTGTATCAGTTTCCTCCTTTGTAAAATGGGGATAATAATAGAACTCACCTTATAGAGTTGTTCTGAAGAATAAGTTAATATATGTAAAGCACTTGGAACATAGCATCATATGTGTGTGCCATTATTATTGATAGTAAGACATTTAGAATATTGTTTAGCACATAAGTGCTCAGTAAAATTTAGCAATAACTGTTGCTGCTTCTATGACTATTACTACTGCTACTACTACTACTGCTATTATTATCACTATTATTTTGCTACAACCTGGGGTGAGACTAGGACCCTGTTCTGTGGAGGTAATTTCAAGTTATCCTTGGAAGCCCTGCCCTGTGGTAGTCTGTTTGGGTCCTTAGGTAGAGGTTTAAATCTGAAGAGATACTTAGAAAACATCTAGCCCAACTCCTAGAGGTTAAGTGACATGCCCATGCTCAAACAGGTTGACAGTAGTGACAGGACTAATACCCAGCTCTCCTGATTCCCTATTCCAGTTTTCTTCCCATGGGCTCATGGAAGAGGGAATGTGTGGGTCTATCCTCAGCTCAAGGAAGGTCTGAGTCACACTCTAGAGCTAGCTGAGGAACTCTAACAGCTAGATGAAGCCAAGTCTGCTTAGTTTCTCAGTAAACACTGTCTAGTTCCCCCACGGAGAATTTGATCAGAATTCATATACTGCTTAAACATGGCCAACATCATTATTTTGATTTCATTTGATACAGCTCTCTAATACATTTCCTGGCCATTTTAAGCACCATGTACTGGGCTTAATTTAATATTTTTGCTAACTGAAGGTCATTATTAATAACATAAATTTTATTGCTGTAATGGTCAAGAAAATATTGATGAGAAGACTAGCTAGTTTGGGGTGGGATGAAGTTGGAGACTTGTGTTGTTAGGTGTTACTTATTTATTCAGTTAACATTTATTAAGCACCAGGCACTCTGCTGAGCCCTAGAGATGTGCTGGTCAGTGCAACAGGTATGGTCTCTGCTGTCATGTGCTTCCCAACTAGGAAAAGGTAGCATTTCAAATTCATGAAATGACTCAACAAATGTGCTGAAGTGATTTGGAAAAATATGACACCAACATAAATTTAGAAGGATTAAAATAGTTTTTATTAGTAAAGAAAGGGGTGCATTGGAGTTGCCCTTGGTGCTTTAAAAAATATTCCTGCTCAGGTCTCATTCCCCCAAATTGTGATTCAGTATAAAGACCTGAGCATTTAAAGGAGCTCTTTAAGAAATTCTGATGTGCAATCCTGTTTGGGAACTGCTGCATTAAAGAACTGAAAGTTTAAAAAAAAGAGATGATAAAGGAACTCAGAAATATAGGAGAATATATAACTTGGGGTAGGGAAGATATTTGTATGCATAACATCAAAGGTAAACTAATCAAGAAAAATATGAATATGATCAACTCTACGAAAATTTAAAATATCTCTACAAAACCATAAATAAAGTCACTGAGAAAACTAGAGGTAACTGCAACAAGACTCATTACCCTTATTAAACAAAGACTTACAGAGCGATAAGCAAAACAATTATTTTCCTAGAAAAATGTGCAAAGGATGAAAATAGGAAAATACATAAAAGAAGAAATCCAAATGTCCAACAACATGAAAAAATGTTCTATCTCAGTAGTAGTCAAGAAAAGGAGTATTAAAAGATTTAAAAAGCGTGTTTTCCTTTTGACCCAGCAATCCGTTTTCTTGGAATTTATCCTAAGGAAATAATTAAGGTTGTGCACAAAGATGTATCAATAAAGATATTAATTGCAGCATATTCTATAGTGGGAGAAATGAATACCACTTGCATTCTGATATAGTGATACAATGGAATACTGTAGTTACCAAAAACGATAATGTAGAGTTCTATTTATCAACATGGTTCACGATGTGATGTTAAATGGGAAATGGGTGGTGGTGGGGGAAGCAGATCCCAATTTATCAATAGTTAAAAGTCTGGGCTCTGGGCTTACAGCTGGACTGAAATCCCAGCTTTATCAGCTGGGTGATGTTGGGAAATTACCTGAGTGTTCCTCAACTTCCACGTCAGTAAAAGAGGAATAAAATAGCAGCGGACCTAATAGTTCCCAACTTGTAACACCCACTGGGATTACCAGGGGACCTCTTAAACCCTCCCAAACCCAGACCTCACCCAGCTGTTACTTCTGAATCTCTGAGGATGGGATGCAGCCCTCAGGATTTTTGAAGCCCCTCAGGTGACTCTAATGTGCAGACAAGTTTGGGAATTGCTGAGCTAACACGTAGGGTGGCTGGGAGGATTAAATGAGAAAATCACAGTGTGGTATGTGGTAAGTACTCATTATATGGGAGCTATTATTAGTAACTTATTTTTTATTAATAGCATGATCCTATTTTAATGTATGTGTGTACATGTGTGTATAATATAAAGAAACCTCTGAGGATCGATATACACAAAAGTATTAAAAAAATAAATTATGATTGACTTTATTTTGCTAATTTCTGTCTTCTAATTTTTCTGTAAATAGCATGGATTACTTGTTTATTTTAAAAAGTATAATTTCTGAAGGAAATATCAGATATATACACCCAGCTTTATAGACCCAGTATTTGTAATAGTGAAAAATTGAAGACATAGTTTCCATAGTAGGGGATTATAAGTAAATTATGACAGGTTCACAGAGTAAAATCTCTGGCCATTAAAAATCAAGACTAATGCTGAGAGAAATCTTCATGATACAATGGAAAAGTATGGGATTATCCCATTTCTGTCTTTTTAATTTAAGTGTGGCTTTATGTGTATCTCTGTATGTTTATATGTTATGAATACAACTTGAATGTGACAATAAGTACAGAATGGGAGGAAAGGAACTAAAGTTCTTAAAGTGGCTATCTCCAGGTAATAGGATGCACATATTTTTCCCCTTTTTTATTCTTCCATTTTCCAAATTTTATACAATGACTATGTATTACTTTTACAATAAACAAGTTATTTGAAAATGAGATATAAAATGACAGTGCCACCAAAAAGGAGTGAATTGTGTGGACTTCGGGACAGCTACTTCAGCCACTCTGTGCCCTCCCTACCTCCAAATTAAAAAGAAAAAGAAACCAAGCCCAGAGGATTTGGTTAGAGCAATTTTTTGTTATTAATACTTCCTCAAGTACTCTTGTAATTTTTGGCTGTCTCTCCTGTTGACTCCAAGAACTCTTTTGGGAGTGGAAGTGGGGACAAGGAGATTGTACAAAAATTGGGAAATTACACTTAATCTAATGTGGGGGTTACATAATAAGGTGAGGTAGCAAAACATGTTAGGGTAAACATAAAAATAAGGCAGAGCAAAGTTGTAAGAAAATAGATAGTTGCTGTGAAAAACTCTTCTGTTGACTTCAGATCTACAGGAAGTATATTTCAGCCCTGCAGGTTTTTGTTTTGTTTTGTTTTTGACACATCCCAATGTATTTGTAAACACTTTGGTGATTTAGCTAATGTGTGGGGGCCCTGGGAGCATCTCAGAACAGTCAGTGAATGAGTGACAGAGCTTTGGTGTGAAGTCTGGAGAGCTGTGTGGCTTGAGAATTGGACCACCATCCCCTAGGAAGAGCCATGGGCTCCTGCCTGCTGACCAAAACATGAGTATGTGTGTGACTGTCAAGCAAAGTTCATGTTGTTAGAGCAGGAGTAAAGAAGCACAGTCCCCCTACCGAGCCCCGCTCTTTTTTTCTCTATCTGGCATAGTGTCTCTCGTGTGGCAGGTACAAGAAAAGAGTTCTTCATCTCCTCTGTTTTCCCTCTACAACTCCTCAGCGGGGCAGAATAGGTGGGAGATGGCTACGGGGTAAACAAAAGTCATCTTTCAGAAAGTTTTTGTTTAAGAGCTACCAGCCATTCTTCCCAAGCATATGGTTGTGGAAGGAGCACCGTCTTTGGAATCCAGAATGCCTGGATCTGAACCCAACCCTGCCAGCTGGTGGCCAATTACCTCTAACTCCAAAAACCACAATTGTCTCATCAGGGGTTACGTTGAGTCTCTGGAGATAGACTCCCTCTGTGTCCTTGCCCTGTCACTGCTAGCTATAGGCAAGGTATTTCATCCCTTTGTGCCTCATCTTCTTTATATGTAAAACGGGGTTAATAATAACCATAACTACTTATAGGATTACGGGGAGGATGAAATGAGTTAATACACACATATACAGCCTTTGAACACTGCTTGGCACTTGTTGAGTACTCACAAATGGTGACCTTTACTATTAAGATGTGCAAGAGGATATGGTAATATTTACCTCACATGGTTGTAGATGAGGATGAGAATCACTCAAGTGTGTGCCTATTGGAGCTGTTCTGATTATATTATAATTGCAGCATAAAAAATTGATATACTCTTTTCTTGCTGTTTTTAAATTGGAAAGGATCTTTCAAGGTGATCTATTTCAAAAGCCTCATCTTGTAAAGGAAGAAACTGAAGCCTATGGAGACTCGTTCTGGGGCATACAGCTGTCACGTGGTGCACAGAGCCAGCCAGGACTAAGCCCTGGGCTCCTGACAACCAGTGCTGCCTAGCGCGCTCTCCCTCCCAGTCTGTCTGCCTGTTTAGCCCCTACTGAAGTTACACTGCCTCCCCCACACTTGGCTATTTTATAATTTTCTGCTAAATGTTAGTCTTTCCTTATTATGCTTTATTGCTTACTTTGAAACGTTTAGTCTTTTTTTCCAAAGAACTGTTTTTTCACTGAGGCTCGTAGGGTGTGTTTTTTTCTTCCCGTCGCTGTTAGCATTTAAAAAATAAACTATAGGTTATGTTTTAACCAGAAGTATTATTCAAAGCTTCCTGTTTAATGTAATGCTGTTCTGTGTGTGTCAGGGTGGAGGGATGGGGGACCAGATAGTTTCATTACGGGTGGCAAAAAATTCCATATTCTTCTTATTCTTTCTACCTTCTGTTAATGCCCAGGTATTTAAAGACCTGTGGTCAGACCAAAGAAGCTGTTGAGGAGTTAATAGGATGAGGTAACCCTCTTAGTAATGACATATTTTGATGCTTTTCAACCCAATGCCATTCAGGTGTTAGGTAACATTTTATTGTATTTATTTTAGAATTTCTGCCCTGACTACTTCCATGAAGAGCAACACAGAAATTGAAACATAGAGCAGTTAGAAATAAATATAGGATAGGGAGCATCCAGTGAAAATGAAACAGACATTACCAGGCATGTGAAATACTCTGTGCACTGAGTCTCTTTCTTTTTCCTTTGTTCATTTGGCCACCACATGAAAAGATATGCATACTAACATACGTCATTGACATCTTCTGGCCAAAGTGTTCAGGTGTAGAGAATCTCCACCTCCAGCCCTGGCCCTGGCTGTGCTAAGTCTTCTGGTGGCCAGACGTGTGGCCACCTATGGCTAAGTGACAGATATTCCCAGGTTGAAATCATGGTATTTCCTATTTAGCTTGAGACTGGTGAGAGGCAAGTGGGCAGAGGAATTGCTGCAATCCAAATTCCCAACTCTGTCAAGGCCTCCTTTTCCTTGGGTTCTATACTCTGGTAATTAATAATAATACTACAATCTCTTCTTATATTTTCTATGTTGAATTATTGTACCACCATCCAGCTAGATAGCAAAGCCAAAAGTTTGAGAGGAAGCACACAGTCGTCCTTGTTCTTCCCTACTTGCAGTCCACCTCTGATGGTCTAGATCATTTCAGGAGGTCACATTCCTGGTAAAAGCCTACTTACCTTTCAGCCATCAGCCCTGAGAAGAGTAGTCTCTTCTCTGTAATCTTTCCTGAAACCTCGCCCATCCTCTGGTAAACTTAGCCCTTCCCTTCTTTGTGTCTTCCCCTACTGTATTGTATACCCTTCAAGGGCATTGGCTGTATTTGTTCAGCAATTTAGTTTTTGTGTCTGCTGTGTGCCAAGCACTGCATTGGGTAGGTGCTGGGGTTATAGTAGTTAAACAAAAGTCATGATTCTTGTCCTCCTAAACCTTGCAGTCATGTGGGGGAGTTGGAATGCAGACAATCAAATGCACAAATATTTCATTATAAAGTGTGTGAGTGCTAGGAAGTGAAGTCCTGTGAAGAACAATAATACACGAGATATAACTTATCGGGAAGAGGTGTCTGGAAGGAAGTGATGAGTTCAGACCAAAAAATGAGTAGGAGTTTATCCACGTGGAGAGTTGGGGGAAGAGCATGCCAGGAAGAGGAAATGAGGAGGAAATCCCTAAGGTGGAAAGAACCTGGGTTCTTCCCCAACATGGTCCAGTGTGGCTGGACTATAGTGATGAGATATACGGGCATGGGATGAAAGTGGAAGGGTGGGCAGGGTACTGGTCACACAGGGTTTTGTAGGCTGTGTTACCAAGAATCCTAAGTGCAATACAAAGGCCTTGTGGATAAATTGGATAGGGCAGGGTGACAGTGAACAAGAGGTCAGTGTCTTCATTCATCTTCACATACAGCTACCTAGCAGAGAGTGCCCAGCACACACTTTGTGTTCATGGAGGTTTTGTTTATTGCATAATAATTGCCTTACCTTCCTACCAGGATTGCCATGAAGATTAAAGGAGGTAAGTTATGCTAAGGTGCTTTGTAAAATATAGCATGTTAAACAGATACTATTCTAGATGTGATTCACTAAATTCTATGCAGCGATGCTTACAGACATTCACTGTCATGGAAAAAAACCCTAATTCTCTGTTAAACTAGGAAAAGCTTGCAGACAGACCATCCCATGCCATGAGTATGCTGATATACTGAGTTCTTACATACTCAAAGTGTGCCTGTATTGCCAGTGCCTTTAACTAATTACAGGTGCATGGGAACCCCTGGATATCACACCATGATGTAGCACTCCTGGTGTTAGAGATAACTGTGGGTGATGTTGCCAGGAGCAGCGTAGGTTTCTCTTCTATGCTGAATTCATCCAATAAATCTCTGAACCTAGGAATTCATTATTTGAAGGCTGAATTAACTGTGAAGAATAGCACCCTCTGAATTTGCATTTGGAGGAGAGCAAGGTTAATCGCAGCTAGGTGTGGCTGCCACCAACTGTGGCACTTGGTTTCTAGAGTGTGTTAAAATAACAGATGTAACAAAATCATTAGTGTTTTGCTATTTTTGTGTTAAATGTCTGGTTTTCTACTTGGGCTGCAGGAACTTCAGACAAGGTGATTGATTTAGCAGTCCACCTCTGTGCAGTGTTGTTGGGGTATAAATTGGTAGAGCCCATTTGGAGGGTAGCTTGGAAATCCTTATCAAATGTAAGATGTGTATATTTTTGTCCCAGTCTAAAAAGGAACTGCACAAAAGGCACTTGTCACAAAGATATTGCCTCATTGTTGCCATTTTTTTTCGATAGCAGCTATCTTGATGTCCATCATGAGAGACTGGTTATATTACTAATAGTGAATAAACACTATGGAATGCTGTACATTTCATTTGAAAGAGCGAGGTAGATCTATATATAAGGATAGGGAATGATGTCCAAGATACATTTTCAGTGGGGAAAAAAAGGTGCAGAGTGGTATTGTATAATCCCATTTGTACAACAGAAAGAAGGGAGACGGTACAGGATAGATGGATATGAGTTTGCATATACATATACTTACATATGCGTAGATGTTTTCTGGAATGATGCACAAGAAACAGTTCTCAGTTGTTACCTTGGAGATTAGGGGAGGCAGGGCTAGGGGCTTTTCATTTTCACTTGATACCTTTCTATACTGCTTAACTTGTTTACAATAAGCAATAAAGCCTTTAAATAGTAAAAAATTAAAAAACCCATACACCATTTATTCTTTTCTTGACACTATTATACTAGAAATAAAAGATGTAATAATGGTTGAAGTGAGAAGTTAGGTCTGAAGCACAGGAGGCAGAATCTGGGCAAATCCGAGGCCTCTGAAAGCTACCAGAGAATCATCATGGCCAGGGGCTTAGGGGAGCTGTGGCTTTGTTAAAGCCTAGTGCTAAGAAAATGAGACAAAATTAGGTAAAAATTGTGATTTTATTAGGGTTTTTTGTTTTTGGATGAAGCAATTTTAGTTATGTCATTAGTTTTTATCTGTGGGTATTGTAATACCTAAGTAGCATAGTAATTGTACTTTAGGCCACAGTTAAACAATTAAGTGTCTCAGTGTCTGAATAAATAGTTGTTGTTCTTGTTCAACTTGTTTAAATATTATAAATACCTGCTAGGCTACAATTTCTTGTGCTTTTTGCTTAAGGGCCTGAGGAGGAATGCAGGCATAGTCTTACATTTGAAGTGGAGAAGATATAAGTTGCCTGATATTTGTGTAATAAAAGTTTGATTAAATTAAATCCTTAAATGCTTCAAGCTCATTTTAGCCCACTTCCCTCCTCTCCCCAAAAAGAAGGCTTTTGTCTGAGATGCAAGAAGTAAAGAGAATGTTCAGCTGAATGTTCTCTCGATTTGGTGTAATGAATAATTCTTTCATTCAGTTGTGTACGTTTAGAGACAAGAATCAGTAGCCTGTATTAACTGACCCTGGTTCTATAATATTTGGAATCTTAGCCAGGAGATGGATGGTAGAAAATTTAACAATGGATTGAGAAGCAAGACAGATTTTACTCTAGGATGTAGAATTGTATGCATAAGATGTACAGTTGGGCAGGGGGCAGAGGCTGTAGTGATGGGAACAATCGTGAGAAAGGAGAAAGACTAAGTAATTTCTGGCTGTGGATAGGCGTAGAGAGATGGGCGTCGTAATGAGTGCAATTTTAAGAGATTTGTCTGGTTGTGGAAACCATAGGGCATGAGGAGCTGCTTGGAGTGTGGTTTGAAACTGAACTTGAACCTGGACCTGGAAGTCATGCTTAGAGAACCAGTCAGCAATATTCTCATCCTTGTTGGTGATCAGAGAAGCTGTTAGGAATGGCCCTAGCTTGGACTAGGCATAAAAGAGGGAGGAACTGGGAGAAGAAACCAGACTTCCTGGGAAGACAGATAGAGAAGCCCCTGAGCCATGAGTGGGCTGGACTTTGTATCTGCTGAGAGCCAGTATTTGGCTTCCCTGTGTAGAGGGTGTTGCTGAAAGGCCTCACTCCATAATAAAGGATTCTGATTTGATTAAAGTTGAGGGAGAGAAGAGAACAAATAATAATAGCTCTCATTTATCAGATACTTACCATGTGCTTTTCCCAAGTGCTTTACGTAGATTCTGAGCTCATAACTGATCGAGTCTGGATCCAAGGCAGTTTCTGGCTCTGGAGCCTGTGCTCTATGTTACTCTATATTCCTAGGATCATCACTCCCAGAATTCCTTATCTACTGCCTCCCCAAAATAACCAGGGTGTTGGTCAGTTGTGAAAGAAGGATACTTCCTGTTAGAGTCCCCTTTCTGTGGTACTAATGAGCAAGTGAAATGATCTCAAGGAGGTAAGAAAGCAGAAAGCTTAAATAAACAGCTGATGGATAAGTGGAATGCAATTCTGTGGCCAAAATTCTGGATTCTTTCTGAATTTAAGTAAGACATTTAGTGAGTATCTTCTGTTTGGGCTACTGCTAGGTGCCATGTGTAGGACTAAGAGGAATCAGAAGCAGAGGCTGTCCTCCCCATAGCTAATCTCTGAGGAAGTTAAAGCATGTGCACAAATAACTGTGACCCCAACTTGGGTTAGACACACAATATAAAAAAGGCTTAGAATAATGCCATAGGAGTTAGACAAAGGTGAGGAGGTGGCATGTGAAGTAGGCCATGTAGTATGGGGTAGGTTCTTCTATAGTTGTTGATATTAGATATATGATTTCAGGCAGCAAAGTACATTGTACATTTGAGGGAATGGGAAAACAAAGTATCATGCCAGGCCTGTTGCATTACTTCATTAAATAATCATAACAAGCCTTTATTGACCAAATGATTTATTGCCAAAACCACTTTTGATAGTAAAGTGGCGTGCTAATCAGATGGGGTAGGCATAGACAGGGACTGACCCATAAAAACCAGGACATATGAGGCAATTGGTATCAACTTCATTTAACAAATGAGAAAAATAATACTCATAGGTAGCAAGTGGTAGAGCCAGGGCTTGACTCCAACTCTTGCTTCCAAATGAAGAGATCTGTACTTTATTCTGCTAAGCAGTGGGCGGTGGGGGGTGGGGTGGGGATTGAAGGACTTTGAGCAGAGAATGTCATGGCTTAAACTATGTAAGACAGATGGGAAGGAGATGCCAGAATTGGGGAGATTAGTTAGGAGAGTGATGAAACGGATTCAGGTGGAACATTATGAAGGCCTGGATATAAGTTACTGACTTTGGGGATTTAAAGGAAGGGATAAATGTGACTGACATCACAAAGGAAGAAATGATAAATCTTGACTGCTGGTCAACTTTGGAAGGCGAAGAAGAGTAAAGCATGACAGGATTTCAAATTATTTTAGTGAAAACATTATGTTAACCAAAAGTAGCCATTGTAACCTAGAAAGGTAATGTGAGTTTTCATTAGCATTTCTAGACAAAGAAAATCTGCTTCTCAGAACAATTGACCTACTAATTTGTAATCATGAACAAATGACTTAACCCTCCTTTGCCCATATTTACTCATCTGTAAAATGTAATATCTGTCACTAAAAGCTCCTGAAATTCACAGCTTGTCTGAATTTTTTTTAACGTCCACTTTTCAAAATTTGAATGCTTGTGCTTAGTAAGGTGAAATTGAATCCCAGTGTTGAATACATTCAGTTTTATATTATATTGGCAAAATGACAATCATAATATTGATAATGATACGTTATTTCCCTCTTCTGAACTCCTGCTTCTCTTATTGCCTTGAACTAATTGCTAGATGAATTCTAATGCCTGCTTTATAACATCTTTTCTATCATTATCTTAAGCTGCTTTTTAAATTCTTTATTATGATTTGACTTTTTAATATGTTTATCTTAGCTCCTTGGATAGAGTGGAAAATACTTGAGGATTGCCAACATGTATATCCCTCTATTCCTCCTAATGTCTTAAATAGAGGTACCGAGGAAATATTTATTGATTTGATTTGACCAGTTCAAATGGCAAAATAGGACCACTTTTCCTTTTGGTTTGTACATTGTACTTTGTAAGTACAGTCTGAAATAGTATTGGGTTTTTGGTAGCTACATCTTACTATGAGCTCATAATGAGCCCAAGGCCACCTTCTTCCTTCAAGTATGTGTATGTCTCTCTTTTTATTATTTTCTTTCTACTAAAACTTTTCTTTCTAGGCTTTTACTTAAACATTAATGTTGTTAAACTTTTATTTCTTGTTTGTTAATAAAATATTGCTTGGTGTATTATTTTTCTATTGCTGCATAGTAAATTACCACAAACTTTGTGGCCCCAAACAATAGCAATTTATTGCTGGCAGTTCTTGTGGGTTATGAGTCTGTCTCAGTTTAGCTGGGTCCTTAGCTGGGTCCTGCAGCTCAGTCTTCCAGGCTGCAGTCAAAGGTGTTTGCTGGGGCCACAATCTCCTCTGTGGCTTGGGGTCTTCTAAGCTTATGTAGCTGTTGGCAGAATTTAGTTCTTTGTGATTGTAGGATTGAGGGCCCCAGGTTCTAGGTACCACGTGTAGTTCTAGGTACCACGTGTACCTGGCAAATGGCCCTCTCCATAGGCACTTAACAGCATAGCAGCTTGCTTCTTCAAGGCCAGTAAGGGGTAAAGTCTGTGTCATACTAGTAAGAAGGAATCCCATATACAGTGGTCCACCCTTATCCATGGTTTTACTTTCTGCAGTTTCAGTTACCTGCTGTCAACTGAGGTCCAGAAGCAGATGCTCCTCCTTCTGATGTATCATCAGAAGGCCAATTGTAGCCTAATACTTTGTCACAATGCGCACAACATTTACCTCACTTCATCTCATCACGTAGGCATTTTCTCACATCATCTCACATCATCACAAGAAGAAGGGTAAATACTGTACAATAAGATATTTTGAGAGAGAGAGCACATTCACATAACTTTTATTACAGTGTAAATGTTACAATTGTTCTACTTATTATTGTTGTTACTCTTACTGTGCCTAATTTATAAATTAACCTTTATCATAGGCATATGTGTATAGGAAAAACATAGTATATATAGGGTTTGGTGCTATCCATGGTTTCAGGCATCCACTGGGGGTCTTGGAACATATCCCCTACAAATAAGAGGGTACTACTATATACAGTTGACCCTTGAACAACATGTGGGTTAAAGGTGCCAACCCCCACTGCAGTAAAAGAATCCACATTATAACTCCCTAAAAACTTAATTACTAATAGTCTACTGTTGACTGGAAACCTTACTAATAACATAAATAATCGATTTTCACATACATTGTGTGTGTGTAAGAAAATATACTATTTTATTACAATAAAGCTAGAGAAAAGAAAATGTTTTTTCAAATTATCACAGATCTCCCCCCAAAATTTCCAATATATTAATTGAAAAAAATCTGTATATAAGTGGATCTGTATAGTTCAAACCCATGTTGTTCAAGGGTCAAGTGCATATATATATTTAACCTAATCATAGGAGTGACAGCCCATCAGCTTTGCCTTATTCTCTTGGCTAGAAGCTAGTCACAGGTCCTGCCCACACTCAATGCACGGGGATTGTACAATGGTATGAACACCAGGAGGTGGACATTTTGGGGGTCATGTACAAGTGTTACACTTGGCATAGAGCTGAATGAGGCTACTTGAAGACTTCATACCTTACCATTAGTCCATTAATGGACACTTGTTGGATAAGGCTGGTGTAACAGCTATGACTCTTTACCGATATCCAGTAAAAGTTTTTTTCATCTTGCTTACAAAGATGTAATGAGAGATGATGTTCATCTAAATTTGCCTAAAGTCATTCATCATGTAGGGCCTTTCACTGAGACAGATAGCACTGGAGCAGGAATAAAACTGTGGGGACGGAGGTTCCAGTTTGGCTACCTATAGGTATCCAAGTAGAGATTTGTCTTCTCGGGCTTAGGAGAAGTTTTGGGCTGGAATAGAGATTTGGGAATCTTTCATGTATAGAGGGAAAATGATGCCTGGAGTATGTGTATAGTTTGAGAGGGGAAAGGTGCCAAGGGTAGATAGAGTTCTGGGGAAACCTAGGTATTCTATCTAAGTGATTCCCCTGACCTAATATGACAACCAAAATGAAAACAGAAACAAGTTATATAGCTTCAGATGAAAAGTTTTATTAGTTTTCTTTGCTTCTGCTTTCAGTCGCATCTCTTTCTGTTTATTCAAGGTACTACTTATCCAGTTAGTCCCATTTCTTCCTTTCCACTGGACCCGTTTGCTAAACCACATGTTGTGGTTTCCCTTTGCTGTGCCCTCTAGCTACCCATACCTATCTAGCCAGCCACTTAACCTTTCTGGGTCTCCATTGTTTCAAAGATTGAGGGGCATGATGTAAGGAGGTTATGATTTTTAAGAAGCCTCTTTCAGATCTAAATTGTGTTCTGCCATTTTCTTTCTTTCCTGCTTTCCCTTTTTGGTTTTGTTGACAGTTCAGTTCCTTTTTGAAACTTCCCTCCCTTGGCCACAGAGTTGCTGTACTCGCCTAGTTCTCTTTCTGTCTGCTTTCCTGCTGCTGCTTGCTTTTACTTCCTTCTGCCTCTTAATAATGTCCATATTTGGGAGGGTTGAGTTCTTTGCCTTTTCTCTCTTTATACTCTCTGAGATTTCATATTCTGTCCTGGTTTTATCTTTTCTTTGGTTTTTAATGAGAGAAGTAACACACGATTGCACATTCATCTTAAAAAATAATATGGAAGCATCTTGAGTAAAAAGTGAAAGTGTCCCTTCAACCTCCTCCTCAGAGGTAACCACCTTTATTCTGTTGGTGTCCTTTCTTCCAGGTGTTGAATCCTAAGCCCACAAATTTAGCTCTAAACTCTAGTTTTTCATCGCTAGTTGGAATCAGGTTACCTTTACTCAAGTGCTCCAGTATCAGTGTACCAAATTTGCAAGTTGAATAACTTTGGGCATGTGGTTGATGTGATTCTTTCCGTGGTTGTTTCTACTCTGTGGTTCTTTCATGTCTAATATGTATGTCTTTTTGTGTTCCCGTAGCATTAAAGAGTAGACATTCCCTGTTTGGTTGATCCTATTATTTTTATGAATTACAAACTCTCATTATACTCCTTCCCAATTTGCTTATATGCGCAGACCGAATGAAATAGAATAACCCTCTGTTGAAACATTAGATGAAAAGGTGGGAGACTGGGTATAGGGCCCAGTCATTAGGAGCCAGAACATGTGAGCAGTTAGGTGAGTAAGAGGAAGCGTGGGGGCTTGTTGGAGGAGAATAAGGTGGTAGTGAGTAGTATATTAGAAACGTTGGTCAGTAAATTAAGGCTGGGTGCTAACATTAAAGAACTATATCTTGGGCTCTAAAACTTAAATATCTGAATCTAAGATACTAGTTATTAGAATTTCTGTTTGAAAATACTGTTTTGACTCTGAAAAAGATGTATGGATAAGCTCTACAGTATAATGGGTTATTTTATAAAAGTATTTCCCACTTTATGTGTACTAAATACATATTAACTGGAAACATTATGCCCTTTGAGGGTCCAGATTGCCAATGGAAGTTCATCACTCCATGTTGTATTAATGAGGATTTGTCATAAGCAATGACATACTGAAAATTGCAGGTTTCTGTATAAGCTTAATTCCAAAGGAATTTAGGGCAGCCATGGTAGAAGATTCATAGTAGTGGTTCTCAACTGGGGCAGTTTCGCTTCTCTGGGGACATCTGGAGACATTTTTGCCTGTCATAACTGTGGGAGATGTTACTGGCATCTAGTGAGTAGAAGTAAGGGAAGCTGTTAAATATCCTGTAATGCCCAGGCCAGCCCTTCACAACAAAGGATTACCTGACCCAAGGTGTCAGCAGTGCTGAAGTTCAGAAACCCTGCTCCAGGAAACTTGGGGTTAGGGGGAGTTCTGTGGAGGTGGTCATTGGTGCCTCTTTGTGTTATGCTGATGTTCTATAATTCTTAACCTTGGAGGATATGACCACTTTTTGGATTTCAGTGATAGCAGCATAAATATCAGATAGATGAACCTTATTTACTTTTCTAGGTATTCTAATTATTTGAATATTAAAGGAAATTATGCCCAAACTTTGTCCATACTCATTTTTTTCAAGGAAAACTTACTGCTAGAACACTTGAAGAGAAGTGAACAAGACTGCTAAGATCTGGTACAATTTTGTTTTGAGTTATTGAGTTCTTTGCCCTATATACTTCAGGTGACCTTATCTTAAACTGAGATACAGTTTATGAGTTTCAGTGGGCGGCCTAAGGTCACATAGTGATTTAATCATAGACCCTGGGACAGAAATCTGGTTTTTTGATTCCTAGGCCATTGTTCCTTCAATTCTGCCATTGTTTCTGTATTGCTGCTTCTCTGCTTTGAGTCTCCTGATGAGCACAATCAAGTGTGTCAAAGGTTGGATGGTCTTAGGTGCTGGACATCTTTCAAATTTTTGCAAGAATATTTAATTTCACCAGTCATCTAAAAAAAAAGCAAAACCCAAAAGAAAGCAAAAAACCCCAAGCAAAATAATCCAAAATAATGCAGAACAAATCTTAAGGAGTTATACTTTTCACCTATTGACATGGATGGAATCTTACAGCAAATGAGGGATAGAGCTTAAAGGAAGTGGTTGGGTGAAAGGGCTGTTAGTGTAACACAGCTGGATGGCATTTCTCTAAGCTACCATTTTGAAGAATGTCGCCTTTTGGACTAACTCCAAAACTCCATTTGGCTAGCACTTTGGAATTTTAAATGGGTAAAAAAATATGATTTTCCATTGTTTCCACCTGCCCTGCATGGTTTAATAGACAACTGTTTAAAAAGAATTGAGCCAGCATTGATTTGCTTTATGAACTTGGGTAATACACTTGGTTTCTTCAAATGCTGTTTCTTCATATAATGGAGGATGGTAATGGTAAAGGAAGTTAATATTTATTGAGCCCTTACAATTTGCCAGGTACTGTTCTAGTCATTTACATATACTAAATTATTAAACTACAATACAGCTCTATAAGGTCAATACTGTTATTTCCATTTTAAAATTGAGGAAACTGAGGCAAAGAGAGGTTAGGTAACTAGCTTTCATAGCCAATAAGCAGTGCCTGATGTGAACTGAGATATGCTATAAATGGAAAATACACACCAGATTTCAAAGAGTTAGTATAAAAAGAATATAAAGTATTTCAATATTTTTAAATATTAATTTCATGTTAAAGTGATAATATTTTGGTTATACTGGGTTAAATAAGATCTATTATTAAAATTAATTTCATTGTGTTTATTTTTACTTTTCTTGATGTGGCTTCCAGAAAATTTAAAGTTACATATGTGGGTGGTATTTTTATATTTCTGTTAGCACTATTCTAGAGAGTTTTATCAAGCTACTTCCAGGAATGGGTGATATCTCACCTTATTGTCATGTATATGAGACTAAATGCTGAGGAAGACAAAACTATTAAATACATTGGGCTGAAGTTTGCTGTGATAGCCAGTAAGTCTCTAAGGTGGGCATTAGGTTTGTTCTCTAATGCTTGCATTATTAAAGGATGGGGAAGGAGGATGCTTTGAATTATGTAAATTCTAAAGGTTTCTTCCTGTTCACATCTGATGAGTAACTGTGTAAGACTGTGTTGATACAGTGAATCAGATGCAAATCAATGACTTGGCCCTTGCCACCAAGTAGCTTATAATCTAGTAAAATAACACATATACACACAATTCTATATAAAATAATATGTAATGAGTGATAGAAACAAAGGGCTTAAAATCTTAAGAGAACAAGAGATCATTTGCAACTATGGTGAGGAGGAGGGAACATTTGGGAGGGAGGTGAAATTTGAGCTGGTTGGAGAAAGTTGGATAGGATTTTAATAGAAGTCCTTCCTGTACTCAAAGGGATATGCAGACATAGGTGGCAGGTCATTGAGCTGGCATGGCCTTTTGCTCACCAAATAGAAGCTCTGTGTGGCACAAAATGGAGAGAGATCTGATACATTAAAATGGGGACATTTTTAGGATGCTTTTGTGTTCCCATGCGTTCCTTGGTAGACCCTTTTCTTGCATATACATAGAAACAACCACTCATGGAACAAACTACTTATCTAAGTCTTTTGATTTCTGATCTCCTGGGTCAGCTGGGCGGCAAGTGCTGCTTAAGCACACAGCTTGTGCCAGTGCATATGTTTTTAGGTAGGTATAGATGGAGGGGCAGGCAGACAAATTGTTTCTAAACTGTGGTTGCAATGGGTCAGCCTTGAAATTTAGATATAACATGAATTCCTTCTTATAAACTTTTGTGTAATTTCTCAAGCAAATAACTGTTTTGTTCTCTCCACGGGCAAGAGTAAGTTAAGGGGGCAGAAAGAGGCCAGAAAACATTACTCTAACAGAAGCTTTTCTACCTTGAAATGAAGTGGAAAAAAAATAATCCCCTTCCTCCAGCCAGTAACACTTGTGTTCAGTTCTGTCTTTTCCTTCTACCTACCACTTGTTCATCAAATTAGCTTGGTTTCGTGTGTAAGTCATTTGGCAAGTAAAAAAGACTTTGGAAAAAAAAAGAATATTACTTTCAAGATAAAATCCAGAAAAAAAAGAACTCTATAGCCCTAAGGAAAATTTCCACTCTATTCTTGCAGGGCCTTGGTCTTCCAGGTGGGATTTTTTTGTTTGTTTAATACTAATAGAATTTTGCCTCATTAATGCAGAAGATGCTACAGTGACTCCTTCCTGCTTTCTAGAGGATACCATACAGTTCATTGTTTTTTCCTTTCATAGAATCCTAAAATGGTAAAGCTGCAAAGGGAAACTCTTGCAGAATGTTAGAGGAACTAAAGTCCCTTAGAAATGACAATTTCTTCTCTTTAAGAAAGTAAAAATTACTCCACATATGAGTGAGATCTTTTGGTACTTGTCTTTTTCGGCCTGGCTTATTTCACTGAGCATAATACCCTCCAGCTCCATCCATGTTGTTGCAAATGGTAGGATTTGTTTTTTTCTTATGGCTGCGTAATATTCCATTGTGTATATGTACCACATCTTCTTAATCCATTCATCTACTGATGGGTACTTAGGTTGCTTCCATTTCTTGGCTATTGTAAATAGTGCTGGGATAAACATAGGGGTGCATCTGTCTTTCTCAAACTGGGTTGCTGCATTCTTGGGGTAAATTCCTAGGAGTGGGATTCATGGGTCAAATGGTATTTCTATTTTGAGTTTTTTGAGGAACCTCCATACTGCTTTCCACAATGGTTGAACTAATTTGCATTCCCACCAGCAATGTAGGAGGGTTCCCCTCTCTCCACATCCTCGCCAACATTTGTTGTTGTTTGTGTTTTGGATGTTGGCCATCCTCACTGGTTTTAATTTGCATTTCTCTGATGATTAGCGATGTGGAGCATTTTTTCATGTGCCTGTTGGCCATCTGAATTTCTTCTTTAGAGAGGTGTCTATTCATGTCCTGTGCCCATTTCTTAATTGGGTTATTTGCTTTTTGTTTGTTAAGGTGCGTGAGTTCTTTGTATATTTTGGGTGTCAACCCCTTATCAGATACATCATTTATGAATATATTTTCCCATGTAAAAAAAAAAAAGAAAGTAAAAATTAATGTAGTATGTTCTTATTATAACCAGTTTTTAAAATTGGAAAATACAAATAAGGAAAAAAGAAAAATTTCAATATCCTGAATTAAAAAAAGAATATTTTTAACACAAGTATATATAGCCTTTTAGATTGTGTGTGTGTGTAACTTTAACAATAAAATGGACCATAACACTTTATAAACTGCCTTTTTCATCTTTACTTCATGAACATCTTTCTATATTGTCAGTTCTTTGTAATAACACTTGACTACTCCATTGTACTGATGTACCATGATTTATTTAACCAGGCCCCTGTTGTCAGACATTTAAAAGGTTTCTGGCTGTTCTCTGTCATTACCAGTGTTGCAGCAAACATCCTCAGAGTTAAATATTTGTAATTATTCTTAACTCTTTCCTTGGTATTAGTTGTAAAAAGTTGAATGGGATAGGTAGGAGACTAAAGGTTGATCAGTTTACACTCTTGAACTCTTGCCAATTCTCTGTATTAGCATTTGGAAAATAATTGTCAATTTGATAAATCAAAAAGGGCTTTCTGTTGTAGCATATTCCTTTAATTTACAAGTGAAGTTGAGCTTTATTCATGTGCGTGTATTGTTGATAATTCCTTACTAGGAACTTTTTAACTGATTTAAGAGTTATTTAATTATTAAGGAAAGTAACTCTGTCGTAATGTACATATTTCTTTCCAGTTTTGATACTTGTTTTATAATTTATTTATTTTATTTATTATTTTGGTATCATTAATGTACAATTACATGTACAACATTATGGTTACTAACTCCCTACTTCATCAAGTCCCCCCCACCTACCCCATTACAGTCACTGTCCGTAAGCATAGTGAGATGCTGTAGAATCACTATTTGTCTTCTCTGAGTTGTACAGACCTCCCCGTGCCCCCCTACATTATATCTGCTAATCGTAATGCCCCTTTTTCCCCCTTATCCCTCCCTTCCCACCCATCCTCGCCAGTCCCTTTCCCTTTGGTAACTGTTAGTCCATTCTTGGGTTCTGTGAGTCTGCTGCTGTTTTGTTCCTTCAGTTTTTTTCTTTGTTCTCATACTCCACATATGAGTGAAATCATTTGATACTTGTCTTTTTCCACCTGGCTTATTTCACTGAGCTAATACCCTCTAGCTCCATCCATGTTGTTGCAAACGATAGGATTTGTTTTCCTCTTATGGCTGAATAATATTCCATTGTGTATATGTACCACATCTTCTTTATCCATTCATCTACTGATGGACACTTAGGTTGCTTCTATTTCTTGGCCATTGTAAATAGTGCTGCGATAAACATATGGGTGCATATGTCTTTTTCAAACTGGGCTGCTGTATTCTTAAGGTAAATTCCTAGGAGTGGGATTCCTGGGTCGAATGGTATTTCTATTTTGAGTTTTTTGAGGAACCTCCATACTGCTTAACACAATAGTAGAACTAATTTTCATTCCCACCAGCAGTGTAAAAAGGTTCCCTTTTCTCCACATCCTCGCCAACATTTGTTGTTGTTTGTGTTTTGGATGTTGAACATCCTTACTGGTGTGAGGTGATATCACATTGTGGTTTTAATTTGCATTTCTCTGATGACTAGCGATGTGGAGCATCTTTTCATGTGCCTGTTGGCCATCTGAAATTCTTCTTTGGAGAAGTGTCTATTCATATCCTCTGCCCATTTTTTAATTGGATTATTTGCTTTGTTTGTTGAGGTGTGTGAGTTCTTTATATATTTTGGATGTCAACCTGTTATTGGAAATGTCATTTATGAATATATTCTCCTATACTGTAGGATGTCTTTTTGTTCTACTGATGGTGTCCTTTGCTGTACAGAAGCTTTTCAGCTTGATATAGTCCCACTTGTACATTTTTGCTTTTGTTTCCCTTGCCCGTGGAGATATGTTCATTAATAAGTTGCTCATGTTTGTGTCCAAGAGATTTTTGCCTATGTTTTTTCTAAGAGTTTTATGATTTCACAACTTACATTCAGGTCTTTGATCCAGTTTGAGTTTACTTTTGTGTATGGGGTTAGACAGTAATCCAGTTTAATTCTCTTACATGTAGCTGTCCAGTTTTGCCAACACCAGCTGTTGAAGAGACTGTCATTTCCCCATTGTATATCCATGCCTCCTTTATCATATATTAATTGACTGTATATGTTTGGGTTGATGTCTGGATTTTCTATTCTGTTCCACTGGTCTGTGGGTCTGCTTTTGTGCCAATACTAAATTGTCTTGATTAATGTAGCTTTGTAGTAGAGCTTGAAGTCTGGGAGCGTAATTCCCCCTGTTTTATTCTTCCTTCTCAGGATTGCTTTGGTTATTCGGGGTCTTTTGTGGTTCCATATGAATTTTATTTTAATTAATTAATTAATTAATTAATTATTTTAGGAGAGCGAAATACAGGCTTTTATTTAGAGATAAAGTGAAAGGACAGAGGTCCTGGCTCATGCAGGAAGGGGAAAAGAGAGTCCCTCCATATGAATTTTAGAACTATTTGTTCCAGTTCATCGAAGAATGCTGTTGGCATTTTGATAGGGATTGCATTGAATCTGTAGATTGCTTTAGGTAGTATAGCCATTTTGACAATATTTATTCTTCCTAGCCAAGAGCATGGGATGAATTTCCATTTGTTAGTGTCCTCTTTAATTTCTCTTAGGAGTGTCTTGTAGTTTTCAGGGTATAGGTCTTTCACTTCCTTGGTTAGCTTTATTCCTAGGCATTTTATTCTTTTTGATGCAATTGTGAATGGAATTGTTTTCCTGATTTCTCTTTCTGTTAGGTCATCGTTAGTGTTTAGGAAAGCAACAGATTTCTGTGTGTTAATTTTGTATCCTGCAACTTTGCTGAATTCAAATATTAGTTCTAGTAGTTTTGGAGTGGAGTCTTTAGGGTTTTTTATGTACAATATCATGTCACCTACAAATAGTGACAATTTGACTTCTTCTTTACCAATCTGGATGCCTTGTATTTCTTTGTTTTGTCTGACTGCCATGGCTAGGACCTCCAGTACTATGTTGAATAACAGTGGGGAGAGTGGGCATCCCTATCTTGTTCCTGATCGTAGATGAAAAGCTTTCAGCTTCTCACTGTTAAGTTTAATGTTGGGTGTGGGTTTGTCATATATGGCCTTTATTATTTTGAGGTACTTGCCCTCTATACCCATTTGGTTGAGAGTTTTAATCATGAATGGATGCTGAATTTTGTCAAATGCTTTTTCAGCATCTATGGAGATGATCATGTGGTTTTTGTTCTTCTTTTTGTTGATGTGGTGGATGATGTTGATGGATTTTCGAATGTTGTACCATCCTTGCATACGTGAGATGAATCCCTGTTGATCATGGTGTATAATCCTCTTGATGTATTTTTGAATTCGGTTTGCTAATATTTTGTTGAGTATTTTTGCATCTACGTTCATCAGGGATATTGGTCTGTAATTTTCCTTTTTGGTGAGGTCTTTGCCTGGTTTTGGTATTAGAGTGATGCTGGCTTCATAGAATGAATTTGGAAGTATTCCCTCCTCTTCTATTTTTTGGAAAACTTTAAGGAAAATGGGTGTTATTTCTTCTCTTTATGTCTGATAAAAGTTAGAGGTGAATCCATCTGGTCTGGGGGTTTTGTTCTTGGGTAGTTTTCTGATTACTGATTCAATTTCATTGCTGGTAATTGATCTGTTTAAGTTTTCTGTTTCTTGCTTGGTCAGTCTTGGAAGGTTGTATTTTTCTATGGAGTTGTCCGTATCTTCTAGGTTTTCCAGCTTGTTAGCATATAGATTTTCATAGTATTCTCTAATAATTCTTTGTATATCTGTGGGGTCCATTATGATTTTTCTTTCTCATTTCTCATTCTGTTTATGTGTGTAGATTCTCTTTTTCTCTTAATAAGTCTGGCTAGGGGATTATATATTTTGTTTATTTTTTCAAAGAACCAGCTCTTGGTTTCATTGAATTTTTCTATTGTTTCATTCTTCTCCATTTTATTTATTTCTTCTCTGATCTTTATTATGTCCCTCCTTCTGGTGACTTTGGGTGTCATTTGTTCTTCTTTTTCCAGTTTCAATAATTCTCACTTTAGACTATTCATTTGGGATTGTTCTTCCTTCTTTAAGTAGGCTTGGATTGCAATATACTTTCCTCTTAGAACTGCCTTTGCTGTGTCCCACAGAGGTTGGGGCTTTGTGTTGTTGTTGTCATTTGTCTCCATATATTGATTGATGTTTGTTTTAATTTGGTCATTGATCCATTGATTATTTAGGAGCATATTGTTGAGCCCCAATGTATTTGTGAGCCTTTTTGTTTTCTTTGTACAATATATTTCTAGTTTTATATCTTTGTGATCTGAGAAGTTGGTTGTTAGAATTTCAATATTTTTGAGTTTACTAAGGTTGTTTTTGTGGCCTAGTATGTGGTCTATTCTGGAAAATGTTCCATGTGCACTTGAGAAGAATGTGTATCCTTCTGCTTTTGGGTGTAGAGTTCTATAGATGTCTGTTAGGTCCATATGTTCTAGTGTGTTGTTCAGTGCCTCTGTGTCTTTACTTATTCTCTGTCTGGTTGATCTGTCCTTTAGAATGAGTGGTGTGTTGAAGTCTCCTAAAATGACTGCATTGCTGTCTATTTCCTCCTTTAATTCTGTTAGTATTTGTTTCACATATGTCGGAGCTCCTGTATTGGGTGCATATATATTTATAACGGTTATATCTTCTTGTTGGATTGACCTCTTTATCATTACATAATGTCCTTCTTTATCTCTTGCTAGTTTATTTGTTTTGAAGTCTGTTTTGTCTTATACAAGTACTGCAACACCTGCTTTTTTCTCCTTGCTGTTTGCATGAAATATCTTTTTCCTTCCCTTCACTTTTAGTCTGTGTATATCTTTGCATTTAATGTGAGTCTCTTGTAGGCAGCATATAGGTGGGTCTTGCTTTTTTATCCATTCTATTACTCTGTGTCTTTTGATTGGTGCTTTCAGTCCATTTACATTTAGGGTGATTATTGATAGATATGTACTTATTGCCATTGTTGGCTTTAGATTCGTGGTTACAAAAGGCTCACGGGTAGCTTCTTTACCATCTAACAGTCTAACTTAACTCTCTTGTTAAGCTATTATAAACAGTCTGATGATTCTTTATTTCTCCCCCTTCTTATTCTTCCTCCTCCATTCTTTATATGCTAGGTATTTTATTCTGTACTCTTTTATGTCTCCTTTGACTGTTTTTGTGGATAGTTGATTTTACTTTTTGCCTTTAGTTAGTATTTGGATGGTCTGCTTTCTTTGCTATGATTTTATTTTCTCTGGTGTCATCTTTTTAGCCTTAGGAGTGCTTACATCTAGAGAAGTCTGTTTAAGATATCCTGTAGAGGTGGTTTGTGGGAGGCAAATTCCCTCAACTTTCGCTTGTCTGGGAATTGTTTAATCCCTCCCTCAAATTTAAATGATAATTGTGCTGGATACAGTATTCTTGGTTCAAGTCCCTTCTGTTTCATTACATTGAATATGTCATGTCATTCTCTTGTGGCCTGTAAGGTTTCTGTTGAGACGTCTCATGATAGTCTGATGGGTTTTCCTTTGTAGGTGATCTTTTTTCTCTGTCTGGATGCCTTTAATATTCTGTCCTTGTCTTTGATCTTTGCCATTTTAATTATTATGTGTCTTGGTGTTGTCTTACTTGGGTCCCTTGTGTTGGGAGATCTGTGGGCTTCCATGGTCTGAGAAACTGTTTCCTTCCCCAGAATGGGGATGTTTTCTGCAATTATTTCTTCAAAGACACTTTCTATCCCCTTTTCTCTCTCTTCTTCCTCTGGTACTCCTATAATGCGAATATTGTTCCATTTGGATTGGTCACACAGTTCTCTTAATATTCTTTCATTCCTAGAGATCCTTTTATCTCTCTCTGCCTCAGCTTCTCGGTATCCTTGTTCTCTGATTTCTATTCCATTAGCAGTCTCTTTCATCTCATCAAGTCTGCTCCTAAGCCCGTCGATCACTTGTCTCATTTCTGCATTGTCTTTCCCCACTTCCCTCACTTCCTCCCTCAGCTCTTGCATATTTCTCTGTAGACCCATCAGCATAGTTATGACTTTTATTCTGAATTCCTTTTCAGGAAGATTGTTTAAATATATCCCATCAGGCCCTCTCTCTGGGGTTGTCTGGGTGATCTTTGAATGGACCATATTCCTCTGTCTTTTCATGGTGATAGAAGTGGTCGCTGGTAGGTGCCACGTGTGTCAGCTGGGAGAACAAAGTCCCTTCCTGCTTGTTGTTTTCCTTGCCCTTCTCCAGAACCTGAGCTGGGTACCTGCGCACTGGGAGGCAGTCTCTGGGATAATCCCCTGAGCTTCCATGTGCAGGGCCACCCTCAGCCTAGCCTATGGCTCTGTGGGGGCTTGCAGTCACGCCGGGTGAATTCTGTTCCCCATGGTGCCTTCCAGACCTTGCTCAGGGTTCTGTGGCACTTCCTGGGTAGCTGCTTGCTCGCTGGGAGATTCTGTGTGGTTGCTGTGGGCAGGACTGCTCTCCCGCTGTTCTGCAGCTGTGGGAGATTCGCCAGACCTTTTGTGGTGCCGGCCAGGAGGGAACGAATGGCAGGCTGCTTATCCCCGTTAGAGGACCCGGCAGCTGGTTAGGGGGTCCGAAAATCCTCAAGATTCCCAACCTGCTGGGCTGAGTGCGCTGGGACAATTTTGTTCCACTGTTGGGACCTTGTCTCTTTAAGATTTTTAAAAAAGCGCGTGCTTTTCTTTTGTCCCAGGGA
>JAQQAC010016209.1:40681956-40695277 GCA_029783875.1 Phataginus tricuspis
TGGGGGAGTGCTTGGGTCTCGCCGGGTCGCGGCTTTGTATCTTGCCCGCGTGAGATGCTGAGTTCTCTCAGATGTAGATGTAAGCCTGGCTGTTGTTCTGTATCTTCTGGTCTCTCTTTTAGAAATAGTTGTATTTGTTGTATTTTCAAAAATATATATGGTTTTGGGAGGAGATTTCTGCCCCACTGCTCATGTCGCCATCTTTGCAGAAGTCCCAATTGATTTATTTTTAATGTTCACAAGTGTTTCCATTTTTAGATAGTCAAATGTATCAGCCTTTTCTTTTATGGTTTATACTTTACATGTTTCTCACTACAGGGCAGGAAGTTCTAAGGGCCAAAGAGCTGTGCCGCCCCCGAGAATTCCAGCCTTTTCCTTCTAGACCATACTCCAGGCACCTGGAAGCAAAGATTTCTGTGCTCAATTTGCTTCTAGGGCTTTCAAGGACCTCTTTCCTGGGTCTGTCCTTCTAATGGTGGACTGTGCCTTAAGTGTGAGTTCTCCTGGGTCTTAAGGGGTGGTTGTTGGTGGAGAAATGTGTGGGTGGGGCTTGGATGGGTGGACTGGGTAGCTCACACATAAATGCCCAAGGCCTCTAGTCCTGTAAGAAGGAGTGGGGTCAGGAAAGAAAACAGAAAGAAGAGGGAGGGATTATGAGCCTATGTTATATTCTTGCCTCTGGCCTTGCAAATGTCAGGGATGGACCTATTTCCTATAGTAACTTGCTATTTTAATTACATTTCAATCTTGATTCCAGTGGCACTTCCTTCAGGATAAGATATAAAGTCAAAAACTAACACTTCACCCCAAATGTTACCTCTCTTTTTTTAAAAAGGATTGATATACACTCTTATGAAAGTTTCATATGAAAAACAATATGGTTACTACATTCACCCATATTATTGAGTCCCCCCATACCCCATTGCAGTCACTGTCCATCAGTGTAGTGAGATGCCACAGAGTCACCACTTGTCTTCTCTGTGCTACACTGTCTTCCCCATGATCCCCCCACACACCATGTGCACCAATCATGATACCCCACAATCCCTTTCTTCCTCCCTCACTGCCCGCCCTCCCCCACCCCTCCCCTTTGGTAACCATTAGTCCCTTCTTGGAGTCTGTGAGTCTGCTGCTATTTTGTTCCTTCAGTTTTGCTTCATTGTTATACTCCACAAATGAGGGAAATTATTTGGCAATTGTCTTTCTCCACCTGGCTTATTTCATTGAGCATAATATCCTCCAGCTCCATCCATGTTGTTGCAAATTGTAGGACTTGTTTCTTTCTTATGGCTGAATAGTATTCCATTGTGTATATGTACCACCTCTTCTTTATCCATTCATCTACTGAGAGACACTTAGGTTGCTTCCATATCTTGGCTATTGTAAGAAGTGCTGCAATAAACATAGGGGTGCATATGTCTTTTTGAAACTGGGCTCCTGCATTCTTAGGGTAAATTCCTAGGAGTGGAATTCCTGGATCAAATGGTATTTCTATTTTTAGTTTTTTGAGGAACCTCCATACTGCTTTCCACAATGGTTGAACTAGTTTACATTCCCACCAGCAGTGTAGGAGGTTCCCCTTTCTACCCATCTTGTTTTATATGTAGATGGGGAAACTGAATCTTAGGTTATAATTTATCCAGAGTCACTGGGCTGGTTAGTGGCAGAGCTGTGTCTTATGACTGACATTCCTTTGAGGCATGTAGACCTGGGCTTGATTCTGGGGTCTGGTATTAACTGACCTTTCACAAGTGATATAGGACAGGTCTCTGATTAACCAAATAAGAGAATCCTCCCCACTCCCACCACTGCATCCTCACCATTTTGCTCAGCTCACTGCATTTTCCGGGTTCTACACCTTGTAGTCAGTTTGGACCTCATCTTTGTTCTATAGGTTGATTGTTGCCTCTGATCAGAAAGCAGTCAAACTCTGAAGTCTTTAGTTGCAATCTCTTCTCCTTAAGCCAGCTAGAACCTAGTGGATGGGAATGCAGATATCGGTAGAAATCCAACAAAACACTTTTATTTTACAAAGTTGGCATTTTTTCTTAAGGCTTCTGACAAGCTCTTCAGACAGTCACTCCACCATACAATTCCCTTGAGATGTCATAAGCATAGCCATTGGTAAAAGTCTGAGACAGTTTGTCTGCTTTTGAATACAGGTTTCTTATTGTGATGACCTTGGTTTATTTTCCTCTAATGTATTTTTCAGAAATTCATCTAGATTTGACTCAATACTTTATCTTTTGTCTCTACTTTTCATCATGTGCTGTATACTCCAAAGGCAGTTCAACCTGGAAACTGTTAAACTGATTTTCAGGGAAAATCCTATTGCATTTCCATAGAGATAGAAATCTCAATTTATGTCGTTTGAGTGGAGAAAACATGTTAATTTAATTGTCAAAGTGTAGTGAGCTTTGTGATTTTAATATACATTGCATTAGTTGATGGGGGCAGGGGCTGGAATAAGAAATAGTTCACAGGTACTTTTGTGATTCAGTTATGATGACATTAACCTTCTGTTCAATCTCCAATTGCAAATTCCAGAGAAGACAAAACTGATCCAAACACGGAGAAACTGTACCACTGTCTCCAAGGTCTGCTTAGCTTTTTAGGCCTTATGCTGTCGCTTTCACTCTTGAAAAAGCTGCTTTAGGGCCTTCGAACTAATATGTTTTGTTTGTTTTGCTTTGTTTTACTTGTTTGTTTTCAATTTAGGGACAATATAGACATAACAGACAATAGCATAACTCTTCTAGTTACTGTGCATATTGCATTATGTTTTTTTCTCACTCATAAATCTAGGATAAGACTGAAATTGTAGAAATATGGTAAAAAAATTCTGCAAGAAAGTAAAGGAGGGCAGAGATATAAGGAAGTAACAGACAGCCATTATAAGACTAGAAATATATGTGCAAGAAAGATTTTAACAGCACTGTCCCTTACCTTTCTAGTAAACTGTACGTTTTTTTAAAATGTTACTTTTTTTCTTGAACTAGAGCCATATCACTTTCAGAAGGGCACCACTTTGTGTTTCCAGTCCAAACTAGCCTGTCATCTGAGATTCCTAGAATCCTATTATTTTATGTTTGATCTAGTTCTGCCTCTGACTCAGTTTAGTGGTATACTCACCCTGCAGTGACCTTAGTGGGTAATAATTTCCAGTTAGCCTACAAGTAGTGGCTTTGGAGTGTGGCTGTGTGAATTTGAATTCTAGCTCTGACACTTGACTAGTTGTGGTAATAGCCTTGGGCAGATTATTTAACTCTTCTGTGCATTGGTTCTCTCATCTGTGATGTGGGGATAATGGTACTCACCTCACAAGACTGTTGTGATGGTTAAATCTAATAATAAATGTATAGTACTTATTATGTTTAGTAGTACATTCTTGTTCTTACCATTATTGGAATTTCATTGTCATGAGGATCGAAATGTTTGAAAATCCTTCTTTATTTTGTGCTAAGCTCTCTCTTCATAATCACTAACCATTGTGCTACACAGAAGGAAAAGAAAATCTAAGCTGTTCCCTACTTGCCAGCCTTTCAGACATTAGACAGTTAAGGACACAAGTATGAAAGCACATTGTAAATTGTAAAGTGTCATGCTACCTACAATGGAGTATTTAATATTATCATTATCTCATGGACTATGTTATAATTATTATCTAGCCAGTTCCTTCCACCCCCCACATCTTATCTTTGCCAGGCTAAATATGTTTTACTTCTAGTGTTCTTCATATAATAAGATTTCTAGATACTTAGCCATCTTAGTTGCCTTATGTGGGAAATACCTAGTTTATTTATGTCTCCTTTAAAACATGACCCCTAGGACTTGACTTGGTCCTATATGAGCAGTCAGACTAGTGCAGAGCACAGTGATAATATAGTATTTACCTCTTCCCTCACTTAAAAAATATATATAATTTGTTAATGAAGTAGAAATTTTGAGGGCATGTTATCATTCTGTTGACTAAAGGGCCTTTCTGATAAATTCCCATTAAACCTGTTGACTATTTTTAAACTTGCATTCAATTATTTTTTGACCAGATATTTTTTTGAGCCCTCTTCTTTGTGCCAGGCACTGTGCTGTGTGCCGGGGATACAATGGTGGGTTCTGCCTTTGTCTCTGTTCTGTTTCAGTCCCTAGTCCAGCCTGTTGGTATTTTTGGATTTTAGTTCTATTTGAAAACAGATTAGCTGTGTCTCTATGTTTTATATCATTCTTAAACTTGATGAGCATGCTTTCTCTATTTACCCTACAGCTCAGAGAAGACAAGTAGTGATTCTCATCTCACTACGCTGATGGACAGTGACTATAATAGGGTTGGTGGGGGGGACCTGATGAAGGGGGTAGTTTAATCATCACAATATTGCTCATGTAATTGTAGGTTAATGATACTAAAATAAAATAAATTGTGAAAAAATATAGCATTTCAGTAGAGCCAAGTACAGAGCCCTGAGATAAGCAACTAGATCTTTTGTGAGGGTAACATTGACCTGTTAATTACTGTTCTTTAAAAAACTTTTTATTTTGAAATAATTATAGATTAAGAGGATGTTGCAAAGATTTGTACAGAGAAGTAGCTTGCATTCTTTCCCAGCTTCTCCCAATGCTAATATCTCATACAGCTATAGTACAATATCAAAACCAAGAAATTGACATTGGCACAATCCAAGGAGCTTAATTCAGATTGTGTGTGTGTGTGTGTGTGTGTGTGTGTGTGTGTGTGTGTGTGTACAGCTGAAGTTTTGTTCCTTGTGGCTTTGTGTAACCACCACCACAATCAAGATACTTAACTCCACCATCATTGCAAGACTCCCTTGTTCTACCCCTCTCTAGCCACATCCCTTCCCCCTCTGGGGGCCTACCCTTTGACAACTATTCTCCATATCTATAATTATGTTGTTCCACAAATGTCACATACATGGAATTGTGTAATGTGTATCCTTTTGAGATTGGCTTTTATCCCTCAGCGTAATTTCCTCAAGGTTCATCTAAGTTGTTGCATTTATTAATTGCTTGTTCCTTTTTCTCGCCGAGTAGCTTCCATTAGCATTCTTTTTAAATAAGGTTTTTTTTTTCAATCAGTACAGGGCACATCTCACTGCCTTATATGAATTTATTCTATATGGAAAAATGTCTTGAATGACTTACTGAAACTCAAAAACAGTCAGTGGATTACCTGATCATTGCTCATAACCATCATTTGAATTCTCCATTGTAAACTGTTCGTCCCATCAAGAACAGCAGTCTTTGATTTCTGTGCTGTTATAGAAATGTCTGGTTTTTGAAAATTCAGCTGTTAGTTGCCAAACTGCTATCTTCCTTCACTTTTATAGTTGGCCATGATTTTTCAGATTACCAGTAGTGGTTTCTCAATCAGGAACATTGGTCATTTTAGTACCATGGGATATGCTTGATGTAGGCCCACAGACCCATATTCATTTTAAACTGCTTGCTATTCTCAATATCTCAGCATCTGCTGGGCCGTGATAAACTATTATTCAAATTTGTGCTACTGTTTCCAACATGAAAATTACCCTTATCATTTAAGATGGAATAGAGATAGAACCCGAGTCATTGCACTGGCTTTCTTGCTTGCCCACATGCTCTCTCTGTCACCTGTTCTATTTAGGATCGATGATCTTACCATGAAAACTCTGAGCTTGCTCTAGCTACATTAGTTCCTATAGCTTACAAGAATGTTTCCTGTGTAGGTACATTGTGTTTTTTAGTCATTTCTCCTTTTTTTCTTCAGGTCATGGGGGATTGATGATATTATGAGAATTTCCCCCCCAAATCTTTTAATCCTCTACACAGTAATCCACTTAAGAGTCACCGTAGTCTCTTGTAGAAGTTTTCATTCTCAATATCTGGGGAATATCATTGTCCCTGTCACTATTTTTTTTTTGTCCTTGGTCATTACCCAATAGTACTTAAGATTACATGGCCAGATTTCCTGAAGTTTCTTTTTCACTTCTACTTTTATTAATCAGTTCTTCTTTCTTAGTCAAACTTGTACAGAGTTATAGTTCCTCTTGCTGCTTCCTCAGCATCCAAAAGGATGAAATGTCCCACTTGTAAGTTCAGTGCAGCCCTTCTCCTTTCTTAGGCATATTGTTTCCTGGCTGACATTCCCTTTCTACATCTCCTGGGCCCTCTAGAACTCCTGATCTGTGCTCAAGAAATATCCATATAGTCTCAACCATTTTTCTGGAAAATTTGGCCTTGATGACAGTGTTTTCTTCATTACCCTCTTAAATGGGAGCTGTGCATTCTCTCATATTTCCTCAGTCTTGAAGTTAGCTTCTGGGGCCAAGATGTTGTTCAACAACTTTCCTTTTCCCTTATTCTTTAGTATGTGTGCCATTGGGTAGTATACTGATGCTCTTCATTGACGTAACTGGTCTCTGGGTTACTTGCTCACATTCTTGAAGGCTGATCTCTGGGCTACTTGTTTACATTCTTGGACCTAGCTTAGTATTCTGTGCTATCCTGATTCCTGGCATCATCCTAGATAATGTCAGTGGCCACACAGATGCATCATCAAATGTTCCAGAATTACACTTCCTTGACCTCCAGTAGTATGACCATTTTTTCACTCTGCTTCAGCAACTTTTTCATATGGCCACACTTTGGACCGTGTCACCAACTAGAACTATTCTAATATTTTGAACTTGGAAATTCAGCTTTTCAACTAATATCTCTAGTCTTCCACAACTTCTCTTCCCTTATTCTCACAGAATCTCTTTGGCATCATCAGCACTTCGAGTCCTTTCTCCTTTCCTGACTTTGAGTCCTCTCTTGCCTCTATGGTCTTTCCCACTCAACTGTTTCCCACCCCCACTACACCCTGCCAGCCATTTGATATTAATTCTCTCCAGTATCCTCAATTCCCTCACATCCCTCTTGTCCCCCTGCACCTGTTCTGCCAATCCCCAAACCTAGATAGACTTTTGCATCTGTTTTCTTCTGTCCTGTTCTCAGGCTGCTGAACAGAACTTGGGAAAATTGCCTCACCATGCTGATTATATCCATGACCAAACTGTGATTTCTGACCACAGCTGGATCCTCAACGGCTGCTCACTAATCCTTTTTACACATTCCTATTTGGTTCCTTTTCCAATTTCCCACAGCATCTGTTCTATTTTCTTACCATATCCCTCTGGTGCCCTAATTTAGCCCTCCCTCTACCCAATTCCCCTCAGCAGATAATCTAGTTTTATACTTCCCTGAAAAGATAGAGCCCAGTGAACACAAGCTCTCTCTTTCCCTCAAAATGTTTATTGCCATGGCTACTGTTATCTTCATTCTTTTTGTACACCTTTTCCAAGGCTAACCTGTCTTTCTTTTTTCATCCCCCATCGCCTCCTTAAAGAGTCTGTTCCATTAGTTTTTCCCTTTTCTCTCTTACATCTTTAGTATTTTTCTGTGTTCTAACATATCCAAGAATCCCTCTTTCATCTAATTCCCAAAAATCTTTTAATCCTACTATCCCCACAGATGGATGGAATATCTTTTTTGTTAATTTTATCTGAAAATTTCTTGAAAGAGACATCTATAGTTCCTTATCTCTTAGTCTTCAATTCATAAAATTTGGCTTGTGTTCCCTACCCACTACTAAAAACAGACCTCTCATAGGTTAGCATCAACTTAAATTCATATTGGGTGGATTGGGTGTCTTGACATATAAAAAACAAAGGAGGAAGTGTGTGTGTGTGTGATGTGTGGGTGTACAGACAGGATTGCCCATACCTGTTTAGAGGGGAAAAGAAGTATGAGGGAGAAGGGATAGAATTTAATACTATACCTTTCTTCTGTTGCAGGAAAGTTCATAACCTGATTTAATAACATTAGTTTTTTTTCTCTTTGCTTTTATTCTCAACCAACTGTTATTCACCATGTTTCCACCATCCCTCATCCCTTCTTGCTCAGCCCAGGTATAGTGCTGGTAACAGATTGATATGGTGCCATCTCAGCCTAGAGCCAATAGCAGGAACTACCCCCCACCCCCAGCCCCGCACAAGAGTTGGAATGATATTAGGGACTTAACATACCTACGTCAGTACTATAATATGTTGATAAAAGGGATGCAGACCTACTGAACAGCCAGATAGTGACACCAGATGGAGGTGAGCAGTGAAAGAGGTGAGGGACATTCATCAGTTTTAAACATATTTTTAAGGAAGTGTTTGAGTTGGGGTGGGTAAAGGGATAAGAGCAAGTGATTTTGGGTAGAGCAGAATGACTTGTCCAAAAGGATGGAAGCCAGAACGAGCAAATCATGTTGGAACCATTGCACACTGAAGCCTTGAGACTGAGAGGCAGGGAACAAGAAAGCTTATGTTTATTGATCTCTCTTCTCAGTGAAGTTTATGGTTTGAGGGCTGGAGATAGCCTAATTAGGATTTAAGAAGGTGCAACAGGTGGTCATCATAGTAATGTAAAACTAGTCTAGAAAGGAGGAGGAACTGTCCAGTAGTACAAGACAGAGTGGTAACCACTTGGCTGCCTCTTTTTAAGGCACTTTACTGGTTACCTGGGAAGAAGAAGCTTTTGCTCACCTGGACCACTCAGAGCAAGGAAGAATTACTGCTTGATTCTAGTTTTACATTAGGGAAAAGGGTATTTAGCTGACCCCCTTACGCGGTGTCTCAGGACAAATATTATAAATTAGGTCAGTATTTCCCTCAAAAGAAGGATGTCAGATGAATTCCTTATCAGTTACTCTGAAGACCTGCTGTTCCCCATTGAGGCCATTTAGGACACAGTCCATGTTCTTCCTGCTTGTGGACCATTAAGTCTGTCTTTTTTCTAATTATCACCAAAATGTGCCAAGGAGTGTTTGCACTGCATCATCATTTTGGCTGAAACCAAAGCCTTAATTCTGACGCTTTTGCAGTAAACTAGCACCTTTCTTATCTTGGGCAACTTCATTGAAGTTGGTTAACCAGTTTGGTGGTAACTGTACCTCTTCTGAGTCCCTTATTCCCTATTTGGATGTGGTGCATGTTGCATTTTTAACTCTATCAAAATAACAATATTAAGTATGGAAAATTTGCTTTGGTCTGGAAGAATATTTGTTCAGCAGCCATTTATTGGGCACCAGCTATGTGCCAGAGAATGTCAAATGATGTTTTGACTAATTGAGCTGCTTTTTGTTCAAATCAGAGCAGGAGACTACTTACAAGATATATTCTTTAGAAAGAGCTGTCACACAGGAGGAGTAGGTGGGAGATTACTCTTTGAAAAGAAGCTTAATTAATTCCATCCAATTTTAAGTAAAGTCAGTGTATTTTAGTGAGAAGTGTAGCTTGAAATAGACCGGCCAGTTACAGCTTTAATGAACAAGTAGCAGTTTAGTGCCAGGCTCTGTTCTAAGTACCTTACAAATGTTAACTGATTAATCCTCACAACACTATGAGGTAGATTCTATTTTCATCCTCATTTTATAGATGAAGAAACTGAGTCATATGGAGTTTTAGTACTTCGCCCAAAGTTACAAGATTATTAAGTCATGACATGGGGATTTGAGTACAGGCATTCTGTTTCCAGTCTGGGCTACCTTTACAAAGCTGCAAATAGGTACTTTCTGAGGGAACTTTAAGTGGATTTATCATACCCCCTGAAATCCTGCTTATGCTTTGATGTATTTATCAAACTACTCTATCCTTGTGTAAAGATTTTTCTACCCAACTCTAATCCAGATTATGACAAACTCAGAATTAATGGGATTTATTTTTTAATTGTGTTATACTTATAAGATTTTATGCTAATTTTTGAGTACTTACTATGTGCCAGGCCCTTGTCTCCAAGGCTCATTCTTTCAACCATCACACCATTCTGTTCCACAAGCCCTCTCTTCCATTGCTCCCTCAAAAGTAGATTCCTACAGACCCTATATGGGATGATTTTATCCTGCCTCTGTCTATTAGACCAAGTCTTCGAAGTTCAGGGAAAAGCCTGTCTTGATTTGTATCAGTTTGAACAATGACTGAAAAGTATAACAAACTATATGTGCTTCCAGGGTACCCAGCAGCAGGATTGAAATAGATCAGTCAACAGTCTTGTGTTACTCATTCTACTTGGAAGGTGAACATAAGGGTTGTGCTCTTCAACTGAAAACCAGGAGCATCAAAACAACAAAAGGGCTGAAGGATCTGCCTGGTGTTGGTCTAATGATTTGTGAGATTCTATTTGCCTTGAGAACATGTGATTTTTATCTTTTTAAAATCAGCTTTATTGAGATACAATGTACAATTAAAGGCACATTTAAAGTGTACAGTATGATAGGTTTTATGATAAGTTTTGAAATATGTATACACCTGTGAAAACATCACCATAATCAAGATAATGAAAATACCCATAACCTTGAAAAGTTTTTATCCACTCCTTTGTTGATTCCTTCCTCTGCCCTTCTCATTCAGCTCTGCCTGCCTTACCACCATCTGCTTTCTATTGATATGTGTTAATTTACATTTCCTAGAGTTTCATGTGAATGGAATCATATAGTATGTAGTCTCTTTTGTTTGGCTTCTTTTATTCAGCATACTTATTTTGAGATTCAGCCATGTTGTGTGTATCAATAGTTCATCGGTTTTTATTATCCTGTTGCATGGACATATCATGATTTGTTTATCCCCCTGTTAATGGACACTGGAGTTGTTTCTGGGTTTTAGTTACTATGAATAATGCTGCTGTGAACATTTGTGAGTAAATCTTTCTATGTACATATGCTTTCATTTCTCTTGGGTAAATAGCTAAGATTGGAATGGCTGCATCATATGGTATGCATATGTTTGACTTTTTAAGAAACTGCCAACCTGTTATTCAAAGTGGTTGCTGATGGGAATGTAAAATTAGTCAATGACTTTCAGTTGCTCCATATCCATGCCCTTCTCATAGTTGATATAGTCAATGTAATTAATTTAAGCCATTCTAGTAGGTGCGTAGTGGTATCTTATTGTAGCTTTAATTTCCTCTTACTTTTAACATATTATGTCATTATATTTAAAGTGAGTTTTTTTATAGGCAGCATATAGTATATAGATTCTTGATTTTTTCAATCCAGTGTATAGATTTCTTTCATTGGTTTGTTTAGACTGTTTGCATTTTAAAACATCTTTATTTAGATACAGTGTACATATCATACAGTTCATCTATTTAGCATACAATTTAATGGTTTATATTATGTTCAGAGTTGTGCAGCCATCACCACAATCTAATTTTAGAACATTTTTTCTCCCTGAAAGAAACCCTATATTCATTAGGAAAGTCTTACTCTGTCAGCTCTAGGCCACCATGAATCTACTTCCTGTCTTTCTAGATTTGCCTATTCTGGAAATTTCCTTTAAATGAAATCATATAATAGGTGGTCTTTTGTGACTTGCTTCTTTTACTTAGCATAATGTTTTCAAGGTTCATCCATGTTGTAGCATGCAACACTACTTCATTATTTTTTTGGCTGAATAACATTTCATTGTTTAGATCTGCCATATTTTGTTAATCAGTTGTGGACTTTTGGGTTGTTTTCACTTTTTGGCTGTTGTTGAGTAATGCTACTATGAACATTCACATTAAAGGTTATGGGTGGCTATATCTTTTCATTTCTCTTGGCTATATACTGAGGAGTGGAATTTCTGGTCATATTTATAACTCTGTGTTTAATATTTTTGTGAAACTGTCAAAACTTTTTTTTTCTAAAGCAGCTACATTGTTTTACGCTCCTGGCAGCAGCTTAATGACGGTTCCAACTTCTCCCTATCTTTGTCAGCACTTGTTATTGTCTGTCATGGGATATCTTCCCATTTATTTAGGTCTTGTTTAATGTCTTTTAAGAATGTTTTAGAGTTTTCAGAGTACAAATTTAGTTCTTCTTTTGTTAAATTTATTCCTAAGTATTTTATTATTTTGGGGTATTATAAATGCAATTGTTTTCTTAATTTTATTTTAGATTGTTCATTGATAGTATCTGAAAGTGCTAATTTTTGTATATCGAACTTGTGTCCTGAAGCCTTGCTGAATACATTTATTGGTTCTAATAGTTATTTTAGTGAATTTCTTAGGATTTTCTGTATACACAACCATGTCATTTGTATTTACAGATTGTTTTACTTCTTACTTTCTAATCTAGATGCCTTTTCGTTCCTTTTTCAAGCCTACCTGCCCTGGCTACAACTTCTAGTATGGTACTGAATAGAAGGCGTGAGAGTGTACATCTTGTCTTTTTCCTGATTTAGTGGGAGAGCATTCAGTCATTTACCATTACTTATGTTAGCTCTGGGTTTTTGTAGTTGGTTTTTAATTAGGTTGAGGAAGTTCTCTTCTATTCCTAATTTATTGATGGTTTTATCAGGAAAGAGTGTTGTAGCCTCTGCCCTAGGAGTGGGTGAGGGTGATCAGGGCCTAGCATTCTTGGCCTGCTCCACCTGGAGTAGAGTTTCTACCCTAGAAGTGGGAGCTGGGTGAGGGAAGGAATACTTAGTTTCCTAGGCTGTGTCTGATTGAAGTGCAGTTCTGCAACATGAGGAGGTGCAATTGGAAACACCAGCATCCTGCCTCTCTGGGGTGAAACTGTAGCCCCAGACTGGGAGCTGGAAGGGGAATGAGCCCCCATCTTCTTCACTACAGGGTAAAGCCTCTGTAAGACAGAGCTGGAGTAGGGTGGTAAAGAAGCAGGTCATAGCTCAAATGCCATCCACTGTTCTTGCTGAGATTTAATAGACTTTCTTCAATGTGTGTTTCTCTATTTGCTGCATGCCCTTAGGACAGTTTCCAGAGATGTTAAATGATTGCTTTTAAAAATAATTTTTATGAGTTAAATTATTGCTCTGTTGAGGAGTGGGCCAAGCTCCTTACTCTGCCACTCTGTAAGTCCCAATCAATAATTAAAACTTCTAATTAATAGAAAATCTGAAAAAAACTGAACAAAAAACACTCTTACCCTTTACCCAGATTCACCTATTGTTAGCATTTTACTCCATTTGCATGCTCTGATGTGCCTGTTTGCATGTATACATTTTTCTGAGCCACTTTGGGTAAGTACATACATCATGGCTCTGTGTACTAAATAACTGAGTGTATTTCTTAGGAGTAGCGATATTCTCTTATATAAACATAAGACAATTATCAATATCAGTAAACTTAACATTGATTATCTAACTTACTATAGAAATTATAATCCTCTATTTTTTTATTTTGGTAACATTGATATACAATCACACGAACAACATTGTGGTTACTAGACTCCCCCCATTATCAAGTTCACACCACATACCCCATTACAGTCACTGTCCATCAGCGTATTAAGATCATATAGAGT
>JAQQAC010016209.1:40701127-40772088 GCA_029783875.1 Phataginus tricuspis
TGCCCATTTCTTAATTGGGTTATTTGCTTTTTGTTTGTTAAGGTGCGTGAGTTCTTTGTATATTTTGGATGTCAACCCCTTATCAGATACATCATTTATGAATATATTTTCCCATATTGTAGGATGTCTTTTTGTTCTACTAATGGTGTCCTTTGCTGTACAGAAGCTTTTCAACTTGATATAGTCCCATTTGTTCATTTTTGCTTTTGTTTCCCTTGCCCGGGGGGGTATGTTCATGAAGAAGTCACTCATGTTTATGTCCAAGAGATTTTTGCCTATGTTTTTTTCTAAGAGTTTTATGGTTTCATGACTTACATTCAGGTCTTTGATCCACCTTGAGTTTACCTTTGTGTATGGGGTTAGACAGTAGTCCAGTTTCATTCTCTTACATGTAGCTGTCCAGTTTTTCCAACACCAGCTGCTGAAGAGGCTGTCATCTCCCCATTGTATATCCAGGGCTCCTTTATCAAATATTAATTGACTGTAGGTGTTTGCCTCCACCCATTTTTTAAAAGGTTATTTGCCTTTTGAGTGTTGAGGCATGTGAGTTCTTTATATATTTTGGATGTTAACCCCTTGTCAGATATGGCATTTACAAATATATTCTCCCATACTGTAGGATGTCTTTTTGTTCTGATGATGGTGTGCTTTGCTGTCCAGAAGCTTTTCAGCATGATGTAGTCCCATTTGTTCATTTTTGATTTTGTTTCCCTTGCCCAAGGAGAAATGTTCAGGAAAAAAGGTGCTCATGTTTATATTCAGGAGATTTTTGCCTATGTTGTCTTCTGAGAGTTATATGGTTTCATGACTTACATTCAGGTCTTTGATCCATTTTGAGTTTACTTTTGTGTATGGGATTTGACAATAATCCAGTTTCATTCTCTTGCATGTAGCTGTCCAGTTTGCCAACCCCAGCTCTTGAAGAGGCATCATTTCTCCATTGTATATCCGTGGCTCCTTTGTCATATATTAATTGACCATATATCCTTGGGTTTATATCAGGGCTCTCTAGTCTGTTCCATTGGCCTATGGATCTGTTCTGTTGCCAGTCCCAAATTGTCTTGATTACTGTGGCTTTATAGTAGAGCTTGAAGTCAGGGAGCGTAATTCCCTCTGTTTTATTCTTCCTTCTCAGGATTGCTTTGGCTATTTGGGGTCTTTTGTGGTTCCATATGTATTTTAGAACTATTTGCTCTAGTTGATTGAAGAATGCTGTTGGTATTTTGATAGGGATTGCATTGAATTTTTATATTGCTTTAGGCAGGATGGCCATTTTGACAATATTAATTCTTCTTATCCATGAGCACAGGATGTGTTTCCATTTATTGGTATCTTCTTTAATTTCTCTCATGTGTGTCTTGTAGTTGTCAGAGTATTGGTCTTTCACCTCCTTGGTTAGGTTTATTGCTAGGTGTTTTATTCTTTTTGATGCAATTGTGAATAGAATTGTTTTCCTGATTTCTCTTTCTGCTAGTTCATCATTAGTGTATAGGAATGCAACAGATTTCTGTGTATTAATTTTGTATCCTACAACCTTACTGAATTCAGATATTAGATCTAGTAGTTTTGGAGTGGATTCTTTAAGGCTTTTTATGTACAATATCATGTCATCTGCAAACAGGGATAGTTTAACTTCTTCCTTGCAAATCTGGATGACTTTTATTTCTTTGTGTTGTCTGATTGCCATGGCTAGGACCTCCAGAAATAATGCTGAATAAAAGTGGGAAGTGTGGGCATCTTTGTCTTGTTCCCAGTCTTAAAGGAAAAGCTTTCAGGTTCTCGCTGTTAAGTATGTTGGCTGCGGGTTGGTCATATATGGCCTTTATTATGTTGAGGTACTTGCCCTACCCATATTGTTAAGAGTTTTTATCATGAATGGATGTTGAATTTTGTCAAATGCTTTTTCACATCTATGTAGATGATCGTGTGGTTTTTGTCCTTCTTTTTGTTGATGTGGTGGATGATGTTGATGAATTTTCAAATATTGTACCATCATTGAATCCCTGGAATAAATCCTACTTGATCATAATGGATGATCTTTTTGATGTATTTTTGAATTCAGTTTGCTAATATTTTGTGGAGTATTTTTGCTTCTATGTTCATCAGGGGTATTGGTTTGTAATTTTCTTTTTTTTGTGGTGTCCTTTCCTGGTTTTGGTATTAGAGTGATGCTGGCCTCATAGAATGAGTTTGGGAGTATTATCTCCTCTTGTACTTTTTGGAACGCTTTAAGGAGGATGGGTATTAGGTCTTCACTAAATGTTTGATAAAATTCAGCAGTGACACCATCGGGTCCAGGAATTTTGTTCTTAGGTAGTTTTTTGATTACCAATTCAGTTACTTTGCTGTTAATTGGTCTATTCATATTTTCTGTTTCTTTCTGGGTCAGCCTTGGAAGGTTGTATTTTTCTAGGAAGTTGTCTATTTCTTCTAGGTTATGCAGTTTGTTACCATATAATTTTTCATAGTATTCTGTCATGATTCTTTGTATTTCTGTGGTGTCCATAGTGATTTTTCCTTTCTCATTTCTGATTCTGGTTATGTGTGTAGACTCTCTTTTTTTTTTCTTGATAAGTCTGGCTAGGGGTTTATCTATTTTCTTTATTTTCTCAAAGAATCAGCTCTTGCTTTCATTGATTCTTTCTATTGTTTTATTCTTCTCGACTTTATTTATTTCTGCTCTAATCTTTATTATGTCCCTCCTCCTACTGACTTTGGGCCTCATTTGTTCTTCTTTTTCTAGTTTCGTTAATTGTAAGTTTAGACTGTTCATTTGGGATTGTTTTTCTTTCTTGAGGTAGGCCTGTATTGCAGTATGCTTCCCACTTAGCACGGCCTTCGCTGCATCCCACAGATTTTGCTGTGTTGAATAATTGTTGTCAGTTGTCTCCATATATTGCTTGATCTCTGTTTTTATTTGGTCATTGATCCATTGATTATTTAGGAGCATGTTATTAAGCCTCCATGTGTTTGTCAGATTTTTCATCTTCTTTGTGTAATTTATTTCTAGTTTCGTACCTTTGTGGTCTGAGAAGGTGGTTGGTGCAATTTCAATCTTTTTAAATTTGCTGAGGCTCTTTTTGTGGCTTAGTATATGATCTAGTCTTTAAAATTTTCCATGTGCACTTGAGAAGAATGTGTATCCTGTTTCTTTTGGATGGAGTGTTTTGTAGATGTCTGTTAAGTCCATCTGTTCTAATACGTTCTTCAGTGCCTCTGTCTCCTTACTTATTTTCTGTCTGGTTGATCTTTCCTTTGGATTGAGTGGTGTGTTGAAGTCTCCTATAATGAATGCATTGCATTCTGTTTCCCCCTTTAATTCTGTTAGTATTTGTTTCACATATGTAGGTTGTCCCATGTTGGGTGCATAGATATTTATAATGGTTATATCCTCTTGTTGGAGTGACCCCTTTATCATTATGTAATGTCCTTCTTTGCCTCTTGTTACTTTCTTTCTTTTGAAGTCTATTTTGTCTGATACAAGTACTGCAACTCCTGCTTTATTCTCCCTATTGGTTGCATGACATATCTCTTTCCATCCCTTTACTTTCAGTCTGTGTATGTCTTTGGGTTTGAAGTGAGTCTCTTGTAGGCAGCATATAGATGGGTCTTTTTTTATCCATTCATTGACTCTATGTCTTTTGATTGGTGCATTCAGACCATTTACATTTAGGGTGATTATCCATAGGTATGTACTTATTGCCATTGCAGTCTTTAGATTCGTGCTTAACAAAGGTTCAGCGGTAACTTCCTTACTATTTAACAGTCTAACTTAACTCACTTAGTATGCTATTACAAACATAGCCTAAAGGTTCTTTTTTCTTTTTCCTCCTCCATTCATTATATATTGAGTGTCATATTCTATACTCTTTGTATATACCTTGATAGACTTTGGGGGTAGTTGATTTGATTTTGCATCTGCTTAGTAATTAATTGTTTTATTTGCTGTGGTTTTATTTCCCCTGGTGACAGCTATTTAGCCTTAGGAATACTTCCATCTATAGAAGTCCCTCAAAAATGCACTGTAGAGGTGGTTTATGGGAGGTAAATTCTCTCAGCTTTTGCTTATCTTAAAATTGTTTAATCCCTCCTTCAAATTTAAATGATAATGTTGCTGGGCAGAATATTCTTGATTTGAGGCCCATTTGTTTCATTGCATTAAATATATCATGCCACTCCCTTCTGGCCTGTAAGATTTCTGCTGAGAAGTCTGATGATAGCCTGATGGCTTTTCCTTTGTTTGTTATCTTTTTTCTCTCTCTAGCTGCTTTTAAAAGTCTGTCTTTATCCTTGATCTTTGCCATTTTAATTATTATATGTCTTGGTGGTGTCTTCTGTGGGTCCCTTGTTTTGGGAGATCTGTGTACCTCCATGGCCTGAGGTAGTATCTCCTTCCCCAGATTGGAGAAGTTTTCAGCAATTACCTCCTCAAAGACACTTTCTATCCCTTTTTCTCTCTCTTCTTCTTCTGGTACCCCTATAATGCGAATATTGTTCTTTTTTGATTGGTCACATAGTTCTCTCAATATTCTTTCATTCTTAGAAATCTTTTTTTCTCTCTGTACCTCAGCTTCTTTGTATTCCCCTTCTCTAATTTATATTCCATTTACCATCTCTTCTACTACAGCTAATCTGCTTTTACATCCCTCCATTGTATGTTTTATTTCTGGTATGAAATTTCTTAATGATTTAATCTCCATCCTAAATTCCTTCCTGAATTCTTGAATATTTTTCTGTACCTCCATAAGCATGTTTATGATTTTTATTTTGAACTCACTTTCAGGAAGATTGGTGAGATTAGTTTCATTTGGGTCTTTTTCTGGGGTTTGTAAGATTTTGGTCTGAACCAGATTCCTTTGACATTTCATATTTGTATGTGGCGCCCTCTAGTGCCCAGAAGCTCTAGTCTCTGGAGCTGCTTAGTCCCTGGAGTGATGTCAGGGGTTGCAGGGGAGCAGAGCTGGTGCCCCATTTTGTGAGGTCTACTCTGTTCTCCAGGTGTATACAGTCTGGTGCAGTCTTCTTTCCTGTTGCTCTTTCAGGGTTAGTTGCATTAACTATATTTTCATAATAAATGTGGTTTTTCGAGGAGTTGTCTGTCTCACCTCTCACACAGCCATCTTAAATCCCCTCTACCTTAAATTCAATCTTTCAAGAACAGTGGAACATGTTAACAACAGGTCCCAAAGTTAATGGTGATTTCCCGACAATTCATTCCATATTTCCAGTGTTGGATCTTTTCTTTTTCTTTACTTGTTCTGTCTCCCCTTCTGGCCCAAGGGAGGATTGCCTCCTCTATTTTTATCTCATGCTTCCTCCCTCTGTTTTTGTATGTGTTTTATATTGTACATAATATTAATACAGAGGTATATACTTGGGAATCCATGCTCAAATGTTTTCCTGCTGATAAACATGTGCAAGGAAAAGATTTGTGAAGCAATCAATCCAGAGTTTGACAAAGTGCTTTCACTATAGTGGCTCAGCTGATCCTACCACCATGTGACATAGGCAAGATACATTTTTTCCCGACCTGTATCAAATGTGAAGAAACACTGAGGAATTCAGTAAAGGTATAAAGCTTAGCAAGTGTTCGACCTCAGCCTCCAACTCAGCATTCCTGATACTAGAGTCTGTACTCTTCCATACCAAATGACCTTGCTCAACAACCTATCCACTGTCTACATGTGACTTTTCTACTTTATGAATTTTAAAGCAGTTTAAGATCATATGATTCCAAAACCTGTGGCAGATGCTTCTAGCATACAGATTTGAAGACATTGTGGCTCATTGAGACATTAAGCAAAGCAGGAAAAAGGAAACCTTACTGCCATTTCCCTTAGTCCTTTCAAAATGACCCCTGTGCAGCCTCAGAAATGTTTGACCTAACTGGATAATGACATTTATATGGTACTTTACTGATTACAAAGTGTTGATTTCAAGCCACAACAACCACCTCATGAAAACGGGACTCCAGGGTTAAGCATGTGTGCCTTCAAGTCTGAGTGGCCCTGCTCTAGAGCACTGACCCTTTGATTCTACTCCAGCCTGGCTCTCATTGTCCCCTTACTGGTCTCTCTGGTGATGCTTATATATTCTTATCATGGCCAGTGCCAGAGACTATTTGTCTATAGCTAGAAAATTTCTCTTTAGTTGAAGGTAGCAGTCTTCAGAGAGGAAGATGGAAGGTAAACTAATAGGATGTGGGAAGAAAATAATTAGAATTTTTTTGTCCATTTCTCTAGCTGTTCTTTTGTTCTCTGTATCTTTGTTTCTTTTTTTTAAACAGGTTTACTAAAATATAAATCACATACCATCAACTCACCCATTTAAAATGTATAAGTCATATACACTGTTAGTGGGATTGCAAATTGGTGCAGCCACTATGGAGAGAAATGTGGAGGTTCCTCAAAAAACTAAAAAGAGAAATGCCATATGACCCAGCAATTCACTTCTGGGAATCTACCTGAAGGAAATGAAATCATTAATTTGAAAAGATCTGTGCATCCCTATGTTTATTGCAGCATTGTTTACAATAGCCAAGATTTGGCAGCAACCTATGTGTCGATCAATAAATGATGGATAGAGAAGAAGTGGTATATATATACAATGGAGTATTATTCAGCCATAAAAAAGAAATATATTTTGCCATTTGCAACAACATGGATAGACTTAGAGGGCATTAAGCTAAGTGAAATAACCAGCCAGAGAAAGAGGAATACCATATGGTTTCATTTATATATGGAATCTGAAAATCAAAAAAAAAATGATCAAATAAAACAGAAACAGACCTATAAACACAGAGAATGGATGGTTGATTACCATGGTGGCAGGGGGAATGGGTAAAGGGGCTAAAAAGGTACAAAATTCAAATTATAAATTAGTTTAGTCCCAAGCATGGAAATATAGTAGAGGGAATATAACTCATAATATTGTAATACCTTTGTATGGTGACACTTATCAGGGTAGACATTTAATAATGTATGTAATTGATGAATCACTAGCTGTTCATCTGAAACTAATATAATATTGTATATAAACTATATTCCAATAAAAAGCAATAAAGAAATAAAGTGTATGAGTCAATGATTTTAAGTATATTCACACTAATTTCAGAACATTTGTGTCCTATGAAAAAGAAACTCCAAGACCATTAGTAGTCACTCCCATACCCCCCAGAGTCTCAGGAAACAACTGATCTATTGTGTGTCTCTCTAAATTTGCCTATTCTGGACATTTTATGTAAATGGAATCTTTCCACATGTAGCCTTTTGTGACTGGCTTTCTTCACTCAGCATGTTTTCAGGGTTAGTATGTATCAGTACTTCATTCCTTTTTATTGCCTAATAATATTCTCTTGTGTTTATATATCCCATTTTGTTTATCCATTCGCAAGTTTATGGATATTAGAGTTGTTTCCACTTTTTTGCTATTATGAGCAATGCTGCTGTGAACATTTGTGTACAAGTTTTTGGTGGACTTTTTTTTCATTTATTTGGATATTATGGTGTTCCTTGATTAGCATAAATGTTTTGTATTACATTTTGAGACAAAAAATAGAAAAGTGAATGTGGCTTTTTCAGCTGATGAAAGTTTTATTTCTTCTTTGGCTTTCCATGTTATCTCACTCTGCTCCATTCTATTGACTTGCTTGTTTAGCTCTTCCTGCCTGCTTCTTACTCCTGCCAGTGATGCTGTGAGGGGAAAGAAAAGCTTATGGAGTAACAGAATAGTACTCACTACTTGGTTTGGGGAGGGAAGGTGTTGGTGAGTGTTCAGTTTGGGACCTACAGAATTTGAGGGATTATGTTCATTTAGCTGATATTGACACTTTGCCAGGCACAGGGTAGGATGCTGGAGATACACTGAAGAGCAAGATAGCCATGGCCCCTGGCCTGATGGAGCTGGTGGGCTTAGTGCAGACAGACATAAACAATTATAGTGGGAGTCATGATAGAAGAAAGGAGAAGAATTTAATTCAGGCATCTGGAGAAAGAAAGCTTCTATAAGGCTCTGAGGTTAGAACAAGGTTCAAGATGGCTACAGAGTAAGATGCAAATAGGGGAAGGACGAAGAATTACCAGAGATGGTTAGGAGATAAAAAATTTAGGTAGTCATTCATACAAAAGTAAAGAGTTGATAATATTTTTTCTATCCTGTTTCTCTCTTCCAACAAAGGAAAAAGATGATTGACTGCAGCAGCCACATGGAATAAATGCGAGTTTTCTGACTCATGCTTTGTTGCCCCCATGCCTTTGAACTTGCCATGTTCTCTGTCTGGAGTTCTCTTCCATCTCTTTTGTCTAGTCAGTGCCTGCGTGTCTTTATCATCATCTTTCAGAAAACTTTCTATGACACCCTGTTTCATGTTCCCACGGTTTCCTGGGCATATGGTTCAGTCACACTGTTGCTTCTATTAATTGTAAGTGTCATAAGAGCAGGGATGTTTTCATCAACCCAAGTAGCCCCCCAGTGCCTGATACATAATAGGATGGATGCATGGATGAATTACACAAAAAAGACCACATCCTGAGAAAGAGCTACATCTTATGAACAAGAGGAGGAGATTTTATCACTTCATAGAAAAGGAGCTTGGTTGTCAGTCTAACTCAGTGGTTCTTAACCAGGGGCGATTTTGCCCACCATCCAGGTACTATTTGACAATGCTTGGAGACATTTTTGGTTGTCACAGTTAGCAGAGGCCAGAAGTGCACCTAAAACCTGACAGCGCACAGGACGCCCTGCCCACCAGGAGTTCTCCAGCCTGAATGTCAGTAGTGCTGAGGCTCAGAAACCCTGCTCTGTTCTGCTTCAACTCTCTTTTACCTAAAGCAGTGGTTCTCAAATTCTAGGGTCCCACTCCATAGCCAGAAAAGGAGAAACTCTGATGATGGGGCCCAGCTCTGTTTGAACAAGCCCTTGAGGGGATTTTGTGCAGGCTTAACTCTGAGAACCCCTCCCAAAGTCAAAAAGCTCCTTGGAACAGAGCCAGCACCAGAACCACGAGAAGTCACATTGGGAGTGGCCAAGGGATAATGTTAGAACAACCCACAGGAAGAGATGGTTTCCAGGGTGAAGTGGTCACTGGTATCAAATATTGCTGAAGAGCTTCTAAATATGAGAACAGGCAAAGGGAAGCAAGACTGCCGCTAATAGTTAAGACTCCTGAAATGGAGGGAGGCGAGGATAATGTCCTTAAGAAGTGTCAGGTTTGAGTCGGGGTGGGGTGGGGGGAGTTAAAACGAAGTTTGCAGTCATCTATGCAAAATAACTGCATTTTAAAATTTATGTTTAATGCTAGGCTTGTGGGAATACCTTGCCGTTACTCTCATTCCTCTAACACAGCAGTTCCTACGCTTTTTGTGTTTTCTTCCAGGCTTTGTCTATATGTACATAACTATTTTCACAGTGGAGTGTTCTGCTGTCAAAATAAATAGAAAAGCATTTTCAAAGGTTATGCCAGAGCAGTAGGCAGCATTTTGCTTTGGCAGCAAAGGTAAACTTGATCTCTTCGTCAGTATGTTCTGCTTGGGGGCAGGGTGGTTGGGTGGAATACGAGGTCTGAGGGAAATCCAGGCATGTGCACTTAGGCTAATTTTGGCTATCTGGAAGAAAAAAAAAACAACGTGAAAACAGAAATTTTCTTTAAGCCTCATTAAGGCAGCTAATGATATAGATAAGACAATGTGAGAGAGAAGGTCTCCTGTATGGGAAAATCTTGCATCTTAAATTGTAAAACCTCAGAGTGGCATCTCAGAGCCATCCTGTGGGTCTCGTAAATTTTATTTGGATTGTTATTTGTAGTGGATAGTTTTCTAAAGAAGCTTTTTATTGACTGAGGGTAAGGGGAGAAAAAGATTTTAGAGCTTTGTTTATTTGGGGGGAGGGAGAGTTAAAAACAGGTGCTGGTGTTAGGGATATGTTTTCCTAACAAATCGAATGTCCTAGGGATATAATGCTCCCTAACATTGAATATAATTTTTCTTTTAAAAAGAAGTAATTTTGCATAGAGTACCTTTTTGTCCTTCTTTAAAAAAATTCACAAATATATGTGTATCAGGCACAGTGCAGTGAATCTTTAAGCACACTTTACAAGCCAGGGAAATTAATGGTGGTATCCCCAGTTTATAGATGAGGAAATGGAGGCTCAGCAAAGTGAAATGAGGAGGCCAGAGTCAGAGAGCAAATAAGTGTGAGGGTTAGAATCCTAACCCCTGGTATGTTTTTCTCTAAGTCTACTGTAATTTCCACATTAACATAGCTATTCTAGTGCTCAGTTTCCTAGAGGTACCTGAGAAGCATTCATAACTCCCCTTATTAGGCCAAAGTCAGTACCCAAGGGTGTACAGCAGGACATAAGGGGCCTTTTTCCAAATATGTGTGTCTAGACATTCCCAAAGAGGATATATGGAGGGAGAGAGAGAAAAAAGGACCACCTCTCCTCATTTCCTCCTAGAGCCTCTTCTTTCCCAGAAGCCAGGCTGTACAAATGCTGATTTAAGAGTGCGGAGCAGGTGGTGGGCAGGGCTGGGCCAGCCAGCAGCGAGCCGATTCAGCTGTGGTGTTGACAGCTGCTCCTCTCGAGTTGCCCACAACTAGCTGATCTCAATCACCTGGAAGAGGGACAGGGAGCAAAAGGGTCTTTTGTGGCTATGGGCAACTGGCGTCAAGCTTCCTGGGTTCACATTTGATCACTGTTGCAAACCAATGGTGAGACCTTGGATAAGCTGATGCCTTAAATTCCCTTGGAGACAGAATAAAGTAGTGGTAAGTTTAGGGACTTTGAGCTCTGAGGGAAGTGGGTTTAAGCTCCAGTTCTCCCACTTTCACTAACTGTACACCCAGGCTTGACTTCACGGGCATGTGACACAGCCTGTGCAGTTCCCCAGAGCCAGGCACTTGTATTTGGTTTAATTCTCCACTGTCTTGAAATTCTTAAATTTTGAACAAGGGGCCCTCCTGCGCTCGCATTTTGCACAGGGCCCCACAAAAGTCCTGTGTTACCATTGAGAAATTACCTAAGTTCTCTGAGTCATTTTCCCCAGCTGCTAAATGGGGCTTGTACTTAGGTTTATACGGGGGACACATGTAAAGCACTTACTTGTAGGTGCAGAGTATGTGCCCGGTCAATGTTAGCCATCCGTAGGCACTGGGCCTCAGTTCCTTCATCGGAAAAATGAAAGTGCTAGATTAGAGCATGTCTAAGATTTCCCTTACTATATACAGTATACCTACAACATTCCCTAACCTATAGGAAAGCTCTTTGAGAAACATAATGGCTGCTATTTAAATGGAAGTGTTCATTTCTTTTTTTTTTATGGTCTGTATTTTTTTTAAAAACATGTCTACATTAATTTTCTCTGCTTGTAGCAGGTAGAGGCTGCCTGTTTTGATATCTTCTTTGAGAATTCTCATATAAATGATTTTAACTCCTCTTTAATCTATTTAAAATCTGCCTTTTCAGTTCTGAGGATCTAACATAACATGATGACTCTAGCTGATAACACTGTATGGTATAATTAAAATTTGCTAACAGAGTAGAACTTAAAATGTTCTTACACACACTAAAAAGAAAATAAATATGTGAGGTGATGGATGTGTTAATTAACTAGGTTGGAGGAACCCTTTTACAATGTATATGTGTTTCAAATCACCATGATGTACACTTTAAATATCTTACAGTGACATTTGTCAATTATGCCTCAGTTAAGCTGAAAAAAAAATAAATGTGCCCTTATTTAGTGAATATAATAATAGGTTAAGTGGATGAGTTTGGCCTGTCACTATCCCAAAAGGGTAGACACTTTTTCAACCAGTGTGGAAGGTAAAGGTAGGTACAATGTCTGTGGAAGGGTGGGATTTTACTGGATGGGACAATGAGATTAAAAGAGTGTGTGTGGCTCTGTTTTAATTGGGAGGGTGAACCACACACATCACTGGAAACAAAGGGGTCTCGTGGAGACAGTTGGAGCACAGGCTCCCCACAAAAGTTAGGAAGAAGATAATAAAAATGCAAGTTAGGGGGGTCATCTTTGGAGAGGTTGAAACAAGTGAAAACACGCTGAAGATGCTATGATTTTTTTTCTTTCTTGTATATTGATATACCGTAAAAGGAAAGAGAGCTGTCTTTCTCACAAATTACCAGCTGTTTATACAACTCTGTAATCTCTTCATGTTCTTGTCATTTTTACCAAAAAAGACATTTGTGTTCTATCTTAATTTAATAAAGTCATGCTTACAGCCCACCTCTCCTAGCACCTCCTCACCATGGGCCACAGAGTTATCATTTTTCATTTTTGATGGCTACATTTTAGTCCTTCACTAATATACCAGAGTTTATTTAATGATTGGCCAACTTAAAACATTTGGGAAGCACACGATTTGTTTGAGAGAATGAACATGTCCCCAGTTTACATGTTTCAGTGTCCGGCAGGGTGGTTTTGAAGCTCTTTACCTGCCTTGAGTTATTTCTGTCCATTCTTCAGATTCAATAAAATACAATTCATTTCCATCCAGGCATACCTATCTACTTGTTTCTCAGTGTCTTCATGAATTTTAAAAAGTTCCTCCATTATTAGGTAAATTTTAAGGTGGTTTAAAAAATGTTAGCTTTTCTGCTTGCTTTACCTCTTTACCTATGCTTTCTCTACCTTTTTTTCTATAATTATTTTATATTGAAGCAACTTTATTTTTATAAATGCTAATTAGTCACATAAAAGGTCTACTACTGTCAACAGGTTTAGGATTAAATATATGAATATTCTTATCACTGGGATGGTGAATTAATTATATGTCTATGTATGTCTCTCAGTTTTATATTACAGAGTTAAAATAACATTTTTTATTGATAAAATTGCCATGTAACATTGTGTAAGTTTAAAGTGTATAATATGTTGCTTTGATATGTTTATGTATTGTACTTTGGTTACCATCTTTGTGTTAGCTAACACCTCTACCATAAAATTTAGAATCTAATGCTACTTTAGTAATATCCAAAAATAAAAGAAGCCAGTCCTTCAACCCTGCTGACTGAAGACTGTAGTGACAAAAATTAATTAAAATAGCCTTTTAAAAAAGTATATCTTAGATATTGTAAAATTACCAGAAAGTACAAAAATTATTTATGATAAGTCAACTTGTGATTGGCAGTATTTTCAACCAAATTTCAAAATGTAGTTTCACTTAATGGTAGAGAAAAAATGGAGAAGTATTTATGAAATATTGCCAAACAGATGTAGGCACAAATGACAAAAATTCTGAAATTAAAAAAAAATATATGAAAGGAACAGAAATGTTAAAAACATGCACGAAAAGCTACAAAACTATTCTAATGCTGCATGGAAATGGCCAGTATATAAAATGCCAATGACTGAAAAGAGGGATTTTTCTCCTATTTGTTGCTTTTGACCAATTCACCTGGAGCCAATAGCATACTGTATCCTTAAAAACTGGTACTGTTTTTCAGGAGAATAAAATGTAGATGTAGTGTTGAGTTTTATTATGAAGTTAATAGGTATGCAGTACTTCAATTGCTGATGAGCCTGTCCATTTTTTAGTGTTCCCTGTTGGCATAATGTTTTTATATCTTTTAGTCACTTACCCAGGGAAAAGCAGTATTAACTATCAGGATGAATCATCTTTATTATTTTCTACATTAAGTTCTTTTCCCATCAAAATCGTGGCTATTTTTATCTGTATTGTTTCCCTTTTAAAACTTTTAATTTTTTAATGTATGGAAACTTATTTTATTTAGTCATATTTGTCATCCGTGGGTGATAATTTCATCTTTTGATGTGGTATTGATAAAATTCTCTCACACATTGAATATGAACACACCATCCCATTTTCTTAATTTTTCTTTTTTTATTTATTAAGGCATTATTGATATACACTCTTATGAAGGTTTCACATGAAAAAACAATGTGGTTACTACATTTACCCATATTATCAAGTCCCCACCCATACCCCAATGCAGTCACTGTCCATCAGTATAGTAAGATGCCACAGATTCACTGTTTGCCTTCTCTGTGCTACACTGTTTTCCCCGTGATCCCCCACACCATGTGTACTAAACATAATACCCCTCAATCCCCTTCTCGCACCCTCCCCATCCACCCTCCCACACCCCTTCCCTTTGGTAACCACTAGTTCCTTCTTGGAGTCTCTGAGTCTGCTGCTATTTTGTTCCTTCAGTTTTGCTTCATTTTTATACTCCACAAATGAGGGAAATCATTTGGCACTTGTCTTACTCCACCTGGCTTATTTCACTGAGCATAATATCCTCGAGCTCCATCCATGTTGTTGCAAATGGTAGGATTTGTTTCTTTCTCATGGCTGAATAGTATTCCATTGTGTATATGTACGACATCTTCTTTACCCTTTCATTTACTGATGGACACTTAGGTTGCTTCCATATCTTGGCTATTGTGAAAAGGGCTGCAATAAACATAGGGGTGCATATGTCTTTTTGAATCTGAGAAGTTGTATTCTTTGGGAAAATTCCAAGGAGTGGGATTCCTGGGTCAAATTGTATTTCTATTTTTAGTTTGTTGAGGAACCTACATATTGCTTTCCACAATGGTTGAACTATCTTACATTCCCACCAGCAGTGTAGGAGGGTTACCCTTTCTCCACGTCCTTGCCAGCATTTGTTGTTCTTAGTCTTTTGGATGTTGGCCATCCATACTGGTGTGAGGTGATATCTCATTGTGGTTTTAATTACCATTTCCCTGATGATTAGTGATGTGGAGCATCTTTTCGTGTGTCTGTTGGCCATCTGAATTACTTCTTTGGAGAACTGCCCTTCATATCCTCTGCCCATTTTTTAATTGGGTTATTTGTTTTTTGGGTGTTGAGGGATGTAAGTTCTTTATATATTTTGGATGTTAACCCCTTGTTGGATTTGTCATTAACAAATATATTCTCCCATACTGTAGGATGCCTTTTTGTTCTCATGATGGTGTCCTTTGCCATACAGAAACTTTTTAGTTTGATGTAGTCCCATGAGTTCATTTTTGCTTTTGTTTCCCTTGCTCGAGGAGATGCGTTCAGGAAGAAGTTGCTCATGCTTATATTCAGGAGATTTTTGCCTATGTTGTCCTCTAAGAGTTTTATGGTTTCATGACCTATATTCAGATCCTTGATCCATTTCGAATTTACTTTTGTGTATGGGGTTAAATAATAATCCAGTTTCATTCTCTTACATGTAGCTGTCCAGTTTTCCCAACACCAGCTGTTGAAGAGGCTGTCATTTCCCCATTGTATGTCCATGGCTCCTTTATCATATATTAATTGACCATATGTGGTTGGGTTTATATCAGGGCTCTCTAGTCTGTTCCATTGGTCTCTGGGTCTGTTCTTGTGCCAATACCAAATTGTCTTGATTACTGTGACTTTGTAGTAGAGCTTGAAGTTGGGGAGCATAATCCCCCCAGCTTTATTCTTCCTTCTCAGGATTGCTTTGGCTATTCGTGGTCTTTTGTGGTTCCATATGAATTGTAGAATGATTTTCTCTAGTTTGTTGAAGAATGCTGTTGGTATTTTGATAGGAATTGCATTGAATCTGTAGATTGCTTTAGGCAGGATGCCATTTTGACAATACTAATTCTTCCTATCCATGAGCACGGGACGCAGTTCCATTTATTGGTATCTTCTTTAATTTCTCTCATGAGTGTCTTGTAGTTTTCAGAGTATAGGTCTTTCACTTCCATGGTTAGGTTTATTCCTAGGTATTTTATTGTTTTTGATGCAGTTGTGAATGGAATTGTTCTCCTGATTTCTCTCTCTGCCAGCTCATTCTTAGTGTATAGGGATGCCACAGATTTCTGCGCATTATTTTCGTGTCCTACAACTTTGTTGAATTCAGATATTAGATCTAGTAGTTTTGGAGTGGATTATTTAGGGTTTTTATGTACACTATCATATCATCTGCAAACAGGGACAGTTTAACTTCTTCCTTGCCAATCTGGATGCCTTTATTTCTTTGTATTGTCTGATTGCCGTGGCTAGGACCTCCAGTACTATGTTGAATAGAAGTGGGGAGAGTGATTATCCTGGTCTTGTTCCCAATCTTAAAGGAAAAGCTTTCAGCTTCTCGCTGTTAAGTATAATGTTGGGTGTGGGTTTGTCATATATGGCCTTTATTATGTTGAGGTATTTGTCCTCTAAACCCATTTTGTTGAGAGTTTTTATCATGAATGGATGTTGAATTTTGTCTAATGCTTTTTCAGCATCTGTGGAGATGATCATGTGGTTTTTGTCCTTTTTGTTGATGTGGTGGATGATGTTGATGGATTTTCGAATGTTGTACCATCCTTGCATCCCTGGGAATAAATCCTACTTGATCATGATGGATGATCTTTTTGATCTATTTTTTAATTCAGTTTGCTAATATTTTGTGGAGTAGTTTTGCATCTATGTTCATCAGGGATATTGGTCTGTAATTTTTTTTTTGTGGTGTCTTTGTCTGGTTTTGGTATTAGAGTGATGCTGACTTCATAGAATGAGTTTGGAAGTATTCCTTCTTCTTCTTTTTCTCCTTGGAAAACTTTAAGGAGGATGGTATTAAGTCTTCACTAAAAGTTTGATGAAATTCAGTGGTAAAGCAATCTGGTCCAGGGGTTTGTTCTTAGGTAGGTTTTTGATTACCAGTTCAATTTCGTTGCTGGTAATTGGTCTGTTCAGATTTTCTGTTTCTTTCTGGGTCAGCCTTGGAAGGTTGTATTTTTCTAGAAAGTTGTCCATTTCTTCTAGGTTATCCAGTTTGTCAGCATATAATTTTTCATAGTATTCTCTAATAATTCTTTGTATTTCTGTGGTATCTGTAGTTATTTTTCCTTTCTCATTTCTGATTCTCTTTATGTGAGTAGACTCCCTTTTTTTCTTGATAAGTCTGGCTAGGGGTTTGTCTATTTTTTCAAAGAACCAGCTCTTGCTTTCATTGATTCTTTCTATCATTTTATTCTTCTCAATTTTATTTATTTCTGCTCTAATCTTTTTATGTCCCTCCTTCTACTGACTTTGGGCCTCATTTGTTCTTCTTTTTCTAGTTTCATAAATTGTGAGTTTAGACTGCTCATATGTGAATGTTCTTCTTTCCTGAGGTAGGCCTGTATTGCAATATACTTTCCTCTTAGGAAGGTCTTCGCTGCGTCCCACAGGTTTTGCAGTGTTGAATAATTGTTGTCATTTGTCTCCATATATTGCTTGATCTCTGTTTCTATTTGGTCATTGATCCATTGGTTATTTAGGAGCATGGTGTGAAGCCTCCACGTGTTTGTAGGATTTTTCTTTGCGTAATTTATTTCTACTTTCACACCTTTGTGGTCTGAAAAACTGGTTGGTATAATTTCAATTTTTTGTATTTACCGAGGCTCTTTTTGTGGCCTAGTATATGATCTATTCCTGAAAATGTTTCCATGTGCACTTGAGAATAGTGTGTATTCTGCTGCTTTTGGGTGTAGAGTTCTGTAGATGTCTGTTAGGTTCATCTGTTATATTGTGTTGTTCAGTGCCTCTGTCTCCCTACTTATTTTCTGCCTGGTTGATCTGTCCTTCAGAGTGAGCAGAGTGTTGAAGTCTCCTAGAATGACTGCACTGCATTCTATTTCTCCTTTTAATTCTGTTAGTATCTGTTTCACATATGTAGGTGCTCCTGTGTTGGGTGCATAGATATTTATAATGGTTATATCTTCTTGTTGGATTGACCCTTTTATCATTATGTAATGTCCTTCTTTGTCTCTTGTTACTTTCTTTGTTTTGAAGTCTATTTTGTCTGATACAAGTACTTTAACTCCTGCTTTTTTCTATTAGTTGCATGAAATATCTTTTTCCATCCCTTCACTTTTAGTCTGTGTATGTCTTTGGGTTTAAAGTGAGTCTCTTTTAGGAGCATATAGATTGGTCTTGTTTTTTTATCCATTCAGTGACTCTATGTCTTTTGATTGGTGCATTCAGTCCATTTACTTTTAGGGTGATTATCAATAAGTATGTACTTATTGCCATTGCAGGCTTAATATTTGTGGTTACCAAAGTTCAAGGTTAACTTCCTTACTAACTAAGAGTATAACTTAACTTACTTAACATGCCATTACAAACACAATCTACAAGCTTATTTTTCCTTCCTTCTTTATCTTTCTCCTCTGTTCTTTATATATTATGTATCATATTCTGTACTCTTTATCTATCCTTAGATTGACTTTGGGGATAGTTAAGTTAATTTTGTATTTGCCTAGTAATTAGCTGTTCTAGTTTCTTTACTGTGGTTTTATTACCTCTGGTGACAGCTATTAAACCTTAGGAACACGTCCATCTATAGTAGTCCGTCCAAAATACACTGTAGAGATGGTTTGTGGGAGGTAAATACTCTCAGCTTTTGCTTATCTGGAAATTTTTAAATCCCTCCTTCAAATTTAAGTGATAATCTTGCCGGATAAAGTAATGTTGGTTCAAGGCCCTTCTGCTTCATTGCATTAAATATGTCATGCCACTCCCTTCTGGCCTGTAAGGTTTCTCTTGAGAAGTCTGATGATAGCTGGATGGGATTTCCTTTGTATGTGATCTTATTTCTCTCTCTGACTGCTTTTAATATTCTGTCCTTATCCTTGATCTTTGCCATTTTAATTATTATATGTCTTGGTGTTATCTTTCTTGGGTTCCTTGTATTGGGAGATCTGTGCATCTCCATGGCCTGAGAGACCATCTCCTTCCCCTGATTGGGGAAGTTTTCAGCAATTACCTCCTCAAAGATACTTTCTATCCCTTTTTCTCTCTCTTCTTCTTCTGGTACCCCTATAATGCTAATATTGTTCCATTTGGATTGGTCACACAGTTCTCTCAATATTCTTTCTTTCTTAGAGATCCTTTGTTCTCTCTGTGCCTCAGCTTCTTTGTATTCCTCTTCTCTAGTTTCTATTTCATTTATCGTCTCCTCCACTGTATCTAACCTGCTTTTAATACTGTCCATTGTGCTCTTCAATGATTGGATCTCCAACCAGAATTCTTTCCTGAGTTCTTCAATATCTTTTCTTACCTCCATGAGCATTTTAATGATTTTTATTTTGAACTCCCTTTCAGGAAGAGTCATGAGGTCAATGTCATTTAAATCTTTCTCAGGAGTTGTATTAATAATTTTAATCTGAACGAGATTCCTATGGCATTTCATATTTGTATATGGCGCCCTCTAGTGCCCAGAAGCTCTACTCCCTGGAGCTGCTCAGCCCCTGATGCAATATCAGGGTTGCAGGGGAGTGGTATCGGTGCCTGGGGGGAGGAAAGAGCTGTTTCCTCCTTCCCGGCTGCTATGCCTGTTCCCACTGCCTGAACCAGTGGGCTGATCACACAGGTATAAGCCTCTATGCTTTGTGTTTGTAGTTTCTGTAGCCAGATCTTCCCTCTTGCCTAACGCCAGGGTAGGGTTTGCTGGTTTGTGAGCCAGGTGGGGCTGGCTGGGAGAAAGGTCCAGTAGGCTGCGTATCACGGACGGAGTTCTTGGAGCAGTGTAGCCAGCCAGGGTGCTGGAGGACTTGAAGATCGTCAAAGGAGGAAGATTTCTTTTTCCTCCTTTAACATGTGAGTGTATATGGAAAAGCCCCCAACCTGCTGGGCAGAGTGCACCCGGACAATTTTGTCTACCTGTCCTCTCCCCTGAGCAGCAAGCTCTATGCAATCCTTGCCCCTTTAGCAGCCCTCTTGCTAAGGGCTTCCTTGTTAGGGAATCTCTCAGACTGCCTGCCTTTCTTTTGTCCCAGAGCAGCCGGATATGGATCCCTGCTGTTCAGATAGGCTGGAATCTCAGAGTTCTCCAGGCATTCTGCTTGTCTTAGCTTTCCAACCCCGTAATCATGAGGGTATCATGTAAGCACCATGAAATGTAGGTTTGTGCTCCCAGAGCAGATCTCCAGAGGTATTCAGCAGTCCTAAGCCTCCACTCCCTCCCTGCTCTGTTTCTCTTCCTCCCGCTGGTGAGCTGGAGTGGGGGAAGGGCTTTGGTCCCACCAGACCACAGCTTTGGTACGTTACCCTGTTCTGTGAGGTCTGCTCTTTTCTCCAGGTGTATGCAGTCTGGCGCAGTCCTCTTTCCTGTTGCTCTTTCAGGATTAGTTGTAGTAATTATTTTTTCATATTATATGTGGTTTTAGGAGGAAGCCTGTGTCTCACCTCTCATGCTGCCATCTTTTCTAGTTTTTCATAATTAAAAAAAAATTAATCCTTTACTCATCTGGAGTGAAGTTTAATCATTTCCCCAGAAGCATTTTTTAAAAGTTGCTTTCCCCTATGAGCCATCATTTCTCACACCACAATCCACAGACATTGTGTAATTTTTTTCTCCACTATCCACTATCCATCCTCCCACATAGTTGAAGTTGCTTGAGTCCTATTCTATTTTCTGATTTCATAGTAAATGCATTCCTTCATCTCTGAGCTACATCTTTCTCTATTTTTTAATCTGGAAACTCAACCCTTATGGTACACCTGAGAAGTAATGATAAAACAAAAAAAACCCTGCATCTTGAAATTGCACTTAAAGACACCATGAGTATTTTATTTCATTTTTTCATGTCTCAGCCTTAGTGTCTCAGTCTTGGCAGGTTTTTATTCTACCTATTTACTGGTTTTTTTCAATGAAGTTTCAAGTGCAATGTCAAGTCTTTCCAGATTCAGGATTTAAATCCAAATATTACTAAATTTATTCCTTTCTGTTAGTAGCAGTCAGAGAGCACCAGCTGTTGAACTTTTGACAGAACAGCAAAAGAACACAGAGAAGAATATATTTGGACTACAGTTTATTGTTGAGCTAAGTATGAAGCTGAAACCACCATAATAAACCTTCTCAAGGTTAAATTCACTAAACTGTCAGCAGCGTCATTAAGGAAATTAGCCTAAGTCCTTGTGTCCAGTGCTCTTTGCCTCCGAGTCTGAAGACTTTGAGGCTTCTAGCTGGAGTCAGTAGGCCGTGCATGTGAGGAAATCTGGGGGAATTATCCTTGCTTTAGCAGTGGTTTCTCTCCCTTTGACTGACGTTATCAGCCATACTCATTTATTTTTCTATTTATGATTTCCTTGTTGTGAGCTGTTTTTCAGAGTGGCAGCAGAGAGAAAATATTGTTTTTAATGTAAGTAACATTTAGGAACAAAATAAATTTAAGAATAAACATTAAAGCCCTTTAAATGTCTTGAGGGGCAAGGGGTAGCTTAAATGTAGAGAAGCTCCCTGTCCTTGGTGGGAAACTTATAATGCCTACTTTCAGTATTTCTTTTTTTTGTATTCCAACAAATATCATATAAAATAGGATGTTGGCAATTTCTTTTTTCTATCAAGGGCCAGTCACCCACTGAAATAATTCAATTAAGGATCACAAGTTAAAAAAAGCAACTTCTAAAAAAGTAAGGAAATATAACATGTTCCATTTATCTGGTTTTAAAATTGGGAAAAAGGAACGTAAAACCGGCTTTCCAGTAAATGTAGCAAGTAAATTACAAGAAATATTTGGGTTTTATGTTAGTGGCAGTTAAAAGAGGAACAGGAGAGGCATATACATGACGGCAGGTCCCCTGTTAAAAGTACAGGAAGAGGAGCAGCTAGATGACGCCAACTCTGCTATTATAGAAATTGCAGTGCCGGTTTGTAAGCGTATGTGGGAAAACTATTGCATCAATTTAAAACACCAACTGTTTATATAGTGTACATTTGTAACAAATTATTGTTTCTCTCCTTTGTTTCTGTGTATGTAGAGAGACAATCTCTTCACATTGCTCTTATCATTGGTTATGCTGTTTTTTTGTTGTTGATAGACTTTTTCAGCTAGTATTTTTTGTACATCCATTCCCATGTATCAGATAGCATAATACAAACACTTATTTTAATGGCTAAGTTAAATAATACCATGTGCGTTCTTTGAGATCAGAGACTGCATGTTTTGTTCGTGTACGTATCCCTTAAAAGGAACGATCAATGAATGAGTGGAATAAATGCTCTATCAGAGTTGGTTTAATCACATCTCTGGGATTAAAAAAATATAATGAATACAGCTGTGTGACAAACATCTTTTGTAGTACAATGCACCCCTTTTTACATGGAAGAGGAGAGGTCTAATTTAGGGAGTGACCTGTTTCTGAACTTAGAGTACTGGGTCAGACAGTTGGTTTATGTGGTAGTACAGTCAACAGCATCTTGAGTGTCTTCATTATTCTAATAGCTGCACAGTTATTTGGCTTCATCTTTATTTTTTTACTAACAGTGGGCGAATATGGTACTAAATAATCATTTGCTTGTGGTTGGTTTCATTCATTCCTTTTATAGAAACCATCTGTTTCTAACCTCTTGTTCTGAGGAACTTGGGCATTAACTTTATATTTAGATGACAAGCTTTTTGTCCATCATATTGTCATATTACAGAGGTAAAATAGACAGGATTCAGCAAATGTCTGTGTGGAAATGAAAACCTATGTGTTTCTGCATTGTTTTAAATTGTTGTCACCTTTGCCATACTTGGTCCCTGCCATATATATGTGCCCGGTTAGGGTTAATTCTCAGGGTAAAGTTTTTTGGTGTTTGTTGCTGTGGTAAAATGGGTTTCTGTCCTTCTAGTTGTATTTGGTAGATGTTTATTATTGGGGTGGGAATGCAATAGATTTTTGTGATTATCTCTTATAATTTGCCCATTTTTTGAACTCTATTTTTAATTTTGTCTCTTGATTATGTTGGTCTTCTAGGATATAAAATTATATAGTGTGCAAATAGTGCTATTTAAATTTTATTTCCTTATATTACTCATTTGTTTTTCATGCTTGATTACAAGGGTCAAATTTTCTAACATGTTTAATTAGGAATGGTTACTAGATACCGGTGTGTTTTTTCTTTTATTCTTTTTTTTTAAGACGAATACCTCTAATGTGTCTCCTTTAAGAATAGTGGGGATTTCTTTCAGACATATCATATTTATGGTATTAAAAGGAAATCCTTCTACTTCTAAAATCATAAGTGAATGTTGAATTTTCAGATTTTAGAAAATCATATTTATTCACTTAATTTTATTTTTGCTATTTTTCTTATGAATCATCGGTCTTATTTAAAATCAGCCTTCAATCTCAGGCTAAAACCTGACTGATTATGAAGAACAATTATTTTAAAGTGCTGGTGTATGGTTTGCTAAAACTGCATTTAGAGTTTTGCATCTATGTTCACAAGTAAGATTAATCTGTAATTTTCCTTTTGAAATTTTAGCCAGTCAGGTTTAGTAGTCAAAGTGACATTCACCTAACGAAAATGAATTTGATTAGAACACTTTTGAAACTATTTGTGTAGTAGTTTCACTTAATAATCCATTTAATAATATTTAAACATTTAAGTGCCATTTTTGTTTCTTTTGAAGTTTGTTGATAATATCACTTATTATTTTGGTCTATTTAGATTCTTTATTTCACTCTGCGTACTTGAGCTTTTTTTCTTTTCAAGAAAGTTATTCATTTCATTTTTAAATAGCATATTTGCATATGGAACTCAATAATTTAAATCATTTTTGCATTAACTATATATCTTTTGTGAGTTTCCCTTTGTTTAATTGTACTAGCAGTTTATCAATTTTATTACCTGTTTCAAACTGCCCCTAAGAGAGGTATGTAGAGTTATGGCTATATTTTGATGTGTATTTCAAATAGTCCCTTACTTTGTTGATTCAGTTGTCATTTAAGGAAGATATATTTTTACAATTTCCATGTGGTTTGATTGTTCTTACATCCCGTTTCTTATCTTATTGTTTTGGGCTGTGTAAAAGTCCTGCCACTTCATATTTATTGTAACGTCTTTGTATCTGACTATCTGATACATTATCGTGGAGAAAAACGTTTTTTATTTTCTACTTAGATATTATGATAAACTCACTGATTATATTTTATTGGTTGTTTTGTTTAGATATACTAATTCTTTCATTGTTTTTGTTGCTAATTTGATTCTTCATATTCAAATAATGGAATAGTTCTCCAAATAGGATTGTGTTTTCTCTGTCATGTTAAATTTATGTTTTTTGTTGTGTAAAAACCATTACATTTTCTTTTACTTTATTTAAAAAATCATCATCTGGCACTTTTATCATTGTATAATGTCTCTGATTTTTTGGTTTAAAATTTGCTTATTTCTCTCTCAGATTCTGTGACAAATGTCTTGCCTTTTAATTTGCATTAGCAAGCCTAAAAGGAGTAGCCATTTTAAACATGTTTTTATAACCAGAGTCAGATTTCGTTAATCCAATCTATATTTATTTTTATTACAAATGCTTCATAAAGTTTAGCATTATAATTATCTTGTATTTTTTTACTTAGCAGCGAACATTTTCTTTCTTTTAAATTCACACTCTAGTAGATTTGAGGGCTAGTTTAATGATGTGGAAAGATAGTTTTAATTTCCTTAATTTGTGGTATTGCTCCAATTTCTTATTACTTTGTGCAGTGGTTCTTTTATTTCTAATAATTTAATGGTTCTTTGCCTTAGAACTCTAGCCTTACTTATTTACTTGTTAGGCCATCCACCCTATTCTGTTTGTTTTCTTATGCTATTTTGTTGCTGCTGTTTTCACCCTATCCTTGTGACTTTGCTTATTTAGGTTTAGTATTGTAAAGCTTTTTTATTGGACCTGGTTTGCTTTTTAAAAAATCATGGTAACTGAGTCCCATCTTGATGATTTTTTTATTAATAATACTTGTCATTCTTTGAGATAAAAAAAAGTTGATGTGTTTAATTTCAAAGGAGCTGTTTCTTTGCCATCTGCCCAGATGCCTGGCTTCTTGTACAGCTTTAGTCTGTACTTTTTTCTATTATTAACAACTGATGTTATGTTTTAAAAACATCTACATGGAATTACTTTTATAGGACATGAAAATAATTTGCTTTTACCTTAGTCAAATGTATGTAAAAATTTGTTTAAATTTTAAAAATCCTTTAGGTCTTTTAATTTTTATGTTAGCAGATGTGATATTTAGCTCATTCATATGTGGTAAACCTTTAAGTATGGTTAAGAGTTTCCCTTTGTATTTATGGTTTAATTTTCCATTCTTTCTCATTTTTTAATTTAGAAAAAAGAAGTCAGTTTTTGAAGAAAATACTTAGAAATCTACCTTTCTCTTTATACTAGCAGATCTAATAAACTGTCTTAAAATTTAGCAAAACACTGCAGTTCTTCTCCTTAAAGCAAAGTGACAGTATTATCTTCCAGATTGCTTTGTCTATAACCTAACATTTAAAAATAAAATTATATAAATATATAAAATATTAATATCATTAAAAAATATATATTTATAAGCTTTAAAAATACATCCCTAGTCATGTCCATCTAAGTATGGACAGTTTTTGGCTAAGTTCACATCCCACCTCCTTTTCTATCTGATGTTTTGGAAAATTCCATCCCCTCCTGTCAGGAATAAAACCAAAGTCTGGAAAGTACAGCAGGGAAAGCAAATATACTTTAAAAATATGAAATCAATTCTAATACTTAATATAAGTGACTTAAAAATATCTGCTTTTTGGTTAACTAAATAGAAATTTAACAAAGATACAGTAATATAATTATATATTTTTTTCCAAAAAAATTCACATGAATCCTTTTTTTTTCCTTCTAATGACCTACTTCATTTAGTTTTAATTCTAAATACTCTTTTAAAAATGCTATGCTTAGGCAAGGCTTCACTTCCTAATGAAACACAGTGTTCTCCATGAGGTTCATAAGCATTCTGAGAGGGAGAGAAAAGGTCATTTCCAAAACCATGAGGTAAATAAAAAGTTGAATAAATTTCTATACTGCAGGACTTCTCAGAGCTTTTAATAGGTTTGTGTATTTCCCAAGCTTGTTTTTGACTGTAGGACAATTTGTACTTTTTTTTTAAGGAACACAGTAACATCTCATAGAACCAAATGTTCCATAATTCACAGTTTAGAAAATGCTGGTTTAAGGGATACTTGCACTCATTCAGAAGAGGCTGCTGGACTTGATAATCTTCAAAAACAGAAGATTACATAAGGCAAAAATGCAAGGCACATTGAGGAACAGTTGACATAGGTATAGTATAGGCCAAAATATTTCGTGGTGACAAGAAAACCAGCTTATATTGCCAATACATTTTTGAAATATTTTCATCCTCATAGGTACCCCCATCCAACCCTATGTCTCTAAACTGTTTCGTTGGCACAAGTATATTGACATTGCCTGTTTTTTGAAGTTTCTAGAAATATGACCTCTTAGGAGGCTGCAGCCCCATAGCCTGTCCTTAGCTTCTAAACCTATCCAAGGTTGTTGGTAGTCCACTCAACCTTTAGAAGCTTTCTTATTTTCCATAGCCCCTTGTGGGTGATAAACAATGCACTTCCTCTGCAAGATAGATGGTATTTTCTGGGTAAGACCTTTCCTCAACTACATTCTGGGAGTAATTTGTCTGTTTGTCCTTTTGGAGAATTACTAATGGTAATACACTTACGTAAAAGCACTCTACTAAATACTACTTATTATAGCCATAAGAATCAACCCCTGGTGGGTACAAGTACAGCAAGGGGGGAGAAATCACTGCCCTTCATATAAGATACTCTTGAAAGTACTTATGTACCATAACCCCAAATGTTAACAGACCAGTGGTGGTATAATTGTAAACTTTACATGAGGGTGTTTTTAAGGCATAGTAAAACTATTCCTGGAAGTCCCCAAGTGGAGACCATCTTAATTAGATTCTGTTACATTTCAAGTAACATTCTATTGCCTGTGCTTGTAAGAAGGAGGCCCAGGGAAGCTTTGCTATTTAGACCTTTGTAGAAAGGCCTCCCAGTGTCCTCTGTAGGTGGCCATTTCAACACTAATTCCAGGAATCTCAGGGTAGAAACTCTGTGTAGGTTAGTTTATAAATATACAAATTTGGCGAGGTACAGATACAGTCTCAGCATTTAAAAGTGTTACTTTTCTAGACCTTTCTTGCTCCCCATGGTCATCCCCCCAACCAAAGAAAAACCCTTCCATGTAATTCAGTGCTTTTGGGTGCCCCTTATTCCTTTACTTGTTATCCCTGGTCAAGGCTTAGCTTTTCCTTTTAGAGAGTCCAGGTCCTTTTGTGCTGGCCTACAGCAAGAAACCTTGGAGTCCTGTTTCTCCTTTTTCGCCCCCAGGCAGTGAATGTCTCTAAACTTTGCTCCTAGGTCTACAGTGCTATTGCCCATTGCCCCAGGCTTGGGGAGTCAAATTAAGCCTCCTAACTAGATTTCTAAATTACTCTAAACCCTGTGTGTCCCTAGAGATTGATCTCCCTTCCAATCAAATCCAACCAACTGCTGCCAGACTCTACCCTGCAAAGTAATTTCTTTCTTCATGTCACTTCCTTATTCATGAACCTAGGATGACTTTCCAATGCTTGTTGTCTCTAGTATAAATTCCAGCATGTGCTTGAGTTTCAAGGCCTTTGCTATCTTGCCTCGCCTCATTTATCTATTCTTGCCTCCCCTCTCTCTCCTCCACATCCAGTCCCTTGAATCAGATTTATCATTGCTTCTCAAAGGGGGTTATGCTGAGACCCACTGTTTGTATTTTTATTTTTTAAAACTTCGAATCCATGGTGGATTGATACTTTTGTATAACACAGTAAGAATCATTAGGAGAATGAAATTTTAAAGATATAAAATGTAAGCTACATATTTATTAGTAGATCCAAGAGATACAAAATTATTCTGTCACATTGCTGTAAAAGTTTCTAAATGCTTATTAATTTCTGCACTTGTCTTGGTGAACACTGGTAATAGGGTTGGGAAGTGTCACTAGGCCTTAAACCACGCTTTGAGTAGCACTGCTCTACTTCCTGTTGACTCACATGCCTTCTTTTTTGCTTAGTCTGTACCTGCCCTACCTTGGAATGCCCTATCTTTTTCAGCAACCTTAACTGCCTATGCTGGGGCGCAGACAGTACTCCTTCCTACCTCCACTCTTACAGTGATACTAAGCTATACTAAATATACCCCTTCCTTGAACTGCTGCAGTTAATACTGCACTGCTTATCACCTGATTACATGCCATATTTAATTTTTCTATAATTGTTTCATCTCTCTTAGTACTGACCACCCCCTGCCTTCCCAAGTAGCCTGAAGTTCTAAAGAGCATAAAATGTGTCTTCCAAAAAAAAAATTGTGTCCTGACACCTAGCCATGTAAGTCCTACAATACATACTGGTTAAATGAATAAATGAATCTTCTTCTACACAAATAAAAATAACACTTTTCTTACCCCAAATATGTCTTCTACAATACATAGTAGGCACTTGATTAAAACATGTATTTAAAAAGTGTATTAAATTGATTATAGTTGGGGCACATATAAAGTACTCACTTCCCAATATTGCCCTGTTATATAACCTTTTGGCCACTGAAGAAGGTTGTAATATGGCACAGGTTTTTGTGGCGTGTCATTTCTCTCATAGGCATTTTCTGCTGATTCAGACCAGTTATTTCTGGCCCTGATTTTATGATTCCATGAAGTGTCACATGCTAAGAATGTTGTGAAACTTCAAAAATTAATTCTTGTTTACCCAATTTCTATGAATTTCTGTCACATATATATATATACACACACAACACACATGATGCAATTTTTCCCTTTGGAGGTCAGAAAAAACTTTAAGCTGAATGAGTTTTCAGTTGCCTCAAATTTGGAAATTGCTCAATTAGCCTATTTCAGGTTAAATGGCCCAGTCTAGTCTGCACACCCTTTAATCAGTGAATAATTTGTCCCTTATGCATGTACATGTAAAGTTGGTTCTTATCATCCCTGTGCCAGTAGTCCACAAGCACTTGCATTTCCATCTCAAACAATGAGTCTGCTCCAAATGACCAGAGTGCTATACCACTTACGCATTTCTACAGCAAGGTGTTTATGCCACCAGTTAAGCCAAAGGATACTGGGAAGTTTTTTTTTAACTTTTCTATTAAAATATAATACATGTCCAAAAGAGCCTGCAAATCCAAAGTTACAGCTCAGTGATTTATCACAAAGTGAACAGGCCTGTGTAACCAAGGATGGTGAGAATTTGACTGGGAACTTTTTTTCCTTTCTTTCCTTCCCTTCTCAACCCAATGATGGTTTCTTAAACATATGGTGTTAGTGGGAGTGTACATTGTGAAGTGTAAATTGTAATCCATGTGCAGAGGTGCTGCTCAGTTGAATAAATTAACTCTTTGACTTGTCTCCTTGTCCTGAGAGTGTTGACACCATCTGTCTGGCAGCGCAAATTCTGACAACTGCCCAAATCTGAAATCTATAGGGTCTTTCAGTTCATTTAAAAAAAAAATCTTTCCAGGTGTTTTGAATTATATTTAGTTGTGGTTAGCAGCAAATTTATGAGCTGGCTGGCAACATCTTTTTGACTTGTGCCATAGAATCTGCAAAAGGGTCTTGGTCTCTTCCCTCCCTATTTTGTTTTTTTCTCTTTTTGCCTTCTGAATTTCAGCTTGGAAAAACTACAAAAAGGTTCCCATATCCCCATTTCCCCACTATTACTATTTTCTTTGGGCTTTCAAAAGATGACTTCTGACATACATACTGTTTTATGTGTCCTACTGTAGGATTAGACACAACCCTCATAAAGTACTTGTGCTGGGAAGCCTGACTGTTTTCTTCTTCAACGTCTTATGTGCTTTGTGGGTTGGCATTTTAATCAGAACCCACATTAAAATAATCAGTGACTATCCAGTTGTGCCACTCCAGGCACAATCTCTAAGACCTCTGTTTAGAAATAAAAAAGGAAAAAATAGAAGGAATACTTAAAAGTTGTGGTTTGTGTCAAGGAGAAAAATGGCCACACGGCTAAAGTCTATTGCAACAGAAGTAGCACTTTGCTAGGCCAATGTGCTGAGTGTTCTACAAGTTGTTTTCTTCACTTTTTCCCCTAGCAATGATTTCTTTATTTAAATAATTTATTTTGGTATCATTAATCTACAATTACATGTGCAATATTATGGTTATTAAACTACGCCCTTCATCAGGTCCCCCCCACCAACCATATTACAGTCACTGTCCATCACCATAGTGAGACGCTATAGAATCACTACTTGTCTTCTCTGAGTTGTACAGCCCTCCCCATGCCCCCTCAACATCACATCTGCTAATCATAATGCCCCCTTTTCCCTTATATCCCTCCCTTCCCACCCATCATCCCCAGTCCCTTTCCCTTTGGTAACTATTAGTCCGTTCTTGGTTTCTGTGAGTCTGCTGCTGTTTTGTTCCTTCAGTTTTTTTCTTTGTTCTTATAATCCACATATGAGTGAAATCGTTTGATACTTCTCTTTTTTGGCTTGGCTTATTTCACTGAGCATAATACTCTCTAGCTCCATCCATGTTGTTGCAAATGGTAGGATTTGTTTTCTTCTTATGGCTGAATAATATTCCATTGTGTATATGTACCACCTCTTCTTTATCCATTCATCTACTGATGGACACTTAGGTTGCTTCCATTTCTTGGCTATTGTAAATAGTGCTGCGATAAACATAGGGGTGCATCTGTATTTTTCAAACTGGGCTGTTGCAGTCTTAGGGTAAATGCCTAGGAGTGGAATTCCTGGGTCAAATGGTATTTCTATTTTGAGTTTTATGAGGAACCCCCATACTGCTTTCCACAATGGTTGAACTAATTTGCATTCCCACCAGCAGTGTAGGAGGGTTCCCTTTACTCCACATCCTCGCCAACAGTTGTTGTTGTTTGTGTTTTGGATGTTGGCCATCCTCACTGGTGTGAGGTGATATCTCATTGTGGTTTTAATCTGCATTTCTCTGATGATTAGCGATGTGGAGCATCTTTTCATGTGCTTGTTGGCCATCTGAATTTCTTCTTTAGAGAGGTGTCTATTCATGTCCTCTGCCCATTTCTTAATTGGATTATTTGCTTTTTGTTTGTTAAGCTGCGTGAGTTCTTTATATATTTTGGATGTCAACCCCTTATCGGATACGTCATTTATGAATATATTCTCCCATACTGCAAGATATTTTTTTGTTCTACTGATGGTGTCCTTTGCTGTACAGAAGCTTTTCAGCTTGATATAGCCCCACTTGTTCATTTTTGCTTTTGTTTCCCTTGCGTGGGGAGATATGTTCATGAAGAAGTCGCTCATGTTTATGTCCAAGAGATTTTTACCTATGTTTTTTTCTAAGAGTTTTATGGTTTTATGACTTACATTCAGGTCTTTGATCCTCCTTGAGTTTACCTTTGTATATGGGGTTAGACAGTAGTCCAGTTTCATTCTCTTACATGTAGCTGTCCAGTTTTTCCAACACCAGCTGCTGAAGAGGCTGTCATCTCCCCATTGTATATCCAAGGCTCCTTTATCAAATATTAATTGACCGGAAATGTTTGGGTTAATGTTTGGATTTTCTATTCTGATCCACTGGTCTGTGGGTCTGTTTTTGTGCCAATACCAAATTGTCTTGATTACTGTGGCTTTGTAGTAGAGCTTGAAGTCAGGGAGCATAATTCCCCCTGTTTTATTCCTCCTTCTCAGGATTGCTTTGGCTATTCGGGGTCTTTTATGGTTCCATACGAATTTTAGAATTATTTGTTCCAGTTCATTGAAGAAAACTGTTGGTAGTTTGATAGGGATTGTGTTGAATCTGTAGATTACTTTAGGTAGTATAGCCATTTTGACAATATTTATTCTTCCTAGCCAAGAGCATGGGATACATTTCCATTTGTTAGTGTCCTCTTTAATTTCTCTTAGGAGTGTCTTGTAGTTTTCAGAGTAAAGGTCTTTCACTTCCTTCGTTAGGTTTATTCCTAGGTATTTTATTGTTTTTGATGTAATTGTGAATGGAATTGTTTTTCTGATTTCTCTTTCTGTTAGGTCACCGTTAGTGTATAGGAAAGCAGCAGATTTCAGTGTGTTAATTTTGTATTCTGCAACTTTGCTGAATTCAGATATTAGTTCTAGTAGTTTTGGAGTGGAGTCTTTAGGGTTTTTAATGTACAGTATCATGTCATCTGCAAATAGTGACAATTTGACTTCTTCTTTACCGGTCTGAATGCCTCGTATGTCTTTGTTTTGACTGATTGCCATGGCTAGGACCTCCAGTACTATGTTGAATAGCAGTAGAGAGAGTGGGCATCCCTGTCTTGTTCCTGATCTTAGATGAAAAGCTTTCAGCTTCTCGCTGTTCAGTATGATGTTAGCTGTGGGTTTGTCATATATGGCCTTTATGATGTTGAGGTATTTGCCATCTATACCCATTTTGTTGAGAGTATTATTCATGAATGGATGCTGAATTTTGTCAAATGCTTTTTCAGCATCTATGGAGATGATCATGTGGTTTTTGTTCTTCTTTTTGTTGATGTGGTGGATGATGTTGATGGATTTTCAAATGTTGTACCATCCTTGCATCCCTGGGATGAACCCCACTTGATCGTGGTGTATGATCCTCTTGATATCTTTTTGAATTCGGTTTGCTAAGATTTTTTTGAGTATTTTTGCATCTACATCCGTCAGGGATATTGGTGTGTAAGTTTCTTTTTTGGTGAGGTCTTTGCCTGGTTTTGGTATTAGAGTGATGCTGGCTTCATAGAATGAGTTTGGAAGTATTCCCTCCTCTTCTATTTTTTGGAAAACTTTAAGGAGAATGGGTGTTATTCTCTATATGTCTGGTAGAATTCAGAGGTGAATCCATCTGGTCCAGGGTTTTTGTTCTTTTGGGGTTTTTTGATTACCGCCTCAATTTCGTTGCTGGTGATTGGTCTGTTTAGTTTTTCTGTTTCTTGCTTGGTCAGTCTTGGAAGGTTGTATTTTTCTAAGAAGTTGTCCATTTCTTCTATGTTTTCCAGCTTGTTAGCGTATAGATTCTCATAATATTCTATTATAATTCTTTGTATTTCTGTGAGGTCCATCGTTATTTTTCCTTTCCCATTTCTGATTCTGTTTATGTGTGTAGATTGTCTTTTTCTCTTAATGAGTCTGGCTAGGGGTTTATCTATTTTTTTTTATTATTTCAAAGAACCAGCTCTTGATTTCATTGATTTTTTCTATTGTTTTATTCTTCTCAATTTATTTATTTCTTCTCTGATCTTTATTATGTCCCTCCTTCTGGTGACTTTGGGCCTCATTTGTTCTTTTTTTTCCAATTTCAGGAATTGTGTCTTTAGACTATTCATTTGGAAATGTTCTTCCTTCTTTAAATAGGCCTGGATTGCAATATACATTCCTCTTAGAACTGCCTTTGCTGCGTCCCACAGAAGTTGTGGCTTTGTGTTGTTATTGTCATTATTCTCCATATATTCTTTGATTTCTGTTTTGATTTGGTCATTAATCCATTGATTAATTAGGAGAATGTTGTTAAGTCTCCATGTATTTGTGAGCCTTTTTGATTTCTTTCTACAATTTCTTTCTAGTTTTATACCATTGTGATCTGAGAAGTTGGTTGGTATAATTTCAATCTTTTTTAAATTACTGAGGTTCTTTTTGTGTCCTAGTATGTGGTCTATTGTGGAAAATGTTCCATGTGCACTTCAGAAGAATGTGTATCCTGTCGCTTTTGGGTGTAGAGTTCTGTAGATGTCTGTTAGGTCCATCTGTTCTAGTGTGTTGTTCAGTGCCTCTGTGTCTTTACTTATTCTCTGTCTGGTTGATCTGTCCTTTCGTGTGAGTGGTGTGTTGAAGTCTCCTAAAATGAATGCATTGCATTCTATTTCCTCCTTTAATTCTGTTAGTATTTGTTTCACATATGGGGGCGCTCCTGTGTTGGGTGCATATATATTTATAATGGTTATATCTTCTTGTTGGACTTATCGCTTTATCATTATGTAATGTCCTTCTTTATCTCTTGCTACTTTCTTCATTTTGAAGTCTATTTTATCTGATACAAGTACTGCAACATCTGCTTTTTTCTCTTCGTTGTTTGCATGAAATATCTTTTTCCATCCCTTCACTTTTAGTCTGTGTATATCCTTGGGTTTGATGTGAGTCTCTTGTAAGCAGCATATAGATGGGTCTTGCTTTTTTATCCATTCTCTTACTCTGTGTGTTTTGATTGATGCATTCTGTCCATTTACATTTAGGGTGATTATCGATAGATATGTACGTATTGCCATTGCTGGCTTTAGATTCGTGGTTATGAAAGGTTCAAGGGTTGCTTCTTTACTATCTACCAATCTAACTTACCTTTCTTGTCAAGTTATTGTAAACACCATCTGATGTTTCTTTATTTCTCTCCCTTCTTATTCTTCCTCCTCCATTCTTTATATAGTAGGTGTTTATTCTTTGCCTTTAGTTAGTATATGGATGGTCTGCTTTCTTTGCTATGATTTTATTTTCTCTGGTGACATCTTTTTAGCTTTAGGGGTGCTTCCCTCTAGAGCAGTCTGTTTAAGATATCCTGTAGTGGTTGTTTATGAGAGGCAAACTCTCTCAACTTTCGTTTGTCTGGAAATTGTTTAATCCCTCCATCATATTTAAGTGATAATTATGCTGGATACAGTATTCTTGGTTCGAGGCCATTGTGTTTCATTACATTAAATATATCATGTGATTCTCTTCTGGCCTGTAAGGTTTCTGTTGAGGAGTCTGATGACAGTCTGATGGATTTTCCTTTGTAGGTGATCTTTTTTCTCTCTCTATCTGCCTTTAATACTCTGTTTTTATTTTTGATCTTTGCCATTTTAATTATTATGTGTCTTGGTGTTGTCTTCCTTGGGTCCCTTGTGTTGGGAGATCTGTGGGCTTCCGTGGGCTGCAAGACTATTTCCTTCCCCAGCATGGGAAAGTTTTCAGCAATTGTTTCTTCGAAGACACTGTGTATCCCTTTTTCCCTCTCTTCTTCCTCTGATACTCCTATAATGCGAATATTGTTCTGTTTGGATTGGTCACACAGTTCTCTTAAAATTCTTTCATTCCTAGAGATCCTTTTATCTCTCTCTACCTCAGCTTCTCTGTATTCCTGTTCTCTGATTTCCATTCCATTAACTGTCTCTTGCATCTCATCCAGTCTGCTGTTAAGCCCATCAATTGCTTGTCTGATTTCTGCATGGTCTTTCCTCACTTCCTCCCTCAGCTCTTGCACATTTCTCTGTAGATCCATCAGCATGATTATGACTTTTATTCTGAATTCTTTTTCAGGAAGATTGTGCATTTCCATCCCTTCAGGCTCCCACTCTGGGGTTGTCTGGTTGATCTTAGTCTCGACCATATTCGCCTGTCTTTTCATGGCTATAGAAGTGGTCACTGGTTGTTGCCACGTATGTCAGCTGGGCTCTTTAAGACTTTAAAAAAGAAAAGAAACAAAGAAAGAAAAGAAAAAAGAACAAAAGAGCAGAAAAAACCAAAACCAAACCAAAACAAAACAACAACAACAACAAAAGAAACAAAAAGCCCACCAGGAGTAGATTCTGTGGGGATGCTGTAGGTGGCACTGTTGCACCACTATTCCGCAGCTATGGCCACGCACTCTGTAGGGCCCTTTGTAGCTCCACCTCATGGGGTTCCGAGTCCTCTCAGGTGTAGCTGCATGCTGTGCGCTTTCCTGCGTATTCTGATCTATCTTTTAGGGATAGTTGTATTTGCTGTATTTTCATAGATATGTATAGTTTTGGGAGGAGATTTCTGCCGCCCTGCTCATGCCGCCATGTTCCGAGAAGTCCTAGGAATAATTTTTTAACTCACAGATATATTAACCTTGTGGCAAGACAACAGTGTTTTTATATTGCTTTTATTATTTTTATTATTTCAATTTTTGACAGCATGTTATATAATAGATTATTTTAGGTTAGTCTGTACAAGAATACCAAGAATTCCTGTCCAAGAATGAGCATTTTATGACCTTCAATAAATATATTAATTTGTATTCATGAGAGTTGCTCCCACGCACTTCTTTTATTTTATTTATTTATTTTTAGATTGTTTTTAATGTAAGTAATTTGCTTGCCCTTATGGTTAATTAATGGATGTATTGAAATTGTAAAGGTTTGCATATATGTAGAGCTGTAATTTTTCCTTGGATTGTAACATATTTAAGTTCTGCTGGCTCACACAAGCATAACTGTTGCAGTTACTCTTAGGCAAAGTACAGTAGGTTGTATGACTTGGTGTGTTGTTTCCTTGAGCCAAGTAGGAAGGGCTTGTTACTTGGTGGCTGGTGGGTAACGGGATAAGCGACACAACAGCTTAAGCAGATTTAAGAAAGAATACAGCAAGACAAGTTAGGAAGTGAGACCTCCTCTCTTGAACTTCTAACATCAGAGAAAGATGTGCTGGGCCCTAATGGATTTGGGTCTCTTCCTCCCTTGGTTTGAGCTCTAGATTCTAGGCATTTAAGGTTTCCTCCCCACACCCACATTCTCCACCACCAAGGTCAGTCTCAGAGCAGCATTTCCCCAGGGACCTGGAGAGGAAGTGTTTCTGGTTATCCTTGCTTTTTAATTTAAGGGCTTGTTTAACCTGAATGCTAGGGGAAAAAGTTTTTCACGTTTAAGGGAAGTATCTAACTGGATTTTGTGGTCCTTTGTTTCTAAAGTTCTAAAATTGCCAACTTTTAATATTATATGATGTGTGTTTTTCATGTGTTAAATTCCAAAAGGGTTGAGAGAGAGGAATAAGAGTGGGACCAGAGTGTCATGACTTTCATGGGCTCTTCTAGATTCAGTATGTGATCACAAAGGAGAGAAGTAGGGCTGAGGTTTTCAAATTAAATAGCAGTTTGAACATTAATCATTATACAGTCAAAAAGCATTTCTTGAATATGCATTATGCATCTAACGTTGTGGAGGATGATAGAAGAGAAAAATGCCCCAAACCTGGCTTCTCATGTGCTTATTATTTAAGAAACAATGAATGGGTTGTAGAATGAGAATATAATCAAGAACTGAGTGGCATTGTCCGATGGGAGTTTGGAAAAGCAGAGTATCATGAAGGAAGTGACACTTGAGCTGGGCCTTTGAAGACAGTTAACATTTGGCCATGTAGAAAGAGAGGGTGACAATCTAGTCTGGCCCAGTAACACAGGTCTGGGTGGCAAGGAGTAGGGGGATGCCCAGTAGGAAATTGGCTTGACTGGGCAAAAGAATAGTGGAGAGCCTGGGAAGCAGTGTGGGGGAGTCTGAGTTTGAGTGTGGCCAACAGTAGAGACCAGTCTTGAAGAGGGATAGCAGGTAATGAAAGGCGTAAAGCAGTCAGGGCCGGACTCCCAAGGGAAAAGTGGGAATAGAAGGTAAAGGACAAATATGATACAGTGCAAATCAGAAAGTTTGGACTTGGTACCTAATTAAATATAGGGATTATGGTATGAGGGAGTAAAAGATAGTTAACATTCTAAGTTGGTAAACTCAAAATAGCAATAGTGATTACTAGTAACTTTTGGAGAAGGAAATTTGCTTTGGGTAAAGGTAATGATTTTAGGTTTAGGTATGTTATTTAGTTGTCAACCTTTTATTATGTGGTAATTGGTTTGAACTATGCTGTGGCTTGAATGAGAAAGCAGGAATAGATACTTAGAATTTATTTGAGGATAATGGTGTCTGAAACCCATCATAGAATTCAGAGAGAGATGATTAGAAAGTTGTTGATGTGTTCATGGTAGGAGGTAGGGGAGGGGGGTAGACACACACAGTAGAAACCTTGAAGAAGGACAAAGTGGAAGCAAAGGCTGAAAAGAAGGAAAGATCAGAGAGGTAGTAGGGGAACAAGACCACTGTACAGTATATTGTAAACTAAGATGAAGGTATTTCAAGAGTTAGGGAGCCCCCATATGTTAGATGCTAAAAGAAGCTGAGGAGAGTAGGAACTTTAAAACATCCCTTTAACTGCATTAGATTCTAGTGTATAATATTAAGTCCCTTTGACCATGTGAAGTTAGAATCTCACTATAGCACAACCTAGAATAGTGCAGAATTTGATACACCCCCCCATTCAGTCTTGTACTCCATTCCACAAGGGTAGATATTCCTACAAAAGCTTACCCATGACTCCATTCTGCTGCCTAAGCCCGAGGGACAGCATATGACAGATGCTTATGCATATTCTCCTTAAATATGTACAACAGGTCAGAAAAATTAACAAGATTGGGTGAATCCTTCTGCAAAATTTGAGCAGACTTTTCTTCTCCCCCAAACAAATATTTGTTCATATCAACATGAGTATGAAGCAACTAAGATGCAGAGGTATCAGCCATTTGCTTTAAGACTTAGATCAAGTCAGCAATGGATTTGGAACTAGAATCCAATTTGCTAGATTGTTTAATGTGTGTTTTCTTCTGTAGATCATCAAGACAATAAATATTCACCTTCAACTCAATTGGAACTTGGAAATAAATTCAGATCAAGACATATGCATAAGCTTACATTTAAGAATTACAGAGTGAGGTATAGGTGGTATTTGTCATGACTAGTAATCACCATGCCTTGGGTGGATGGTAAGGCAGAATAGTGACTGAAGAATGGACTGTGTGTCCCAAAACCTGACACACCCTAAAATCTTCCTGAATCAGTAAATCCATTTATCCATATCTTCTTGCACAATAAAGGTGAATGGAAATAACATGAATAGCTGCTGATAAGACATTTTTGGGCCCTTGAAGTGGCAATACTTCAAACAGAATGGGAACAGCTGTACTTAGCCTAAAAGCAAACAGATTTATTACACAGATAGTTATAGAGCTTCTACCCTGTATCTGAGGCCTCCTAGTGATGTCAAAGTCAGTCTTTTCCCTTTGGGAGAGATAAGGCACAATGTGAAAAACTTGAAAGCAGGGAAGAATGTGTTTAAGTGCTATGTGAGCCACACAGAGGACAGACATTCTTAGAGTGGGTTCTTGGAGGAAATGTAGAGTTCAAAGGCTTGGCAACTCTTAAGAAAAGCATAAATGAAGAGATAATGAATCTATTAATTCTGCCAGTCCTCCAAGTTGTAAGACATAAGTTTATGCATCAAATGAATGGTGTAACTGTGTTCATTTTTAGAGCGGACTTGAGCTCATGAGTTAAGTCCTTCCAAGTTGTCGATTTTTGTTTAAGTTTCCCTTGAGCAATAAAATAAAATCCACTCAACTGCCAGTTTTATCATGTGTTATATCTTGGTTTTAGAGCTATAGGAGTTGGGAAATGAGGGAAAACTTAGTGTTTCATGTTGGGAACACCAGCACAGAATAGGTAGCTTGCCCAGAATTAAGAGTAACAAAAGTATAGTAAATGCCTTGGTACCTGTGCCCCAAACAGCATTTATTGTTTGGTGCTTTGCAATAAAAATGTGGCCATTTCAGTGAAGGATGCTAAGACTCCAGATACCTAATTCTTAGCTCAAAGTCATTATCTATCTCTGTGTTAATGCTGGAATCCTTGGCATGTTTTGATGTAATCATGCCCCAGCTGAATCATCCAAGTTTTGTAGGTTGTTTACAGTGTCCCTCATGCTCATCTCATTTATGTTGGCTCAGCTACCACCCTCATTCAAGCCTTGTTCCAGAACACTGTCACAGGATTCATCTTCATAAAACACCACGTAGAATGAGCTGCCAATTCCTGCTCTTGAAATCTACTGAATCCCTCCTCACCACCCACCCACCATCACTTCCTTTCTATTCTCACCTGTACTCATCCTAATTCAGGCCTTCCTGAACTCTCTTATATGTTGGTTGTGAGGGCTGAATTTGTAAACTGATCTCCCTAATGCCAGTTCAGATTTCCACTTGCTGCTAGACTAAACTTCCTGAAGAAGCATTTTGTTCTTCAACTTTCAAAACTTTGGTAATTGCCCATTGCCTGCAGCTGTGTTTCACAGGCATCCCAGTCATTTGCATACTCTTGCAATCTTCATGTCCAACTGGACTCACTATCTTCCTTTAAATCTGCTCATTAAAAGATAAATATCTATTTTGGTCTCCTCTTTAAGCAATAAATTCCATGCAAACTGAGTTGGGGTTAAGGTTTAGCTTATTTCTCTTTATATTCAGGTGGAGGCATTAAGAGAAACGTCAGCGAGGCACCTAAAATTCCTTCTGGAGTGGTTGTTTGCCACACTACTAGCCCAACTCATTATTCTTGCAGCATTTAAGGACCACAGCATGGCCTTGATCTTATTCAACCTCATCTTCCTGGCAGAACTCCCCAGTCCAGCCAAACTTGTTTATTTGTAATCTCTTTAATGGAGCATCTCCTATGGGAGGAGTATTCTCCTCCCTAACCTTCTAGAATGTCTTCCTCCACTTCCTTCCTCTTGACCCATCAACATCTTTCCCATCCTCTTCCGTTGCTCCCACTCCAACCATCTGGTCTGCAGCAATGTCTCTCCTCTCTAAATTTCTGCATTTTGCATCTACTGTCTCAGCACTTCAGCATTTCATTTTATCTGGCTTAAATCTGTCCTCATGGCATCACAAAGTTTCAAGAGTTGGGATGGAGCTTAGAGAACTTTTCATAGGACCCTTACTTGGTGTAGAGACTTAAGGCTGCTTGAGGACAGCAATCACATTATACATGTCAAGCCCCCAAATGTATGTCTCCTTTTGGGGTTTCCTTTACTCTGGATTCCATTAAGTGCCCCATTGTCTCCTCATTTTTCAGGAGCTCATTATTTAGCTTATCCTGCTGAGCACCAGAACTGCCACCAGAAGCATCAAAGTCACAGCTTTATTGTCTTGCCTGCTACATGTTGTATCTCGGTTGTACAGTCTGAACCCTTTACACCTTACCCCAGCACCTCCTCACTCACCTCCTGACCATGTATATACAGCCATCTTAGTTTCCCATCTGTTTTGCCACCTTCTCTTTTACTTCAAAATTTTAATAATGAACATTTTAATGGAAGACTTCACCCCGTGTCTGTCTCCTTCGTTCTCTCTTTCTCACCCCACCACTAAAATTGCCCTTGTCAAGGTCCTCAGTACCCTTCATATCCCTTCATTTATTGGGTAATTTCATCATCTTACTTGACAGATCCACACACAGTTGCTCATTCCCTCTGTCTTGAGACTTCCTGGTTCTTAGGAGTCCACACTCTGTTGGTTGGGCCCTTACCTCATCAGCCTCTCTTAGACTCTTTTGGTGGCTCCTCCCCTTCCTCCTCAATTCTAAACATTAAAGAGATACAGGATTTAGTCTTTCAATGACTTCTTTCTACTTCTCAGCAGTCCTCAGCTGTTCTCATCTTGTCCTGTGGCTCCAAGTACCATCCTATGTGGATGATTTCCATATTTCTGTTTCCAGCCTGTACCTCTCTCCCAAATCCCAGATGCATGTGTTCAACTGTGCTTGACATCTGCCCTTGGGTGTCTAATACACACCTCAAACCTTAATACAAAACCGAAATCCTGTTTTTCCTCCCCCCTCCCTCAAAAAGTCCTCCTCCCTTGGGGTTCTCCAACTTAGTAAATGGCACCTCCCAACTGCTCAGGCCAAAGATGCACAGGATGTTAATATGCCAAAATTTTTGGATTCATCCTTGACACTGATTTTTTCTTCACATTCCAAATCCAAACCATTATCAAATTTCACTGGCTCTAATTTCAACATATGCCTAATCTGAACTATGTCTCACACACAGCCACTTTTCACCTCCTCCATTACTTCCACCTTAATCCAGTTCTTTCCGTGTGCTGACAGGAGAGTGGGCCGTCTGCTTTCTCTTTCTCTCTCTGTCCAGTTTTTTGTCTGGCTGTGTTTCTTCCCTCTCACGGTTCCCTTTTCCCACACTCATATTTTCTCTAACCCCTCCCCTACACTCAGCTTGAGCAGCCCCTCCCCTGCCACCCAGTCACTATCACACATACAGAGTAGGGACACAGATGTTCAGGAAAATGACCCACTTTATTGCCCAAGGCCCTGGCCTTGTTTGTCCACCTGGCTGTGGCTTACATACTTCCCATTTTTTCTGCACCTTGCTTGGGGGGCATGTGCACACACACACACACATATGGGCATTCAGGAGAGTGAACTATCTCACCTGCTTCTTTCTTGCATCTTTTGCTTGGTGGAGGATGAGCTTTCTGAAACCACTCCCAGTATGCAGGAGAAGGAGCCTTGGCTTACCTTACTCTCATGCCCATTCTCAAACATGCGAACAAATAAGGGTTTTCTTATGTTCTTTCTCACATCCTATGACTGCAAAAACTATACCTTTTTTTTGGTCTCATTAATCTAGTTACATGTGCAACATTATGGTTACTAAACTTCCCACATGATCAAGTCCCCACCACATACCCCATTACAGTCACTGTCCATCAGTGTAGTAAGATGCTATAGAATCACTACTTGTCTTATCTGAGTTGTACAGCCCTCCCCGTGCGCACCCTACATTATATCTGCTAATCGTAATGCCCCTTTTACCCTCTTATCCCTCCCTTCCCACCCATCTTCCCCAGTCCATTTCCCTTTCGTAACTGTTAGTCTGTTCTTGGGTTCTGTGAGTCTGCTGCTGTTTTTTTCTTTCAGTTTTTTTCTTTGCTCTTATGCTCCTCATATGAGTGAAATCATTTGATACTTGTCTTTTTCTGCTTCGCTTATTTCACTGAGCATAATACCTTCTAGCTCCGTCCACGTTGTTGCAAATGGTAGGATTTGTTTTCTTCTTATGGCTGAATAATATTCCATTGTGTATATGTACCACATCTTCTTTATCCATTCATCCACTGATGGACACTTAGGTTGCTTCCATTTCTTGGCTATTGTAAATAGTGCTGTGATAAACATAGGGGTGCATATGTCGTTTTCAAACTGGGCTGCTGCATTCTTAGGATAAATTCCTACGAGTGGAATTCCTGGGTCAAATGGTATTTCTATTTTGAGTTTTTTGAGGAACCTCCATACTGCTTTCCACAATGGTTGAACTAATTTGCATTCCCACCAGCAGTGTAGGAGGGTTCCCTTTTCTCCACATCCTCGCCAACATTTGTTGTTGTTTGTGTTTTGAATGTTGGCCATCTGTACTGGTGTGAGGTGATATCTCACTGTGGTTTTAATTTGCATTTCTCTGATGATTAGCGATGTGGAGCATCTTTTCATGTGCCTGTTGGCCATCTGAATTTCTTCTTTGGACTAGTGTCTATTCATGTCCTTTGCCCATTTCTTAATTGGATTATTTGCTTTTTGTTTGTTGAGGTGCGTGAGTTCTTTATATATTTTGGATGTCAAACCCTTATAGGATATGTCATTTATGAATACATTCTCCCATACTGTAGGATGTCATTTTGTTGTACAGATTGTGTCCATTGCTGTACAGAAGCTTTTCAGCTTGATATAGTCCCACTTGTTCAGTTTTGCTTTTGTTTCCCTTGCCAGGGAGGATATGTTCATGAAGAAGTCATTCATGTTTATGTCCAAGAGATTTTTGCCTATGTTTTTTTCTAAGTTTTATGGTTTCGTGACTTACATTCAGGTCTTTGATCCATTTTGAGTTTACTTTTGTGAATGGGGTTAGACAGTAGTCCAGTTTCATTCTCTTACATGTAGCTGTCCAGTTTTGCCAACACCAGCAGCTGAAGAGGCTGTCATCTCCCCATTGTATATCCAAGGCTCCTTTATCAAATATTAATTGACCATATATGTTTGGGTTAATGTTTGGATTTTCTGTTCTGTTCCACTGGTCTGTGGGTCTTTTTTGTGCCAATACCAAATTGTCTTGATTACTGTGGCTTTGTAGTAGAGCTTGAAGTCAGGGAGCATAATTCCCCGTTTTATTCCTCCTTCTCAGGATTGTTTTGGCTATTCGGGGTCTTTTGTGGTTCCATACGAACTTTAGAACTATTTGTTCCAGTTCATTGAAGAAAGCTGTTGGTAGTTTGATAGGGATTGCATTGAATCTGTAGATTGCTTTAGGTAGTATAGCCATTTTGACAATATTTATTCTTCCTAGCCAAGAGCATGGGATACATTTCCATTTGTTAGTGTTCTCTTTAATTTCTCTTAGGAGTGTCTTGTAGTTTTCAGAGTACAGGTCTTTCACTTCATTAGGCTTATTCCTAGATATTTTATTGTTTTTGATGCAATTGTGAATGGAATTGTTTTTCCTATTTCTCTTTCTGTTAGGTAATAGGTAGTGTATAGGAAAGCAACAGATTTCTGTGTGTTAATTTTGTATTCTGCAACTTTGCTGAATTCAGATATTAGTACTAGTAGTTTTGGAGTGGAGTCTTTAGGGCTTTTTATGTACAATATCATGTCATCTGCAAATAGTGAGAATTTGACTTCTTCTTTACCAATCTGGATGCCTCGTATATCTTTGTTTTGTCTGATTGCCATGGCTAGGATCTCCAGTACTATGTTGAATAACAGTGGAGACAGTGGGCATCCCTGTCTTGTTCCCGATCTTAGATGAAAAGTTTTCAGCTTCTCACTGTTAAGTATGATGTTCGCTGTGGGTTTGTCATATATGGCCATTATGATGTTGAGGTACTTGCCCTCTATTCCCATTTTGTTGAGTTTTTATCGTGAATGGATGTTGAATTTTGTCAAATGCCTTTTCAGCATCTATGGAGGTGGTCATGTGGTTTTTGTTCTTCTTTTTGTTGATGTGGTGGATGATGTTGATGGATTTTCAAATGTTGTACCATCGTTGCATCCCTGGGATGAATCCCACTTGATCATGGTGTATGATCCTCTTGATATCTTTTTGAATTCAGTTTGCTAATATTTTGTTGAGTATTTTTGCATCTATGTTCATCAGGGATATTGGTTTGTAATTTTCTTTTTTGGTGAGGTCTTTGCCCGGTTTTGGTATTAGAGTGATGCTGGCTTCATAGAATGAGTTTGGAAGTATTCCCTCTTGTATTTTCTGGAAAACGTTAAGGAGAATGGGTATTATTTCTTCTCTATATGTCTGGTAAAATTCAGAGGTGAATCCCTCTGGCCAGAGGGTTTTGTTCTTGGGTAGTTTTTTGATTACCGCTTCAATTTCGTTGCTGGTGATTGGTCTGTTTAGTTTTTCTGTTTCTTGCTTGGTCAGTCTTGGAAGGTTGTATTTTTCTAAGAAGTTGTCCATTTCTTCTAGGTTTTCCAGCTTGTTAGCATATAGATTTTCACAGTATTCTCTTATAATTCTTTGCATTTCTGTGTGGGTGGGTCATGATTTTTCCTTTCTCATTTCTGATTCTGTTTATGTGTGTAGATTCTGTTTTTCTCTTAATAAGTCTGGCTAGGGGTTTATCTATTTTGTTTATTTTTTCAAACAATGAGCTCTTGGTTTTATTGATTTTTTTCTATTGTTTTATTCTTCTCAATTTTATTTATTTTTTCTGTGATCTTTATTATGTCCCTCCTTCTGGTGACTTTGGGCCTCATTTGTTCTTCTTTCTCCAGTTTCTGTAACTGTGTCCTTAGACTGTTCATTTGGGAATGTTCTTCCTTCTTTAAATCGGCCTGCATTGCAATATACTTTCCTCTTAGAACTGCCTTTGCTGCATCCCACAGAAGTTCTGGCTTTGTGTTATTGTTGTCATTAGTCTCCATATATAGTTTGATCTGTTTTAATTTGGTCATTTATCCATTGATTATTTAGAAGCATGATGTTAAGTCTCCATGTATTTGTGAGCCTTTTTGATTTCTTTTTACAATTTATTTCTTGCTTTATACCTTTGTGATCTGAGAAGTTGGTTGGTAGAATTTCAATATTTTTGAATTTACTGAGGTTATTTTTGTGCCTAGTATGTGGTCTATTCTGAAAATGTTCCATGTGCACTTGAGAAGAATGTGTATCCTGCTGCTTTTGGGTGTAGAGTTCTGTAGATGTCTGTTATGTCCATGTGGTCTAGTGTGTTGTTCAGTGCCTCTGTGTCTTTACGTATTTTCTGTCTGGTTGATCTGTACTTTAGAGTGAGTGGCGTGTTGAAGTCTCATAAAATGAATGCATTGCTTTCTATTTCCTCCTTTAATTCTGTTAGTATTTGTTTCACATATGTTAGTGCTCCTCTGTTGGGTGCATATGTATTTATAATGGTTATGTCCTCTTGTTGGACTGACTCCTTTATCATTATGTAATGTCCTTCTTTATCTCTTGCTACTTTCTTTGTTTTGAAGTCTATTTTGTCTGATACAAGTACTGCAACACCTACTTTTTTCTGTTCGTTGTTTGCATGAAATATCTTTTTCCATCCCTTCACCTTTAGCCTGTGTATATCTTTGGGTTTGAGGTGAGTCTCTTGTAAGCAGCATATAGATGGGTCTTGCTTTTTTATGCATTGTAATACTCTGTATCTTTTGATTGGTGCATTCAGTCTATTTACATTTAGGGTGATTATCGATAGATATGTACTTATTTCCATTGCCGGCTTTAGTTTCGTGGTTACCAGTGGTTCAAGGGTAGCTTCTTTACTACCTAACATTCTAACTTAACTCTCTTCTTGAGGTAGTATAAACACAGTCTGATGATTTTTTTATTTCTCTCCCTTCTTATTCTTCCTCCTCCATTCTTTATATACTAGGTGTTTTATTCTGTACTCTTTTACATTTACTTTGAGTGTTTTTGTGGATAGTTGATTTTACTTTTTGCCTTGAGTTAGTATTTGGATGGTCTGCTTTCTTTGCTGTGATTTTATTTTGTCTGGTTTCATCTTTTTAGCCTTAGAAGTGCTTCCATCTAGAGCAGTCCGTTTAAGATATCCTGTAGAGGTGGTTTGTGGGAGGCAAATTCCCTCAGCTTTCGCTTGTCTGGAAATTGTTTGATCCCTCCTTTAAATTTACATTGTAATCGTGGTGGATACAATATTCTTGTTTCAAACCTCTTCTGTTTCATTACGTTAAATATATCATGCCATTCTCTTCTGGCCTGTAAGGTTTCTGTTGAGAAGTCTGATGATAGTCTGATTGATGGTTTTTACTTTGTATGTGATATTTTTTCTCTCTTTGGCTGCCTTTAATACTCTCACCTTATCTTTGATCTTTGCCATTTTAATTATTATATGTCTTTGTGTTTTCCTCCTTGGGTCCCTTGTGTTGTGAGATCTGTGTGCTTCTATGGACTGAGAAACTATTTCCTTCCCCTTCTTGGGGAAGTTTTCAGCAATTATTTCTTCACAGACACTTTCTGTCCCTTTTTCTGTCTCTTCTTCCTCTGGTCCTCCTAAAATGTGAATATTTTTCCATTTGGATTGGTCACACAGTTCTCTTAATATTCTTTCATTCTTAGAGATCCTTTTATTTCTCTCTGCCTCTGCTTCTGTGTATTTCTGTTCTCTGATTTCTATTCCATTAAGATTATCTTGCACCTTGTCCATTCTGCTCTTAAGCCCGTCGATCGCTTGTCTGATTTTTGCACTGTCTTTCCTCATTTCCTCCTTTAGCTCTTGCATATTTCTCTGTAGATCCATCAGCATGGTTATGACTTACATTACGAATTCTTTTTCACTAAGATTATATAAGTCTATCCCATCAGGCCGTGTTTCTGGGGTTGTCTGGGTAATCTTTGTCTGTACCATATTCCTCTGTCTTTTCATGGTGATAGAAGTGGTCGCTGGTAGGTGCCACGTGTGTAAGATGGGAGAACAAAGTCCTTTCCTGCTTGTTGTTCTCCTTGCCCTTCTTCGGGGCCTGGACTGGTTTCTTGCCCACTGGGAGGCAGTCTCTGGGATAATCCCCAGAGATCCCTGTGTGCAGGGTTGCCCTCAGCCTAGCCTATGGCACGGTGGGGGTTTGCAGTCTTGCTGGGTGCTTTCTGGTCCCCTTGGTGCTTTCTGGCCCTTGATGTTGGTTCTGGGGTCCTTCCCGCTTAGCTGCGTGCCAGCATGGCGTAGATTCTGTGTGGTTGCTGTGGGCGGAGCCGCTCCTCCGCAGTTCCGCAGTAGTGGCGGATCCCAGACCCTTTGTGGTGCTGGCTGGGGATGTGTGTGGGCGAAGAAATGGCAGACTGCTGATCTCTGTGGGAAGCATGGCTGCTTTGCCTAGCCACCAGCCAGGGGGTCCGAAATTCCCCAAGACTCCCAGCATGCTGGTCTGGTGTGCTGGGATGATTTTGTTTTGCTGTTGGGCTCTTGTCTCTTTAAGACTTTAACAAAAAACAAAAAAGAAAAAGCAAAAAAAACCAACCCCCCCCAAAAAAAGCACCTGCTTTTCTTTTGTCCCATGGTGCCAGTGAGGAGACCTGCTTGCAGTCTACATCTCATATCCTGCCTTTCTGTTTCTCTAATCTCTAATACCCCACGCGATGTGTGTCAGTGCTCCCGGTGCAGATCACCAGGGCTGGTTATTTAGCGGGCCTGTGCTTCCACTCCCTCCCCACTCTGATTCTTTTCCTCCCGCTGGTGGGCTGGTGTTGGCGGAGTGCTCGGGTCCCACCGGGTCCGGCTTTGTATCTTACCTGCTTCGTGAGGCGCTGAGTTCTCTCAGATGTATCTGTAACCTGGCTGTTGTACTGTATCTTCTGGTCTCTTTTTTAGGAATAGTTGTATTTGTTGTATTTTCACAGATACATATGGTTTGGGGAGCAGATTTTTGCCACCCTGCTCATGCCGCCATCTTCCCAGAATCCTCTCAGAAGTATACCTTTTGAATCTCTCTTCTGTTATTTGGTGCCAAAGTAAACCTTCTTAGCACATTGATCATCTTGTCTCTCCCTCTGAAACTCTTGTGCTCTGGCTTCCCACACCTGGACCCTATCAGTTTTCATGCTTTGTGTACAGGGTCAGTACTTTCTCAAGTGCCCACTGCATGCAGGTGTCCAGAATGAGCCTCCCTGTTGCATCCAGCACACACCTGGGACCCAAATCGCCTCCATTTCACTTGTACACCCACACCTTCCCTCCACGCAGCACGAAGGGAAATGAGGTGCTCTCACGTGTCTTGCATGCTGTCGTATTCCTGCTTGCTTTCTCACTCACTCATATTAATACAGTGGGCAAGAGATTGAGCCTTCTTTGTTGGATCCTGTTTCTAAACATTAGCTTGTAAGATTCTGAGCTTTCATACCATGTGTCTTCCATGCACAGTCCAGTGTTGTTTCATCTATAAAGTAAGGATAGTGATGATTACTTTGTAGATATGTTATGGGGATTTAATGAGTTAACATGAAAAGCACTTAGAATAGTGCCATGGAAATAATAAACACCATAATGGTGTTTGGAATAAAAAGAAAAAGAAAGAAAGAAGGAAAATGGAAAAAAAATAGGTAGTAGATAGTGAGCATTCCTGAAGGTACATATGTGAAGGTAGACACAGTCATACCTTTTCATTGCAGCATGTCTGGGGCATAGTCACATACATACATACATACATGTGCAAGGTCTCTGGGGAACACACACACACACACACACACACACACACACACACACACATATACTCTCTCTCTCTCATTCACATGAACACAGAGTACAGGAGAGCAAACCTTCTGACTTGCTTTCTCTCTTACATGCCTTGAGTGTAGGACCGTTGGCATCTTAATTACCCTCCCACACCCAAGGCTTGCAGGAGGGTGAGCCTTCTCCTTCCTTTCTAGTGCACAGGAATTAGCACAAACACATACACCTGGAAGGTGATTGAGGTCTTGATGTAGCCCCTCCTTCATAAGCCATGTGTGGGGGACACATCCATATACCACTATCACCAAACGCCCTGTGGATGACTCTGCCACTCCATGTGTTCCCCTCCTGGCTTACCTACCAGCATTCCTCCCTCAGTTCCCTTACTGTCCATGGGCAACCCTCAGGCTGATGCACCTTGCTTTCTAGAGCATACCCACACATTGTGCCAAGAGAGTAAACTACTCCCTGCTCCCTCTCTCACATCCCTTGCATGGTGGAGGGTGAGCTTTCTCAAAACCCCTCCCACATGCAGGGTTTGCAGGATGGTGAGCCTCAGCTTTCCTTGCTCTCTTTGCACCTGTGAGCATACACACACACACACACACACACCTTCACAGAAATATGTGCAGACACACACAGGCATGGGAAGGAGAATGACCCTCTGCCCCACATCCTCTCTCCCATCTCAGTTGTACAGAGATCTCTCAGGAGATCTGTAAGCATCTACTACATGTTAGATACTCTGCTGCACACCGGCAATGCATCAGTGATCAAAAGACGAGAATCCCTTCCAGCAATGAACAAAGAGAGTAAATAAAATATATAGTGTGATAATTGGGGATAAGTGCTGTGGGAAATCATAAAGCAGGAAAAGGGCACAAAGAGTGGGTGGGGGCAGTGGCAGGGGAGGTGGTGGTATAGAACTTTCAGGATCAAATTGCACAATCAGGAAAGGCCTGCTGTGTTCTATGAACAGCAAAGAGGAGGCCATTTTAAGAGGAGCAGAGGGGTGAGAAGTAGTAAGATATGATGGAGGAAAGGTAAAGCTGATGATTAGTATGTAGCTCTAGAAGGCGAGAACCCCTTGTTTATAGCCACAATACCATTATCACACTTTAAATAATTAGCAATAATTTCTTGGTATCATTAAATATCCATTGTTCAACTTTCCAGTTGTCTCAAAAAATATGAATTGGGATTCAAATAAAATGTATACATTGCATTTGGTTGATAGGTATCTGAAGTCTCTGAATTGTAACTTCTCTCTCCATCTATATTTTCTCTCTGCTTGTAATTTATTTATTAGAAGAAAGTAGGCCATTTGTCCTGTGGTTTCCCACTTGCTGGATTTTTCTGATTGCATCCCTATGGCGTAGTTTACATGTTCCTTTTCCTTGTTTGTATTTCCTGTAAATTGATAGTTGTATCTATAAGCCTGATCAGATTCAGGCTTAATTTTGGGGAAGAGGGCAGAAGTACTTCCATCAAGAGGCACATAATGACCGGATGTCTCTCTTTCTCTGATGTTAGTTGTCATTGATACACAATTCCTAGAGCCATTATTTCATTAGGTTTGCAAAATGATGGTATTCTAATTCCATTATTCTTTCTTCATTTATGAGCTGCGATACATCTGTCAAGAAAACTTCCTCTCATCTACTGTTTGATTATCCAGTGGCACAGTTTTTATAGGAAAGGCAAGATAAATGCTTGATTTTCTTTATTTATCAGTACTCAAAATAATGAGTTGGCTCACTACCTTACTCCAAAGAAGATTAAAAAAAAATCATTGTGGTCAGCTCATGGATTTAAATATGTTTGATCTTTCAATCCATTGCCGTTCTCATCCTCAGTGAAGCTCAAATGTCCCATCTTTAGCCTAGGGAAGCTTCCTTATATTGGCTCCTGAGTTCTTTTGACATGGCCCAGTAGTTATTCAGTAACTTCTCTGCTTTCTGGATTGAACAAATGTTCCAGGCTCATCTCAGACGTCTCCTTCCCCAGACTTGGAATCTGCCATGTCTTGAGTAAGCCTTGGCTCCTTCTCTTGGGCATGGTATTTAGAGACCACATTTTAGGCACTAGGGGTGCTCTTTGCTTCTGGATTGGTCATTATTTTCAGGCTTATTCAATGACCAGAACATAAAGAATTTTTTGTTTTTGCTTTGTCTTGCATCTAGATAAAACATATGAGTTCATTCTTATACTTCCAATTCAAAATCAGAATTATAGGAATTTTACATGCCTTTGTTTTAAAAGTATCATTATGACTGTTGTGTGGTGAATAGACTATAAGAGGGAGCTAGTGAAGAAACAGGGAGATCATTTAGAAGGTCACTGGAAGAATTCAGGTGAGAGATTGATGGAGAGGTGGTAGTGGTGAACGTGGTGAAAACTGGTCAGATCTGGATATATTTTGAAGTTAGAGCCAGTTGAATTTGCTGATATATTAGATGTATTGGATGTGCAGTAAGAGGAAAGAGTAGTCATAGATTGAACCTTCTCTTTCCTCTTACGTATGTTGGGCATCTGTGCTGACACTGGGTGTGTGGGTGCCTCAGCCTTCTGCTTTGTTTGCCCTCTCTAATTTTAGTACCCAAATGCAGGTGCTGTCCCAGTGCAATGCACTTGGGTAAGGATTCACATAGGGTGAGTGTCTTCTGCACAGAGAAGAACAGAGCACCTCTCTATATCACCTCTCATTTTCCTTTCACAGATCTTTTTGATCGTCTCTTGGATTTGGGAATCCAGTAGTGGGCAAAGAATTAGGGGCCCTGCATTCACTGTCTCATGAGCTTGTATCAGAGAATAAAATTCCTCACTTCCATTAAGCCTGTCTTCATGTGTCCGAGGGGCTGAGAATAGTGAGTTTTCTCTGTTGTTTCTCCCACACCGTCCTTGGGAGCCCTCTTTTTCGCTCCTTCTCTCTAATTCTTGGTACTTGGTTGCTAGTGCTTTCTACATGCAATGTACTTGGGCAAGCATTCAGAGTAGGCTTAGCCTTTTCTGCAGATGGAAGCACAGAGCACCTGTATCTCTCCTCCCTCTCCTTCCTGCCTGCCATTATTTATTTACTTCCTACTTTGTGCTATATAGTCTGCTGGCTGTAGGGAGCCAGCAGCAAACAGGATGGTCCTTGTCCCCTGAGTATACTGGCTAGTGGGCACATACAGGAGGGTGAACCTTATTTGTACCCATTGTGCATGTGTGTACACATGCTGTGAACAACTTTACTCTTTAGTCCCCACTTTCCAAGCACCCTGTCTCATGCCCAAGGACAGATAGGCAAATCCAGGGGTGTGGACCTTTATTCAGAGTCCCATTTACAACAAGAGCAGGAATGGAGCCTTCCTGTTCCAACCCTGAGCTCTTACGTCTCCCGGGAATGGCGGTGAACTATCTCAGTGTTTTCCCCTGAGAAGTCATTGAATGAAGGTGCACTCACTTGCTAGTGCTCCTCTCATGTTACAGATACAAAGATACCTGGTCATGCTCATATGCACAATCAGGGTATACAGGAGACTGAGCATACATGGGAGGCCCACACGTGCCTAAGTTGGGAGCATATACAGGCAGGTGAGTGTTCAGAGATGGAGATGCCAGAGCCTTTTGGTTTCATGCTCACAGGTGCAAATGCCCTCATTCTCACTCATTCATTTATATTTTTTCTCTATTTCTTTCTTGCTCACACACTCAAGGACTTCACTTTCTCTCTCTCTGGGTACTCTGATACATACATGCACATGCGAAACATTCAGGAGAGTGAGCCATATCACCTACTTCCTCTTGCATCCCTTGCCCAGGGGGAGGGTGGGCTTTCTAAAATGCCCTCTAACATGCAGGGTTTGCAGGAGAGCAAGCCTCAGTTTATCCCAGCTCTCTTGTATGGGCAACATGTGCTCCTACCCCCCACCTCACCCCACGCAGAAGTACATGCATGGATGCCTACCCAGTATGAAGGCACAGGCCCTCTGACTCAACTGCTCTTGAAGTTGAATTTTATGTTACTCTTGCAGTTGAACTCTTGACTGTTGAACGATTAGCACTTCAACCCCCATTCCAATATGTTGTACTTACAGGAGGGTGTACCTTATTGTTGCAGTGCACCCCCCAACACATTTGTGTACACACACACCACACACACACACAGAGTAGAGGAAAGAGAAGCTTCTGGTGTTTTCCATCATTTTCTTTATGTATGAAGGGCTGAGAACTTTGTCGATAAGGAAGACTCAAGGATAGAGAGACTCATCAACTCATGCACACACAAGGGATTCAAGAGAATGAATCTATTCTTTCCCCTAATGCAAATACTCAGTTTCACAGATGTTCAGACCACTTTCACGCGTCCCTTGCATGCAGGAGTGTGACCTCCCTTGAAAATGCACACTCATTCAAACCCATATTCATGTATCAATGGAGGTTAAGATGTACAGATAACATTGGCTGTGTGCCAGGTGCTATGTTCCAGTTTATATTTATTTGTCATCCTCTTGCATTTTCTGGCATGATGAGGTAACCTGTATATCATCAAGTACTCCAGGTGATTCTGATGCATGTTGAAGTTTCAGAAAAAGGGCTCTCAACTATACTGCCTGCTGGTAACATATTCATGTGAAGCATTAGAGGAATAATGAGCTTGGTGATCTCTTTCATTCATTCTTTCTCCTCTTGCTTACACTCCTCTCTCCTCCTAGTCTGCTTATATTTATATGTTTATGCATTTTTGTCATTTTTTTGTTATCTGAGAGAACAGACAAAATATGTGTTCAACCAGACATCTTTAATGTGAAGCTCAAGAACCTCCTCTTCACTTCTGTATCATCACAAGGAAGTACCTCTGCGAAGAGTGAGCAGTCTTGTTACACCCATGCACGCCATCTGCTCTGCTCTCTCTCTCTAATCCTTGCTACTTGGGTGAGAGTGCTGTCTAAATGCAATGCACCTGGGCAAGGATACTGAGGGTGAGAGCATCATCTTCATTGAGGACAGAGCACCTTTCCATTCTCCTGTCCATTCCACAAATATTTATCGATGACATATTGATCATTTCTCATTGCCATAGTTGCTACAAATATACACACAAAAGCATGGATCCTCTCTAATCTCACACACAACTACCCATGAGAGAACATTCTCTGTATATTCTCTACATTCATTCATAAACGACAGTTTATACATGAGAACAAGACTCTTTGTCATAGCTACATGCACACACGTGCATGAGCACACACAAAAGGCAGGTGCCTGAGCCTTCTTGTCTGCTCCCCCTCTTGAATCCTTGGAACCTAGGTGTGAGTGCTGTTTCAGTGCAACACACCTGTTCAAGGATTCAAAGAGGCTGAGCCTTGTCTGCATGTAGAAGGACGGAGTACCTGCGCATCACTTCTACCTTCCCACCTTCTTTCAAATATTTGAGTTTGCCATGAGGTGCCAGCCCCTTCACTGGGTGTTAGAGATGCAATGGTGAATGACATTGACAAGATCCCTGGGGCACAATCCTCATCCCTGGGCTCTCTAGGGAAAACTATGGGAGAATGGAATTCCTTTCCAGTAGACAGACAGAACATCTATGGCATGGCATGAGATTTCTCTGTATCCTGGCTTGCCGTGTGCCAGATACTGTAATCAGGAAAAGTACGTTGGGTGATGAGACTCACACAACCAGTTGTTGCCCTCAACAAGCTTATAGTTTAGCAGAGGAGTAGAAGGGAATAAGGTGTCCCCTTTACTACACTGTCTTCTGCCACATGCATGTATATGAGCGCTCATGTACACAGCTTGTCCCAGCCTTCTTGTGAACCTCCAAACACACAGCCAACCCATGTGGACTCTCATGTATGATCTGAAAAAGATTCAGCTCACAGTACATATTCAGAGGTTGTGTGAGAGAAAATGGCTGTGTAATCTTGTGCATGGGGATGAATACATAGGCACACCCTGGGGAGACAGAGCCATCTTATTAAATGCACACAGTGATGCTCTGTGGGAATGGGACCATGAAGAGTTAAATATGCACATACACACACAGGTGCAGGCATCCAAGCTTTCTGCTCTGCTCCCCAGCCTCATCCTTTGTCCCTGGATAATGAGGGTGCTTTCTGAATGCAGTGTACTGGGGCAAGGGTCCTGGAGGGTGAGCCTTCTCTGCATGAAGGACAAAGGATCTGTATATCACCATTCAGTTGCTTGCTGCCTGCCTGCCTGCCATCTGGCTCTCATTCATTCTTTCCTTCCACACACAATACTTACTAGGCACTGTGTTGGGTATTGGACACAGGAGAGTGGACAAGACAGACTTGGCCCCTGCCCTCCTGGATAGTACAGTCCAAGGAGGAGAACAGACTTTGTCATCATCTACCACCCCTGTGTGTACTGAGGGTGAGTGGGCCACATAGGGGACTAATTATCTACCCATCCCTCCCACTTAAAAACATGTGACACTTCTCCTTCCTGCTCTCACACTGATACATGTAGAAGAACCTTCTCTTTACTTTAGTTCAATATGTAAGTGTACCGGGTCAGAACAGGGAGCCTTCTTGTTGATCACACATGCGGGGCGTTCAGGTGCTGGACTCTTCTCTTCTGGCTCCCCCTCTCTAATCCTTGCTACCTGGGTGAGAGTGCTTTCTGAATGCAATGCACCTGGGCAAGGATTCTGAGAGAGGGAGCGTCATCTTCGTGTAGGACAGAGCATCTCTACACCCTCCTTCCCTCCTTTCTACAGCTACCTATTGAGGACCCACTCTACTTCAGGAGCTGTGCTGGGCAACTGGCCCACAAGAGAATGAGCCACATCTGGTCCCTCCCTGTAGGTTAGAGAATAGACTCCTTTTCATTCATTATGCTTGCAGGCCCTGAGGGTGGGTGGGCTGCACACTGGGACCTGACATCCCCCTCCTGGCCTGCTCTCAGACAGCTGTGTGCAGAAGGGCCCAACTGGGTGTATACACAGACACATGCCACAGAATGGGCCGCTGACCGGGTATATCACTTTCTATTCAGCCCAGGTGTCCATGCTGTCTTGAATTACTGCCTTTGTGCGAGGACTCCAAGGGAAGGAGCCTTGTCTGTATTTAGAAGGACAGAGCTCCTGGGCAGCAATGCTCCCTCTTCCTTTCCCTTCCTTCCACACGTATTTGAGTCTCTAGTAGGTGCCAGGTGTTAGGTGGGTCACAGATGATGTAGCAGGGATCAAAACAGAGTTACTACCTTATGTTATGGCAGGGGACTGGTAAGCCCATTGTGGCACATGGATGCTGTGTACTCACAAGCAGCTGTCCAGAAGAATGAAGTAGATCTCTGTGTTCCTTGCTACTCATCCTGCAAACCCGAACGTGTGCAGGTTATGCTAGAGTGAATTTTCTCACCTCCCAAGCCCCAGCCACACCCACTGATGTGGATCTGCATTGCAGAGACTCCCACTTACCGGAGGGCTAGAGGTGGAGCCTGTTGTGCTGCCCACTCCCAGCCTGGCATGGAGACTAGTGAGCTTTCCTCAGCCTCCCATCAATAGAGACTAAATGAGAGAGGCCTTCTTATTGCTCCTCTCCTTCCTGGGACTGTGTGTGGGAGAGGCCCTTTTCTTTACCTTTCTGTACATTCACATGTGACTGCACCAAATAGATAGAGGCAGAAAAGGAGCCTTCCCTATAAACACATATACACACACACACACACACAATACAGAGCACTCAGGTATAGAAACACAGAAGGTGCATCCCCGGTATGCAGAGCTGCACCCACAGTGTGTTTAGGGTACTGAGCATCATTAGTGGTGTCCTCTTACCCCTGTCTAATGTGCAGGGCAGTGAGCTTTCTACATGCTCCTTGCACAGTCAGAGCTGGAATGGAAGTTGCTATACCTTACTGCTTATTGCATACATGCATATGCAGGAAGGCACTTTACCTTTGTATAATCATAGGCAAATCACCTGTGAGCAGGAGAATGATGTTTCTTGCACACACACACACAGATACACTAGGTCTGGAGATTCCTGAGCCTTTTGTTCTCATTCCTCTCTCATACTTGGTACTTGGGTATAAATACTGTTCTAGTCTATTGCCTTCATACAAAAATTCAAAGAAAGGGAATCTCATCCACGTTTAAAAGAGTAGAGAGTCTTGTTATTTCTTCCTTCCTATTTGTTTAATGTCTGTTTAGAGTGCTGCTTCTCAAAGTGTGCTCACTGGACCAGAAGCACCAGTATCTGGGACCTGTTAGAAATTCACATTCTTAGGTGCTACCCCTGGCCTATTAAATTGTGACCCACAGCAATCTGTATTCAAAAAGCCTTCCCACTGATTCTGATGTTTGCACAAGTTTAAGAATCACTGATTTAGTGTAAGTCCTGGGGACACAGTGATGAGCAAGTCAGGTGAAGGTTCATCCCCCAAGGGTCCCAGCCTAGAGAGTGTGGGAGGGAATGATCTTCCCCATGTTGCATGCACATCACCAGTGCTGGGTACCTGTGAGCTGCGGCAGAGAGTACATTTGCTCATTACTCTCCCCATCTCCTCCAGAGCCACATACTTGGTGAGCATAAGGAAGTTAAGTGAGCTTTCTTTCAAGTCTCTATCATGGAAGAGCCTTATCATTACTTTTCAGGACATGCCCTTAATACTGCAGATAGATACACACACACACACACACACACACACACACACACACACACACACGTAGTGTGCAGAAGACTGAACTGCTCCTTCTCCTATACCCATTGCATATCGGAGTTGTGAATTCTCAAAGCACCTCCTATGTGCATGGATTACAGGATGGCGAGCCCCGTCATCATGAAATTTCGGCCGGACAATTCAATCATCATATATTTATTGATCACTTTTTATATGCCATGTACTGTACTGGGAGTATCCTACTGAATAAGAGACAGTATTTCTCTTTACAGGACTACTGTCTAGTGGAGGCATGTGGTAAATAAACTTTTCCAGGCCTGGAAAGCAGGAAAGCAGGGTGTGCCAGGAATTGAGCCTTCTCATTCTCCTATGCATACACATGTCCCTCCTGTACACACACCCACTCGTACATACATATAACTAGAGACACATTTTTGCCCCAAACTGAAAGGCAGGAGAGAGGCTTTGTTATTATTTACACTTGTCTGCAGAAGTGTGCACTTCCTTGTCACACACACTCAAATGTGTGTATGTTGTGCAGGTGCCTGGACTGTGAGTTTTGTCCCCCCCCATCCTTGCAACCTCAGCATGAGTGCTGGATTATCAGTGCAGTGGGCTTGTGCGAGGATACAAGATTGTCAGCCTGGTCTATGTGTAGGGCAAAGCCTGTGCGACATGTCCCTTACTGCTTGTTCTTTCACTCAGTCAGTTATTTGTGTGTGCATTTCTTTGTCCATCATTTGACAAGTGTACTGAGTTCCTGCTGTTTGGGGGTGCTGGTCAGAGACACCAGCCTTACTGTATAGCTCGCCCCTGGAGAGTCAGCTTCCTCAGGACAATGTCGGGGGGGACTTGGGCTCAGGGTACAGGGATCTGTCTTATTCACTCACCCAGGCGTGCATATGATGTGCGCATACGGAACCATCCACTCTGCTGCCCCTTTCATACTCTTGTGACCTAGATGAGAGCTCTATCTTAATGCAGTGCACCTTCGCCAGGACTCGAGGACAGGCCCTTTTCTTCACGTAGAAGGAGAGAGAGCCTGGGCATCACCTCTCTTTCATCCCTTTCCTCTCCCCCTACCTTCCACTAGGATTTGTTGAGCAACTGCGCTGACACTGAGCTGGGCAGTGGCCATATCGTGGTACCCAGGATGGAATTGGCCCTTGTCTTGAAGAATGTGTGTAGGAGAATGGACTTCTTGTCACCTAATATCTCTGCAAGTGCTGAGTTGGGGCAGGCCACAGAATGGACCTCTTATTAATATCTCCTCCCAACACGCACAGGGTGTGAGACTCATTCCTGCTGTCACACAGACCTTGGTAACAGAATCTTCTCCACATGGAGCACTACAGGCACTTGGGCCATCTGCTCTGCTTCCCATCTCTAATCCTTGCTATCTGGGCGCTAGTGCTTCTCGAAGTAGTGCAACTGGGCAAGGATTCAGAGAGGGTAGGCTCCCCCGCATCAAGGATAGGCCTATACATTACATCCCCCCTCCTCTCCTCTTCCTTTCTTTCTTCCCTCCCTTCCCAGTAAGAGTTTTTGAGTAACTGGGGTTAGGGAAGCGCAGAAAACAGAATAGTTGAGGATTTCAGGCTGTCTGGTGGGCTTGTCTGTGTTCTAGAAGTAATGTCCTTATCAAATACTGGTTATATGTTGAGGTGCCTAGAGTGCTAAGGAGTGTGCTTTCTCTTTATTCCTTTCCTGCCTACCATACACAGCATGGTGCGCAGGGACAAGACCCTTCCCACCTGCTCCCTCCCTCACTTCCTTTCAACTTGGATGGGAGTGCTATCTCAAGTACTGTCTGCAGGCAAGGGTTCAGAGAGAGGGGGTCTTGCCTGCATGTGGCAGGACTGAGTGCTGCTAATGTCTCCCTTCTTGCTTTCCTGAGTAAGTATGGCATTTTTGTGATGTGTCAGCCACTGCATTGGGTACCGAGGAAACACTAATGAACAAAACAGGCAATATCATGGGGCATGCCATCCAGTGGGCACCTTTGGGAGGATGAACTCCATGCAGATCCACAGTGTGGATGGGCACAAATGTTGGGTGTACCCAAAAGTAAGCTTTCCTATTCCCCTACCCACTGAGAGCACCCTCACCCCCTACCCTCTGAGGACAGAGAGAGGCACACATTTGTGGAGAAGCTTCACACCTACAGGATGTGTGGGAGTTTGAGTTCATAAGCTGAACCTCATCTCCGAGGACCTTGCAGACAGGACTGTTAGCTTCCTTAAGATGCCCACCCAGACTCTTCTTGAATCGGAGAGGTGGTGAAGAGCAGGAGGCCCTCCTTCTTGCTGATCTTCTATGTGCACCACAATATGAAAATGAGAACAGCCCGTCTCTATATTGCCATACTCTCTGTCTCTTTACTTCCATCTCTCCCTGTCTCTGTATGTCCCTGTCTGTCTGTCTCACCTAGGGCATACAGGTGTCCACACTGGGATTTACTGTCCCTCCTGCCCTTGGTGCCTAGGCCCAGTGCTCTCAGTGCAGGGCTCTGGTACAAGGGTTTTAAAAGAGTGAGCCTCAACTGATGTGGACAAATGCAGAGTGACCTTAGTTTAGCCCTCTCCCATTCATTCATTCATTTATTTATTTAATAAATATTTATTGAGTGATAGTAAATGATTGTGTAGGCATATGGTGGTGCATGAGAATGGACTTGTTCTTTGTCTCAAATAATATGTGTAGGAGAATGGACTTCTTTGTCATCTAATATTCCTGCGGTTCCTGAGTTTGGGTGGGTTACAGAATGGGACGTCTTAATAATACCCCCTCCCAACATGAACAAAGTGGGAGATTTCTCCTTCCTGCTCTCACACAGACCTTCATAGCAGAACCTTCTCCACACTGAGCACTGAAAGTGCTTGAGCCATCTGCCCTGTTCCCCCTCTCTATGGGGGAGGCAGTGGCCTTACCATCTAGTGGGTTTGTGTGAGACTAAACATCTTTATTTTCATGGTGTCAGCAAGTTCAGTGTGCCATAGCCTTCCATGTCTTCCTTCCCATCCATAGAATAGTGAATCTCTTTTTAGAAGACTGTTGGAAAAATAGAAGATACAATTTCCTGAATACCTGTTATGCACACATACAGTGTATCAGGACCGGCCTTGCCACTGTAGGCAGGCGGAGGAACTTGCACACGTCTGCGCTACATGGTTCTGCTACTTGAGCCTTCTGATCACTGGCTTTCTCATATTCAGTGCACAAAGATGCTGTGCTTTCTGAATTCACCAGCTAGGTGGGTCTACGAAAAATGTGCTTTGTGATCGTATAGGAGGACTGTTCATCTTTACATCACTTCTCTCAGGTTGGGTCCTTCTTTCAGCATTTATTTAGCCACTGTGCTGCTTGCTAGAAATACTACAGCAAAAACAACATACAACATTGAGTGTTTTGCCTTGTGGGCATATATGGGAGTTTATTAGAAACTCTTATGTTTTCTGTCCACTTTTTAGCTTCATGTTTGGGTGTAAAGAGAAGTAGAGAGAGACAGAAGAGTATTGTCTCAGAGTTCAAAGTTGCATGTTGACAGCATGTTTTATCTCCTGGAAATGAGGGGACAATCCAATGAATTAAGCTATCTAGGGTAAATGTTTAAAAGAAAAGGGTTGGGAGGGGTTGAGATTTAGCTTAGCATTTTTAGCCTGTACCTTCTGTCCCCTTAGCAGTGTTCTCCAGTAGTTCCTTTCGACTTTAGTTAGGCTGATCTAGGCATTCCCTACCTTTCTTGGTGCCTTTGCCCACTGCCAGTAACAGATTTATGATTTTCAGGTTAGCATAGCAATACAGTATTACAAATGGTGAGAGTGACAAGACAGTGACAGGAAGAGACAGACATCACATTTCAGTCTTCTTTCCCAAGTTCTTAAACAGGTGGGACATAAAAAATTCTGACTTCTGGTCCTTTTTTCCCAAGTTCTCCCGATATACTCTGCAGAAAAGACTCAGGCTGCTTAATATGTGCCCCTTAACTTTTGTGTACACTAAAATCCCATTGGTTACTGCTCAGCCTTGCTCTTTTCTTGGATTTTGTATCTCTCTTGGTGCACAGGGCCAGGAACAGCAGCATTCCCTGGGGTCTTGTTAGGAATTGCAGGTCCACCGCATATCTAGACAGTCAGAAAGTTGGGGCAGGGAAGGGGGTTAGCAGCAGTGTTTTTTAGCAAGTCCTCCAAGGGATTCTAAATCACACTGAACTTTCAGAACCATTGGTTTAAATAACATTAGTAGAGATTTCTGTGTTCCACAGGATGATTTTTAGAGTCAGAATTTCCTTATGTGTAAACTATCCTTTTTAGTCAGCTTTGATGTTTTTTTTTTAACTTAATAGACTTTTTTTTTAGCAGTTTTAGGTTTACAGATAAACTGAGGGGAAAGTACAGAGAGTTATCATATACTCCCCCAGTCCAGTTTCTGCTATTATTAACATCTTGCAGTTAGTGTAGTATATTTGTTACATTTGGGCTAATAGTGATACATTATTATTAACTAAAATCCATAGTTTACATTAGGGTCCCCTGTTTGTGTTACACATTCTATGGGTTTGAACAAATACATAATGACATGTATCCACCATTATAGTATCATACAAAGTAGTTTCACTGCCCTAAAATCCTCTGTGCTCTTCATATTCATCCCTGCCTCCCTCTTTCCTTCCAACTCCCTCACAACCACTGCTCTTTTTTACTGTGTCCATAGTTTTGCCTTTTCTAGAATTTCATATAATTGGAATCATATAATATGCAGCCTTTTCAGAATGACTTGTTTTACTTCATTTAACACTCCTCCATGTCTTTTCATGGCTTGATAGATCATTTATTGTTATCACTGAATAATATTCTACTGTCTGGATATACTAGTTTGTCTAAACTTTCACCTACTGAAGGACATGTTGGTTTCTTCCTACTTTTGGCAATTATGATTAGAGCTGCTGTAAGCATCTATGTGCAGCTTGTTGTGTGGATGTAAATTTTCAAATCATTTGGGTTAATACCAGGGTGCATGATTGCTGGATTGAATAGTAAGATTATATTTAGGTTTGTAAGAAACTGCCAAGCTGTCTTCCAAAGTGGCTATAGCATTTTGCATTCCCACCACCACGAATGAGAATTCCTGTTGTTCTATAACCTCATCAGCATTCAGTGTCAGTGTTTTGGATTTTAGCCATTCTGATAGGTATGTAGTGATATCTTGTCGTTTTAACTTGTAATTAATTACACATGATGTTGAACATCTTTTCATGTGCTCATTTGCCATCTGTATATCTTCTTTGGTTAGGTTCAGATCTTTTGCCCGTATTGATATTGGGTCATTATTTTTTTTGTTGAATTTTAAGAATTCTTGTATATTTTGGATACCAGTCCCTTATCACAAATATTTTCTCCCAGCATGTGACTTGTATTTTCATCCTATTGGCAGTTATCTGTCTTAGTGAATGTTCCATGTGAGTTTGAGAAGAATGTATATTCTGTCATTAGCATAATATTCTACAGATGTCAACTAGATCCAGTTGATTGGTGATGCTATTTAGTTCAACAATGTCTTAACTAATTTTCTGCTGCTGGATTTGACCATTTCCAATAGAGGGGTGTTGAAGTCTCCACCTATAATAGTGAGTTCATCTATTTCTCCTTGTCATTCTGTCGGTTTATTTTATTTATTTATTTATCTTTATTTTGGTATCATTAATGTAAATTCCATGAACAACATTATAGTTACTAGACTCCCCCCATTATCAAGTCCCCACCACATACACCATTACAGTCACGGTCCATCAGCATAGTAAGATGGTATAGAGTCACTACTTATCTTCTCTGTGCTATACTGCATTCCCCATGCCCCCCCATGTTATGTGTGCTAATAGTAATGCCCCTTATTCCCCTTATCCCTCCCTTCCCACCCACCATCCCCAGTCCCTTTCCCTTTGGTAACTGTTAGTCCATTCTTGGGTTCTGTGACTCTGCCGCTGTTTTGTTCCTTCAGTTTTTGCTTTGTTCTTATACTCCACAGATGAGTGAAATCATTTGGTACTTGTCTTTCTCTGCCTGGCTTATTTCACTGAGCATAATAGCCTCTAGTTCCATCCATGTTGTTGCAAATGGAAGGATTTGTTTTCTTCTTATGGCTGAATAATCTTGATTGTGTATATATACAACATCTTCTTTATCCATTCATCTACTGATGGACACTTAGGTTGCTTCCATTTCTTGGCTATTGTAAATAGTGCTGCAATAAACATAGGGGTGCATATGTCTTTTTCAAATTGGGCTCCTGCATTCTTAGGGTAAATTCCTAGGAGTGGAATTCCTGGGTCAAATGGAATTTCAATTTTTAGTTTTTGAGAAACCTCCATACTGCTTTCCACAATGGTTAAACTCATTTACATTCCCACCAGCAGTGTAGCAGTGTTCCCCTTTCTCCACATCCTTGCCAGCATTTGTTGTTCCTAGTCTTTTCTATGTTTGCCATCCTAACTGGTGTGAAGTGGTATCTCATTGTCGTTTTAATTTGCATTTCCCTGATAATTAGCACCGTGGAGCATCTTTTCATGTGCCTGTTGGCCATCTCAATTTCTTCTTTGGAGAGGTGTCTGTTCAGATCCTCCGCCCATTTTTTAAAAGGTTATTTGCTTTTAGAGTGTTGAGGCATGTGAGTTATTTATATATTTTGGATGTCAACCCCTTGTCAGATATATCATTTACAAACATATTTTCCCATACTGTTGGATGTCTTTTTGTTCTGCTGATGGTGTCCTTTGCTGTACAGAAGCTCTTCAGCATGATGTAGTCGCATTTGTTCATTTTTGCTTTTGTTTCCCTTGCCCAAGGAGATGCATTCAGGAAAGAGTTGCTCATGTTTGTATTCAGGAGATTTTTGCCTATGTTGACTACTAAGAGTTTTATGGTTTCATGAATTACATTCAGGTCTTTGATCCATTTTGAGTTTACCTTTGTGTATGGAGTTAGACAATAATCCGGTTTCATTCTCTTGCATGTAGCTGTCCAGTTTTGCCAACACCAGCTGTTGAAGAGGCTGTCATTTCCCCATTATATATCCATGGCTCCTTTATCGTATATTAATTGACCATATATGCTTGGGTTTATATCTGGGCTCTCTAGTCTGTTCCATTGGTCTATGGGTCTATTTTTGTGCCAGTACCAAATTGTCTAGATTACTGTGCCTTTGTAGTAGAGCTTGAAGTCAGGAGCATACTCCCCCCTGCTTTATTCTTCCTTCTCAGGATTGCTTTGGGTCTTCAGGGTCTTTTGTTTTCCTGATTTCTCTTTCTGCTAGTTCATCATTAGTGTATAGGAATGCAACAGATTTCTGTGTATTAATTTTGTATCCTGCAACTTTTCTGAATTCAGATATTAGATTTAGTAGTTTCAGAGTGTATTCTTTAGGGGTTTTTATGTACAATATCATGTCATCTGAAAACAGTGACAGTTTGACTTCTTCCTTACCAATCTGGATTCTTTTTATTTCTTTGTTTTGTCTGATTGCCCTGGCTAGGATCTCCAGTACTATGTTGAATAACAGTGGGGTGAGTGAGCATCCCTGTCTTCTTCCCAATCTTAGATGAAAAGCTTTCAGCTTCTTGTTGTTAAGTATAATGTTGACTGTGGGTTTGTCATATATGGTCTTTATTATGTTGAGGTACTTGCCCTCTATACCCATTTTGTTAAGAGTTTTTATCATGAATGGATGTTGAATTTTGTCAAATGCTTTTTCAGCATCTATGGAGATGATCATGTGGTTTTGTCCTTTTCGTTGATGTGGTGGATGATGTTGATGGATTTTTGAATGTTGTACCATCCTTGCATCCCTGGGATAAATCCTACTTGATCATGGTGTATGATCCTCTTGATGTATTTTTGAATTCAGTTTGTTAATATTTTGTTGAGTATTTTTGCATCTATGTTCATTAGGGATATTGGTCTGTAGTTTTCTTTTTTTGGGTTGTCTTTGCCTGGTTTTGGTATTATAGTGATGCTGGCTTCACAGAATGAGTTTGGAAGTATTCCCTCCTCTTCTATTTTTTGGAAAACTTTAAGGAGAATGGGTATTATGTCTTTTCTAAATGTTTGATAAAATTCAGCGTTGAATCCACCTGGTCTGGGAATTTTATTCTTGGGTAGTTTTTTGATTACCTATTCAATTTTATTGCTCATAATTGGTCTGTTTAGATTTTCTGTTTCTTCCTTGGTCAGTTTTGGAAGGTTGTATTTTTCTAGAAAGTTGTCCACTTCTTCTAGCTTATCCAGTTTTTTCGCATATAGATTTTCATAGTATTCTCTAATAATTCTTTGTATTTCTGTGGTGTCAGTTATGATTTTTCCTTTCTTATTTCTGATTCTGTTTATGTCTGTAGATTCTATTTTTCTCTTAATAAGTCTGGCTAGGGGTTTATCTATTTTGTTTATTTTCTCAAAGAACCAGCTCTTGGTGTCATTCATTTTTTTCTATTGTTTTATTCTTCTCAATTTTATTTATTTCTTCTCTTATCTTTATTATGTCCCTCCTTCTTTTGACTTTGGGCCTCATTTGTTCTTTTTCCAGTTTCAATAATTGTGACTTTGACTATTCATTTGGGATTGTTCTTCCTTTTTAAGTAGGCCTGGATTGCTATATGCTTTCCTCTTAGAACTGCCTTCGCTGTGTCTCACAGAAGTTGGGGCATTGTGCTGTTATTTTCATTTGTCTCCATATATCTCTTGATCTCTGTTTTAATTTGGTCATTGATCCATTGATTATTTAGGAGCGCATTGTTAAGCCTCCGTGTGTTTGTGAGCCTTTTTGTTTTCTTTGTGTAATTTATTTCTAGTTTTACACCTTTGTGATCTGAGAAGTTGGTTGGTACAATTTCAGTCTCTTTGAATTTACTGAGGTTCTTTTTGTGGTCTAGTATGTGGTCTATTCTGGAAAATGTTCCATGTGTACTTGAGAAGAATGTGTATCCTGCTGCTTTTGGGTGTAGAGTTCTGTAGATGTCTGTTAGGTCCATGTGTTCTAGTGTGTTGTTCAGTGCCTCTGTGTCTTTACTTATTTTCTGTCTGGTTGATGTGTCCTTTGGAGTGAGTGGTGTGTTGAAGTCTCCTAAAATGAATGCATTGCATTCTATTTCTTTCTTTAATTCTGTTAGTATTTGTTTCACATATGCCGGTGCTCCTGTGTTGGGTGCGTGTATATTTATAATGGTTATATCCTCTTGTTGTACTGACCCATTTATCATTATGTAATGTCCTTCTTTATCTCTTGTTACTTTCTTTGTTTTGAAGTCTATTTTGTCTGATACCAGTACAGCAACCCCTGCTTTTTTATCCCTGTTGGTTGCATGAAGTATCTTTTTCCATCCCCTTCACTTTTAGTCTGTGTATGTCTTTGGGTTTGAGATGAATCTCCTGTAAGCAGCATATAGACGGGTCTTCCTTTTTTATCCATTCTATTACTCTGTGTGTTTTGATTGGTGCATTAGTTTGTTTACATATAGGGTGATTATCGATAGATATGTACTTATTGCCATTGTAGGCTTTGGATTTGTGGTTACCAAAGGTTCAAGGATAGCTTCTCTACTATCTAACTGTTTAATTTAACTCACTTATTACACTGTTATAAACACAGTCTGATGACTCTTTATTTCTCTCCCTTGTTTTTCTTCCTCCTCCACTCTTTATATGTTAGGTGTTTTATTCTGTACTCTTATGTTTCCTTTGACTGATTATGTATATAGCTGATTTTATTTTGCATTTAGTTAGTATTTGGTTGATCTGCTTTCTTTGCTGTGGTTTTATTTTCTCTGGTGACATCTCTTTAGCCTTAGGAGCATTTCCATCTAGAGCAGTCCCTTTAAAATACCCTTTAGAGATGGTTTGTGGGAGGTAAATTCCCTCAACTTTTGCTTATTTGGGAATTTGTTTAATCCCTCCTTCAAATTTAAATGATAATTTTGCTGGATACAGTATTTTTGTTTCAAGGCTCTTGTGTTTCATTGCATTGACTATATCATGCCATTCTCTTCTGGCCTGTAAGGTTTCTGCTGAGAAGTCTGATGATAGCCTGATGGGTTTTCCTTTGTAGGTGATCTTTTTTCTCTCTCTGGCTGCTTTCAATACTCTGTCCTTAACTTTGACCTTTGCCATTTTAATTATTATGTGTCTTGGTGTTGTCTTCCTGGGTCCCTTGTGTTGGGAGATCTGTGGGCTTCCGTGGACTGTGAGACTATTTCCTTCCCCAGCATGGGGAAGTTTTCAGCTATTATTTCTTCAAAGACACTTTCTATCCCTTTTTTCCTCTCTTCTTCTTCTGGTACCCCTATTATGAGAATATTGTTCCATTTGGATTGGGCACACAGTTCTCTTCATATCCTTTCGATCCTAGAGATCCTTTTATCTCTCTCTGCCTCAGCTTCTCTGTATTTCTGTTCTCTGATTTCTATTCCATTAACAGTCTCTTGTGCCTCATCAAATATGCTCTTAAATCCTTCCATTGTTTGTTTCATTTGTGTTATCTCCTTCTGCAATTCATCCTTTAGCTCTTGAATATTTCTCTGTAGCTCCATCAGCATGCTTATGACTTTTACTTTGAATTCTTTTTCAGGAAGATTGGTGGTTTTGGTCTCACCAGGCCCTCTCTCTGGTGTTTGAGGGATTTTGGAATGAACAAGTTTCTTCTGCCTTTTCATGGTGATGATAGTGATTGCCGGCGATTGGTGTATGTGTTAGCTGGGAGAACAAAGTCCCTTCCCACTAGCTGGCCACCTTGCCCATATCCACTGCCTGTGCAGGTCAACTGCACACAGGGATCAGCCTCTGTGTTAATTCCCTGAGCTGCCATGGGCATGGGTGCCTTCGGGATGACCTAGGGCTCTGATGGGCGTCTTAGGTGAGCAGCATGTGTTCTCCCATGAGAATGGTGCCCCTTTGTGGTTCCTGGACTCTGCACCAGTTTCTGCTGCCTTTGCCAGGCGAGTGCACATGGGGAACAGCCTGGGTTGATCCCCTGAGCTGCCATGTGCTGTGCAGCCCTCGGGATGGCCTTGGGCACTGGCGGTGGTTGCAGGTGAGCAGCACATGTTCACCATGAGAACAGAGCCCCTATGTGCTTCGCCGACTCCACACCCATTTCCTCTGCCTGTGCTGGTCAACCGCATGCAGGGCGCAGCCTCTGGGTTAATCCTGTGAGGTGCCATGGGTAGAGAGACCCTCAGGATGGCCTAGGGCACTGGCGGGAGTTGCAGGCGAGCAGTGCGTGTTCACAGTGAGAATAAAGCCCCTTTGTGCCTTCCAGACTCTGTGCCAGTCTCAGCTGTCTGTGCTGGTCAACTGCATGCAGGGGGCAGCCTTTAGTTATGGCCCGGTTAGCCGTGCACTGGGAGAAGCCTCTGTGTGGTCGCTGTGAGTGGGGCTGCTTCCCCGGTGTTCCGCAGCAATGGCGGGTCAGCTGGTTTGCTTGCAGTGCCAGCAGAGGGGAATGAATGGCAGGCTTCTTATCACTGTGAGGGGCTTTGGAACTGTGTTGCCACCCACGGGGTTAGGGCGCTTGAAGTTCCTTAAAGTTCCCAGCCTGCTGGGCTGAGTGTGCCAGGACGATTTTGTCCACCTGTTAAACCCTTGTCCCTTTAAGACTTTAAAAGTGCCTGCTTTTCTTTTGTCCCAGGGCAGCCGCCTGGGGGAAACTGTTCGCAGTTTTAGTCTCGGATTTCACTTCTCAGTTCCTTTAATCTCCAGTACACCATGCAATGTGTGTCTGTGCTCCTGGTGCAGATTACTAGGGCTGGTTATTTAGCAGTCCTGTGCTTCCACTCCCTCCCCACTCTGATTCTTTTCCTCCCGCCAGTGAGCTTGGGTGGGGGGACTGCTCAGGTCCTGCCAGACCACAGCTTTGTATCTTACCCTTTTCATGAGATGTTGAGTTCTCGTAGATGTAGATGTAGCCTGGCTGGTGTACTGTATCTTCTGGTCACTCTTTTAGGAATAGTTGTATTTGCTGTAGTTTCAAAATATATATGGTTTTGGGAGGAGATTTCTGCCACCCTACTCATGCTGCCATCTTGAGCTCTATCAGTTTATTTTTTTAATTTTTATTTTTTTTAATTTTTATTTTTTTTAATTTTTTTTTTTAATAATTTATTTTATTTTAGTATCATTAACCTACAATTACATGAGCAATATTGTGATGATTAAACTACCCCCTTCATCAGGTCCCCCCCACCAACCCTATTACAGTCACTGTCCATCAGTGTAGTGAGATGAGAATCATTACTTGTCTCTCCTGAGCTTACAGTCCCCCCCGTGCCCCCCCACCCTATGTCTGCCAATCGTAATGCCCCTTTTACCCTCTTATCCCTCCCTTCCCGCCCTTCTTCCCCAGTCCCTTTCCCTTTGGTAACTATTAGTCCGTTCTTTGGTTCTGTGAGTCTGCTGCTGTTTTGTTCCTTCAGTTTTTTTTTTTCTTTGTTCTTATACTCCACATATGAGTGAGATCATTTGGTACTTGTCTTTTTCGGCCTGGCTTATTTCACTGAGCATAATACCCTCCAGCTCCATCCATGTTGCTGCAAATGGTAGGATTTGTTTTTTTCTTATGGCTGAGTAATATTCCATTGTGTATATGTACCACATCTTCTTAATCCATTCATCTACTGATGGGCACTTAGGTTGCTTCCATTTCTTGGCTATTGCAAATTATGCTTTGTTGTTAGGCAGATATATGTTAAGGATTGTTATGGCTTCCTAGAGAACTGACTCCTTAATTATTATGTAATAAGTCTCTTTATCCCTGATAATTTTCATTGCTCTAAAATCTGCTTTGTCTGAAATTGATATAGTTACTCTAGCTTCCTTTTGATGAGAGTAAGCATGTTATATCTTTCTCCATCTCTCTTCTTTTAATCTATATTTTTATATTTAAGGTGGGTTTCTTATAGAAAACACAGGTATTATGTTTTTATCCAGCCTGACAGAGTGCCTTTTAATGGGCATATTTAGACCATTGATGTTTAAAGTGATTACTGATTTGGTTGAGTTCATCTGCCATGTTTGTTATTTTTTCCTATTTGTTGTCTTTGTTATTTTTTCTTTTGCCTTCCACTCTTTTTCTGCATACTCAGGTTTTTTTTTT
>JAQQAC010016209.1:40772188-40976780 GCA_029783875.1 Phataginus tricuspis
CTTCCCGCCCTTCTTCCCCAGTCCCTTTCCCTTTGGTAACTATTAGTCCGTTCTTGGGTTCTGTGAGTCTGCTGCTGTTTTGTTCCTTCAGTTTTTTTTTTTCTTTGTTCTTATACTCCACATATGAGTGAGATCATTTGGTACTTGTCTTTTTCGGCCTGGCTTATTTCACTGAGCATAATACCCTCCAGCTCCATCCATGTTGTTGCTAATGGTAGGATTTGTTTTTTTCTTATGGCTGCGTAATATTCCATTGTGTATATGTACCACATCTTCTTAATCCATTCATCTACTGATGGGCACTTAGGTTGCTTCCATTTCTTGGCTATTGTAAATAGTGCTGCAGTAAACATAGGGGTGCATCTGTCTTTTTGAAACTGGGCTGCTTAGAAAAAAACATAGGCAAAAATCTCTTGGACATAAACATGAGCGACTTCTTCATGAACATATCCCCCCGGGCAAGGGAAACAAAAGCAAAAATGAACAAATGGGACTATATCAAGTTGAAAAGCTTCTGTACAGCAAAGGACACCATTAGTAGAACAAAAAGACATCCTACAATATGGGAAAATATATTCATAAATGATGTATCTGATAAGGGGTTGACATCCAAAATATACAAAGAACTCACGCACCTTAACAAACAAAAAGCAAATAACCCAATTAAGAAATGCGCACAGGACATGAATAGACACTTCTCTAAAGAAGAAATTCAGATGGCCAACAGGCACATGAAAAAATGCTCCACATCGCTAATCATCAGAGAAATGCAGATTAAAACCACAATGAGATATCACCTCACACCAGTGAGGATGGCCAACATCCAAAACACAAACAACACCAAATGTTGGCGAGGATGTGGAGAGAGGGGAACCCTCCTACATTGCTGGTGGGAATGCAAATTAGTTCAACCATTGTGGAAAGCAGTATGGAGGTTCCTCAAAAAACTCAAAATAGAAATACCATACTCTGGTTTTAATTGAGCATTTTGTATGATTTTATTTTTTCTTCTCTCAGCATATCAATTATACATTTTTAAAAAACTTTTTTTAGTGGTTGTCCTTGTATTTGCAATGTACATTTACAACTAGTCCACGTCTTCTTTCAAATAACATAATACTACTTAATGGGTAATGCAAGTACCATATAACAGAGTATAGCCATATAATTTGCTCCTTCTGTCTAACATTGATATCTCTCATTTTACTTATCCATAAGCTACATCACTAAATGCATTGTTGTCATTATTACTTTGAACAAACTGTTATCTTGTAGATCAATTAAGAATAAGAAACATAAATAACTAGATCGTAACTAGAAATACTGTGGTGATCATTTTACAATATATACAAGTATTGAGTGATTATGTTGTATACCTAAAACTAATATAATGTTATATGTTAGTTATACCTAAAAAAAGCAGGTGGGAAAAAAAGAATAAGAAAAATAAAATTTTATTTTACCTTCACTTACTCCTTCTCTAGCACTTTTCCTTTCTTTATATAGATCTGAGTTTCTGACCTCTATTAGTCTTCTTCTTTCTGAAAAGTTTTAATAACATTTCCTTCAGGGCAGGTCTATTGTTGACAAATTCTCTGTTTTTGTTTTTGTGAGAAAAATCTTTGTCATTGTTTTGAAGGATAATTTCTCTGGATTCAGAATTCTTGATTGGTTTCTTTTTAACACTTCTTATATTTCACTTTTATTTATTTTTTTGTTTTTGTTTTATATTAAAATATCATTGATATACAATATTATGATGGTTTCACATACACAGCACAGTGGTTCAATATTCTCCCATATTATCAAGTCTTCACCCCCTCCACTGTAGTCACTGTCTATCAATGTAGTAAGATGTTATAGAGTCACTCTTCTTCTTGAGTGCATAGTTTCTGAAGAAAAATCTGACATAATGCTTATCCTTGCTCCTCCATTGGTAAGACATTTTTACCTCTGGTGACTTTTTAAGGTTTTTTCTTTGTCTTCGATTTTCTGCTGTTTGGATATGATATGTCTAGTTACAGATTAAAAAATATATATTAACCTCCCTTAGTGTTCTCTGAGCTTTCTGGACGTGTGGTTTGTTGTCTATCATTAGTTTTAGGACATTTGCAGTCACTATTGCTTCAAATATTTTTTCTGTTTCTGTCTTCTCCTTCTGGTATTCCCATTATGCATATGGTACACCTTTCATAATCATACCACACTTCTTGATACTCTGTTCGTTTTTTAATTCTGTTTTTCTCATTGCATTTGTTTTGAAAGTTTCTACTGACATTTATTCAAGCTTGCTGATCCTTTTCCTCTGCTAAGTCCAGTCTATTGATAAGCCATCAAAGACATTTTTCATTTCTTTTACTGATCTCTTGCATTACATTTTGATTTTTTTCCTGAGTTTCTATCTCTCTGCTTACATTACCCATGTGTTCTTCCATGCTGTTCACCTTTTCCACTGGGGCCCTTACCATATTAATCTTAGTTACTTTAAATTGCTATTGTGATAATTCCAACATTCCTTTCTTATCTGATTTTGGTTCTGATACTTTGTCTCTCTATGCTGTTTTTGTTTGCTTTTGTCTTTTAGTATGCCTTGTACTTTTTTGTTGAAAGCTGGACATGACATACTAGGTAAAAGTAACAGAGGTAAATAGGCCTTTAGTGTGAGGTTTTGTTTATCTAGATAGGGTTAGGATGTGTTTACTGTTTGCTGTAGCTGTATATGTCCAGAGGCTAAAATTTTCGGTGTTGTCTTTGCTTTCATCTCTCCTATATATTTGGGTTTCTCTAGAGATGACATTATAAATAAGGTTTAGGACATGTGGTCCTTGCAGTTGTAGCCCCCTATTGTTTTCAGGATCCCTACTAATGGGGTAGTATAGTGTGGGGGGAGGGGAAGTTTTTTATAGTCCTATGATTAGGTTTCAGTCTTTTAGTGAACTGTGCCCCTTGGTTGTGAATTTCACAAGTGCTTCTGAAGTTTGTTTTGTTTTTCCCCCCTATGTGAGACAGGAAGACTACAGGGAGCTGGAGTTGAGTTTTGCTTTCCTGTAAGTTGGTTAAAGTGTGGTAAAATAGTTTCTCTTGAGGGTTGGCCTTGCTAAGAAGAACGGAATGCTCTGGTTCATTTCTTCACTCCTTGTTGGAAGCATGAGGGGATTTTTCTCTGTGAAAACTGGTAGAATTTCTGGAAGTAAAGCTTATGGAAGTGTAGGTCTCCATAACATTGAACCCCCTCATGTTCTTACTCCTAAACTTGTCCATACTGAGCCTCCAGATATTTTTCAGTTACATTTTTAGTTCTCCTACCCCAATTATGATTCCCATAGAAGTTTCTGCTTCTGTAAACTGTGATTCTCTGTATCTGCTTGTCTGTCTACCCAATTTAGGGGGCAGCAGTTTTTCCTGTGATGTTAATTTTGTGATGGATATAAGAAGAGTTGTTGATTTTCAGTTTATTCATCTTTTAAAAATCATTGTGAGGATGAGAATGATGAGTTCCAAGCTCCTTACATGGTCAACCAGAAACCAGTCCTCTGATTTTTACTTGGATATTTGTATCTACTTTTTCTACTACCTTAATCAGTGATGACACAGATGTATTCTCTTTCTGTTCCTTTCATTTCATTTTACTGCATACATTCATTCCCTGATATAAAAAGTTATTTATTTTAATACATATTAATTAATCCATTTTATATCTTTACATAGTCAGAAATAATTTTGTCTATTATCAACATCTGGTGTAAGTATACTCTTCTGTGTTCTTTTAAGAAAACCACCTGGAATTTATGGCAATGTAGTATGTGTTGTAATTCTATATTGATTTCCATTTTGATATCCAGTAGTCCCTCAACTCTTTACTAGAAAGTGATTCTTTTTTTTTATTAAGGTATTATTGATATACACTCTTATGAAGGTTTCACATGAAAAAACAATGTGGTTACTACATTTACCCATATTATCAAGTCCCCACCCATACCCCAATGCAGTCACTGTCCATCAGTGTAGTAAGATGCCACAGATTCACTATTTGCTAGAAAGTGATTCTTATATTTGTGTTACTTCTGCTCTATCAACTATTAAATTTTTATAATAGTTTGTCTCCATTGCTAGAATCTCTATTCTTAATACAATAAGGTTTTGATGGTCGTTTCTTTGTAGATGATTAAAACCTGACAGGGTAAGTTTGCCATATTTACATTTAAGAAAATAGAAAATTCACAAACATGTAGATTAAACAAAATGCTACTGAACAACCAGTGGGTCAAAGAAGAAATCAAAAAAGAAAATAAAAAATACCTTGAGACAAATTAAATGGAAATGTAACACTAAAATTTATGGGATGCAGCAAAAGCAGTTCTAAGCAGGAAGTTCACAGTGATAAATGCCAACCTCAAGAAACAAGAAAAGTCTCAAACAACCTAACTTTAAACCTAAAGGAAATAGAAAAAGGAGGACAAATAAAGCTGAAAGTTAGTAGAAGGAAGGAAATGAATGGAAAGCTATTATATTCTTTGCTCATGTATTGGAAGGATTAATATTGTTACAATGCCCATACTACTTAAAGCAATGTATAGATTTAGTGCAATACCTATTAAAATTCCAATGGCATTTTTCACAGAAATAGAACTAAAACTCCTAAAAATTGTATGACACCCCCAAAAGACCCCAACTAGCCAAAGCAATCTTGAGAAAGAACAAAGCTGGAGGTTTCATGCTCCCTGATTTCAAACTGTATTACAAAGCTATAGTAATTAAAACATAGTATTGGCATAAAAACAGACACATAGATCAATGGAACAGAATAGGCACCCCAGAATTAAATCCATGCCTATATGGTCAACTAATTTATGACAGAGGAGCCAAGAATATACAAGGGGGAAGGGACAGTTTCTTCAAAAACGGTGATGATAAAACTGGAGAATCACATAAAAAAAGAATGAAACTGGACTCCTAGCTTACACCATACACAAAAATTAACTCAAAATGGATTAATGACTTGAATGTAAGACCTGAAACCATAAAACTTGTAGAAGAAAACAAAGGTGGTAGGCTCCTTGGCATAGGTCCTGGTGATGATTTTTTAAATCTGACACCAAAAGCAAAAGTAACAAGAGCAAAAATAAACAAGTGGGACTGCATCAGACAAAGCTTCTGCACAGCAAAGGAAACCATCAACAAAATAAAAAGGCAACCTACTGACTGAATGGAAGAAGGTATTTTCAAGTCATGTATCTCTCTAGTAGATCTGCAACATCCAAAACATATGAAGAACTCATGCAACTCATTAGCAAAAAAAAAAAAAATCTGAAAGCAGGCAGAAGATCTGAACAGACATTTTTCCAAAGACATACAGACGGCCAACAAGTACATGAAAAAGTGCTCCATAACACTAATCATCAAAGAAATGCAAAATAAACCAAAATGAGATATCACCTTACACCTATTAGAATGGCTATTATCAAAAAGACTAGAAATAATGAGTGTTGGCTAGGATGTGGAGAAAAAGGGAACCCTAGTGCATTGTTGGTGGGAATGTAAATTGGTGTAGCCACTGTGGCAACAGTATGGAAGTTCCTTAAAAAATTAAAAAATAGAACTACCATATGATCTAGTGTTTCCACTTGTGGGTATTTATCTGAAGAAAATGAAAACACTTATTCAAAAAGATATATGCATCCTCATTATTGCTGCATTATTTGCAGTAGCCAAGACATGGAGGCAACCTAAGTATCTATTGGTGAATGAATGGATAAAGAAGATGTGGTATATATACAGTGGAATATTATTCAGCACAAATCTTGCCATTTGTGACAACATGGATGGACCTCAAGGGCATTATGCTAAGTAAAATAAGTTAGAGAAGACAAATACCTTATGATCTGTCTTATATGTGGAATCTAAAAAAAAAAAATACCCCCAAACAACTTAGTTCATGGGATACAGGAAACTGGTAGTTGCCAGAGGTGGGGATGTGGAGTGGGAAAAATGGGTGAACTATTTTTTCTTTTTTTAGTTTAAATAAATTCAATAAAAAATACCCTAGTATTCTTGTTTGCTTAGTCTTCTGGATGAATTTCACTATCAATCTTTAAATGATATAATGGCTGCCATGGGAATTTTGATTAATATATAGATGTAATACAGTTCAAATTAGGATTTGTTTTGCTCTTCTATCCAGAAGCATGATAAATCTTTTGACTTGTGTCTTCCTTTTTTTCCTCCTATTTGGCTTTTATAAATTTTGAAGTAACATTGTGTTTTGAATTTATGTCTCTATCATAAATAAATTATTGTATTTTCTAGTTCCATGGTAGTACATAGGAATGCAGGGTTTTTTTTGCATATTTCCCTTATAATTTCTGAATCCATGTATTAACCTTTAATTATTTTTAGTTAGTATTCTTAGAGTTGTATAATATGCATTCATAAGATCCAAACAACAGAATATCATATTTCTTCGTTTCCTGTATACAGCTTTACTTTTTTTCCTTTAAAATTTTTTCTTGTACCATGTTAAATAAAATTGGCAATAGGAGGCATCATTGCCTTCCTGTATTAAAGGGGATGATATTTTGTTGCCCGGTTTGATTTTCAATATTCTATATTATGCTAAGAAAGAAATCCTTCACCTGAAATATTTTAAAAAATTTAATCGAGGGTAAATGTAAATTAAAAAAATCCACTCTTGACCTCTGTTTAGATACTTATGGCTCTTAAAATTTTGTCTGTTAATCTGGTAAATTATGTTGATACTTTCCCTTGTGATACCAGTCTTATGTTGGAATAAAACCTCCTTATTTAGAGCAGACAAATCTTTCAATGTGCTGCTATATTCAGTTTGTTAAAGTTTATTTAGGAGTTTTACTTGTATATTACAAAGTGAAATTAATCTTTAAATTTTGTCTTTGTCAGGAGTGACAGACCCTTGTCCTTGAACCTCATATGGCACTTCTCTAGCCATTTATTACTCTCTTGAAAGCTTTTATAACAGGGTGTTATCATATTTGAAGAATCTCTGAAATGAAACCAAAGAAAAGCTGATCTTTTCTAAAGGAAAAGCATATTATTATTTTAATTTTAATTTCTCTGAATTTCTAAAGACCTTTTCTTTAATAAATTATTTACTGATATCTTTTGCCTATTCATCTATTGGGATCCAATTTTAATGATCTGAACCATCTCTTTATATATCAAGGCTATTATTCCTTTGGGGAAAAACTTGTAGGATATGTTAGTCTGCCATTTTGTTTCACTTTCACAGCTGTCAACATGGTCTCTTTTGACTGGTTTGTCCTCTGCCTCCTTCTCACCAGTCATGCGTGTTGTCATGTATACTTTCTCCATTCTGTGTTCTTTCTCTACTTCAGATTTTTAATAATTATTTCGCTACTTCAACAATTCTCAAAGAGGAACTGGGGATTCCTGAGACCCTTTTGGGGGCATCTACAAGGTTAAAACTACTCTATATTAATATTAAGACATTATTTTCCCTTTTTATTTTCATTTTCTCATGAATATACAGTGGAGTTTTCTAGAGGCTATGTGACAGGTGATGATATCATTGCTGTGATGGCTAATGGAATATGTGAAGCAGATTCAGTTGTCTTCTACCAAAGCAGACATGAAAAAGATTTGCAAAATGCCTCTCACTAATTTTTTTCTTAGAAACTATAGATTTTTTTAAAAAGTTAATGTTAACATACAGTGGGTTGATAATTTTTATATTAAAATATATTAATAAATGTTTCTTTTAAACATTCCTTGGCTTTAATTTTCCAATACAGTAAATAACTATAGATAGAACCCATATAAATAAAATCTCTTTAGGCTACTCAGTAATTTTGAATTCTAAAGGGATGCTGAGACCAAAAAGCTTGAAAACTCCTGCTCTGGTACTGCCTGCTCTGAGTCCTTTCTTTTCTCATAACCCCTACTCATCTGTGATGGTGACTCTCAGAAGAAAGTCATGCTGTGAGAAGAAGCACTGTTTCCTGATGGGACTTCTACCCACAATTTTGACAGTTAGAGAAGTATCCTTGGGCTAAGGATTGGCCCAAAGTGGAGAAATAAGCACCTGGTATGGCATCTCAGAGAGTACTCTCTAAAATTTGCATTTAATTTCTGCTTCTCAAAATAAAGTAACTAAAACTGAAATTGGAGTATAAACTAGATTATTTACTGAGCTTTCTCTTTGTGTTTTCTGGAACACAGACTTAAGTCACCCTCTCCTCAAGTAGCTCAAAGTGTATTAGGTAGACAAAAGGTGAGTTTATGTGTGTGCCAATTCTTGTCACCTTCAATATTATAGTTAGGATTGTTTTAATGTTTTATTTTTAATGATATGGCAATACTTGTATCTTGGTAAATTGTATAATGCCTCTCTTAACCCTTTCTTACTTTTGCACTCTCCCTTTTCCACATTTGCAATAGCTGGCATATATTACTTATACAGATGGCCGTGTGCAGGTCAACAGATATTTTTATGGAGCAAAAATAAGAAATAGAAGTTTATTGTTTCCTTGTGCTTGTTAGCATTGGAATATATGATATACGTTATATTTTCATTTGAAGGGTCATGTGTATCAGCCCACCCACTGGTTTATTTATTTTTGCCAAATGGTCTAGTTGAGATGGAAGTGTCAATTTATTTGAACCAATATGTGTCACTGTTACTAGTAAAATAAGATGCCAGTATGCCATACCACAAACTAGCACACACTCACTCCCACGGCACCACCACCTGGCTCTTTCAGTACAACTGTTGGGAATATGCACTCTTCCACTATCCCAAATCACCTAAGTATGGAGGTAGCAAACTGCCTTCTTAGCCCTTTCCTCCTGTTTCTTCCAGCCCACTGCTGCCACACTCACCTCTTAAAATCATGTTTTTATCATGTTTATCTTCAAAATCCACAGTGATTTCATTGGGTTTCCCAATCCTTCATGATCTATTTCCATCCATTTGCTCACAGACACCTACACTGTCCTCTAGTCAAGCATAAATGCCAGCCTCATTCTCATTTCAAGCCTTTTACCATTTTTTTCCTGGGTCTGGAATACCCTCTCTTTTCCATGAAGCCTTTTCTAGCTTACAATCTCCCCTCCATTTTCTGAATGCTAATTGCAGTTTTAATCTAACAGTTTGTTAGTTGTTGTGTAATTACATTATGTGAAATTTTCTCTCCAACTAGATCATAAATTCCTTGAGAGTAGTAACAAGATAACAAATGCTTTTTGTAGCCCCAATTCCCTACCCTCATAGTGTAAGGCATAGATTTATTTAGTTGTCAGCCATATAAATATGTTGATTGGCTATTAACCCTGCCTTTCCAACTGGAGTCCTCCTTAATAAGCATTTATTGAATGCCTACTCTGGAACAACACTAAAGTTGCTGGACAACAGAAATGAGAAGGACATGATGTGGTCATAAGTCTCAAGTGGGAGAAATTATGCAGTCTACATAGATATCTGAACAAAGAGGTGTTGAGGGAAAAGCCTGTTTGAGCTGGCCCTAGGTGGATGGAATGGTATTTCAGCAAGCTGAAAGGATAGGGGGCAGGATAGGATTCCAGATAGAGTATCTGGCCAAGCAAAGGCTTGGAGGTATAAAAGCACACGTGGAGTATAACATATTTTTTGCAGGAGATATGTCTATCTGGGTAGATGAGATCTAGATTTGATAGGGTCCTGAATGACATACAGAGAAATTTAAACTTGACCCTATGGGCAGTGTGCAACCAGCTTATGATTTTAAGCAAGAAAGTGACAGAAGGACTGAAAGTGTCAGATATGTAACTCAAGTAGCAACCAAATTCCTCCCTAGCTCTGTATGTAATCTATTAGTTGGGATAATAAATCAAATCCCCCTTCTTTGTTCCTGGCCTACCCTTCATTCTGGCTGACCTTAGACTTGTGGCCATCTAGAGGTTTTATTTATTACAAGTGTGACATTCTCTGGACTGACATGTCATAGTGAAGCTTCACGGAGTTATGGAAAATGCACTGGGCTTGGAGTTCAAGTAAATGTGGGTTCAAATCTCAACTTTAAGAAACTTTATTTCCTCATTATTCGGTAGCTTTAACTTTTTCTCTTATCCTTTTTGTCTACAAAGGCTGTACCAGAATGGATTATCCACAGGCAAATATCACTTTGAGTTTTACTGATTTTATTCATTGCCTTTGTTGAACTCCTATTTATAATATCTGTGTGTACTTGCTTCTTCTAATTTTCTTTTGTTGGCCCTTTATTTCTATGTACTTATTAAGGAGGCACTTTATAACCTAAACAGTGAACCAGATAGCTGTTCCAGGAAGTGTTTGGAACGAGGCAGCTCAATTTAGCTGGATTGTTCTGTGTCAGTGGGTTACAGGAAGGAGTTCAGAAGGTCCCTATGGGGAAACTGAAAAGTTTTCCAGCTTCTCTTTTGTTACGTCTTCATCTTGTAGTGTCATTATTTTGTTTTAATTGAATTCCCAGAACAATAGGTACACCCATCTGAAAATAATGATCATAGGACATATTCCTAAGCCAAACATAAATTATTTTTGGACTCCCCATACTTTTTCTTCCTATGATTTGTGTGGCTAATGTAGAGTTGCTGGAGCTGTGTATTTTAAATCATTTCCTGAATGAAACACAGAACAAGTAGAGAAAGAGGGAAAGGATTCTGTCTCATTTTGCAAATTTTCTTGCTTTCTTTTGGTGTAGTCACTGTATGGAATTCATGGGCATTTAATAAATTTAACCAGAAAGTAAACCCTTTGAGTTGTACTACACTATTACCTCTGTTCTCATGAACTAAAATGCTGCTTGTTTTTAGCTAAGATTTCTAGAAACCTGGAATACCTACTCTTAAGATTAAATGCTTTTTGTAGGTTCATTGAGTGTAGTAAATCCCAAAACTAGACAAATATTAACTGCAAATATTGACTCTCATGGCCTGCAATTAGAAAGGAAAGTTGATATGAAAAGGGTGAGGGCAGGGAACATGCCTTGTTTGGATTTTATTTTTTGTGTTTCAGTTGATGTTATTTCCGGTTGTTTTTTTCATTTTCATCCTGTTGAGTCTGAAAGTAGCAACGGAAGTGTCAAGTGGAGTTCTTGAGCATTCAGGACTGAGCTGGAGGTAGAGATGAGAGCTAGAGATAGGAGGTTTCCTTAAGGGATAAAATAAAGTAAGTCAGAGGAAGGTGGGGAAGGATCTGTTATCTGTCAGATCCAGAGCAAAGTATAAGGGCTGTTTTTTTACTTAAAGGGTAAAGACACTTCCTTCTGGATGACAGGAGGGAAGACAGATTCAGGATTTCCTATGTGTTGTTAGTAATAGAAGAAACTGCTAAAGATCCTGAGGTCGGTCAGGTTCCCTAGAAGCAGCAACTTAGACAGGAATTCTGTGTAAGTGTATTGTTCTGACTGTGCGTGGAGAGGGCATGAAGAAGCAGGCCAGAGCAGGGGCAAGGGTCCTGTGAGGAAGGACTGTCAAGCAGCCAAGGAGCTAGGCTAAGGCTGCAAAGCATGGATTCCTGGTCTCTGAGATTTGACCCATATAGCAAGGTTAGAGTCTTTGTTGCTGAGGAAATGATTTTATGACCAGTAATTTTGTACATTATTAGTACCTTTGGGTAAATGCTCCTAGCTTCCCTACATGACTATATACCACCTCATAACTACAGTAATGTTCATGGGGAACCCACTGTTCAAGTCTGCACAGAGTTCAAGTGATTTGTGTATGTTAAGAAAAGATACTGGGAATGTGTTTCTTTTATTTATATTCATCCTTATCCATTAAGTTTCCCTTCAAATATCTGTTCTCTTGGTTTTAACCATCATCCTGATGTTAAGTCCCACATCTTTGCCTCTCTATCTTCATTTTATCTGGCCTACCCAGCATCATTTTTATATCTGTCTCACTGTCCCACAATAATTTGTACATAGTAGTAGGTGGTTCATAAATGTCACACTTCAAGCAGACTGGTCTCTTTATTGGAAATGAGGCATTGTGAAATTGTATACATGATTTGGAGTTTAACTTTTTTTTTTAACACTAACTGGGCAAGTTACTTAGCTTTTCTGAGCCTCAGTTTCCTCATCTGAATGAGGAGTGACCATGCCACCACATAGGAATGTTGGAAAAAGTCACTTTAAGCATGGAGTCCAGTGCCTGGAAATTGGTAAATAATTGACAAATGTTGGTTCTTTCTCCTTATTCTCAGTGTTTAAAATATTTTATTTATCTGTTATGATTCCAATTTTTCAGGCCTGCTGCTTAATTTACTTGATTTGGTTTTTACCACATTCATCACACATAACTCTGATAACCTAGAGTAAGAAGTTTTTAAAAGAGTTGGAATACCTCAAAGGGAATATTATTTGCCTAATCCAATAGAACTTTGCTGACTTTGATTCTCAATCAAGATTTTGTCAAAAAAATTTGAGGGAGGGCCAGGGCTAGATAAGGTAAAGTTGGCTATAATGCTTTTTTTAAAAAAAAATCACTATACTGAGCTTTTTTGAATAAAATTTATAATCTGGAGATTCACGCTTGGGGGTGTAGAAAATGTTTCATTTTAAATATTAAATTCTTGAGCAGAGAACAACATTGAATAGCATAGCATGCCTCTTTGTCTCAGTATTTCTGTCCTACATTGTGTTAGGAGCTCTGGGAGAGTCAGAGGCATAAGATAATATTTCTCTACTCCCAAGTGGCTAGCACATTTCTCAATACTTATGTCTACTTTTTATTTCAATTTTATTTCAATTGATTACTTATGAACTGCTATGGGTTTTGTACACATGTCCTCATTTGGTGTGCTTGTTTTCATGGTTCTCAAAAAACTGCTCTCAGCAACATGGTAAAGGTAGAGGCATGTTACATCTGAAGGGTAACTGAATATACTAAGTAGCTTGCATGTCTTTGTTGTCATGAAAGATGGCTTAAGAATAAGTGGTAATCCAAAGGTGAAAACTACCCAAATGTCCATCAACTGATGAGTGGATAAACAAAATGTGATGCATCTGTATGATAGGTATTAGTTCTAAAAAGGAATGAAGTAGTAATACATGGATGGCCCTTAACATTATGAGAAATGAAAGAAGCCAGACACTAAAGGTCACATATTACATACTTATATGAAATACCCAGAATTAGCAAATCATATAGAGATGCAAAGACAGGTTATGAGGGTGAAGATGACAGGTGTGGAGGGTGAGGGGAGATGGGAACTTAGGTTTACTGGGTACCAAGTTTCTGTTTGGGATGAAAAAATGAAAAATCTCTGGAAATGGATAGTGATGTTAATACAACATTGTAAAGGTACCTAATGCTACTGAATTGTCTAGTTTAAAGTGGTTGAAATTGTAAATTTTATGTATATTTCCCACAATAAAAAAAGAATAAGTGGTTAGGGGCTTGGAGGTCATTTTAATAAGCCTCCTGTTTTTCTTTTTTCACAGGAGCCATGGATAACAGAGGCTTTCAGCAGGGGAATTTCAGTGGCTTCCGGAGAAGCTCCAGTGATGAAGACTTGATGGACATCCTTGGGACAGCCATGGATTTCTCCATGAGAGATGACGTTCCTCCCTTAGATGGAGGCATAGAAGGTATCATTACGCTGATGACAATTTATTTTAAAAACTATTTTTAGTGTACATACATTAAAACTTATTTTCTGGCACACAGTCCTATGAGCTCTAACACATACATAGATTCTTGTAACCACCACTGCCAGCAGTATACAGAACAGTTCCACACCGCAAGGAATTCCCTCTTGCTGTCCCTTTGCAGTCAGGCTTTCCCCACCCCCAGACCCTGGTAAGCACTGATCTATTTTCTATCCCTATATTTTTTTCTATTTGAGAATGTCACATACATGGAATCACATAGTTTGTCACCTTTTGAGACTGACTTCATTCACTCAACTTAATGCCTTAGAGATTTATCCAAGTTGTTCAATCCTTTTTCATGCTGAGTAGTAAACCCTGGAGTAGGATCGCTGGGCCATGTGATAAACTTACGTTGAACTTTAGAAGAAGCTGCCAAACCAGTTCCAGAGTGGCTGTACCATTTTGCATCTGAACCACCCATGTGTCAGAGTTCCACTTGTTCCACATCCTCAACAGCTCTTGGTATTTTCAGTAATTTTTATTTTAGCCATTCTAATAGGTATGTAGTGTTATCTCATCATGGTTTTAATTTCCCTAATGACTTATGATGTTGAACATCATTTCATGTGCCTATTTGCCAACCTTATATCCTCTTTGATAAAGTGTCTGCTCAGATTCTTTCCTCTTTTCATAATTGTTTTTTTTATTATCTGGAATACATGCATAAAATGAGAATTCCCCTCATCTATTACTTGGTTGTCCTGTAACGTCATTCTTTTCAATGGCTGCACACAATTTCATGGTATAAAGCTAAACCATTGTTTATTTAACCAAGCTTCTATTGATGCACATTTTAGTTCCCTATCTTTTGCTATCACAAACAATTCTGCAGTGAACGACCTTGTGCGTGTGTGTGTGTGTGTGTATGGATATATATACACACTCACATATATATCTTTTAAGTATATTAGAGATTTCTGTAGTATGAGTGTGTAAGAATGCTTATTTCCCCATAGCCTTGCTGGTGCTGGATATTGTAATTCTTTTTTCATCTTTACAATATGATAGACTAAATAAATAAATAAATAAATTCTCATTATTGTTTTAATTTTCACTTTCTTAAGTTAACGAGGTCAGCATATTTTCATATGTTTACTAACCATTTAAATTTATTGTGGAAGTTTTCTGTTCATATGATGTTTCTGTTTTTCTAATGAACTGATTACCTTATTCTTTTTATAGGAGCCCTTTGAATATTATTATCAATCTTTTGTCTAATGTAGGTTGAATATTTTTCCATTTCTGCTTTGCCTTTACTTTTAAAAAATCTACAAAATATTTAAAATTTTGATATAGCCAGGCATGTTACCTTGTGTGACTTCTGAGTTTGCATCGATTTAATGTTAAACTTGTAAACTTGTATAATTATTTGAAACTACTGTCTAGTAATTTTAACTGATTGAGTTAAATCTTTAACTGATTGAGATTGCCATTCTTAACGTAAAGTCAAAGGACAAGAAACAACTATCAGCCTTCATTATTTAACAAATTTGTATTAAGGGCGTATGACATTGAAGATACTTTGCTAGGTTCTGGGAATTAGCAAAGCTTTACGGCACCATCCCTGCCTTCACAGAGTTGATTCTAGCTAGCTAAACAGACACCTAAGGACCATTTAGAGTAGTTTTCAGGATTAAATGAGATAATAATAAAGTACTTATAACTGTAGCTGGCATTGGGTTGATGCTCAGTATGTTAGCTATTATTATTATTATTATGACTTTATTTCTGTTACAATCCTGTAAGTGCTCTAGCTCTTTTAAGAATTTAGCAGAGGAAGCATTCTGTGTGTGTGCCTGTTTGTCTGTTTGTTACAGAGGATTGGAAAATATTTCACAGAAAAGATGGATTTGAAAAGGGCCTTGAAAGATAAGTTATTTGGTAGGACAAAGATCATTCCAGGCAGAAAGTAAGCTTTAACAGAGATATCAACAAGTATAAAAAAGGCAGAATAGAAGTCCAAGTAAGTAAATTGGGGCCTTGAATATCATGCTAAGAAGTTTGAATTAACCTTACTGTCACTGTGAAAACAAACTCCTTCACTCTTTCAGTCAATAAATACTTTTTGAGCACCTGCTATGAGCCAGGCACTATTGTAGGAGGCACTGGGGATATATTGGTAAAATTCACACAGATATGTTGGGTAAAAGAGTAAAAAACAAAGATTACCTAGTTAATTACCTAAGTACTAAGATGGAAATAGAGTGAATGATGATAACTGGGAAATAATCTTTAGTTAGAAAGGTCAGGGAAGGCCTCTCTGGGGTGACCAACTTGGGATGAACATAACAGCATGAAAACCACAGGTTCAAAAGATAACAAGAAATTGCCTAATAAAGGTACCTCAGGACAGTGACAGCAGAAGAGAGCCCCTGAATTTAAAGTTCATAAGAGAAAGGTACTCATGGTTTGGTATTTAGTGGCTTTCATACTTGCCTGCATCTATAACAGGGACATGTGTCTGTATATCACTTCTACATGTGTGTAGTTAGAACCCTAGTGAGACAGTTTAACAGTCAGTGGCTCCAGAGAAGTAGGCAGTTAGGGTATCCATAAACTTAAACTGGGATATTTGTGGTTAAGCCTTCTGGCTCACCCAGAGTGATTTAGCTTGATTATTAGCATTGTTTTGAATAGAAAATGATATCATAGACCATGCATATCACCTACATACTTTGTGTATGTTCAGTGTGCTCTCAGTAGGTGATGAGGGGTAGCGAATATCTGTTGTTCCCATTAACTAGACTAGAAAACTGAAGCAGACAAAATTTTGACATTGCCTATGGTTGTGGAATGTTTTTACATGAGTAGTCCTTCACCACTTTTCACTAGGCTTTACAGGACAATTACTGCTTGTGGTTTACAAGGTCTGACCTAATACAATGAGGCTGTTTTCCATGAACCATACATGAAAATCAGTCCACTTACTATACTATGCAGTGATATAATTTTCTTGCTTTACTTTTTAATTGCTCTTACTTTATTTAATGCTTTCACATGGGATTTCCTAATATACAAAACAACAACAACAGAAAAAAGGTCATAAAGCCCTTGATATTTGGTGGTGAAACTGTGCATAAAATACTACATTTTGTACCAGGCACAATAGCACGTACTAAAAAGATTAGTTAAAAGGAGCTTGAAAGGCAGTAGAACTGGTTCTTATTTTCCAGATGGCTTTAGAGGTTGATGTATGAGGAATGAATAAATAAATTATGCATGGCATGGTTAAATGCATTTGAGGTAGTGTTATAGTAGTCTGTAAACTAGAGGAAACATAAACATGGCGATCTGAAAGAAGGGGAGGGGGAGGAAAATACAAAAAGGGTTTGAGTAATAGGAAAATATTCAGAGCTACTCTCCTAGTCCTCATATTCTTCTGTTCTCACTTGCCTGCCTTTCCAGCCTAGACCTTATGATCAGCAGTTCATTCATTCATATATTCATTCAATATTTATGGAGCACCCACATCAGAACCCAACAGTGTGCTTTTTAGTAATGCTCTTCAGTTCCCTTCTTTCCCTCACTTCCTTGTGTTTCTACCTAGCGTGCCTTGCTACTACTCCTTAAATGTGGAATGAGGAGGCATTCCTGGCAGAGAGAGCAACACAAGTAAAGGCACAGTAGCAAGAGAGAGCCTTTTATATTTAAGAGACAGTGTCTGCACATCTGCGGTCCCTAGGGTGGGAATGGTGACAGTTGGAGCAGGAGGGAAGACAGTGGAGGATAGGGCAGGAGATCTAGTTGGAAATCTAGGCCAGATTGTCTATGCTTTGGGACCTTATCTTGTAACCAAGGAGTCATCAAATGATTTAAAAGCAGAGGAATGATATGATCAGATTTGTGTTTTAGAGAATTTATGGCAGTGTGGAGGACAGATAGATCCAAGGGAAGAGTAGGTTGGAGACTGGAAGACCAGTTTAGCTGTTGTTTTTTAAAAATGTAGGCAAAAGATCAAAAGGCCTGAATTAAGACAACAGAAATAGAGATGAAGGAATAATAAGTTCTGGGGAAATTTCAGAGAGGGGGTCGATAGGACCAGTTAGATAAGGGGAATAAACTAGAAGACAGTCACGGATGACTTCAAAGCCCAGCTGGAGTATGAGAGCAGCCTGTGGCCCCCTTGCATGTTGAGAATGTGCCCAGACCACCCCTGCAGGTCTCAACATAACTTCCCATCATCCCAGGGAAGGAAAAAAAAGGCTCTTAAAAATGAAAAACAGGAGAGTGCATGAAATCCACCAAGTATGTTGTGAAACAGTTCTGTTTGTTTTACCACACTGTAAAAACACATTAGCGTATTCCTCTAGAGAGGAACAGGAAACATCTTGGGCTCCAGCTCCTGGAGAAACCTACCCCCACCACCCTGGTTAGGCAATCCAAAACTGACTCTGGCAATTGTGTGGGTGGTGCAGGGGGAGAGCAAGGAGAGGGAATTCGGAATCTGTCACCCTCATAATACTCAGACATCCCTAAACACTTAGCCTAGCCTGGAGAACAGCAACTGGTACTGCTGCTTTTTGAACTTGAAAAAAAGTGGCCTGTATCAAAAGTTCTTTGGGGCCATAAATCATACCAATTTATATATTGAACTTTCAAAGTGAATGCATATAATGATAGCCCTAGGCTTTAAAGGTTCCCTTTTGGTTGCTTCACAGGAAAATACCTGGTCAGATTTTAGAATTTATGCCCTCTACTCTCTCCCACATATATTTATTTATATTTTTTTCTTATCTAAAGTGCATGATTTATTCAGATTTACTTGGTTTTTACCTAATGTCCCATCCAGGATATCATATTACATTTAGTCATCATGTCTCCTTGGTCTCCTCTTGGCTGTGATGGTTGCCTAGACTTTCTTTGTTTTTGATGACCTTGACAATTTTTTTTCAGTAGTTTGTAAAGTTTATTACACACCTGTGTTGTTTTTTTCCAGCTTTATTGAGAAGTAATTGACATACATCACTGTATACGGTGTACAGCATGATGGTTTGATTTACATATATTGTCAAATGATTACCACAGTAGGTTTACTTAACATCCATCATCTCTTATAGATACAATAAAAAGAAAAGAAAAACACGTTCTCCTTGTGATGAGAGCTCTTAGGATCTACTGTCTTAGCAACTTTCCTATATACCATACAGCAGGGTTAGCTATAGCCACCATGCTGTACATTACATCCCTACTACTTATTTGTCTTATAACTGGAAGTTTGTTTTCATCACCTTCCTCCAATTCCCACCCCACCCCCCACAAAACCCCAACTCTAGAAACCACAAGTCTGATCTCTTTTTCTGTGAGTTTGGTAGCTTTTGTTTTTTAGATTCCACATATAAGTGAGATCATAAACATACACTATCTGTCTTTCTTTGTCCAACTTATTTTGCTTAGTATAATGCCTTCAAGGTCCATCCAAGTTGTCACAAATGGCAGGATTTCCTCTTTTCTTTGGTTGAATAATATCCCATTATATATACAACACACACACACCACAACTTCTTTATCCATTCATCCATCAATGGACACTTAGGTTGTTTCTGTGTCTTGGCTATTGTAAATAATGCTGTTAAGAACATGGGGATACAGCTATCTTTTGGAGTTAGTTTTATTTCCTTTGGATATAATCCCAGAAGTGGAATTGCTTTATCAATTGTTAGTCCTGTTTTTATTTTTTTGAGGAACCTCCATACTGTTTTCCATCATGGCTTTACCTATCGAGTTTTGACGATTACTGGCCAGGTCTTCATAGAATGTCCCTCAATTAGAATTTGTGTGGTGTTTTTATTTTGATTTGTCTGGGGTTATGGGTTTTGGGGAGGAAGACAGGAGATAAAGTGCCATTCTCATCACATCATATCAAGGCAAGATACTGTTGATATGACTCATCACTGATGATGTTAACTGTGATCACCTAGCTAAGGTACTGTTTGTTAGCTTTCTCTATGGTAAAGCTCCTGTTTTTTCATCATTTTCATAATGTACTCTTTGGAAGGAAGTCACTGCGTAGCCCACACTTAAGAACTAGGGAGTTATGTTCTACTTGCTTATGAGTGAACTATCCACAGAAATTATTTGTAATTGTTCTACATGGGAGATGTCTTTTTCTCCCATTTATGTATTCAATCACTTATTTATATCAGAAGGGACTCATATTTTTTATACTTTGGGTGATAATCCATTACTATTTTATTTTGTTCAAATTTTTCTGGCTTTGGCCATTTGGAGCTCTTTCAATTGGCTCTGTTTCCCTTTGACATACCCTCATCACTGTGGGGTTGTTTTGGGCACTTATATACTTTCTGGCATGACAGTAGCTCCTAACCCATTTTATATATTTCCTGCCTCAGTCCTAGAATGAGCTGTTTCTCCATGGACCCTGATTTCTTTTAGTGGAGAATGATATTAGAAACCAGGATCTGGCCACCAGGTGTGCTCCTTTCCACCAGGGCATTGTTGCTTCTAGGCCCTCTTAGCCTCTCAGTGAGGAAATACATGTGTGTATACTGATCCATGTATGTATACATATCTATAAGTAGATACGTTACCTGTATGTAACCATCTATATCTACATTAAGCTAAACATGAATTATACTGATATCTCCAACACTAATCCATTACACCATGAATCATTCTAGCCTCTTCCCCTTGCTTGTTTGTAACCTCCCACTCCAGGTAGTGAAAAACCTGTCTCCCATCATACACCATTCATTATTTAACTGTTAACTCATACCTTCTGTGGAAAAACTCTATCAGCTGGAGTACAGTGCTTATACAATTCCTTTTCCCTTTAGTGTTACAGACTCTACTCATTCCAGTTACTTGGGTCAGCACCTTTTTCCTCTGCCCTCTTCACTGAGGCTGTTTTACAAATTTGTAATATAGTTGGATTCTTTTGACACATTCTGTACTTCATCCTGGGATTTAAAAAAACTGCATTAAGGTTCACTCTTTGTGCTGTAAAGTTCTATGGATTTTGCCATTGCATAGTGACGTGTATCCACTATTACAATATCATGAATAATAGTTTCGCTGCCCTAAAAAAATCCCCTGTGCTTTCCCATATTCAGCTACCTCTATTCTAAGTCCCTGGCAACCACCAATCTGTTTTCCATCTTCATAAATTTCCTTTTTCCAAAATGTTATATAAATGGAATCATACCATATGTAGACTTTCAGATTAGCTTCTTTCACTTAGCAATATATATTTAAGGTTCCTCAATGTCTTTGTGTAAATTGATACCTCATTCTTTTTCACCACTGAATAGTATTCCATTGTCTGATGTACTACATTTTGTCTATCTACTCACCTTCCTACTAAAGGAGATCTTGGTTTCTTCCAACTTTTGGCAAATATGACTAAAGCTACTATAAACATCAGTGTGCAGGTTTTCATACATTTTCAGGTAGACATAAGTTTTCAGGTAAGTCAGATAAATATATAGGTGTGCAATTGCTGGGTTATATTGTAAGACTATGTTTATTTTTCTAAGAAATTGCCAAACTGTGCCAAATATGCCATTCTGTTCTAGAACGGCTGTACCATTTTGTATTCCCTGAAGCAATGAATGAGAATTCCTGTTACTCCACAACCTTGTGAGCAATTGGTATTTTCAGTGTTTTAGTTTTTAACTGTTCTAATAGGTACGTAGTTTAATTTGCATCTCTCTAAGGACAAGTGATGTTGGGCATCTTTTCATTTCCTATTTGCCAACTGTGTATCTTCTTCATCTGTGAGGTTCAGATCTTTTAATTTTAGATCTTTATTCTTTTCTAATATATGCATTTAATACTATAATGTTTTTCTAAGCACTGCTTTTTGCTGCATCCCACATATTTTGATATATTGTATTTTCATTTTCATTTATTTCAAACTATTTTAAAATTTGTCTTGAGACCTCTTTGACCCAGGGATTATTTGGAAGCATGAAGCATGTTGTTAAATTTCCAGGTATTTGGGCATTTTCTAGCCATTTTTCTGTTATTGGTTTCTAGTTTAATTCCATTGTGTTAGGATTTATGGTTAAGAGTTGGGCTCTGTTTATTGTTTGGTATAACTATCAGTGCCAGAGGGTTGAATTCCCATAGTGTCCTTGTTTTTTTGTCTTACCTCTTGATTTTAAGTTTCGTAAGTACAGCTCCTTGAGAGAGGTTCTGTGTCTTGCAGCTCTTTCAGCTACAATCTACTATTATTATACTGGAGTCTTAGTGATGTGGAGGCAAGTGGGTTATTTTGTAATTTTCTGATTAAATCTCTATATCTGTTGGGCCTGTGTCTTGTGTTTGTGACCTACACAAGTTTTAGTTCAGTGGTACAGCTGTTTGCTCTCCCTGCCCTATACTCCTGTCCCTGACCCCAGCATTCCCAGCCCATTGCCAGGAAACCCAGGCCCCTGTTGGCCATGATTTCCTCCCTTGGAGTAGGGCGGAGCTGCAGTAGAAGGAATGACCTTCCCTGCACTGGGATAAGGCTCAGGCAAAGTATTTTCCCCTGGAGCACAGGTCTTCGTTATAGAAAAAGCTCTAGGGTATTTCACAATGGTTACTCTTTCTCTCCCTTACAGCAAGGAGAGGATCTCTCTGGGTCTTCACTGTGGGAACTTGGTAGGCTTCCTCAAAGTAGAGCCCGTGAAAGTATAGGGCTCAGGAGTTTCTCACTGTCACACGAGTCCACCCTTAGCCTTCAGCAGTCCGTCAAAGTTGCCATTTAAGCGTGCCTACCAGTTTAGGTTCCAACCATCTGTATGCCAGGTAAGCAAATCTCTTTGTGTCTCTTTGGATAAGCCTACCTCTTCAGATTTTGGGGTTGCAGTGTCCCCTTTAAACTAAATTCCATGGTCAGTCCAAGAAAACTTTATGATTTTTCAGTTTGTTCAGATTTTCCCATTGTAAAGATGAGAGTGACAACTTCTAAGCTCATCGCCAGAGCTGACAACTGGAAGCTCCCCATTTATTTTTCAATTAGTGAAACCACTTTGGTCCTCTCTTGAAGGAAAAAAAACGTTAGAGTCCCTTTGGCAATATTATAAATCCTGAGTGGATTATTTTTAACCATATCTCATTCTTATTTATGGCATGGAGTGGAAGAAAGGGTTGCTGTAATGTTTTAGGAGTGTGTGCTGGGTGTTTCTGTGGTCTATGGCTAGCAGGTACTAGAGAGATACCATAGTCAAATTGTTATAGTGCTAGTTAGCCATATGCCAGAAGCATTGAGTCTCAGGTTATCCTATATTTTATTGATGATCTGAGTCTTACTTTTCTAAGGATTGGTAGTGTCATTTTATGATCTTGTCAGAACAGTGTTCTCAGGTAACGGCACAATCAAAATAGCATTTGGAACTCCTCAAAACTAAGGTCTTTTCAAAAGTCATTCAGCACAAGGTATGAGTGAACAAAAGAAAATCATTGTTAAAATTATTGATAGAGTATGAGAGTCAGAAGGGACCTCAAAAGCCATATGTGCTAATGCCCCCTCATTTTGCAAATGGGGAACCTGAAGCCCACAGAAATTAAGGCACTTGCCCAAGGTGGCATGACTAGTGAGTTGGGAATCTAGGGTTAGAATCTTTATCTTCTCACTGCTGGGCAATAGGTCTGATCACAAAGACTTTCTTCCTATTGACTTTCATTTAATAGCTTAGTAAGCCATCCTCTTCTTTGTGCTTTCCTCCCGGTGCTCTCTAGAAACTCACCTGCTTTGATTCTAAAGAGCGGTCTGCCTTCGAATGGAAGCCTGCCCTTTGCAATGTCTTATCTCTATTTTTCTAGTTGTGTTACCATTATTTGTCTTTTTAGAACGATTTATGTAACATATAAATACATCTCACTATTAAAGATTCAAACAATGCACATGTATATAAAATGTGAAAGTCAGCCTCTACTTCCCACTCTAGACATAACCCCTAAATAGAATACTATAGGACCCTTTCACTTCTTTTTCTCTCTAGTTAACATACAGAAACATACTTTAAAAAGCACATTCTACTTGTTATTTTGTGACTTATTTCATATAATATGTTTGGGAGATTTTTCTATTTTGCTACACATCAGTCTACTTCTTTCCTTGAGCTACTCTCCTGTTAGGACTCTTTGATTGTTTCAAGGTTTTTACTACTACTAATGGTGCTACAGTGAATAACGTACATTGGTGTGCACAGATACAAGTATTTCTTTAAGAGCAAATCCTAGATTATGTATTATATATATATATATGTATGTGTTTTTATTAACTCATTTTTATGTCCATGACATCTCACTATTCCCATGAATACAAGAAGAATCTCCTAATTGGTATGTCCTCTCTTGAAGTGTTTTCCCCCATGCCAAAGAATAATTGCAAATCTCAGGTTCTCAACTTTTTTGAAGATTAATAGAGAGAAACCAATGCAGATTTAGCACAGATGAACTGAAGAATTGCTGTTTCTAAATCAATAATTACAAGTTATTACACAGGACTGTGCTAACCAAAGGGTTTCCCAACACTGTGGTATGTTATATGCATTTTAGGGCAGTGTCTCCCTACTCATTACATTCCTCAGTCCTCTTGTCAGGCCCATAAATGTGTAGAGCTGAAAAGGAATGAAAAGCAAGTTAATGGAGCAGAGACCTGTTTTCTTTATATGGACAATCCTCTCAGCAACTTTGTCAAATCTTGCCTCTTTACTTCCAGTTCTACATTGCTTTTTGTTGCCTTCTAGTCCAGTGAGAGTCTGCAGATACCAATCCACAATCCTCGTGCTATTTTTCCTAACTCTGCTAACTCTGACAAGTAGCACACTGGCTCCACTTGTAATGAAATGGGTTGGGTCAGGAACTTTCAGAGTAGAGCAGATACTGGGAGTAGGAGGCATAAAAGACATAACCCCAAGAAATGTTTACAACCCAGTGGGAACAGAGTTGTATCCAATGGGAAACAAGGAGTCTGAAGGTGGTATTAAAGTCTAGGTTCATGCTTGTCTCTAAAGCCTTTTCCTATTGCTTTCTGCCTTGCCCCACCTGCCTGTATAACCTGCAAACTTCATTTAATAGTATGTACTGTAGATTTGTTGCCATTTTTGCAGTTCTGTTACCACATTTCTCACCACCTCTTTTATTGTCTATCTCTCAGCAGAGTTGGGATAGAGTTTCCTCTTTGTTGTCTTTCCTTTGCCTCAAGTTTAACCTGCTGTGAGCGGGAACCAAAGCAGTCAGTCCCTAAATAACATGAGTACAGGCAGTGACCAGTCAGACTGGATGTCAGAAATAATGCTGGGCAGTGTCCTGGAGCCTTCTGGTATTCCAGCTGCTGCATCATGGGAAAGTTCAGAAGCTTCTAGGGGGATGGTTGGTGGGGTGGACAGTCCTCAGGAACGAGTAGTTATTTATTTACAGCTATGGAGGTATTTCAGTATTTAACAGCCAGTATGGCTCTACAGATGTGTACCAATGGAAGAGTCACCCTGAATAAGTGTTCCAGGGGCCAAAGTAAGACAATATGTTAAAGCATAACATGGTCCCATGATACTATCCAGGGCTTAGAAGGATAAAATTAGAAACTAGGAAACCTCTTAAAACCTTTACTCCACCAACATTTGCTTTCCAGCCACTGGGTTTGGGTAAGGGGGTAAGTGAAATAAAAGCAAAATGGAGACAGAACTTGACAGACAGAAAGGTCCTAAAAATAATGACTAATCTGGGGGGCTTCCACTGTAATGTATTCACAAACACAGAGGTGAATGGACTGTGAAAGGGTTTATGATGTCCTATTGGGAGATCTAGAATGGATGAATCAATACGAGAAGGGAGGGGGTGCAGGCATGGAAGTGAGAAGTGGTATGCAGTACGCTTTTGGTACTTGCTGTTGCATGAAGGTAAAATTGAAATAACCACAGGATGGATGTCCAGTGATGTGTACTAAGTAAAGTGTTGAATTTTTTGTATATATGGTTACAGCCTTGAGAAATAAAACACATCCCTGTAAAATCTGAAATGCATTTCTAAAAATGGAACCATTTTCAAGTCCTGTGATAGGTACCGATAGCCCTGCCCCATTTCTTGGAGAGCTTCTCTTTCTTTGCAAGGCTGCCAATAAGTGAGCTTTCCTGTAGCTGTGATGTTACTAAAGCAGTCCTTTAGGGTCTGTGTACAAAGTTTCTTTCTATCCTTTCTCCTCTTGTGGTTTTGTTAGTGTTTAACTAGTTCCTTTAATCAGTTACTGTTCAGCCCCCTAGGCAAATTACTAATGGCATGTTGGTTAGGTATTGAAATATACTTTATTCCCAAGTGGAATTTTTCTTATGTTTTAAGAGGTTTTCTGGTCTTAAGCATCATGTGATTAAAAAAAATTTAGAGAGTGGTTTCTATAAAGGGAAATGAGCTAAATGCATTCATTTATATGCCTCCTCATTCAAGCAGTGTTTTTCTAAAGACCCATTATTAAGGTTTTAGGCCTTAGTGTAACCTACCTGGAAAGCTGTTTCAGTGTTGACTTTTTTTCTGACTAAATTTTGCACATTTTCCCAGACTGAAGCAATGCAAATTAAGTTTGGGGGCCTTTTCTCTTATTGTTCAAGTTGAGCACTAATTGTACCTTAACTTGAAACATTTTCCTGTTAGAGCACCAAATTATTTTATTGGATAGATGACTTATGGCACACTATGCCTTCAAAACTTATTTGAATTCAGTTTTACTTCTTTCTGTTTTCTTTTGTATAAAGGCAAAAATATAGACTTACCTAAGTACCCAATCTGACATTTAGGGTCATTTAATTTTACTCTTTCTTGGCAGAGTATTTATACACGAGAATTTAATGCTTTTTGCGTAGATTTTTGAAAATCCTTTTGCATTTTATTACTTTCTTTGTACCTCAGTAGTTGGTCCTGAGTGGGATGGTCTCTGCTGCCATTCTTGACAGCTAAGTTTTCATGAATTTACCATTTCTTTCTATTAAGTTAAAAAAAATGCTGAGGCAAGAAACCAACTTAATGTGGAATATGACCCACAGCTTAAACTGTTTGTTAAGTCAGATATAGATACCTCTGTGAAAGAATGCAAATGTTAATTAAGCCTACTCTTTGATGAAACCTAAAACAGTTGTAATGTTGTCATCATCATTATTATTATACTTTGAAAAATATTTTATTTTTCCTATTCTAAAATCTATGATGAATATTTTTAAATTCCTGGTCCACACTTGTGTCAAAAGCCCATTAAGTGGTCTTCCTATGCTAAAATTTGTAAAAATGTAGGAGCCTCTGACATTTTAGAAATCAGAAAATGATCTGATCAGATCTGTTCAGAAAGATAATTCTGCTTGTCTCTAAATGTTAACTCTATCATTGTGCCTTTACCATAGGGTGCGTTAAAAATTGGTACCATGGATTTGTCTTATTGTCACAATACTATCAATTGAACTACACGTGGCAGTCTGTATAATGAACATATGCTAGAGTTTACAAATTTGGCAGAGAAGGGAATACACAGAGGTAGAAAAGAGTAAAAGAAATACAACATATCAAATTCTGAATACCAGTGTGTCATTTCTTAATCTGAATTGTAACTAAACCTCATTTTAGAATGAGGACTGCATCATAGCTACCACCCTCTATTTTTCATTCTCTTCCTTAGAAGCACTGGTGTAGTATTTTGAAAAACACATAAATTTTAATCAAAAGTTGCTTGCATGGTACTAGTTATGCAATCAGTTGCTGCACATTGAAGAATGATACATTTTTTTAAGTACCAAAAAAGATAGTATCTTGAAGTGTAAACTAATCTAGTAAGATAATGTAAGTCTCATTAGATAATGTAAGTAAATTCTGTAGTGGTCTTCAGATACTACATGTGGAATCCTATTTAATAAAGAACAACTTTGAAGGAGGCTTATGAGGTTGGGCACATCATCCTTTCTAGGTAAGATACACATACTTTTTCTAAAAGTTTAATTGTATAAGACAATCCCACTTGGGCCACAAATAGCTTTTGTTCCTTAAACTTTGGAGTTCATTGCCACAATACTATCAACTGCCACTTCATTTTAATTCTTCTCATTAATACTAGATTAGTTCATCAAGTGACTGAGATGTTATAATAATGATGGATGGGACTGAAACCATACAGGTTTCATGAAGTTCCTCACATTTCATAAGGTTTTGTATTAGCATTTCAGGATGCACTGGGCCTTAAAAATTGATGAGAGTAATCACATTTCAAAGACCTCCATTTAGGTCTGATTATTGGATCACACTGACTGGATTAATGTTTAACAGTAGCTATTCTGTGGATTCACTTAGGAAGCTGGGAGATGGCAATTTATTCTTTACTGGACTTGCCTTTTTGCACAATTAATTAAGACCTGCTTAAAGGTAGCCTTTGGAATAGGGCCAGGGAAGAGACAGCCTTGAAAACAATGTAAATGTATTAGTGAATTTATTTTCACAACTGAGATAGTGATTTTTACTCAGTTTGGATTAATGAGATCAGATTTGATATTGCTTTCTGGGTAGAGCATTAATACTAAGAAACAACTTAGGGCTCTCTTGTCCCCTCCTGGCGTGAGCCGGGAGCTCTGTCCTTTCACTTTATCTCTAAATAAAAGCCTGTACCTTGCTCTCCTAAAAAAAACAAAAAAAAAGAGAAGAAACAACTCATTTGGCTGTTCTCTGGGTTTTCAAAGTCACTGGGTATTATTAAAGAACCGACCTTGTAAGTTCATATGCAGTTCAGTTTTTTATAACTTTCTCTAATTATGGTGTGTACATAGGAAGACATAAAACATATGTGTATAGTTTAAAGAATAATTATAATGTGAACACTCAGGTAACCACTGCTCAGATCAAGAAAAATTACCAGCATTCCAGAAGTCCCACCCTCCCCACATGCTCAGTACCGATGGTTGACCCCTTCTCCCTTCTGGATAGCTACTGTCTCTACTTTTGTCATTTTCTTGCTTCTCTTTGTATTGTAGTTGCTTACAGTTGTATCCTAAAATGTTATAATTTAGGTTTGACTGGTTTTGAACTTGCATGAATAGAATCATTATGTGCTCTATCGTATCTGGCATCTTTCACTCAGCGTTAAGTTTATGAGATTTTATCCGTGTTCTTGCTATGCAGTACATTTTTAAAAAGCCTTTTCTATATTTGCTTGTCTCCCATTTTTGCTTAGGTGTAATACTTTTGGATAGTAGCTCTAAATACTTTTGAATATTTCTACTTTACTTCCTTGGATTTTCTGCTAAGTGAGGTCTGAAGAGTAAAACTTGTCTGGAACTCAGTTTTCCGAACTTACTTGACTGCCCCCAGTTTGATGGCATGTTGTTTAGATGAGACTACATCTTTAAGGCTTCTGTGCTCCGTTAAAAATCTTCCTTTCTCCAAGGCTGGTCCAAGGGTCTGGTCACGTGATTCCAACAGTGACATCACACTCTGACCGCTGGGGAACACTGGTGGTTCTTGAAGGTGGCGTTTGTTCCTGCGAAAGGGAGAGAACACAGCAAGTGCCCTTCTAAAGCAGTTTCTACCAGGGCTCCTTCTGTAAAAGCTCCTCAACCTAAATGACCAGATGCGGGCTGCCAAGGTTTTTTCTTCCTTGAGGCAGAAAAAAAGAAAGCTGTGATTGAAGGTAAGCAGACTTGAGCCCCGCCAAGGACTGAAGCACGACCCCAGGGAGCAGGGGATCTGTAGAATCACCAGCAGTCTCTTGTCGGATTCTAATCACTGCCTGCTCTTTCGAGCTGCCTGACGATTTGCTTTTCTAACAGGAGACAGTCCACAAAGAGGGATGATGCAGTGCTCAGGTTACCTAGTGATGTAATAGGATTCTTTAGTTCCTGTTACGACGCTGTTGCGGATCTTCATTGTGTCTTAATAGCCTTAGAGCTGGGGGCCTCATTTGCTGTAAGGTTAGATAGCTCTGTTGGATGCTTTAAAAATCAGTTTCACAAGATCCTTTTTAAATTTCTCCTGACAGGAACACTCTTAAACCAGAGCACATTCTGTTGAGGCATTAACCTGCTTTAAAAAGTAAATTTATGGTTGTTTGGTGTCCTGTGTTCATGGCAGCATTTGTTCTGAGAATTGAAACAGCTTGGTTGTTTTTCGCTCCTCACATACTTATTTTCTTTCTGCCCTCATTTTCTAGCTGGCTGTTTCTCTCCAAGCTCTCAAACAACACACCAGCACAAATCTTTATCAGTATGGCACTGACATGATAGGAAATGCTGGGCTGATGATTCAGCAGCCAACCATTTTACAGCCAGGTATGCTAGAAGATATGGAAAGGACTTTGGTTAGGGGTTTTAAGATTAACTTGTTCACCTCCTCTACTCCAGCCCCACCCCACCCCCACCCTCAATATGATTCGGATTCTACAGAGCTTTTCTTTTCAAATGTGTCTGTTGCTTGTTAAAGGTATGCTGAATTAGGTATGTGAAAGTCTTAATTTGTAAACCAGGTTCAGCTTGGGTGTTAATTCAGATTTACCCCATGAGAGTGTTGAAGTTGTCTGTTAGGAGTTTAGAGTGAAGATGGGAATACAGGTGTGGGGAGAGAGGGCCAGTTCAGGCCCTCTTTGGACTGCTCTGCAGAGGGGTTCATCACCAGTCTGTGTAAAGCTTTGTCCCTGCCAAGGTTGATGCTGCAAATGTGAGCTTTGGCTCGTTGTGTCAATGATGCCATTACTTTGCATTTTTTTCTCAGTGTGCATTTGCATAAGTTCCTGAGTACTGTTTTACATTTTGTGTTTAATAACGAAATATTGTTCCACCAGAGAATTGTGGGAATATTTTAGACAAGTTTGTTAAGCAATAGTAAGTAACCTTAGTTGAGTACAACTTCTGAGTTTGAATACTTCTCCTCCATTCCCGCTGTTCATCAAACAAACTTTCGTTCAGCTGATGATATTTACTGAATCTTGGATATGTGCTAGACACTGGAGAAGGTAGTGATGAATCAGATATAGGGTGGCCCTCAAAGAGCTTCTAGTCTGGAAAGGAAGACGAAGCATTTGCATAAGTAACTGTAATAGAAGTGCTAAAATCGAAGCAGATAAAGGACTGTGATGGTCAGGCAAATGGATGTGTTTCTTCCAGTTGAGGGATCAAGGAGGGACTTGAATCTCTACTTGTAAATCTTAGTCTGTTCTGACATACTCGGTAAAAGTTTCTACAAGCCTGTTACATCAGAGATCAAAGTCTTACAACTATTGAAGGGAAATATGTACATTCCAGCCAGCTTAACTCTTGAAGAGGCTGACATATTTTCTTTGCAGTCCCTTCTCAGGCAAAAGCCACCTCTCAGGGTTGAATCACTGCCTTATAAATGTAAAATGGTTTCTGATGTGATACATCTGTGAAGACCTTTGACCCTTTGGTCTCCTTTCTGTAACAGAAACTGAAATATCCAAGCTGCTCCAAGCTCCTGTCTTTGTTTCAAAAATCCCTTCTCTCTTCCCTTCAGCTCCTGTCAATTTTCCTTTTGTGTTGTCACTCTGATCTGTCGCTTTCCATTCGCACTGCCTTAAGACACTCATCACTTTGTGCCTAGACCACAGAAACCTCTGAATGTGATGGATTTTCCCACCAGGGATTATGCTGCTTTCTCAGCACACCCTAACTGTAGTCCTCTGACGGTTTAAGGGCTCACCTTTTGGTGCTCAGAAAGGAGGTCTTAAACATGTCTAGAATGTCTGAAGTATTAATGTTTGTTTCCTGTTCAGAGGACAAATCATACAATGGTGGAGGAATAGGTTCTTCGAATAGGATGATGGACTTCTTGGAGGAGCCAATCCCTGGTGTGGGGACCTATGATGATTTCAATACAATTGATTGGGTGAGAGAGAAGTCTCGAGACCGGGACAGGCACCGAGAGGTAAGAAAAAAGATGGTACATGAGTAAGTATCAGGAAGCACCAGGGAAGTCAAAGATATGTGTTCTTTATATGTATGCATTCCTTCAGCTCTGGATATGGCTGAAACTGGTTTCTATTGGCAATGTGGGGTTTTATTTTTAAATTTATTTTTATTTTCGAGATATTTTTTATATGATTTTTAAAAGGATTTATATTGAATGATGATTTATCTTCCCCTGTTAAAGGATCCTTGTAGACCTGAAGTAAGTGTAAGTATAAATGCCTTTGCAGGGAGGTGAAAACAAAGCTGGTGGTGGTGGTGGGGAACCAAAGTAAATTTCAAAGATCTTTTTGCCCCATCCCATTTCCCTTTTTTGGTTTTCCTTGAAGCAGGAATTTTAGAGCTGAGAAAAGTAAATGGGCTCCTTTTAAAGGAATCTCAGAGCCATAGTGTTTACTGAAGCATACCAGATAAACTCCCTGTGATGATGATAGGTCTTGTACAACCATAAAACCAAGGCAAATTTATGCATTCAACTCAAACAAGAGCACAATACCAACCAAGTTCAAATGAAGGACATTCATTGAATATGATAGGTAATAGATGGTACTTATGTCTATGGCACAGATTCTTTTGAATTTGACAAGACAATTTCCCGCTTTTCTCTTTTCAAAGCACTGTGAAAACTTCTCAAAACAGCTTGCCAAAGTCATTTGCCTTTAACTTGTTGCTGTGTGTTATTTAAGTCAGGGAATTTCAATTTTTAGTTTGTGTCAGGACTACATGCAGAGCTTATTAAAAAGGTAGGGACCCAGTGATCCTGATGCAGTAGGTGAGAACTTTCCAGCCAACAGTACGTATTATTGTTTTTTTCTTTCTTACTATTTCTGCTTTGACTCCAGATTTAAAATTTGATTAAGTGGGCCCCATTCTCTCCTGAGTTCATGATCCCCCTGTCAGAGCCAAGTCAATGGCCTGAGGAGTTGGGTCGAGATCGCTTTTCATTCAAGCCTTTCCAAGGTGGTTTTCTCATGACCACCTGAAACCAGGAGTCAGGTTGTCCCAGGTACAGGTTTTGAGAAATTCCTTTGTAATCCATGGATTTGTGATAATCCCACCCAGTTTTCTTATCCTAACTGAAAACGATGCTCTCTATAGAACATTCTGTGTTTTTAATAAGGTTTCTTCTATTTGGGAGCACATGCATGTTCTTTCTATCATATCAGTTGAGTTGGATTTAAAATTTAGAATTGTATGGCTCTAGAATTTCTTCTATTTGTAATTAATTCAGAGTTCAGTTTGTCATGAGTTGCTTATTGAACATGTTATGCACATTGTGAAAGTCAGCTGTGATATGATGAGGACGTATCTCCCATTATGTTAAAATGCTTACATCTGAGACAGATTATGCCAATTAATAATAATTTGAAATCAATTCAAATGTGTTTATGAGATGTTCAAAGGGGACTCTTTTTTAGCATTAACAGTTCATGATCTCAATGGAAACACTGTCACAGGAAAGATGTCACTTTATTTTTAGCACTGAAAATGGAAACTTAAACTCATAGGTCAAAGTGAATTTTTAAACAGCTCAAAAATTTTTATAATAATGTTTTTCTATTATTTGTGATGTTAGTATAGATGAGGATGAGGTAGCTAAGTCACAGTTTCAAAGATAAGAAATAGAGGTACAGAGAAGGGGGAAGTACCAATGACAAAGCTGTCAGAATGCTTGGTTTTGAGATGTGGGCACTAAAGGGTTTAATTGACAAGGCTAGGACCTAAAAGGTCAAACTTTCTCCACCTCTTGATAGCCTCAGATATTCCCAACAGGTTTTTTAAATCCATTGGTCAAAGTATCTATGGTCAAGGTACAGTTAGGGTTTGTGGGATCAAATCTTGGTGTTTGGCTGACCCTGAGGCACAGCGCAGGGTAGTAAACCTCAAATTGTACTTTCACCACTCAAATAAGCCCATGTTTGTTTTTTCTTTGAAGAACCTTCAAACTATTTGCTGTGCATCAAGAGACCATTCTTAGAATATCTGATGGACAGGGCTTGATGCTATAAGATGGTATAAGAAATTAGCAGCTGAATGGGGGAGGCTTGCATAAGGTACTTGCTGGCATTGCAATACTGTAGATCAAGGTAGGGTTCAGTAAGACAAGGTTCAATAAACCTCAGAGTTCTTGGTGGTGTTGGTTCATATTATTTGAGAAGTAACTCTAAATTGGTCTCTGTTCCCAATGAACAGATTTGTCTTTGCCTTTCTTTATTGCACATTTTGAGGTGAAAAAGCAAGGGCGTATGTCGAGTATACCAATATTTTCTCATTTCTCCCTAGATTACCAATAAAAGCAAAGAGTCAACATGGGCCTTAATTCACAGTGTGAGTGATGCTTTTTCTGGCTGGTTGTTGATGCTACTTATTGGGCTTTTTGCAGGTATGGTAAACTATGTGAGTTTTCTAAACAAATCTCCTAAAATTGTGGTGTGTCCCCCCAAGTCTTGGACTATGTTGTCTACTCTGCTTCACTCATGAATTTCAATAAAATGGATCCCTAGTGTGCCTTTTGGAAGCTTAGCGTCCTCATCTGTAAAGGGATACTAATACCTGCATCTCCTCCCTTAAGTAAATGAGGTTAAAGGAGAAAATACATTTAAAAGCATTTGTATGCTATAAAATATCAAATCCATCTTAAGTTGCTGCCAGCACTGCCCTTCAGTACTTGAAGAAGAGCTCTTCTCTTGGAGACAGTTTTCTTTTTAAAAGCACATACTGCATGGGGTTTCAGAGAGAATATGAAGAAGCTAGTTGGGAAAAGGAAAGTTTTCTTAGTGAGAAGGCACAAATAATATTACATACAGAACATTCATCAAAGATAATTATGAGAAAATGAATAGTGATTGGGGATTCATGTGCTATCATTAATAGACTGATAGGGTTAAGATAATTACAGTACTTTTGATTCTGGCCTTCTTATAATTTCTGTGATCCACATGAAAAAAACTCTGGCATAGAGAAATTAAATGGTCTAGAATTGTGCTTTAGGGAAATACATCATAAAATTCACAGCCCCTGAATTCTCAGACTGTCCCTGCATTCAGACACACTGATTCTATTGTGGCTCTCCAGTGCTTAAAAACAAAATACCCTCTGTGTATGAAGGAAAGAAAAATATTCATTGGCCACCTAGTGACAAGAAATATGTTTAAAAGTTGAGTATATTACAGCTACATTCCAATAGGTTGGAGGCCATGTCATGTGTATGTTTGGGTAGGTGCTGAAAGTGTTAATACAGGTTATTTACATACTAGAATAAACCAGTCAAATCTAACACATTGTTTGACACCTACTCTTGGCCACTCCAGCCCCACCTTCTCTTCCTTCTAACTCTTACTGCACTTACTGCCTGGATTCAAAAAAATTAACGTGAACATGCAGAGTTTGGCTTGTTCTCTGGTAGTGTCATGTGTGCACGTCTTTACCTAACACTGGCATCCTCAATCCTATCTTCCCTTCTACTGTACCTCCTCCTTTTCCCAACTAGCTTCTTCTTCCCTGGTTACAAATTTTATCAGGTTTCCCCTACCCTGAAGAATAAAATTTTTTCCCTTGTCCTTGTTACAATTTCAAGCTTCTGTCCCTTCTCTCCTTCCAATGGCCACCAGATATCTCCACAGCTTCTACACTGGGTGCCTCCCCTTCAAATCTGGTTCCTAACAGTCACCTGAGATGGTTGTTCAAGGTCAGAAGGGACAGCATTAACACCCTAGACCACAGGTTGACAAACTATAGCCTGAGAGTCAGAATGTTTATGTCCCAGGGTCAGGATGCTTCAACATGTCTACAGCTTCATCTCTCCTTCCTTGTACATCACAGTTTGTGCTTTTATAAATACGGTCCCTTAGCCTAGAATGCCCTTCTGCCATTGTTCAGATTGTCTCGCCCATGGAGCAAAATCACTATCAGCACTGAGCTCTTCTTCCCTTACTTTCATCAGCTCCTCTCCCTAAGTCAGCTCAAATAAATATCATATAATATTCTTCAGTGTGGGAAAATTCACATTTTCTCAATCTTATTATATAGTGAGAATAAAATTATCTTTAATAAACTTGATTATCTTTATGGATCAGCAGTCATCAACTCTAAGTCAAAGCAGAGTCTTGGCCATGTAAATCAGCCAAAAGTCAAATCCACTCACCCCTTGCTCCCATCCAATCACTTTGCCCTAAATTTCTCGTATATAGAAGTTCTACAGACACAATGTGTAATGCAGACAATGTTTTGTTTTGTTTTTCCCTCTTGAACAGACATTTAATAATAGGTGAAATCTATTAGAGATAATAGGTAAAAATCAAGCAATCAGAAAGAGGTTGTAGGTGGAACGGGAAGGTACATGATTGTCCATTGTTTTGATTCCTTTTCCCTCATTATCTGTGACAACTTTCATCTTTCCTTTCCTCCCCTCAAATCAGGTTCCCTAGCTGGCTTGATAGACATCTCTGCTCATTGGATGACAGACTTAAAAGAAGGTATATGCACAGGGGGACTCTGGTTTAACCATGAACACTGTTGCTGGAACTCCAAGCATGTCACCTTTGAAGACAGAGACAAATGCCCAGAGTGGAATAGCTGGTCCCAGCTTATCATCAGCACGGATAAGGTACCATAGTGAAAGTTTCTGAGCCACTGACTTCTGTTCTTATATTTACTTCATTTCTTATACTGCACTGAAGGCAATTACGGAATCTTCCCCTATTTTCCTTTTCATGAAAAGGTGAACCTGTGTCAGTGTCTTTTCTCTGTGGTTTAAATGCTGCCCTGTTTCCATCTCTTCTAACATGTGAAGTTGTTTGATGCTTACACAGTGACTTAAAATTTTTGCTTGTTTAAAACAAGCCTCTTGTTTCTTCTTTCTTAGTTGTTAGTACACAGGGTGACCAAATCTATCTTTCTCTGCACTTTCAGTAGAAATGTCAAGCCAGCGAACAGGTAGACTAAAATTTCTAAGAAAGGATGCAATGGGTTAAAAATGAGTTTATTGTATAAACTCCAAAAGTTATTTTTCCCAGAGCATTGCATTAGAATTTTAGTTCCATATCAAGGTAACAGAAACGCAGGAATAAAATACCCCATAGTCCCTTTTTGAGATTACATCAATATTTTCATTTGCCCTTGTCTTCTAGCATATATTTTTTGATCTAAAAAAATTCATTTTTCAGTTCCTTACCTTTCAAGTACCACTTGGTTTGTGTGTTAGATCGCTCCTACTAAAAACAAAAAATACAAAATAAAACAACTCTCAATCCCCAATTACGTTGTGACTGCCACTAAAAACAGGTACCAATGTCAGCTCACTGCTCATCTACTCTGCTGGTGAAACGAGGGGGAATAAGACTAGGATATATATTTGTGCCTTTATAATTAATTTTTATATTTACTTTGGTCCACAAACGATTTGAAATGACACACACACACACACAGAATCAGTTAAGGAAAAAAGAAGGATAGGAAAACAATAAAGTCAGAAATAAGAGTGTATTTATACATGTATATAACTACATATTGGCTTGGGGAAAGAGTTCAATAAAAGGGTTATATACATACTATCTGCGTGCAAGGGTTTAGGGTTATGCTCACAGTGGAGTAAGGTCAGCTTCCTAGAGGGTAAGCGAAACCACAGGGTAAATGTTATATGCCTTCCCAGAATATCAGTTTTTCCTGAACATTTGGAAGAAATTTATTTTCAAAAATTACCTTTAATTTTAAAATGCAAAATTCCCATGTTTGTAAAGATAAAACATAATCTCTATTTCAGCTCTGTGCCTAGGCATCCCACCCCCTACCCTGTCTCCTAGATTAGGAGTACTTCGGTAGAAATTTTGTGAAGCCCTGGAATTTCGGGTGAGTGAGTGTGTGTGTGTGTGTGTGTGTGTGTGTGTGTGTGTGTGTGTGATTGCCTACTTTTTGACTCTTATTTTTGAAGTAATTATAGATAAGCAGGAAGTTGCAAAACAATATGCAGAGAGGTCCGTGTACCCTTCACTCAGCCTCCACCAATGGTAATAGCTTATATAAAAATAGTGCAGTGGCAAAACAAGGAAACTGACATTGGTACAATACACAGACCTTATTTCACCAGTTTTACATGCATGTGTGTGTGCACGTGTGTGTGTGTAGTTTTCCTGAGTTCTGTCACATGTAGACTTGTGTAACCACCACCACAATAAAGATATAGAACTATATCCCCTGCCACAGGCCCCGTGCTACCCCTTTATGGCTGTGTGAGTGTGTTTAAGTGTTCCAACCCTAACTGTCAAACTGGAGCTTAATATTTGCTCGAGTGACAAATTTCTCTGGCTCTCCTTTTTATGAATGACATCCTTGCCTGGGGTAAGAGTCTTCTAGGTTTTAGGAAGAGTTTTCCTGCCATGAACTTGGCCTCCAGGCCTCTGCCTCTAGCCAATTTCAGCTATGTCCCCTTTCACTCCCTTTTTTTCTTTGTTTGCTACCTCTGGAGCCTTCCTCCTCCAGTTACATTCGAAAGGCTGAGGAAGAGCAATTACATGTTCCTTTGAGGGACCGAGATAATGGACAACCGGGGTCAAAATTGTAACTTGAAAAAAACCTGAGCGTTTTGTTTCTCCTCGTCTAGGTCAGTGAATTATTTTAATAACGTTTTCTGTTTTAAAAAGTCAAAAGGCTACTGAGTTTTTTGTTTCATGTAATTTGAGTGGGTTTCAACTTCTAATATTTCTATCAGCAAGCATAATCTTCCGATGTTCAAAGTAATCTTTTTGCAAGGTATTAACTGTTTTCAAGCCTTTTAATGTTGGTGAATCCTTATTAGTGGTCAAATTAGGTTTCTTTTCTGGCATACTTCATTATCATAGGGGGATCTTCTCAAAAGTAGATTCTCCTCATTTTACAAATGGTTATTGCCGTTTTATTCTTTGGGTTATCTGGCATCTCACTGGTGGTGTTTTATGGTCAGAGCCCAAAACTTCCTATTGTGTATACTTTATGCTGAGGCTGTGGTAGCAAAATTCTCTCAAAGATGTGGTGGTTCTTTACAGAGCTTAATTGTGTATTTTAAGAAAAACACTTGGGAATTTTAGATGCTATAACCTCCATAACCTCCTGTGAGAATTAGACAACAAGGTGGGTAGGCAGCCAGGCTGCACTTCAAATGTGTCAGCCAAGTTTCAGCTTTTCGAATCAAAGAGGTGTTCAGACTCTTATTGAAATTGACATAGAATTGTATATATTTGACTATAAAACCTATCAGTACTCATACAGAAAGTGAATTTGCTTTGGGTTTTTCTTTGCTCTTCTGTTCTTGTCCATCCTGAGAAGCTATTATCATGTTCCTTTGGGTGTAGCAAAGCCTCTCATTTCCAGGAGCAAGTGGGCTGGCAGTATGTGAGTACTTGCTTTGCTGACAACCCGGGAAGGAACATCTTGAGCAATTTAATATTCTTCTTTTTACTTCTGACTTCCTCTTCTGAAAACCCATTACTCAGAAGAGCTGTATGCCTCACTGAGGCTTTCTGGGGAAAGAACAAACTTCTGTCTTTTTTCCTTGTTCCAGGGAGCCTTTGCCTACATAGTTAATTATTTCATGTACGTCCTCTGGGCTCTCCTGTTTGCCTTCCTTGCTGTATCACTTGTCAAAGTGTTTGCACCTTATGCCTGTGGCTCTGGAATTCCTGAGGTGAGTATCTAAAATGGTTTATAAATGATAGCAATAATGAATCCTTTTTGGTTAAAACCCTTCAATATGTATTCCAGCATATACCACAATTTGAATATGATACAGGATCAGATCCTGAGTCTACCTAGGGCTCTCAAGTGTCCTTCCAGCCTGGGCCATGTAGACATTAAAGGGAGTTTATTCCTTGCCTCCTGTGGTGAACCAGGCCCCTGAAGACCTCCCCTACTCTCTACTCAATAAAATTCCAGCGTAGATCCCAAGATTCTGGTCTGAAAAAGTAGTGGTATTATCCACTTTGTTAGAGCAGAAGAAATAAAACTATTTTGCTACGTTTCCTACAGTATGATTTGGGCTGGAAAAACTGATTAAAACCCTCTTTCTAACTATTTTTTATTTAAATTGCTTGACAGTGACTGAAACCACAAAGATTTTAGGTTACCTGATGACCTTGCCCCTCTCTGTTTCCTGGTCAAGTCATAGTTATAAATTTCTTTGGCAGAGAATCAAGGCTATGCTAGCCTGTAAGGATGTAAGTAAGGAAAACACCCTCCCTCTCTGCCTCCCCTTCTCCATATGCACACACTCGCACACTTAAGATACTCCCTTGCCCGGCAATCACGTCGAAAAAAAAAAAAGAACATGAAAGTGTAAAGAACAGCTCTCGCTGTCTTGGGCCCCTGAACTCCCTCACAAATTAGGACCACTGTAGTTCAGGCATTTCTATGTCACTTCTACATAAAGTGCAGTTTCTAAGATGAGGTCCAGATTATTGCTGTGTCTTACTTGTTTACTTGCTTAGTCTTATTTACTTACTTAGCCTGTTTACTTGCTGAGTCTATATTCAATCTCTCTGTATTTGACCTGCAGATAAAAACTATCTTGAGTGGTTTCATTATTAGGGGCTATTTGGGTAAGTGGACCCTGATTATCAAAACCATCACTTTGGTGCTGGCAGTGTCATCTGGCTTGAGCCTGGGCAAAGAGGGCCCTCTAGTGCATGTGGCTTGCTGCTGTGGGAACATTCTTTGCCACTGCTTCAACAAATACAGGAAGAATGAAGCCAAGCGCAGAGAGGTAATAACATATGGGTTTAATAGTCTCTTATTTGGTGAGAGCATAAATGATACAGTCTCAGGGTTGAGAATGTGGGGATTCTACCAATGTTAATTCAAGCACCCTTTGACCCAGCAGTTCCACCTCTAGGAGTTTAAGCTACAGGCATCCTAGTATGTGTGTGCATGATGGTGTAAGGGCAAAATCAGCACCTTTGTCAACATCATGGAAAGCGGAAACAATCAAAATGCCCATCAACTGGAGACCGATTGAATAAACAATATTCTGTATGTACTGTGGCATACTATGCAGATGTGACAAAGAGTGAGATAGCCATATTATACTGACATGGAATGAGGCTATAAAACACCATTAACTTTCAAAAGCCAATTTTGGAATAATATGTATAATTCAGTATTTCACAAAAGCATACATACATACATATATATATATACACCTAGAAAGAAAATGTTTCAAAAGTGGTTTTACCCCCAAACTGTTAAAAATGTCTACCTCTGGTGAGTGAGAAAGTGAGGTGGTAGTGATAGAGAAGTAAAGAGTTTAACTTTTTATTATATATAATTCTATACAAGTATGTGCTGTTTCTATTACAAAATAAGTTACAAAATAATAGATTTTCTAAAGAATTGTTTATTCCTGTGAAAGAATATAAATTCAGCATGTGTTTTCAGATACAGCTTTTTCATCTTTTACTTCCCACCTAATGCCACACTGAATTCATTTCTCTCTGTATTGGCTCGCTCTCCTTGCCTTTTGCCTCATCCCTGCTAAATAAGTCCCACCACAGCATCTCTGTAGTTGTTCTCATGTTTATGCAGTTTGTTAATGTACATCCTTTTGAGGAGGAAGAACAGTTTTTAAAAAATAGTCCAAGTCATTGGTTAATTTTGTACTTCTATAATTAAGGATTTAAGAAAATAATGGTTCTTGCTGTATTTTCCTTGAATTACAAAGAAATCACATATGGAATGGGTCAAAACCAAGGTCATTTCATTACAGAGGGCTTTTCACAAAATTGGAACTGAGCAATTTATTCTGAAAACAAAACAAAACAAAATTAACCATAAGACCCAGGAGGAAACTCAAAGAAGTTGAAGTTTCAAATATGGAATACATTTTGATAGTTCAAGGGGGAAAGTTCCTGGCCGGAGAGGAAGGCTAGCAGGAGCGAGAGAGGGAGAAATCTGAGGATGTTGTTTAGGTACCTGTCAAATGGTAGAGGGACATAACAGCAGTATTAAAGTGGTGAGAATGTTTGACAGGAGTAATGTACAACAGAAGCTAACGAGATTAAAAAAACATTTTACCTGGCAAGAATAAAGTGTTGATTGTTGATGGCTTCTCATGGGTAGAGGTGACTCTGAAAATATAGATTGCTGGTTACTTTCATTCCATAAAATTGGCAGTTTTGTCCAAATACTTCCTTATTATATGAGAGAGGAGTTTGATTTGGCTGTTTGTACAGGTGTCATATATTTCTCTAACTAGACTATGACTCTTTGAAACTTTACTCCTATTGCTTATTTAGACTCTCCAGTTATTTTTTCCTATTGTTCTCATCATTGGCAGCACCTTTTTTGTGTCCCAGAGCCTTGTCAAAGTGGGCAGATGGTTGGGGGTAAAATAGTGATTTGAGGAGGAAGGGTATAGACAGATTCCACTTTACAACGTAAAATTAAAGCAAACTTGTCACCTCGATTCTTTCTTCTACCTCATGATTCATCCTAAACAGTCACTGAAATCCCTTTCCTCAAGGTCCATGTTGACTGTCCTCATCCATCTCAGATTAAAGCCTTTATAGTCATGAACTTCAAAGTTCTTTTCAACTAGCATCAGAAAGCTTATTCTTTCCTCCCCTTCATTTTCGCGGGCCATCCTACACTCCCAGAGAAACCTGCCTATTTATCTGGCCAAGAGCTATTTTATTCTTCAGAAACTGTTAATTGTATTCAACTTTCTCTTTAAAATATTTCCTTGCTACCCAAAATCATGTATCACTCCACAGCAACCCGAATCCAATGGGAGGACTTGATCCTTCTATTCATTCTGGTTTGCTTGTTGTGCACATTTTTACATGGGCACATTTTATGCAAAAGTGCTGCTCTCTAAACATCACTTGCTCTCTTTCTCTACTCCCTTGTCCCTTTCTATTTTCCTCTGACAGCTTCTTCTCTCCTTCTTCCTATCCCTCCTAGCTCCTTCCCTTGCCATATTTATTAGGTTTTCTCTTCCCTTCAAAATCGATCCCCGACCTTACTCCTAGTTGCCTCCTTAATTCTTATTCCACAGGTCGCTAGGCATGAAGTAGGGCACCGGGTACAGGAAACCCTAAATACCTATTGTATGAATATTTGCAGCTCCCGAATAACTGTGAGTCAATTGTTACTTCAGTTTTCCTCATTAGAGCCTTTTTAAAAGCTCATTTAAAAAATCATTCCTTCATAAAGAAAGTGCTGTGTTAGTACATCACTTGTAAGTACTTCATTTAGGTGGTAAATAGGTCAACAAACTCAAATTCGCTTACTGAATTGGAAGTATTGGGGATGAGGGGACATAATTTAGAATAAAGTACGTGCCTAGATTAATTACAAAGGAAAGGCCCTCCACCTGTTCATGCCTGTGAACCATGTGTTCAAAATTCAGCATACAGTGTTTGCTCTCAAAATAATAAATTGAACTTCATTTTTGATAAACTGGATATGGAGCATGTAAAGGTTTTCTAAAAATGTTTTATAACCATCAACATTCCTTTTAAAAATGTGATTGAAGGGAGGAAAGTGGCATTATCCTATCACTAATTTTGAGGTTTGGGTTGCAGGTCTTGTCGGCTGCAGCGGCAGCTGGTGTATCTGTAGCCTTTGGGGCACCTATCGGCGGAGTATTATTCAGCCTAGAAGAGGTAACTACTTTTAATTGTCTGGAGAGCACTCATTGTCAGGAATTCTGGCCATCGTCTATGTACATTGCAGTCCCAAAGTGCTCTGCCCAACTCAGTGCTTTACCACGTGACCAGAGATCTCTGGACAGTTCACGTCCACAGCTCTAATTCCTGCAGCACCAGTTCTTCACCTCAAACAGTTTAAACATATTGACTGAGTTTGCTTTCTTACCTTCTCTCTTGCAGGTCAGCTATTATTTTCCCCTCAAAACACTGTGGCGTTCATTCTTTGCTGCCTTGGTGGCAGCATTTACACTACGCTCTATCAATCCATTTGGGAATAGCCGCCTGGTTCTATTTTATGTGGAGTTTCACACCCCATGGCATCTCTTTGAGCTTGTGCCATTCATTCTGCTGGGCATATTTGGTGGTCTGTGGGGAGCTTTGTTTATCCATACAAACATTGCCTGGTGTCGGAAGCGCAAGACCACACAGTTGGGCAAGTACCCTGTCATAGAGGTACTCGTTGTGACAGCCATCACTGCCATCCTGGCTTTCCCCAACGAATATACCCGGATGAGCACAAGTGAACTCATTTCTGAGCTGTTTAATGACTGTGGCCTTCTGGACTCCTCCAAGCTCTGTGATTATGAGAACCGTTTCAACACAAGCAAGGGGGGTGAACTGCCCGACAGACCGGCTGGTGTAGGTGTCTACAGTGCCATGTGGCAGCTGGCCTTGACACTCATACTGAAAATTATCATCACTGTATTCACTTTTGGCATGAAGGTGAGGGGATTCTTTTGGTACTCAGTGGATGTATGTGTAGCTGTGGGTTTGGAGAGCAAAGCTAGGATACCATACAATCGTCATAGCTCATGTGGCACTTCTAACTTTACCCAACATTATCCCCTACCCCCCAAAGCTCTTTTTACTCACATATGTCCTCATAACTTCTTAGGAAATCATTACCTCTCTCTAAAATTGTCCAAGCCTAGTTTTAGGCCAAATGCAAATCTTAGTGATGAGATTTTAAGTAGAAATATTTCTTTTTCTGTGGAAAACATTTTGCCCCTCAAAAAGGATGGTGAGGTATTTGTTCCAGTGCATTTTCTATTAAAACAGTATCTGGAACACATTTTTGGGCCTTATAAGGTGGCTTTAGAGTTTACCAAGGAAGCAAAATATTAGGTTGAACCAAATGAAGTTGCTGATATTCAACCATTTTGGCGATTTCAAACGGTTCAACCCAATATATAGCTAAATGTATTTTTTATAGTTGTCATCAATGCCCAATTATTAAGAACTTCACAGATGATCCTAAATTAATACTTAAACTATGAAAAGTAGACATCAGGCCAGCATTTTATTTTTAGTGCCTGTTATTTCCATGTTTCAGAAGAAACCAGAAAGGAAAATTTTATTTAGGTACTTTCCTCCTCCTTGCTAGGTTTTTTTTTTTTTTTTTTTTTTTTTACTTTAGCACCCAGCTACCAAGTTATTTCCCTCTATTCTCTGGGGAAATGAGATTCAAATGAGAAAATAAGAGATAGCAACTCAGTATAGGCAGTACTGTAATCTCTGAATTTATATCCATCCCCCTCAACACCCTGGAAAGTTTACAGTACCTCATGAGTTGATTTTCACCTTGTGGCTTTATTCCTTACTTTGAAGTAAATTTTCAGATCACTAGACCTACCCAGATTCAAATGTATTCCAAAATCAAACACAAGCTATTTTAAAATAATCTGCTGTTTTGATTATCCTTGTCATTATTTCCTCTCTTAGCACAGAAAATTGAGAGTTCACTTGATTATGCTAGGACTCAAGAAAAAGAGTGGGGAGGCAGATGTGGGCTCCTTATTGGATAGTCATGCAACCATAGTCACTACCTCATTTAAAAATTTCATTTAATATTTCCATATACTGTTATGAAATCAGCTGAAACCTCATGTGCCATCCTTTTTGTATGAGCAGTGTGTTAAGTTCCAAAGCACGAGAGTGGTTATAAGCATTGCATTTAAACCCCAGCACCAGTATTTACTATATCTTGACCTTGGGTGAGTCACCTAACCTCTCTAAACCTTAGGTTCTCTATGATTTTGATATAATAACACCTATCTCTGGGTAGTTGTAAAGAACTGATGAATCTTGTCTGTAGAGCACCCAGCAAGAACATGGTAGATGGTCGATAAAGGGTAATTGTTGTTTATAAGAACTGGGGAAAATGTCTGCATGTATGAGAAACTCCATATATTTTCCTTTTTCTTTGGGAAAGGCTTAATTTCTGCCTCCAGTTCTGTGTTGGTCTGGAGAGTTCAGGCTCTTGCCTGATGGACCCCGAATCAGGGTAAGCTTCTTTGCAGTCGTACTTGCCTGCACGTCCCAGAGAACCTCTAGTCCCTGTAGTGTCATACACATTTTTGCAGCCATTTGCTAGCATAGTGCATAGTTGAATTGTCATTGGCCTGTTTGCTTTGCAGAGGGTCAGTGCTCCAGCCCTTACCATATGCCAGGCGATCATATCATTTCTCAGTAACCATCTATTGCTTTCTATTTGCAGATCCCTTCTGGCCTCTTTATCCCTAGCATGGCTGTTGGTGCTATAGCAGGTCGACTTTTAGGAGTAGGCATGGAACAACTGGCTTATTACCACCACGACTGGGCCATCTTCAATAGCTGGTGTAGTCAAGGAGCTGATTGCATCACCCCTGGCCTTTATGCAATGGTTGGGGCTGCCGCCTGCTTAGGTGAGTCATGTTTGTATTGATTTCAAAGAAGTTGCTACCCAAGTGACATAATAAAGAAGTGTGATATTGAACATAATTGACTGCGGATTTTTTAAGTGACTATTATTTTAAGTTCATATTGGGTTTGCCAGTTTCCAAGTGCTTTAAGAAAGAATTCTTTACCCTATGTTTACATTCCTCCCCTTTGAGACTAATTCTACTCTGAAGTTCGATCATATGGAGAAGATCATCTAAAATTTGGACAAAGATATTTGCAAAATAGTGTTCATCATGGTATTATTTATAGTAGCCAAAAGTGGAATCAACCCAAATATTCACAGAGAGGGACTGGTGTTAAATAAATTGTGGTACATCTACATAATATTATAATATGCAGCCATTGAATGTGATGCTAATATTTAACATCTTTAAATATAATGTTAAATAAATTTGTAATAATATACAGAATGTTCCCAGTATAAAGTGGGGGGAAAAGTATGGTGGGGAATTCAACATGTAATATGAGCCCACCTATGTAAAAACATGTATTTTTGCATAGTAAAAAATGTGTAAAAGTCATTCAAAGTTTTTACTCTCCTTATTTCTAGGCAATGAGTTTATGAATAATAACTTCCTTTTATATACTTAACAATATTTTATGAATTTTCCACAATGGGCCTATATGTCCCAGAGAATGTCTAGTCCCTCTAGTGTTACACAAATTGTGGATATTCTGCAATTACTTTTATAATTGGGAGTTAGGGGGGAGCAACAGACAAATAAAAAAGAATCAAGAAAATGTCTTGTACTTTTGTAGGTGTTATTTTGAGAAATCTGACTTAGGTCCATTGTAAACTTACTTTAATGCAGTTGCTGGGGTCTGTACAGTTATAGGTGAGACCTCTTTTTAGCAATGTTCCTGGTAAGTAAGCTTTTCCTAGATGGGGCCTGTTACAGGCCCATAATTATAATGAATGCTGTACTTTTCCTGCCTTCAGTACCTTGTGTTTGTTTCTTTACAGGCGGGGTGACTCGAATGACTGTTTCTCTTGTTGTCATAATGTTTGAACTAACTGGTGGCTTGGAATACATTGTGCCTCTGATGGCTGCAGCCATGACAAGCAAGTGGGTGGCAGATGCTCTTGGGCGGGAGGGCATCTATGATGCCCACATCCGTCTCAATGGTTACCCCTTTCTGGAAGCCAAAGAAGAGTTTGCTCATAAGACCCTGGCAATGGATGTGATGAAACCCCGGAGAAATGATCCCTTGTTGACTGTCCTTACTCAGGACAGTATGACCGTGGAAGATGTAGAGACCATAATCAGTGAAACCACTTACAGTGGCTTCCCAGTGGTGGTGTCCCGGGAGTCCCAAAGACTTGTGGGTTTTGTCCTCCGAAGAGATCTCATTATTTCAATTGGTAAGGATATCAAAAAGGAGATAATGGGATCCACTATGGAAATAAAGAAGTATGTGTGAAATGAGGGAAGACAGAGGGAAGAGGGGACTAGTTAGGGGCCAGAAGGATAGGACTAGCACTTCCATTTTCAACACTTTCCCCCCTACTTTTCAAATAGAAAATGCTCGAAAAAAACAGGACGGAGTGGTGAGCACTTCCATCATTTATTTCACCGAGCATTCTCCTCCAATGGCACCATACACCCCACCCACCCTAAAGCTTCGGAACATCCTGGATCTCAGCCCCTTCACTGTGACTGACCTTACACCCATGGAGATCGTAGTGGATATCTTCCGCAAGCTGGGACTGCGGCAGTGCCTGGTCACACACAATGGGTGAGAGCTGTTTGGTGAAGACATATTAGACTGTGGGAGAAGAGAGAATTGTAGGGAGAGAAAGAAGAACCCAGTTCACATGCACATTAGTAGCACTTATAGGCCATTTGGAAGCTCTGAGATAAAGATGGATGTGTTACTTTAATTCTCATAATTAATAGAAAAGGAGTTGGGGCAAGAAAATGGGTTTCAGAGATGTGAACTGCTGGTTGTACATTATTGAGAACTCAGTTCCTCCCTCACAAAGGAAACAGCTGTGTTCTTATGAACAGGCAACCCTGAAGTTATAATGGTATTAGATAGTATTTGTATAGTTTTTGGTCCTTACATTACTTTTGTTATTATTATTGGAGGGTAAGAAAAACAAGTTTCAGTGAGGTTTAAAGATTTACACAAAGGCCCCCAGTTAATATATAGTAGAGGCAGGCTTTATACATAGGTCTTCTGACTCCCAAGACTAAGGCTCGCTCTTGCTGGGATAATTTTTATCCAGCAAAGGGAGCCCTGCTATTTTTATTGGAAAAGAGGGGAGGTTGGAGAGAAGAGGAGATTTTTTTTCTTGAACATGGTATGTTAATCCAGCAATTATATAAGAATTTCACCCCCTGAAATCTCTAAATGTTGTTAACAGATGTCTTGCAGGATTTAAATCAATAAGAAGGCTTTCCTTAAATGATTCATTCAACATTTACTGAATCCCTACTCTTGTAAGAAGGTATCCACTAGACTCTGGGGAGGCACAAAAATGAATAAGACCCTTCTCTGACCTCAAGGAGTATGCAGTGTTATAGGGAAGCTAAGAACATATAAGTGTGTACAGCATGGCAGCAAATGGGACAATGCACAGAACATGCTGTTGCTGGGAAGAAGGCATAGGCCCTGTTGTCTTGTAGGATCAGGGAGGGTGTTCTGAAAGAGGAACATTTGACCTGGGTTGTAAAAGGCAAGTGACATTTGTATATGTAGAGAATAATATTTAAACCAGAGGAAATAATGGGATCTGAGACCTAGAAGTAGAAATGTTTGGTGCATGTTAGGGACCCATGCATCGTCCCGTTTGTTTGGTACGTGTAACCTAGTCCTGTTATCTCATTCAGTGAGTGCATATAGTGTCCACAGACAAAGTTAAAAAGAACTGAGGAGGAAAACTGTCACCTTTGAGAATGTTATTTTAACTACAGATTTATCTTTGTTTCGTTGTCTTGTTTTGTCTTTTAGGCGATTGCTTGGAATCATTACCAAAAAGGATGTATTAAAGCATATAGCACAGATGGCGAATCAAGATCCTGATTCCATTCTCTTCAACTAGAATCACAGGGTTGTGCTGGATATAAAACAAGAAGGACATTGCAGACCATGGATATATTTTATTAACTGGGTACCCAAAATATATTTCCCATATTTGGGTGGTGAAGTTATATTATGTGTTGTTGTCTCTTTCCTCTGAGTTAACCAGTTGCACTACATAATCTCTGGAAATCAATCTTCTCTTTAGGTGAAAATACAGTTAGGCTTCTGTGATATTGCATTAGGAGGATTTCGTGAAAGAGTAAACAAGATTGCTATGGTTTAATTCTTTTTCTTTTTTTAAGAGATTAAAAAAAATTTTTAAACATGATTGTTAGCCAATATGCAATCATTGAAAACTATGCAAAAAAAAAAATCCAACTGTCCTGACTTGTAGCCTGGAGGAAACTCATGAAAAAGTCACTTTTTTGGACTCTGTCATTGGTGGAAGATGAAGTGTAAACTAAGGGGCTTTGCTTTTTTAACCACAGAAAGGAAAGCCAGAAGGAAAATAGTAATGGTGTTTTCCAGACTGTGAAAATTCAGTTCAAATGTTATTGTGTTCCTGTTACAATATTTAGCATTATGAGTTTGTGTGTGTGTATGTGTATGCTAATTTTAATATCTGATTATAAGACAGTGCTGCTTTGGTTAATCTCTCTAAACGAATTTAGAGAGTTGACTTTTATAGCTTGCTTGTTCCTGGTACTCTTTTGAAGTGCACAAGATAAGTTATAGAACTTTCTCCTTGTCTGCAAAAAGGGTAATGTCCCAGATGGTATTTGGTAGCTAGTTGACAAGGACTCTGTCATGAATTTGTTAGTAGCAAGGAATGATTTGTCCAGCTTTCTTAAATGAATTAGTTAAATTCTAAGCAAAGTCAATGATTAGGAATTTCACATTTTTTGTGAGGTCCCAACTAACCCTCTTACCCAGACGCCACCTCCATGAGTTATGGTGCTTTAGGCTTCTGGAATATGTAAGAAGAGTAAAGGAGCCAAGTCGGGGCTGCATACTGGTAAACCAAGGAAGATCTTGAGCTGTATCTGCATTCTGACGCATTCCTTCATAAAGACCACCAATACTAAAATAACCTCCTACTGTAAAGAGTGAATAACAGGCCAGTGTTGTCCCTGTGAGCATGAATTTTGGCATGGGGCCCGTTCACATACATTCAGTGCATTGGAACAAGATAAGCAGCTGGGACTCCCTTGAGGCTCCTTAGAATTCTAAATAAAATGTAGAACCATCTGAAGACCCAGGGGTGTGGACAAGGCCTGGTGACACTAAAGGTGCTTGTATCCAATTGAAAAGGTGCCTGTCTCAATTTTCTACCACCTTTACTGCAGCAGAAAACATCACACTGTAGGGACACCTCGTGGAGTTACAGGCCACCACCATCATTCTGACTGTTTCATTTTCTACAGTTTTACCCACATACGGTTATTCCCCTCCATTCTTAAAACCTTCCCGCTTCTCAGTCCTGAATCCTTCCTTCGGGATTGAGCACTATGCCTGGTTAATCATTCCTATGACAAAAAAAGTAACTCCAGGGCTAGTTAAATTGTAAACCAAGACTCAGCAATGTGATGGCATGTGGACCAGAGGTAATGTACAGCCATTTGCTTTGCTCTGTAGCCCAGTCGCTGCTGCCGTACCTCCATTTCCACACCAATGCCCACAGCAGCAAGGTTTAACTGCCATGGGTGAGGGGTCAGCCCTTCCCACATTTCAGGTCTGTTCCCAGCACTTCCCACCACCCTTCCAGCCCAGAATCAGCAGTCACACAATATATCCTCCCTGACCTAGCACCTCTTCTCCCAAACACCTCAGTGCACCTCATTTTAAAAGTTGCTGACCCCTGATTCTAGGATTTTCTACCCCAAGTTCCTGTCTTTCCATAATCTGAAATTCTTTGATTGTCCAGAACTGGGTAGCCAAAGCTTATTTTGATTTTTATCTTAAAAATGTCAAAGTAGTCATCAAAGTTTCTCTTTTTAAGTATATTACTCTAGCATTTTAATGAAGAAGAAAAAAAACTGTCTAGATTATATTATACCATAGTCATGACTCAGTAACTTTACATCTTTTGTCCCTTCCATCCCACTGATTCCCTCACATGAGATGAGGCTGTTTGACCAACCAGTAGTGGAAATCATTCTTATCTGTATATTTCTGGTTCACTACCTATCTTATTAGCTGGCCAACTAAAGTTTGCAAAACAGGAAGTGTTAGTATTTATGATATTTGATGACAGTGAAAGTCTTGGTCACATTTCATAGTGCAACAGTGATATGGAGGGTGTCTAAGTTTGCCTTTGTGTTTCTTCTAATCTATGTTTTTGATTTTAGACAGATGAGCCAGTGTTAAGGTGCTACTTCAGAGAATAAATTCAAGAAACCAGATAACACTGTGCCAAGGTATACTTTCCAGATGCTAAGCACCAGTTGGCCCTCCAGAGAGTAATATTCCTTTGATACCTCACTCCTGATAAATCTTATTCATTAATCTCAACTTCTCAGGAATCCTTGTAACTCATATGCTGGAAGTAACTGTAGAGTATGGTATCCATTATCTGTCTAATTCTATAGTCTGGCTCAAAGGTTGGCTAATTGTGGCTAGAGCTCTCTAATAGACTGCTAGCTCAGCACCTTAACACTCAGAGTTTCTTGTCTTGAGGCAAAGGAAAACGTTCTTTATGCCATTGCAAATTCAGCAGTTGGACATACTTAACTAATAAACAAAGTCAATATAGGGAGTAGCCTCAAATGGCCACACATCTCAGTGGCAAGAGACTAGATAATCTGTGATTTAAAAAATTAATATGAGTTGAGAGACTAGCCTATTTTGATATTAAAAAAGGGAAATTGCCTGACACAAGGGAAGGATTTACAGAAGAATGCCGATAAGTGCTTCAAGAGAGTTAGGATTTTCTAAGGAGAAAAGACCTGATAGACATCAGCCATGAAAGGAATGAGAGTTTATAGATTTGTAAAAGTGTAACTGCTATATTTTGTATCTTCAAATCTTCAGTGTAAAGAATTAAAGAAGTTGAAACAGTTTACGCATGATTAGTTATACCATTGGAGAGGAGAAACAGGGAACTAAAAATGCCAAAATAGTGGCCACTTTCAAGATCACTTCTATTTGGGTGTTTGTTCAGGCACTCTCCTCTTTTCTGGCTCTAGCATCCTTCTGGCTCAGCCCAGCTGTGGAGTAGAGGTGATAAAATTCACAGAACAGATATCCTCTGGTAGATGATCTGACATTGATGAGACTTTGGGTTTTCCGGCTGGCAGAGGAAACGATTAATTTGCTGATTGAACCACAAAGCAGTTCAATTGTTTGGCACCAGAGACTGAATCTGAGCCCTTTACAGAAAGAGCAGAGCAAAGTATAAGTTTCTCTAGCAAGTCTTCAATTCTGTTTGAACATGAGGATGAGCTGGTTCAGGTGTGGGGGGAGCAAATATGTTTTTAAAAACATAGTGTGCCATAGAGTCCATCATGGAAAGTAATCATTGCTGTATGTTTTAAGTATTTGAATCACCTGTCCTGGTTGGGCAGGTTTGTTTTGTTAGGGGATGAGTAGGAAGGTAAATACTTGTTACCCACAGTATCCTGTTTCTGTTTTCATTTTTTAAAAAATAAGTCACAAGGAATACCATTTTTGAGGTTTAATTTTTAATAGTGATAGTGAAGACAATATCGAGAATTTAAAAGGGCCAGTGTGTTTTATATTGCCAAAGTACTTACTGATGACTGACTACATTGTACTGTGAGGAATTGGTTCACCTGTACTGACTGGATCTGATCAGTTCAGAGAAAGCAGAAGAGTATCTTTTATGGTGGCGCATAGAGTATTGTGCTCCTAAAATCCTGAAGGACTAGAAATTTAGAAAAACTAGGAATTTAGGAAGTAAATGGGAGGTAGAATATTGAGTTCTTTAAAAAAATAGATGTCTGAATAGGTGGTCTGAACTTAAGTGTCCTAAAACTTTGATATTTTTTATGCATCTCTGGGGTGGCCTAGATTCCTTTTGGAGACATATTTGAAAGTTATGGCAGTGGAAAAGCCCTAGTAAGAAAATATATGAGTTCTTGTAAGGTGGTAGGAAGAAGGCTATCCCATGCCCCAAGCCATATATCCAGGGATGTAAAAACTGCCTGATCGTGTGCTTCGAGGGGAGAGAAAGCCAGCGGTCTCCCAGAGACCAGACTTTCCAAGCAAATGAGAGGCTCAAAGCAGCATTATGCTGGAGGCAGTCTATTTTTTTGGAGAGGATTGACATAAGATGAGACATCTATTCATGAAGGTGGGCAGCATCTACCTCCATTGCCTAAGTGATAAGCTCGAAGTAGATTGTCTCGAATTTTGATAGCAAAATATTTTTAATATATATTTTTAGCCTCCCTAGTATGTACTTACTATGTATAAAACAGAAATAAGTGAGAGTTTTGCAGATCACAGCTCATGGAGCTGTGTAGATTCAAAGTGAAATTGATATAGTAGACCTGTTGGTGACCTTTGCTCTGCCTCAATTTCAGTTGTTTGCTCCAAGGAGAGAAGTTCTTGAAATAGTTGGTGTTAGCAACTTCAGGTTACTCCCCAAATGGTTGCTGGCAACAGTCTCATTTCTAAACATCTGGATCTGAACAAAGTTTTATAGTAATGAAGTCAACAAAATTGGTTTCTCCACTGTGTAGTCTGATTGTACCAGTTCACCACAAGGAAGAAGAAAGGATATGATGTGCAGAGTTTGCATGTCTTGGATGGGACCCTTCAGGTCGCCCAGTCTGATCCTATGGTCATAAATTCCTACCTCTACGTTCCTGCCAAAGGGTCTTCAGCCTCTGTGTACACACCCATTGAATGAATAGTATTTAGCCTTGCCTTTTAAGGAGAAACAGCATACAATGGTATAAAAATACGAGGGTTTAAAAAATTATCTCTTTCCTCCTCTCTACTTCTTTCCTCCCTCTCCCCTTTTTTTTCTCTCTCTCTCTCCCTTCCCCATGCCCTAAATTCAAAATCTTCTCAACTGTTACAAATGTGTTGTTTGGATGTGGACTTTGGCAGGGAGAGAAAGGATTGTTCTGAGAACAGAGAATGGAAGATACTTCAGAGTTGATAGGGCCAGTGGCACTCTGTTGTACTGTAGGGGCTAAAGCCAGTGGCATGTGTTGGGAGTGTGAAAGGCCTTAGCATCTCAGGGCAGACATATGAAGTATTCATTGCTAAACCTTGTCATTATCTACTGGTCCAAGTCCGTTGAAAGTCAGAGGCAGTCTAAGATTTGGTGAGTGAAATGCCATCTAGCAAAATGGCCATGAGGGAGTAGCCAGAGATGGTTTTATTGGGGTGGGAATGTTTGGCCTCATCATATTGAGTGTACCTCAAAATATATGGTCCTTCAAGAGCGCTCCTTTTCCCTCCTCCATATCACTTTATCCCTTCTCTGTTTTTCTCCCATTGCCTTCCCTTTTTAGTACTTAGCATTTTTAAAAATAAGTATTTACTTTATTATTGTATATTTGGTCCTTTGGGACTATGTAATGATTAAGAATTTCATTTTAGCTGAAAAATGATGTTTTAATATTTTGTTCTTTTAAACTGTCTTTTGAAGCTATGCTGCTAACCAGGTATAGGCCAGGAAGTGTTGGGTCTGACAGGCAGCACCCTGGTCATACCACCTAGGGATATCGATGTCGTAATGGTGACTCCTCATTTGACCAAGGCCAGCCTCCTGCTCTTGCCTCTCTCCATTCATTTCTGGCTACGGGAAAAATACCACCCACTGGGTGAGCCAATAATTCCAGGAGGATCAGATGGTCTGGTTTCCAGCCCATGGGCCACTATATAAATATCTCTGTAACAAGCTCATTTGTAGGGCTGGCTCCAATTGCAGTAGCCAAAGAAAAGCTATCTGACTTGACATTTTAGTTCCTGAGAGTTGGTAAAAGTTCAACTGATGCTAATGTATAGATATCAGCAGTAGCTAGGCATCCAGAAACTGGCATCAACCAAAGCTAATAGAGCCTGAGTTTCTGTAGGAGGCTTGGTGCTGAGCTGTTAACAGCAATTATTTATCTGAGTGTTGCCAACCCTTTAGTCATGCTTTCTTAGCTTTATTCTAGCTGTTAGAGATGTTGGTCCCTGTTTGTAGGCACAGTCTGTACCAAGCTGTGGCTCACTGCTCACTACATTCTGCTTCCTGGTCAAGCATAGTAACATAGTCTAAAAAGGAAAACATGGGCTGGGGAGTTAGGAGACCTGGTTTCTATTCCCTATGCTCCTACTAACTAGCCTTGGGATCTTAACCGCTCTGTGCCTCAGTGTTCCCATCTGCAAAATGGGGATAATGTTAATTGCCCTACCTACCTCACAGGGTTGTTGTGAGGATAAATTGAGACAATGAATGGAAAGTACTTTGAGAAGTGCTATGCAAATTGTAAGAAATGGAAACAATCATGTTAAAGGCAATGGAATAGGCATTGCTAGAAGGGTTAATGGGATTGTCCAGCCCTTTCTCTGTGGCTTATACCCAGGTCGCCATTGCTTTATACATTTTCACTTAGCACATATTTGTAATTATGCATGTAATAAAGCACAGCCTTATCCAACCTGGTGTCTGATATGTTTTTGAAAGCCCTAAATTTTGTAGCTCTGGATCTGATCAGGGGATCAGGGTGTGGGATTTGAGAGAGATTAGTGTAAAAGGCAACTGCAAACTCTTACTAGCAGACTCACTTCTTAAAAAGATTTATTAAATAATTATTTCCTGGTTTTCAGATTCAGTAATACTTTTTACAATAAGGATATAGATGAGAGGCAACATGCATTTTCTGAGAAATTCCAGATACCTCATTCATTATGGCTATTTAAATGTTCCTGTCTCACACACTGGTGATACTTTCCTGATGACGTGAGAATTAACTGGGAGCTGTATTTTCTTCTCTCTTTTCGAGCTTTTAATGATTTAAGATTATGGGTTTTGCCAGGCGTCTTACCTACAGTCAGTTCTTACGAGGAGTAGGGTGGGTGTTTGAAATGTTTGTCCAGTGAATAGTGGGATTAGTACTACCCTCTTTGTGGAGTGTTTGGGTTAATATTCCTTCTGGGGGATACCCTTTCAAGTGACCGAGGAGGTGGGCTTTCAGGGAGGTAGTTGAATATGCAAACCTTTCCTTTTCACACCTCTCTGGAACACAGAAAACAAAGGAAAGCTATACTTTGAAGTATGGCTTTCCTACTTGCTCACTATTTCCTGCATCTGATGCCTCCTCCCCTCTCCCTCCCCCTCTCTGTTAGCCATACCACTAGTAAGGCAGTTCACTGTGTCCACATTTTCCTTTAAGAATGTCTCCAGTTGACATTTGACTGTATCTGCACTGACGTTGATTTGATATCTTATTTCTACCAAGAACTTTAATGCCTTTGGCTTACTTGGTATCATTTCAGAAAGGACACCAATATGTAAAAATAACTCCCTCATAAGCCTGCAATTCCACAAAGAAATTTCAGTTTTTGATGTTATTTAAAATTTTACTGGACTCCTTCCACATTATTGCCATTCCTACATCTAAATACCTTTTGAGAAAAAACAGTATGTCTAGCTGTTACCAACTATCAATAAATTGAAGTGCATTAGACTGTCATATCTGGTCATTTTAGAGCTCAGATAAAAGTGGCTTTGATACAGTGTGAGGTACAGATCGATCCATCATTTAGTACAGCAGCTGCCCAGAGAAAAACCTGGGAATGACCACCAGATGTCAGTGCAATCATTAAAATACTGATACACTGTGGTTTGGTCAGAGGACAGCTGTGTCTCAAGATAGGCAGGGCAAGAAACCTTAATTCGTGCATACAGCTAGATGCTGGGAATACAAAATTCAATCACAAGGAATTAGTTTATCAGACATTGTCCTTTTAATGTATATAATAAAACTTTATGCTTTTCTTATTTAAAAAAAATCAACCACATGGCAGCCCCTGCCTTTAAGGGACTTATCTTCCTGGTGTCTGAAACTTGTAGTTTCTTTTTAAAAGCAGTGTCCCAGATAAAAACAATGAGGACAGAAGGACTCTCTAGTTCCTCTCTCGTTTGGATGACCATATAATTTATTGTATGACTAGGACACTTCACAGTGGGATGGTGGTGCTAATAATTACCCAGGGAGAAGAGGTGTGAACTGGAACTATCCCAGGTGTCTTAGTCAGTCCTGGCTACTATAACAAATTGTCATAGCCCTGGTAGCTTATAACCAATAGACATTTATTTCCCACAGTTCTGGAGGCTGGAATCCCAAGATCAGGGTGCCAGCATTGTTGGGTTCTGGTGAGAGCCCTCTCTGGGATTGCAGACTGCTGACTTCCTGTATCCTCACATGGTAGAAAAAGAGCTAGAGAGTTCTCCGGGCTCCACCCTCATGACATCATTACCTCCCAAAGGCTCCACCTCCAAATAACATCACACTGGGGGTTAGGATTTTGATACATGAATCTGGGGAGATGACACAAACATTCAGTCCATTACACCAGGCAATCACAGCAAGACATTAGTCCCTCTCATCCTTAGGGATCCCTAGCTCCTGTCCTTTGGCTTCTAACTCCAGGTCTCCCAAGCTCCTTCCCTAGGATCTCATACTCTGTCCTTCCCTTGAGCTCCCAGGGCCCCTCTCCTGACCTCTCTTCCCTTCATAATAAGCAGTCTCATCTTAACTGCTACTGGGATGTGGGGTAAGAGAGGTGTTCAAACATGTAAAAAATTCTTATTCTCAAAAACAACAGTAGGACTTTGAGCAGAGAGCAGCATTCAGGGTAAGAGAAAGACAATTTTGGCTTTTGGGTTGCTTTAGGCCTCCTCAAGCTGTCAGGTTGAGGAGGTTCCATGTGTATACACTGTCCACTGCTAGTGTCTCTGAATTGATATTTTAGGATCTTGATTCAGGAGCCTGCAGGTAGAATAAAAGACAGAGTGGAAGAAGCACAGGATTTATTTATTTATTTATAATTTTTTATTAAGGTATTATTGATATACACTCTTATGTAGGTTTCACATGAAATAACAATGTGGTTACTACATTTACCCATATTATCAAGTCCACACCCATACCCCGGTGCAGTCACTGTCCATCAGTGTAGTAAGATGCCACACATTCACTATTTGCCTTCTCTGTGCTACACTGATTTCCCCGTGACCCCCCACACCATGTGTACTAAACATAATACCCCTCAATCCCCTTCTCCCTCCCTCCCCACCCGCCTTCCCCCACCCCTCCCCTTTGGTAACCACTAGTTCCTTCTTGGAGTCTCTGAGTCTGTTGCTATTTTGTTCCCTCAGTTTTGCTTCGTTTGTATACTCCACAAATGAGGGAAATCATTTGGCACTTGTCTTTCTCTGCCTGGCTTATTTCACTGAGCATAATATCTTCCAGCTTCATCCATGTTGTTGCAAATGGTAGGATTTGTTTCTTTCTTATGGCTGAATAGTATTCCATTGTGTATATGTACCACATCTTCTTTATCCATTCATCTACTGATGGACACTTAGGTTGCTTCCATATCTTGGCTATTGTAAATAGTGCTGCGATAAACATAGGGGTGCATATGTCTTTTTGAATCTGAGAACTTGTATTCTTTGGGTAAATTCCAAGGAGTGGGATTCCAGGGTCAAATGGTATTTGTAGTTTTTTGTTTTTTCAGGAACCTCCATACTGCTTTCCACAACGATTGAACTATCTTACATTCCCACCAGCAGTGTAGGAGGGTTCCCCTTTCTCCACATCCTCACCAGCATTTGTTGTTCTTAGTCTTTTGGATGCTGGCCATCCTTACTCGTGTGAGGTGATATCTCATTGTGGTTTTAATTTGCATTTTCCTGATGATTAGTGATGTGGAGCATCTTTTCATGTGTCTGTTGGCCATCTGAATTACTTCTTTGGAGACTGTCTCTTCATATCCTCTGCCCGTTTTTTTTAGTATCATTAATCTACAGTTACATGTGCAACATTATGTTTGCTAAACTCCCCACTTCATCAGGTCCCCCCCACATACCCCATTACAGTCACTGTCCATCAGCGTAGTGAGATGCTATAGAATCACTACTTGTCTTCTCTGAATTGTGTAGCCGTTCCCATGCCCCCCCCCAACATTATGTCTGCTAATTGTAATGCCCGTTTTTCCCCCTTGTCCCTCCCTTCCCACCCATCCACCCCAGTCCCTTTCCCTTTGGTAACTGTTAGTCCATTCTTGCATTTTGTGAGTCTGCTGCTGTTTTTTTTCTTTGCTCTTATGCTCCAAGTATGAGTGAAATAATTTGATACTTGTCTTTTTCTGCTTGCCTCTGCCCATTTTTTAATCAGCTTATTTGATTTTTGGGTGTTGAGGTGTGTAAGTTCTTTGTATATTTTGTATGTTAATCCCTTGTCGGATATGTCATTAACAAATGTATTCTCCCATACAGTAGGATGCCGTTTTGTTCTGATGATGGTGTCCTTTGCCATACAGAAAATTTTAGTTTGATGTAGTCCCGTGAGTTCATTTTGCTTTAGTTTCCCTTGCTTGAGGAGATGCATTCAGGAGGAAGTTGCTCATGCTTATATTCAGGAGATTTTTGCTTATGTTGTCTTCTAAGTGTTTTATGGTTTCATGACTTACATTCAGGTTTTTGATCCATTTCGAATTTACTTTTGTGTAGGGGTTAAACAATAATCCAGTTTCATCCTCTTGCATGTAGCTGTCCAGTTTTGCCAACACCAGCTGTTGAAGAGGCTGTCATTTCCCCATTGTATGTCCATGGCTCCTTTATCATATATTAATTGACCATATATGGTTAGGTTTATATCAGGGCTCTCTAGTCTGATCCACTGGTCTATGGGTCTGTTCTTGTGCCAGTATCAAATTGTCTTGAGTACTGTGGCTTTGTAGTAGAGCTTGAAGTTGGGGAGCGTAATCCCCCAAGCTTTATTCTTCCTTCTCAGCATTGCTTTGGCTATTCGGGGTCTTTTGTGGTTCCATAAGAATTTTAGAATGATTTTTTCCAGTTCGGTGAAGAATGCTTCTGGCATTTTGATAGGAATTGCATTGAATGTGTAGATTGCTTTAGGCAGGATAGCCATTTTGAGAATATTAATTCTTCCTATCCATGAGCATGGGATGTGTTTGCCTTTATTAGTATTTTCTTTAATTTCTCTCATGAGTGTCTTGTAGTTTTCAGAGTATAAAAGTCTTTCACTTCCTTGGTTAGGTTTATTCCTAGGTATTTTATTCTTTTTGATGCAACTGTGAATGGAATTGTTTTCCTGATTTCTCTCTCTGCTAGTTCATTGTTAGTGTATAGGAATGCAACAGATTTCTGTGTATTAATTTTGTATCCCGCAACTTTGCTGAATTCAGATTTTATATCTAGTAGTTTTGGAAAGGATTCTTTATGGTTTTCTATGTGCAATATCATGTCATCTGCAAACAGGGACAGTTTAACTTCTTCCTTGCCAATCTGGATGCCTTTTATTTCTTTGTGTTGTCTGATTGCTGTGGATAGGCCCTCCAGTACTATGCTGAATAGAAATGGGGAGAGTGGGCATTCTTGTCTTGTTCCTGATCTTAAAGGAGAAGCTTTCAGCTTCTCGCTGTTAAGTATAATGTTGGCTGTGGGTTTGTCATATATGGCCTTTATTATGTTGAGGTACTTGCCCTCTATACCCATTTTGTTGAGAGTTTTTATCGTGAATGGATGTTGAATTTTGTCGAATGCATTTTCAGCATCTATGGAGATGATCATATGGTTTTTGTCCTTCTTTTTGTTGATGTGGTGGATGATGTTTGATGTTGATGGATTTTTGAATGTTGTACCATCCTTGCATCCCTGGAATAAATCCTACTTGATCATGATGGATGATCTTTTTGATGTATTTTTAAATTCGGTTTGCTAATATTTTGTTGAGTATTTTTGCATCTATGTTCATCAGAGATATTGGTCTGTAGTTTTCTTTTTTTGTGGTGTCTTTGCCTGGTTTTGGTATTAGAGTGATGCTGGCCTCATAGAATGAATATGAAAGTATTCCCTCTTCTTCCACTCTTTGGAAAACTTTAAGGAGGATGGGTATTATGTTTTCACTAAATGTTTAATAAAATTCAGCAGTGAAGCCATCTGATCCAGGAATTTTGTTCTTAGGTAGGTTTATAATTACCAGTTCAATTTCCTTGCTGCTAATCGGTCTATTCAGATTTTCTGTTTCTTTCTGGGTCAGCCTTGGAAGGTTGTATTTTTCTAGAAAGTTGTCCGTTTCTTCTAGGTTATCCAGTTTGTTAGCATATAATTTTTCATAGTATTCTCTAATAATTATTTGTATTTCTGTGGTGTCCATAGTGATTTTTCATTTCTCATTTCTGATTCTATTTGAGTAGACTCTCTTTTTGTCTTGATAAGTTTGGCTAGGGGTTTATCTATTTTGTTTATTTTTTCAAAGAACCAGCTCTTGCTTTCATTGATTCTTTCTACTGTTTTATTCTTCTCAATTTTATTTATTTCTGCTGTAATCTTTTATGTCCCTCCTTCTACTGACTTTGGGCCTCATTTGTTCTTCTTTTTCTAGTTTCATTAATTGTGAGTTTTGACTGCTCCTATGGGATTGTTTTTCTTTCCGGGGGTAGGCCTGTATTGCAATATACTTTTGTCTTAGCACAGCCTTCGCTGTGTCCCACAGATTTTGTGGTGTTGAATTATTGTTGACATATGTCTCCATATATTGCTTGATCTCTGTTTTTATTTGGTCATTGATCCATTGGTTATTTAGGAGCATGTTGTGAAGCCTCCATGTGTTTGTGGGCTTTTTCATTTTCTTTGTGTAATTTATTTCTAGTTTCATACCTATGTGGTCTGAGAAACTGGTTGGTACTATTTCAATCTTTCTGAATTTACCGAGGCTCTTTTTGTGGCCTAGTGTATGATCTATTCTTGAAAATGTTGCACTTGAGAAGAATGTGTATTCTGCTGCTTTTCAGTGTAGAGTTCTGTAGATGTTTGTTAGGTCCATCTGTTGTATTGTGTTGTTCAGTGCCTCTGTCTCCTTACTTATTCTCTGTCTGGTTGATCTGTCCTTCAGAGTGAGTGGTGTGTTGAAGTCTCCTAAAATGAATGCATTGCATTCTATTTCCCCATTTAATTCTGTTAGTATAAGTTTCACATATGTAGGTGGTCCTGTGTTGGGTGCATAGATATGTATAATAGTTGTATCCTCTTGTTGGACATTCCCCTTTATCATTATGTAATGTCCTTTTTTGTCTCTTGTGACTTTCTTTGTTTTGAAGTCTATTTTGTCTGACACAAGTACTGCAACTCCTGCCTTTTTCTCCCTATTAGTTGCATGAAATGTCTTTTTCCATCCCTTCACATTTAGTCTGTGTATGTCTTTGGGTTTAAAGTGAGTCTCTTGTAGGCAGCATATAGATGGGTCTTCCTTTTTTATCCATTCAGTGACTCTATGTATTTTGATTGGTGCATTCAGTCCATTTACATTTAGGGTGATTATGAATAGGTATGTAGTTATTGCCATTGCAGGCTTTAGATTTGTGGTTACCAAAGGTTCAAGGTTAACTTCCTTACTATCTAAGAGTCTAATGTAACTCACTTAATATGCTAGTACAAACACAATCTAAAGGTTCTTTTTTTATTCTCCTCCTTTTTCTTCCCGCTCCATTCTTTATATATTAGGTATCATGTTCTGTACTGTTTGTCTATCCCTTGATTGACTTTGGGGATAGTTAAGTTAATTTTTCATTTGCTTAGGAATTAGCTGTTCTACTTTCTTTACTGTGGTTTTATTACCTCTGGTGATAGCTATTAAACCATAGGAACACTTCCATCTATAGCAGTCCCTCTAAAATACATTGTAGAGATGGTTTGTGGGAGGTAAATTCTCTCAGCTTTTGCTTATCTGGAAATTGTTTAATCCATCCTTCAAATTTAAATGATAATTGTGGGGAACTGCCTTTGCATCCAGCCTCGCCACGAGGGTGGCCGCTGGGAACTGCCTTTACATCTCAGCCTCGCCACGAGGGTGGCTGCTGGGAACTGCCTTTGAATCTCAGCCATGCCACAAAAGATGGCCACTGAGAACTCAGCCGCGCTGCAGGGGTGGCCGCCAAAAGCCCCCTGAGGTTTAGCTGCGCCCACTCCGGTCCGCTTCTTACATCAGAGACAGCTGCGCAGGCGCGCAGCTCTGTGCCTGATTCGGAAAAGTCAAGTCACCTTATTGGCATAGGTGACCGATGGGGGGAGGCTTCACCCTATATATCCCATGCCCTGAGCCCCAATAAATGAGTTCTCCCATCGAGTGAACTTCCTGTCGCGTCTGATTGTCTCCGGGGAAAAGGGGCGGCCAGCGGCGAGTGGCCAGTGGCCAGCGGCCAGCGGCGGCGGCAGCAGAGGCTGGAGCGGCTGCAAGCAGCGGGGCCGCCGAGCTCCGGAGGCTGCGGGAACGGGCGGACAGCCGGCGCTTACCTCCCTTGCTCTGCCTATCGGGGCGAGCCCCTCTCCCTCCCTTCCTCAGAGGGTTACGGAAAGAGCTTGCAACAGAAAGAGCTTGTAACACAAAGAGCTGTAGTCCTGACCCAGAGCGGGACCGGCGGGAGAGAGGTGGAAAAACTCCGATAACTGGCGCCTAAACGTGGGACACGTCCAAGGAAGCGTGTGGGGCACGTCCGAAGAGGCGTGTGAGGAACGCAGACGGATCAACGATCACTCGGTCAGCGGCCGGACCGATAGTCAGCAGAGTAAGCAGTCGGATTACGTGGTAAGCACACTCCCGGGAAAAAGGGAAAGGCAACTTTCTAAGAATGAACCTGCGCTTAAAGCGCTGATATGCTTAAGAGCTGAGGATTAGAACTCTCAGACTCTCAAGCTGAGAAGGTCTGGGAAGCCTTAGTAACGGTGGCTCCTTGACTTTCTGCTAGTACAGCATCTCTGCTAATGAGACAGGGACTGTGAGTGTAGTCAGAGTGGGGGGAGGACCTCCGGGAAAAAGCAAGGCAGAATATTTGCAGTCAGAGCAAGGTAACTATATGCAGAGAAACCCCCTTCCAAGACTCTGTGTTAAACATTAAGCTCCAGAGTCATTCTTCAGTGAGATAGGTGGGTGTTCCCCAGATACAGAGGAGTACCTCATGCTTTTATTATGCTAATCACTTGTAGGATTCACTTAAGCATGCTAAAAGGCTCAGGCCTGTTTGCTGTCTTTCCTTTTCAGATCTGATGGGGTGGTTTTGCAAACCAGGCAACTAATTTAGCATGCAAACCCAGCTGTAAACAACATAGTAAAAAGCAGCAAAAGACTCCACCTTAAAGATAAGGTTGCATTTTATCACCCAGGAAGTTTGGGACGCAGGATTGTTAACTTTCTCTTTAGCAAACAGACAATACCTCAGCCCACGTGGGGGCTGGGCAGGTCGCCTTTTGATATGCTCCTAGACCAAGACGCCAGTATCCCAGAGGGAGATGGGGTGAGAAATTCCTTGTTAATTCTGGGTGTTCAGACAAATGCAGCACACCGGACTCTCTTGTCCCCTCCTGGGGTGAGCCGGGAGCTCTGTCCTATCACTTTATTTCTAAATATAAGCCTGTGCCTTGCTCTCCTACTTTGCATGTTTGCTAAGCATCACTTAGGCATGAGAAAATAAGCGCTAGAGTTGGATTTTTGTCTCTTAGTAGTAAAATAAAACTGTCAGCTGTTTGGGTCTATAAATTTGTCTTTAGATTAGTTCTTTAAGACTGGCTTAATATGGACTAGTTTTTTTGGAACCTGCAAGATGTAAAAAAGCAATTTTTCTTCTTGAAAGACTTAACGTTATATGTTCCAGCTTATTGAAAGCAATTAAATATTAATGTTAATTGCATATAAACCTAAATGATAATCTTAAAAGTCAAAGTGACAGAATAAAGTTTACTTTGACCAATTTTAGTAAGTTACTGTATGTGTTAAGATCCAGAAGTAACCTTAAGTTTAAAATATTGAAATAGAACTAAAGTTAAGGAAAGCCTGTATACCTTGAGGCAAAGGATATTCACATGTTAATAAGGCTTTGTTGAAAGAAAGGTTTGATGAACACTTGATGTTTGATCTTTCCTTTTCTGAGAATTCATAGAAGTGTTTGCTTCAGGATATCTTGCCATGTAATTAAATTCTAGGAATTTTTATTTAGTTAAATTTAAGAGATAATTTTATATATAGCATTGAAACAAGTTTTCTGACTCTTAATAGTTAGTTCATTTTTCAGATTATATGCAAATTTCCCCAGTAAGATATTATGCTTTTAAATTGCCTTTCTTGCAGTTTTTATTGACAAATAGCAGTCTCCATGCTTTTGAAGACTCTTAGTGATATTGAGAAGATATAATTTATTATAAGCAGTAAATTCAGCTCATGGTAAAAGAGAAATACATTTAGAGACATCTTGTAATGCATAGAGCTGTTGGTGTGAGTTGTTTTAAGTTTATCAGTTATTTCAAAATAGTGCAAATATTCCAAGAAATAACAAAATTGCTGTTATTAGAGATTGAACAGTGTTTAAACTAGCCCTAGTAATTCCTATCTATATAGAGGAAATTTCATACAAATCAACAAAGCTTGGATTTGTTGTATCCAGATTTGAGTTTCTAATTATATCTAAGTCTGATAAAACACTTAAGATCTGGAAATCAATAGATGCCATTGATTATATATATATGGTGTTTTATTTGTAATATATAAGCCTTGTTTAATTCTAGACCAGTTATATTTGTGCTAAATTACCCAAGAAATACTGGGAGCAAGGCTTCACCTAGACTCTTTTTGAGTAAGCCCCTTTCTGATGCTTGAATGTGTTTACCAATGGAGGGAAGGAGGGGTCTGCTGTTGTTGTCTTTCCCCCTCCTCACCTCTCAAGCAAGTTAAAAGAAACCCAGCATTTTGAAAAAGTTACTGGTTCAGCGCAATTTAAAGAGTTGTATGCCATAGCATTGGCCCTAAGTAAAATTTCTGAACCTATGAATCTTTTTTCTGATAGTCTGTATGTGGTGAACTTGCTTCCCACCTTAGCCTCTTCTTATATCAAGTTAGATAAAAACCCCATAACCCCCTTGATGATTCAGGTGAGATCCTTGCTAATGGCACGATCCAAGCCCATATTCTTGCAGCATCTCCGAGGACACCAAGGTTTGCCTGGATTCCTCTCCAGAGGAAACCTATTAGCTGATCAATTAGCGTCTTCTACTGCTCAAGCCCTTTCCATGCAACAGGCCCAAGATTTCCAGTGGGCCCAAGATCTCCATGAACTTACCTAAATTGGAGAGGACTTCATCATAGATTTCCTCATATTCCTATTAAAGACTTGGAAAAAAATTATCAGGACTTGTAAATCCTGTTTGCCTTTTCTACAAATTCCACCCCTCCAGTCTCCTGGAGTTAACCCAAGAGGCATTAAACCTAATGGTCTCTGGCAGACTGATGTTACAAAAACAAAAAGGGGGAATAAGCCCCCACGACCAATTACAGATGGCTCTACTTACATTAAATATTTTAAATTTTTCAAAAAATCAACCTCTAACGGCCTTTCAAAGGCACTGGACAAATCAAACGCCATATGCCAAAATAGAAGTGCGCTGGAAAGACCAGCTGACTGGGCAATGGCGAGGACCAGATCCACTGATAAGTATGGGCAGAGGATTCGGATGTGTATTTCCTATATAGACGGACCGAATCCAATCTGGGTTCCTGCTAGGAACTTGAAATTCTGCCCTCAGACCACTCAGCAAGTGGAAGAAAGCCATGATATAGATTCTCCCCAAGAGGGTGACCTCTTGAGGGCTTGTCTTTCTTCTCTCTTTCAGGACTGACCTTTTGAGGAAGAAGAAAAGGAGTCATGAATGCTGGACTATTACTCCTGCCATAGTCCAGCCTGCTGAAGAAGTGACACTGTTAAGCCTTCAACAAGGACATCTTTGCAGTTCTATGTTTTCTTACCCTCTGCTTCTTTCCTTTTTTACCAGAGTATAGGAAGAAATAATTAAGTTTGTTTAGTCTACCCAAGCTGTTATTAGGAGGTATAATAATTGTAATGTCATCAGTTATTTTCATGCTCATGCGGTGGTGAAGATCATATCAACAGCAACAGATATTATTGAAGAAGGAGTTCCCCATACCCCAGAGCATTCATGGGCATTTAGAGCCCTACAGAGAGGTGCGAGCGACCTCTTGAGAATGTCATTACTGGAAGTGCTAGGATGGTAGTCAATGACGGGTAAGATCTCCTGAAAGATGGGGACAACCTAAGACAGGCACATCCTCGAGTACAGGATGGCATCTCTCATGCTCATACAAAAACAAAAAGGGGGAAATGTGGGGAACTGCCTTTGCATCCAGCCTCGCCACGAGGGTGGCCGCTGGGAACTGCCTTTACATCTCAGCCTCGCCACGAGGGTGGCTGCTGGGAACTGCCTTTGAATCTCAGCCATGCCACAAAAGATGGCCACTGAGAACTCAGCCGCGCTGCAGGGGTGGCCGCCAAAAGCCCCCTGAGGTTTAGCTGCGCCCACTCCGGTCCGCTTCTTACATCAGAGACAGCTGCGCAGGCGCGCAGCTCTGTGCCTGATTCGGAAAAGTCAAGTCACCTTATTGGCATAGGTGACCGATGGGGGGAGGCTTCACCCTATATATCCCATGCCCTGAGCCCCAATAAATGAGTTCTCCCCTTGAGTGAACTTCCTGTCGCGTCTGATTGTCTCCGGGGCGGCCAGCGGCGAGTGGCCAGTGGCCAGCAGCCAGCGGCGGCGGCAGCAGAGGCTGGAGCGGCTGCAAGCGGTGGCGCCGCCGAGCTCCGGAGGCTGCGGGAACGGGCGGACAGCCGGCGCTTACCTCCCTTGCTCTGCCTATCGGGGCGAGCCTCTCTCCCTGCCTTCCTCCCCTCCGCTGGTTCGGAGGGTCGCAGAAAGAGCTTGTAACACAAAGAGCTGTAGTCCTGACTGAGAGCAGGACCGGTGGGAGGGAGAGAGGTGAAAAAACCCGATAGATAATCTTGCCAGATAAAGTAATGTTGGTTCAAGGCCCTTCTGCTTCATTGCATTAAATACATCATGCCACTCCCTTCTGGCCTGTAAGGTTTCTGTTGAGAAGTCTGATGATAGCCTGATGGGCTTTCCTTCTTTTGTGATCCTATTTTTCTTTCTGGCTGCTTTTTTTTTTTTATAATTTATTTTGGTATCATTAACCTACAATTACATGTGCAATATTGTGGTGATTAAACTACCCCCTTCATCAGGTCCCCCCCACCAACCCTATTACAGTCACTGTCCATCACTGTAGTGAGATGAGAATCACTACTTGTCTTCTCTGAGTTGTACAGCCCTCCCCGTGCCCGCCCACCTTACGTCTGCTAATCATAATGCCCCTTTACCCTCTTATCCCTCCCTTCCCACCCTTCTTCCCCAGTCCCTTTCCCTTTGGTAACTATTAGTCCGTTCTTGGGTTCTGTGAGTCTGCTGCTGTTTTGTTCCTTCAGTTTTTTTCTTTGTTCTTATACTCCACAGATGAGTGAGATCATTTGATACTTGTCTTTTCTGGCTTGGCTTATTTCACTGAGCATAATACCCTCTAGCTCCATCCATGTTGCTGCTTTTAATAGTCTGTCCTTATCCTTGATCTTTGCCATTTTAATTACTAGATGTCTTGATGTTGTCTTCCTTGGGTCCCTTGTGTTGGGAGATCTGTGCACCTCCATGGCCTGAGAAACTATATACTTCCCCAGATTGGGAAATTTTTCAGCAATTATCTCCTCAAGGACACTTTCAATCCCTTTTTTTCTCTCTTATTCTTCTGGTACCCCTATAATGCGAATATTGCTCTCTTTGGATTGGTCACACAGTTCTCTCAGTATTCTTTAATTCTTAAAGATCCTTTTTTCTCTCTGTGCCTCATCTTTGTATTCCTCTTTTCTAGTTTCTATTTCATTTATCGTCTCCTCCACCATATCTAACCTTCTTTTAATACCCTCCATTGTGCTCTTCAATGATTGAATCTCTGACCATAATTCATTCGTAAGTGCTTGAATATCTTTCCGTACCTCCATGAGCATGTTAATGATTTTTATTTTGAACTGCCTTTCAGGAAGATTCATGAGGTCAATGTTATTTAAATCTTTCTCAGGAGTTGTATTAATAATTTTACTTTGAACCACGTTCCTTTGGCATTTCATATTTGAATATGGTGCCCTCTACTGCCCGGAATATCTACTCACTGGAGCTGCTCAGCCCCTGAATCAATGTCAGGGGTCACAGGGGAGTAGTATTGGTTCCTGGGGGGAGCAAAGAGCTGTTTCCTGCTTCCCAGCTGCTGTTGCCTGTCTCCACTGCCTGAACCAGTGGGCTGACCACACAGGTATAAGCCTCTATGCTTTGCATTTGTAGTTGCTGTAGACAGATTGTCCCTCTGGCTTGCCTAACGCCAGGGTAGGGTTTGCCAGTTTGTGAGCCAGGTGGGGCTGGCTGGGAGAAAGGCATAGTAGGCTGCATATCATGGAGGGTGTCCTTGGAGCTGTGTAGCCAGCTAGGGTGCTGGAGCACCTGAAGATCTTGAAAGCTCTCAACCTGCTGGGCAGAGTGCACCAAGACAATTTTGTCTACCTGTCCTTTCTCCTGAACAGTAAGTTCTGTGCAATCCTTGCCCCTTTAGCAGCCCTCTTGCTAAGGGATTCCTTGTTAGAAATTCTCTCAGACTGCCTGCCTTTCTTTTGTCCCAGAGCAGCCGGATATGGAACCCTGCTTTCCACAAGCGGCTGGAATCTTAGTCTCTCCAGGAATTCTGCCTGTCTTAGCTTTCCAACCCCCTACTCACGAGAGTACCATGCAAGCACCATGAAATGTAGGTTTGTGCTCCCAGAGGAGATCTCTGGAGTTAGGTATTCAGCCGTCCCAGGCTTCCACTCCCGCCCACTCCGTTTCTCTTCCTCCCACCAGTGAGCTGGGGTTGGGGAAGGGCTTGGGTCCTGCCAGGTCATAGCTTTGGTATGTTACCCTGTTACATGAGGTCTGCTCTTTTCTTCAGGTGCAGGCACAGTCCTCTTTCCTGTTGCTCTTTCAGGATTAGTTGTATTAATTATATTTTTGTATTATATGTGGTTTTAGGAGGAAGCCTCTGTCTCACCTCTCATGCCACCATCTTTAATCCAATCAGAGGAAGAGGATTTAGAATGAGAGGACCTGGACTCAAGGCTTGCTATAAAGGAACTGCTGCTTTTCTTGATCAAAAAAACTTGGGTTCTCTGAGATTGACCTCCCAGGAAGAATCTCCTCTTGAAAACGGGCTTCTGGATAGATCACAGTATGACTTTGTATTCCACAAGAGTCTCCTTACCACTAAGGCAATTTTTTCTGGTTACCTCCCTGGCCTATGGCTGTGGTGGAGATCACTTCCTTGTAAATGTTCTGGCCTGAGAGAGCCTCTATAGCACAGCTGAGGTGGAGGTAGAATTTTTAATCTAAAAGCTTGGGGGAAAATGAAAGGGAACCCATGTGTTATACCACAGGCTCATCTGGCTTCCACTGACTGTGCATCAAAATCACTTGAAGTGCATGTTAAAATATAGATTCTTGGGGGCTTGGGGCCAGGTGTTGCACTTGTATTTGGAAAACCACATAATAGAATTGCAGGTTTCAACCCACCCTGAAGCCTTAGCCTGCTATGTGGTGGGTACCATCTCAGCACTGCCTGGGAGAGTGTAGGGAAGGCCCCCCCCAACCTTCCCCTACTGTTCTATGAAGACAGCTGCCCACTGCTTCACCCCTGATATGTCTGGCCTTGAGAAACCTGTTGTACCCATGGGAAAAGAGCTAGATAAGGGCCTTGGAGGCCATATGCCTGGCCATGAAGGCCACACACATGTGCACCTTAAAACAGTTATGTAACCATGAATTAGCAGTATAGCAGTATAAGAAGTATAGCTTTATACAGAATTAAATGGCCTGTTTGAACACCCTCCAATGACTACTCCCGCTGCCTTCTTTGCTCTTCACATTGCCCCAAAACCTCAAAGTCAACCCCCAGACCCTGACAGAGAGCTTGTCCTTCTTGTTCACTCTTGTATTCCAAGCACCAGATACAATGCTCAGCATACAGCAAGACCTTTCAAAATGCAGTACTGGTGGAATGGCTGGCTGTGTAGAGCTTGCCTGCTTAGCTCCTGTTGCCTGCCTGAAGATGTTTCTCTTTCCTAGATGTATACAATCTTCCAGGGACACCACAGTTACCCACCCACAACCGATTCTTTTATTTTACAAGTCACAATCTGGTAATCGCTATCTCATACAACTGTGTAGGTGACAGAGGGCATGTTTATTTTAGGCTCTCCTACTTTTTTGCCATGTGGTTTTAGGCATGTGATTTGACCTTTATCAACCTCAGTAACCTCATCTATAAAACAGGCATGATGATAAAACCTGTTTCATTGGACTGTTGAGATGAATTGAAACTGGTTGTGAAAACTGGGCTTTACAAACATCACTGTTACTCAGTTGCTCCTGAGGGTTAAAGGAGATAATGAATGAGAATAGTCTATTCATTCAACCAATATTTAATGAGCATCTCTTGGCACTGGGTAGTCAGTGAAGGAAACAACAGGCCCATTTCCTAGATGATGATCCAAAAACAGAATTTTGAATGGCATAAACCAGCAGACTCTTCTAGTAACAGGATATATATATTTTTGAAGTCCAATATCTATGGGCTCGGCAGCCTCTCTTGAATATTAGCAGAATCTTAACACCTCCTCTCCCACCAAAATGTTTCCCACTTATTTCTGCTTCTGAGACTCCAGAATATACCACCAAATCAGGGCAACCCAGGTATGGTCACACCAATCTTTCAGCTATGGTTGTCAAGAGGGATGCATGCACTTTGTTCCCTCCAGCTCCAATGTCCATTTGGCCACATTTGAAGCCTACAAAGCCACTTGGAGAGCCCTTCCTTATCCTAGATATCACCCAGCCTAACAAACAGTACCTCTTCACTCTTTGCCTGTCCTCCAGCATAATTCCTCTTTCTAGTTCCAGTTCCAAAACAAAAACTCCCTTATATATGGATTAATACCAACAGAGAGGGCCATATGTATGTGGGGAGTGGGGAGGAGGGTTGTCTACTGTCTTGCCAGTGGGTTTCAGTTCCAGGCAAATTCACTATGGATTCAATGTGACCAAAGAAATGACAGTAGAATGTTCTTGAGGTGAAAGGGTTATACCCAACTTTATTTCCACAGCGGCAGGTCAATCACTAGAATCCCATCCACTCAGAGTGAGTCTGCATGCAGCAAGCTGGTCTCTGCCTCTGGGCCTCTCTATCTGCACAACCATCTCAGTCCCTGTCCTCAGTGCTGCCACCAGTAAAGCCTCTGCTCTGCTCTGCTGCAGCCTTGCAACCATGCCACCCTGTCACCCAGAGCACTGGGCAGAGCTCTTTATATAGAGTCAATAGCAATGTATTGCCCACATGTGTGTAGTGAGCTAGCCAACCAGGGCCAGGTGAGAATCCTGGCCACAGGGACCATCATTTTATTCACATCTATCCTAGCAGCAATATATGAGAAATGCTTTATTACACAAATACCCTTGAACTTCAGAACAACCCTATGAGATAGGGAAAATGTGAAGAAACAATGATTTGGTTGTGATTTGGTGAGTCTCTCAGCAGCAGGAAGTGTTACAACAGAAACTGGAACTCAGTGTTTTTAATCCCATGTCCAATGATCTTTCTACTACTAATCTTGCAGCTAAGTGTTATGTTCATCCTGAGTGTTTCCAGGCCAGTTTATGGGAAGGGGGGAATAGGAACCTGCATGGTTGGACAGTTGGCCTAGTGATAAAAATTTACCTTGGGTAAGAATCTGTATAGAGACATATAGAGATGATCAGAAACTATTCTAGGAAGAGGATCGCCAAAGAAGTTTCTTTTAAAAGAAATGGATTTTAAAATCTTTTAAAAGTGGATGTGTAGAAAAGTGAAAAGTGGGAAGGGAGAGGTGTCGGAGAACAGTGTCTGGGGGCCTGTATTTACTAATTTACCTCCCTTGGTATAATTTGAAGTTTTTACCAGGAGTTTCTATCACTTTAATAATTTTTTGAAAGTAAGCATCCAGGAAAGAAAACAGTATTTTTATATGTGGTTATACAAATGAATTCATCTAATCAATTGGAAGCTAAATTGGTTTTTTCCTTCAAACTAATGACAGACAATGAAAAAAAATCCTCAAGTCCAGTAAGTGCTTGTTATCATGAGAATTCCCTTTCCTAGCAGGGAGCCATATGACTCATACAGGCACAGGGGGCTGTTTTCTCTCATAATCTAACAGAGGAGCCACAGTTTTAAAACATAAATCAGATCAAGTCACCCCACTTGCCTGATTTGAAACCCTTTGGTGACTTCTCATTACATCCAGAGCATATCCAAACCCCTTACCCTGGCCTCTGAGGCCTTCCATGACCTTCACATGGCCTATCTTGTTAACCTCATGTTATGCATTGAATTGTGTCCACCTAAAATTCATATTAAAGTCCTAACTCCCAGTACCTCAGAATGTGATCTAATTTGGAAATAGGGTCATTGCAGCTGTGATTAGTTAAATTAGGGTGAGATCATAGTGGAGTATAGTGGGCCCTAATCCAATATGACTGGTGTCCTTATAAGAAGGAGAAATTAGGAAACAAGCATACACACAAGAAGAACGCCATGTGAAGATGAAGGCAGAGATCAAGGTGATGCTTCTACAAGCCAAGGTGTGCCAAAGACTGCCAGAAAACCACTGGAAGCTAGTGGAGAGACCTGGAACACATTTTCCCTAATAGTCCTCAGAAGGAATCAACCCTGTGGACACCTTGATCTCCTTGAATGTTTAACCCCCAGAACTGAGACAATAAATTTCTGTTGCCTAACTCTCCTGGTTTGTGGCACTTTGTTACAGCAGCCCTTGAAAGCTAATACATCTCATCTCTTGGTGCTCTCCCCCTCATCTCACTTGCTCCCAGAATGCTATCTTCTTTTTTCCTTCAGTTCCTCACACATCCAGTTTATTCCTGCCTCAGGATCTTTGCACAAGCTGTTTCATTTTTCTCAAATGTACATCCCTCAGACTTTCACATGACTAGGTCTTTTTTGGTATTCAGTTTAAATAGCTTTTCTTACAGAGGTCTTCCCGGGCCTTCCAGTCATTCTTAATCACGTCATGCTCTTTTTTCTTCCACATAGTCATTATCTGATGCTTTCCTGTTTGTTTATAGTATATTTATCCCAATTAAAATGTAATTTCCGTATGGATTATGTTTACCATTTCATCCCCAGATTCTACATAGACATACCTGGAAAACTGTAAGTAGGCACTCCGTAAATATTTGTCAAATAAATGAATGAATGGGAAAATTTCCTCACTGATATATTTGTTCACCAAGCATTTACTGAAACTCTACTACTTGACAGCTACTGTGATAGAACTTGAGGCACAAAGGCAAGTAAGTCTCTGCCCTTAGACTTTCTAAAAGTCTGTGGCTGCTGTCTAATCCCAATAGCAGTGTAACAGACTGAGGTTTGGAATCTGACAAGTCTAAATTCATATCCTAGCTCTGACACTTACTAGCTATGTGATTCTGGCCAAGGCAATTAACCTCTCTGTACCTCAGTAATGTCTTCTGCCAAATGCAGAGAATGTTAATACCCAACGCAGAGCTATGGTAAGAAATAAATGAGAAAGATAATGTGTGTGAAAAGCTTAACAATGCCTGGTATCCAGTAGATGCTAAAAAGTAGCATTCTTCTTCTTCTTCACTCTAATTAAATAACCAGGGCCTTTCTGTTCACAGCTATTTGTGCTCCTTTGGGAGAATTAGCAATTCCCCAGGACAGCAGTAGAAATAATTTGGCCTACAGGGAATCCCTGGTTGCCCTCAGTGCTTCTATCAGGGATATCTGAGAAGCCATTCAGGTGGAGGAGCTACAAGTTAGAAATAAACACCCAACCTACTTCTCTTTATGCCCCATATATGGAATAGTCATTCATTAATTTTTTCATTCATTCAGTTTTCATTCATTCATTCATTCATTTATTCAGCAACTATTTATTGCATATTCTGTCTCAGTACTGTGCAGGGGATAGAGCAGCGAACAACACAGACGCAGTGCTCGTCTTCACACAGTTTGTAGTCTAGTGGAGGACTTTAAAAAAATTTTTTATTTTTGGTATCATTAACCTACAGTTACATGTGCAACATCATGGTTATTAGACTCCCCACTTCATCAGGTCCCTCCCACCAACCCCATTACAGTCACTGTCCATCAGCGTAGTGAGATGCTATAGAATCACTACTTGTCTTCTCTGAGTTGTACACCCCTCCCCGTGCCCCCCAACATTACGTCTGCTAATCGTAATGCCCCTTTTACCCTCTTATCCCACCCTTCCCACCCATCCTCCCAAATCCCTTTCCCTTTGGTAACTATTAGTCCGTTCTTGGGTTCTGTGAGTCTGCTGCTGTTTTGTTCCTTCAGTTTTTTCTTTGTTCTTATACTCCACATATGAGTGAAATCATTTGATACTTGTCTTTTTTTTTAATTTATTTTATTTTAGTATCATTAACCTACAATTACATGCGCAATATTGTGATGATTAAACTACCCCCTTCATCAGGTCCTCCCCACCGACCCTATTACAGTCACTGTCCATCAGTGTAGTGAGGTGAGAATCACTACTTGTCTTCTCTGAGCTGTACAGTCCCCCCCCGTGCCCCCCCACCCTATGTCTGCCAATCGTAATGCCCCTTTTACCCTCTTATCCCTCCCTTCCCACCCATCTCCCCAGTCCCTTTCCCTTTGGTAACTATTAGTCCGTTCTTGGGTTCTGTGAGTCTGCTGCTGTTTTGTTCCTACAGTTTTTTTCTTTGTTCTTATACTCCACATACGAGTGAAATCATTTGATAATTGTCTTTTTTGGCTTGGCTTATTTCACTGAGCATAATACTCTCTAGCTCCATCCATGTTCTTGCAAATGGTAGGATTTGTTTTCTTCTTATGGCTGAATAATATTCCATTGTGTATATGTACCACATCTTCTTAATCCATTCATCTACTGATGGGCACTTAGGTTGCTTCCATTTCTTGGCTATTGTAAATAGTGCTGCAATAAACAAAGGGGTGTATATGTCTTTTTCAAACTGGGCTGCTGAATTCTTGGGGTAAATTCCTAGAAGTGTAATTTTTGGGTGAAATGGTATTTCCATTTTGAGTTTTTTGAAGAACCTCCATACTGCTTTCCACAATGGTTGAACTAATTTGCATTCCCACCAGCAGTGTGGGAGGGTTCCCCTCTCTCCACATCCTCGCCAACATTTGTTGTTGTTTGTGTTTTGGATGTTGGCCATCCTTACTGTTGTGAGGTGATATCTCATTGTGGTTTTAATTTGCATTTCTCTGATGATTAGCGATGTGGATCATCTTTTCATGTGCCTGTTGGCCATCTGAATGTCTTCTTTGGAGAAGTGTCTATTCATGTCCTCTGCCCATTTTTTAATTGGATTATTGGTGTTTTGTTCGTTGAGGTGCGTGAGTTCTTTATATATTTTGGATGTGAACCCCTTATCGAATATGTCATTTATGAATATATTCTCCCATACTGTAGGATGTCTTTTTGTTCTACTGATGGTGTCCTATGCTGTACAGAAGCTTTTCAGCTTGATATAGTCCCACTTGTTCATTTTTGCTTTTGTTTCCCTTGCCCAGGGAGATATGTTCATGAAGAAGTCGCCCATGTTTATGTCCAAGAGATTTTTGCCTATGTTTTTTTCTAAGAGTTTTATGGTTTCATGACTCACATTTAGGTCTTTGACCCATTTTGAGTTTACCTTTGTGTATGGGGTTAGACAGTAGTCCAGTTTCATTCTCTTACACGTAGCTGTCCAGTTTTTCCAAAACCAGCTGCTGAAGAGGCTGTCATCTCCCCATTGTATATCCAAGGCTCCTTTATCATATATTAATTGACTGTATATGTTTGGGTTAATGTTCTGATTTTCTATTCTGTTCCACTGGTCAGTGGGTCTGTTTTTGTGCCAATAAAAAATTGTCTTGATTACTGTGGCTTTGTAGTAGAGCTTGAAGTCAGGGAGCGTAATTCCCCCTGTTTGATTCCTCCTTCTCAGGATAGCTTTGACTATTCGGGATCTTTTGTGGTTCCATATGAATTTTGGAATTATTTGTTCCATTTCATTGAAGAAAGCTGTTGGTAGTTTGATAGGGATTGCATTGAATCTGTAGATTGCTTTAGGTAGTATAGCCATTTTGACAATATTTATTCTTCCTAGCCAATAGCATGGGATGCATTTCCATTTGTTAGTGTCCTTTTTAATTTCTCTTAGTTTTCAGGGTATAGGTCTTTCACTTCCTTCATTAGGTTTATTCCTAGGTATTTTATTCTTTTTGATGCAAGTGTGAATGGAATTGTTTTCCTGATTTCTCTTTCTGTTAGCTCATCATTATTGTATAGGAAAGCAACAGATTTCTGTGTGTTAATTTTGTATCCTGCAACTTTGCTGAATTCAGATATTAGTTCTAGTAGTTTTGGAGTGGAGTATTTAGGGTTTTTTATGTACAATATCATGTCATCTGCAAACAGTGACAATTTGACTTCTTAACCAATCTGGATGCTTTGTATTTCTTTGTTTTTTCTGAGTGCCATGGCTAGGACCTCCAGTGCTATGTTGAATAACAGTGGAGAGAGTGGGCATTCATGTCTTGTTACCGATCTTAAATGGAAAACTTTCAGCTTCTCGCTGTTAAGTATGATGTTAGCTGTAGGTTTGTCATATATGGCCTTTATGATGTTCAGGTACTTGCCCTCTATACCCATTTTGTTGAGAGTTTTTATCATGAATGGATGTTGAATTTTGTCAAATGCGTTTTCAGCAGCTATGGAGATGATCTTGTGGTTTTTGTTCTTCTTTTTGTTGATGTGGTGGATGATGTTGATGGATTTTCAAATGTTGTACCATCCTTGCACCCGTGAGATGAATCCCACTTGATCATGGTGTATGATCCCCTTCATGTGTTTTTGAATTCAGTTTGCTAATATATTGTTGAGTATTTTTGCATCTATGTTCATCAGGGATATTGGTCTGTAATTTTCTTTTTTGGTGAGGTCTTTGCCCAGTTTTGGCATTAGAGTGATGCTGGCCTCATAAAATCAGTTTGGAAGTATTCCTTCCTCTTCTACTTTTTGGAAAACTTTAAGAAGAATGGGTATTATTTCTTCTCTGTATCTCTGGAAAAATTCAGAGGTGACTCCATCCGGCCTGGGGGTTTTGTTCTTCAGTAGTTTTTTGATTATCAATTCGATTTCATTTCTGGTGATTGGTCTGTTTAAGTTTTCCGTTTCTTGCTTGGTCAGTCTTGGAAGGTTTTATTTTTCTAAGAAGTTGTCCATTTCTTCTAGGTTTACCAGCTTGTTAGCATATAGAGTTTCATAGTATTCTCTTATAATTCTTTGTATTTCTGTGGGGTCTGTTGTGATTTTTCCTCCTCATTTCTGTTTCTGTTTATGTGTATAGATTCTCTTTTTCTCTTAATAAGTCTGGCTAGGGGTTTATCAATTTTGTTTATTTTTTTAGAGAACCAACTCTAGGTTTCATTGATTTTTTCTATTGTTTTATTCTTCTCAATTTTATTTATTCCTTCTCTGATCTTTATTATTTCACTACTCTCGTGACTTTAGGCCTCATTTGTTCTTATTTTTCCAATTTCAGTAATTGTGTCTTTAGACTATTAATTTGGGACTATTCTTCCTTCTTTAAATAGGTCTGGATTGCAATATACTTTCCTCTTAGAACTGCCTTTGCTGCGTCCCACAGAAGTTGCAGCTTTGTGTTATTGTTTTCATTAGTCTCCATATATAGTTTGATCTCTGTTTTAATTTGGTCGTTGATCCATTGATTATTTAGGAGCATGCTGTTAAGTCTCCATGTATTTGTGTGCCTTTTTGTTTTCTTTGTACAATTTATTTTTAGCTTTATACCTTTGTGATCTGAGAAGTTGGTTAGAAGAATTTCAATATTGTTGAATTTACTGAAGTTATTTTTGTGGCCTAGTATGTGGTCTAGTCTAGAAAATGTTCCATGTGCACTTGAGAAGAATGTGTATCCTGCTGCTTTTGGGTGTAGAGTTCTGTAGATGTCTGTTAGGTCCATCTGTTCTAGTGTGTTGTTCAGTTCCTCTGTGTCTTAACTTATTTTCTGTCTGGTTGATCTGTCCTTTGGAGTGAGTGGTGTGTTGAAGTCTCCTAAAATGAATGCACTGCTTTCTATTTCCTCCTTTAATTCTGTTAGTATTTGTTTCACCTATGTCGGCGCTCCTCTGTAGGGTGCATATATATTTAAAATGGTTATATCCTCTTATTGTTCTGACCCCTTTATCATTATGTAATGTCCTTCTTTATCTCTTGATACTTTATTCATTTTGAAGTCTATTTTGTCTGAAACAAGTACTGCAACACCTGCTTTTTCTCCTTGTTGTTTGCCTGAAATATCTTTTTCCATCCCTTCACCTTTAGTCTGTGTATATCTTTGGGTTTGAGGTGAGTCTCTTGTAAGCAGCATATAGATGGGTCTTGCTTTTTTATCCATTCAGTAACTCTGTGTCTTTTGATTGGTTTGTTCAGTCTATTTACATTTAGGGTGATAATCGATAGATATGCACTTATCGCCATTGCTGGCTTTAGATTCGTGGTTACCAAAGGTTCAAGGATAGGTTCTTTACTATCTAACAGTCTAGCTTAACTCTCTTGTTAAGCTATTATAAACACAGTCTGATGGTTCTTTATTTCTCTCTCTTCTTCTTATTCCTCCTCCCTTCTTTATATACTAGGTGTTTTATTGTGTACTCTTTTACATTTCTTTTGACTGTTTTTGTGTATAGTTGATTTAACTTTTTGCCTTTAGTTAGTATTTGGATGGTCTGCTTTCTTTGCTATGATTTTATTTTTTCTGGTGTCATCTTTTTAGCCTTAGGCGTGTTTCCATCTAGAGCAGTCCCTTTAAGATGTCCTGTAGAGGTGGTTTGAGGGAGGCCAATTACCTCAGCTTTCACTTGTCTTGGAATTGTTTAATCCCTCCCTAAAATTTAAATGATAATTGTGCTGGATACAGTATTCTTGGTTCAAGCCCCTTCTGTTACATAACATTAAATATGTCATGCCATTCTCTTCTGGCCTGTAAGGTTTCTGTTGAGAATTCTGATGATAGTCTAATGGGTTTTCCTTTGTAGGTGATCTTTCTCTCTGTAGCTGTGTTTAATAGTCTGTCCTTATCTTTGATCTTTGCCATTTTAATTATTATGTGTCTTGGTGTTGTCTTCCTTGGGTCCCTTGTGTTGGGAGATCTGTGGGTTTCTCTGGACTGAGAAACTATTTCCTTCCCCAGCTTAGGGAAGTTTTCAGCAATTATTTCTTCAAAGATACTTTCTATCCCTTTCCTCTCTCTTCTTCTTCGGGTACTCCTATAATGCAAATATTGTTCTGTTTGGATTTGTCACACAGTTCTCTTAATATTCTTTCATTCTTACAGATCCTTTTATCTCTTTCTGCCTCAGCTTCTCTGTATTCCTGTTCTCTGATTTCTATTCCATTAACAGTCTCTTGCACCTCGTCCATTCTGGTCTTAAGCCTGTCGATCACTTGTCTGATTTCTGTATTGTCTTTCCTCACTTCCTCCCTTAGCTCTTGCATATTTCTCTGTAGATCCATCAGCATGGTTATAACTTTCATTCTGAATTCTTTTTCAGGTAGATTGTATAAATCTGTCCCATCAGGCCCTGTCTCTGGGGTTGTCTGGGTAATCTTTGTCTGTACCATATTTCTCTGTCTTTTCATGGTGATAGAAGTGGTCGCTGGTAGGTGCCACATGTGTCAGCTGGGAGAACAAAGTACCTTCCTGCTTGTTGTTCTCCTTGCCCTTCTCCAGGGCCTGTACTGGTTTCTTGCCCACCCAGAGGCAGTGTCTGGGATAATCCCGTGAGCTGCCTGTGTACAGGGTTGCGCTCTGGCTAGCCTAGAGCACTATGGGGGTTTGAAGTCTCACTGGGTACCTTCTGGTCCCCTTGGTGCTTTCCAGCCCTTGATATGGGTTCTGGGGTCCTTCCTGCTTAGCTACGCGCCTGCCTGAAGTAGATTATGTGAGGTTGCTGTGGGCGGGGCCGCTCCTCCACTGTTCCGCAGCAGTGGAGGCCCCCAGACTCTTTGTGGTGCTGGCCGAGGTGGGGGGAATGAATGGGAGGCTGCTGATCACTGTGGGAAGCCTTAGCGCAGCTGCTTTGCCTGGCCACTGGCCCGGAGTCTGAAATTCCCCAAGACTCCCAGCCTGCTGGGCTGAGTGCACTGGGGCAATTTTGTTCTCCTGTTGGGCTCTTGTCTCTTTAAGACTTTAACCAAACCAAAAAAACACAAAAAATAAATAAAGAAAGCAAAAAAACCAAAAAAAGAACAACAATAAAAAAATATGGCACCCACTTTTCTTTTGTCCCGGGGAGCCAGCTGAGGGGACCCGCTTGTTGTCTCCGACTCAGATACAGCACTTCTGTTTCTCTAATCTCTGATACACCACATGATGTGTGTCAGTGCTCCCAGTGCAAATCACCAGGCCTGGCTATTTGGCAGGCCTGTGCTTCCACTCCCTCCCCGCTCTGAATCTTTTCCTCCTGCCGGTGCGTTGTGGTGGGAGAGTGCTTGGGTCCTGCCAGGTCACAGCTTTGTATCTTACCCACTTCGTGAGGCACTGAGTCCTCTCAGGTGTAGCTGTAGCCTGCTTTTTGTTCTGTATCTTCTGGTCTCTTTTTTAGGAATAGTTGTATTTGTTGTATTTTCACAAATATATATGGTTTTGGGAGGAGGTTTCTACCACCGTGCTCATGCCACCATCTTCCCAGAACCTCCCTAGTGTAGGATTTTTGTTTTGTTTTCTATGTACTCTTTCAGCGAATATATATTGGACTTGCTGTTTCTAGGCTTTCTTGATCTAGAAGGAATGGTGACTGCTCACTAGTCATGCCACTACCAGCTATTAGCCAGATGACCAAGTGGCCCTGGATCTGGGGCAGATGTAGGAAATGTTGCTTGTTCTTGTGGGTTTTTTTGGGCTTAGGAACCCTCTGCAAGTTATAATTTTAAAAAAGTTCCACATATTGAGTGTTTTTGCTCTATTTCAAGCTCTAAGTTCCATGCTTCCCATCTATTATTTCACTTAATTCTCACAACAAATTGAAAAACAGATATTATTATTTAACTCTTTTATGTCATATGAGGAAAGGGAAGCTCATATTGGGGAGAAGCTGTAGTGATTTGCCCTAGGTTACACAAATAAGAAATGGTGGAGGTGGGATTCAAGTCCAAGTCTGTATGACTTCTGAGTCTCTTTCTACAGTACCACAATGCTTCAATATTTCCATAGGATAGTTCTGCTAGGGAAGCATCACACAGAGCTTACTTGCTGGTGGCTATGAGAGCTCTTGAAAGAAAAATATTAGGGTCAACTATGTGCATAGAAATCCCCAAGTTTTGGAAATTCCTACATTCTTCTATTAACTATCTATTGTGGTATAACACCATTACCACACACTTAGCAACTTAAAAACACACCCACCCACGCAAACACATACCCACACACATTTATTATATGACAGTTTCTCTGGGTCAGGAGTTTTGGCACAGCTTAGTTGGGTTCTCTGTAAGGCTGCAATCAGAGTGTTGGCCAGGCCTGGGATTTCATCTGAGTCTCAATTGGGGAAGAATCCATATCCAAACTCACATGATTGTTGGTAGCATTCAATTCCTTGAGGGCTCACAGACTGAAGGCCTCAGTTATGCTTCTCCAGAGAAACAGAACCAATAGAATGTGTGTGTGTGTGTGTGTGTGTGTGTGTGTGCGTACTAAGAGACTGAGAAAAATTTATTTTAAGGAACTGATTCATGAAATTATGGAGGTTGGGAAGTCCAAAATCTGTAGGTGGGTCAGCAGGTTAGACACCCATGGAAGAGGGCCTTTTTCATAAAAGGTAGCACATGTTCGCAGCTGAGTACTTTTATCAGCCTGCTTCTTTAAAATAGAATTTTGGGGGTCTAACAGCCTTCTTTAATTTTGCACTCTTTGTCTCAGTCCAAACTAACAGTGTTTCTACTGAAATAACTTTCTCATAAACTTTGAGTCCTCAGTGAAATTATCTGAGTTTCACTCAGAAAAAAGACACACCCACATACCTGTTTGAGAAAAGCCCTTCTCTATCTTGGACTCCTGACATAGCTAGGTGCAGATCTTAAGCTTCTTAGAGGCCTTATTGTTTGAGAGGTTCTGTGAGGCACATCTTTAATCTCTTGAAAGGGCCCTTTTTGTGACTAAATACCACTCTGATCCTTTGATCTTTCTCAGGTGTTAACAAAATGCTGTACCATCACTCTTTCAGCCTTTTCTCTATGCCATGTTATCCTTACAGTGCTCAGAAGTCATTTCTTAATTTTAGTATCTTCTGCCTTCTGGAAAGGCTGAGAATCATCAAGTACTAGTTCCTTTTTTGGTTAAACAGTTCTTCCCTTAATTTATCTCTCTCCTCTCACATTTTATTAAAAGCAGAAATAAAAAACCAGGCTACACCTTCAACACTTTGCTTGAAAGTCTTGTAAAGTAAATAAGCAAGTTAATCACCTACATGTTCTACTTTCTACATAACTTCAGGCAACAATTTCAATAAACTTTATTCCAGTACTTAGCAGGGATTCCCCCATAGCCCTGTGCCTGCCACATGGTAAGTGCTTAATAAATTTTACTATTACTAAATATATAATAGGAAAAATAACACCTATTTCATAAGGTTATTTTGAGAATTTAATGAGATTATATTTGAATCTGCCTAGCTAATAGTAGATATGTAGATCTCTTTCCTTTAATTCTGTTATGGACTGAATGTGTCTCCCTAAAACTCACATATTAAAGTCCTAATCCCCAGTGTGGTTGTAAGTGGAGTAAGGAAGTAATCAACGTTAAATGAGGTTGTTATGATGGGACTCTGATCCAATAGGATTAGTGTCCCTTTGGAAGAGACACCAGAAAGCTTGCCCTCTCTTTCTCTGTGCACACTCACTGAAGACAGGCCATCCATGTGAGCACACAATGAGGACGCAATCCCAGGCAAGTTCACTAGGATTCAGTGAGACTGACTGAGGAATGACAATGGAATATTCTTGGGGTAAAAGTGTTTATTACCCAGCTTTGTTCTCCTGGCCATAGAATTGTGCTCCTGAGCACTAGAATTACTTCTGCATCCAACAGTCTATGGGTCTGTAATCCTTCATCTCTGCCTTGGCCAAGAGCACTGGGCAGAGCTCTTTATATAGTGACTCAGTCAGTAAAGCTTATTGCCTATGGGCACGGAAGTAATAGCCTGGCAGTGGGCCAATTACATCATCAAGTAGTTTAGGGTCAGGTGAGGATACTGGCCATAGGAACTTCCATTTTCCCCATAGTTGACCATCTACAAGCCAGGAAAGGAGAGCTCTCATCAGAAACTGACCATGCTGGCAACCAGATCTCATACTTCCAGCCTCCAGAACTGTGAGAAAATAAATTTTTGTTGTTTAAGCCATCTATTCTATAGTACTTTGTTATGGCAGTTCAAGCAGACCTTCCTTGGGTGAAGCTTTAAGAATCCAGAGATCAGAATGCACCCCCCTTAGTTAGTTCCCAACTGCTCACAGATGACATTGGGATATGTGAAAAACAATAATATGCTTTTAAAAAATAATGTTCATTTTTCTCCTATTATAAAATATAGGATCATTGTAAAATAATAAGAAAATACAAAAAATCATGGTAAAGAAAGTAAAATAATCTACAATTCCTTCACTCAGAGATAGCATTGTTAAGGTTTTGGTGAATGTATTTTTATTATTTTTCTATATATGATAGTTTGTACACACAAATAGAGTTAAGTAATGCTAACCCACAGTGCCTTATATTCTTTTTTAAAATTATTTCTTATATTCCATTTAATAACTATTGGAGTGGATTGCTTTGCACAGATGTCATTTCCTCTGGAATTATTTCTCTCCTGGGTTTTTGACTTCCTATTCTCCAGCCTATTCTGATCCATGTTCAGCCTGCTTAAGGCCCTGGCTCCAAGCCCAAAGGAGCTTTGCCCCTGTGGATTTGCCTCAGGTTATGTGACTGCTGAATAACTGTTTTCACCTGCAACCTTGATAGGGCAGTTTAGTGAAAATGGCAGCTCTGGGGAACAGGTAGAAGGAGCAAACCAGAATCTGTGACTCCTTTAAGTCTAAAGTACACCAACAGAACCAAAGCCTTGGCTAGGATTTGTGGCCAGGGACTGAAGGAATGCAAATGGACACTGGGTTGATGAGAAAAGCCCAAGGTTAATGATTCAATGGTTAATGCCAAAACTGAGGCACCAAATTATATCCCAGTATGATTTCAACATTAGCAAAACATGCATGGTTTATGGAAAGGTGAGTGGCACTGTAGTTCTATAAACTATAGTTCTTCATTGATGTTTTGTTAACACGCCATTGTATTTTCCATTTCATTCAATATTCTTTGAAAGAATTACCTTTAAAAAGAATGACTTTTTAAAAGCGTCTTGTTTTTAATATTAAGAATGACATAAATATATTGAATAACATAGAACATTTTAACCAAATAATGATATTAAAGCCTCAACTGGTGAAGGTGTATTTATAAGCCTGATTTTGGGCCTGAGATACCTGGAGGGAATAGAGAGTAGGGGCAGTTCAAAACACTAATAGCAAGGGAATGATGGGTGGGCAAAAGATATAAACAAGTAATTCACAGAAACAACCCAAATGGCCAATAAACACATAAAAAGCCATTTAATCTAACTCATAATCAAAGAAATATAAATTAAATTTATATTACTAGGGTTAGAAAGAGTACAGGGAAAGGGACATCCCCAGACACCTAGGTTGGAATGTAGATTGATATGGCCTTTATAGAGGCTTGTTTGGTGTGAGCTTTCCAAGGCATAAGAGCACATACCCTTTGTTCCTGGTATTCCCATTCTGGGAAACATTTCTACAGAAATAATTGAACAATTGTGCAAAGCTTTACGTAAAAGGATATTTACCTCAGCATTGTCTGTACTGTGGAAAATTGATATAACCTCAATATCCATCAATATAGGGGTTATTAAGGAATCATGGAACAGCCATATGATGGGTCTATATCCCAAAATGAATAAGGTAGATTGGTATGGACAGGTATGGAAGGATAGCCATTAAATATAACTGAGACAAAAAAGCAAGTGGCAGACAATTAAGTACAGTATAATTTCATTTTGTAGAAAACAAAACAAAAATGAAAAAATAACCTCAAACCTGTTATCTGTATGTAGTGGGGTAAAAATTTTAATATTTGATACTTTAAAAACTGGTACTACAGTTCTTATTAGTAAAGGAAATGCATTTTTTAAGAAAAACACATTAAAAAAAAATTGAAGTTAGTAGATGTATTGCCTGAAGGTTTCAACCTTGGGCAAGTTCACTATGGATTCAGTGACACTGAGAAATGACAATGGAATGTTCTTGGGGTAAAAGGATTTCTACCCAGCTTTATTCTCATGACACTAGGTTGAGCACTAGGATCCCATCTGCATCCAGCAGCTAACAGGTCTGTAATCCACCTCTGTATCTGCCTCCACCCAGAGCACTTGGCAAAGTTCTTTATATAGTGACTCAGTCTCTAATAGCTTATTGCCTCAGGTGTGGAAGCATTAGCCTAACAGTAGGCCAATTATATCATCAAGTAGGTAAGGGCCAGGTGAGGGTCCTGGCCATAGGAACTTCCATTTCACACTGCACCACTCCAAGATTCTTGCCTCACAATCTACATGCCCTCAATCTTCTGCGATGGTCCCTGTGTGAGAAAGCTGGGACACAGTAACCAGATTCCATAACAGCAAAAGAAGATAACAACTTACAGATAATAACAAAAATTGTGATACAACAAAAATTATGATATAGGTAACAAAAATTGTAATTATTCTCAAGCTTGAAGAGATCAATTACCACCAAGTGGTCATTCCAACTGTATTCAAACCAGTTCTACTCAGATGAGTTTATGACTCACACCATCTATGGGAGAAATCAATCAGCTATGGTCCCTGTGTGAGGAAGCCAGAACCTTGTAACAACAAAAATATTAATAATAGTTGTCCTCAAGCCTGAGGAGATTGACTGCACCAAGTGGTCATCCCAGCTGTATTCAAACCAGTTCCAGTTCACGATTCATACTTCCCAAAGGAGGCTTGTAGTGGTAGTGATAGGGAGCTCAATGCACCCCAGTGAGTAGTAGTTTTTTGCTAGTGTATGTGCCCAATATACAAAGACCTTAAGGGTGATATGACACATGTTTTAATAACACCAACAGAGCTAAATTTTGTCCATCAGGTAGGATGCATGCAAGAGAGTGGTCCTGTGATAACACCATGGTTCTGTCTGGGTCTAGTATACCATACCTTTACCCCTCTCCCTGCAGAGGTTTCTAAGGGGCCTATCTATATATAGTACTACTGGAGGTGCATGCACTGGCTATAAAGATAAAACAAAACTCCCTGGTAAGATGGTCCTACCTTCCAGCTGTTTAGGATATACTACTGTGATCTTTGGGGCCACTCTGCTATTACTCTAAAAATACACAGGAGGCCAACTTCTAGATCTTGTCCCCAAGGTTCCAGGAGGGCCAGCCATCACTGGTCCATGCGTTAAAATGTCCAAGGCCACATACACTAAACAGAGTCTCCAGGGTTTAGTGTAGTTGGTGCCGGCAGCAAGATATTATTCTGGTGGCCAAACCTCAGCTTCAATGATTCCTCCTTGGTTTATACTTGCAGTTGTATAGGGTAGGCAGCGATGTGTGTTACCATGTCTACAGGGCTCAATGCCCCCTTCTGGGGCTTGTCAATCAAATGCTGTAGCACTGTCCATAAGAGAACTAGACCATCCCTGTAGACTATTGGTGTCTGACTTCAGGCCAGATTTTAACAAACCATTGTACTTCTCTATCATGCCTGCCACATTAGGACTATATGGTACATGAAACTTCCATTTTATCCCCAATTGTTGCACCCGTTCTTGTAATGCATTTCCAGTGAAGTGGGTGTCTTGATCACTCTCAAACACCTGAAGTCAGCAATAGGCTTCAAAGAGATGATCCAGACCTCTTTTTTTCATTCCCTGGTATGCACAATGTGCAGGAAAATCAACCAGAAGTCCAGTAGCTGTGTCCACACAAATCATGGCATATTTGTACACTTCTGACATGGGTGGAGGCCCAATATAGTCTATCTAATGAGGGTTATTGGACCCTTAGCTATTGTCCCATGTTGAAGTGGGACTTGGTGTTTGTCTCTTTTAGAGCATATTATGCACTCCTCCTAGGATCTGCTGACTTCTCCAAAGGTCAAAGTCAGGCCCCACCAAAGACCTACAGCCCACATTGTCTTCTGCCCCATATGCAACAAACACTGATATAACCATTGGGCTACATCAGAGGCAGGCTTTCCTTCTAGCCCAGGTACCTGGGCCAATATGTTTGCTTCTTCATTTCCTGAGGATGCCAGTGGCAAATGGCCTGTCACATGATATACTGTAACTGTTTTAGTCTGACCAGAGTCCCATAAAGTTGCCACAACTCTTGCCCCCAAAGGAGTTGGTGACCAACCATCCAGTTGGCATGTACCATGTCGATAGCACAGAATTAAGCCTGAATAGACAGCCCAGCTGCCAGTGCAGACAACTATTGAAGAGGGCTCTTGGATTACCATGAGCCATACTGACCACAACTCTGCCCATTGTCTGCTATTCTCCTGTCTTCGATCCATATTGTCTCTGTCTTAGGATGAAAAGCTACAGCCCTCAATTTCAGAGGCTGCCAATGGCTGGAGCCATCTGTGTACCATGCATCTTCAGGTATAGGGGTTTTTCCCTCCCAATAAGGGCTCTCTGCTACTAATGGTTCTAAAGCAGATTATTCCTGCCTTTCACTGGTATATGTCACTGCCCCCAGTAACTGTTGGAGTTCTTTACTCAAAGGGCTAGTAGAGAGGGCACTATACTGCTGTAGGTATGGGCCCCACTTAGCCAGGCTAGGCATCTGTGCCATGCCACTCCATGGCTTTTGGGTCCAGTCTTGTACCCACCCTGCAATGGGATAGGTGGGTATCACCTTTATCGGGGACATTCCAATGGTGGGTTCTGTAGCCAGCAAGGTGTGATACATGGCAGCCAATTGTTTCTCTCTTAAGGTGTACCATACCTCTGCTTTCCATAGTTGTGACCAGAATCCAATAGATTGGCTAGTTTCATTCAATCTGTTGCCAGAGACTGCAACCTTAACTGTCTCCAGTTACATGAACTTCCAGCTCACAGGGCCTTGATGGGTCTATGGCCATGACTGCCCATTTTGTGAGAGCAAAAGCAGATGCAGATGTTTCATCCCAGTCCTACCTGCCACCCTTTCATACCAAATGGTATATGGGCTTCAGAATTTGTGCCAAGTATAGAATAAACACTCTCCAATAGCCTAAAAGACCCATAAACTCCTGCAACAATGCCACAATTGTAGGGATAGGGAAGACCTGGACTTTGTCTATGACTCCTTCTTGGATAATTTTAGACTTACCTGACCAAGCAACCCCCAAGAATTTGAATGACAAACCAGGTCCCTGAATCTTGGTGCTGTTCACAGCCTATCCTTCTCCTGTAAATGTTACAGCAGTCTAGGTACTGCACCTTTTAGATCTGAAGAAGAATCAGACATTAGCATGATGTCATCAATATAATGGTACAGGCACACCATTGGTGTTTTCTCCCATGCTGCCAAGGCCTGGGTTACAAGTCCATGACAGATGGTGGGACTGTGGAGGTACCACTGTGGAAAGCCAGTGAAAGTCCATTGCCATCCTTCACACGTGAAGGCAAACTGTTCCTGACTTTCCTGCTCAATGTCAATGGAAAAGGAGGCCTTAGCAAGATCCACAATATAATGATATGTCCCTAGTTCATGCCTGAGGGTATCCATCAGATCTGCAATAGAGGAGATGGAAGCATGCAGAGGGGGTCTGACTTTATTCAGTTCTCTGTAATCCCCAGTCATACACCAGGAACCATCTGGCTTTTTTACTGTCCACACTGGGGAATTGAAAGGACTATGGGTGGGCTTTATAATACCCACCTTTTCCTGTTCCTGGAGGGTTTCTCCAATTTCTTTAGGCCTTGCAGGCAATTTTCATTGTTTGGTGTTAGTCACCCACTGAGGCACAGGCAAAGCTAGGAGTGGGCACTTAGCATGTCCCCTCAGAACTGCCTTTGCCACATGTATCCTCAGTCTGAACTCACCTGCAGTAGTCTTCAAATATCTATCCCCTGAAGTAGTCTGCAGGATGTCTATCCCCAAAATATATGAGGGGATGGGAGAGATATTCACGGTACAGTCCTTTGGGGGTAGACACATATTCCCAGTGGGATTCAGGTTTGTTTTACTCTGATAGTATTTCTCCCATATCCATCTATAATGACAGGTGTCCTGGGAAACTGCTCAGGGTTGCCCTCAATCAGTGAACAATAAGTTCCTGTGTCCACCAGAGCCAGGACACATTGTACATTCACTGGGCACCAATGAATTGATATTTTAATAGGCAGCCTCCAATTTCCCTCAGGGTGGGTACCTTGACCCTCCCCTCAGTCAAACCATATTGCCCAGCCATCTTCTTGTGCAGGTTTAGGCGAGGTCAGCTCACTCTCCAGCAGGAAGTCTTGCAATCACACAGGCCAGACTTGTGGCTCTGTTTCCAGCCTCCACTTATTGGTCCTCAGTGGCTGGAACTGCTACTCTGGTTTCAATAGTTGCCACAGCTCGAGTAAGATTCTATTTGACTTCCCATCCAATTTCTGTCTGCTCTTGTCCCTATTAAATCAACCCACATCTGGATCCTTGTGACCTTCATGGGGCCCTTTAAACTCTTCCTCTAAGTAGTGGACCATATTTACTTCCATGTTTTCATTGTTTTAGCCTCTCCCAAGTCTGGTACCATGCGAGTAACCTCACTTATGGACTGCACTAAGTGGGGGGCAAGAATGGCCACTAGGGGACCAAAGAGGACATGGGAGCTGTTTGAAGCACCACATTTCTCATCCCTACAGTAAAAGGTTCCTCATCTGGGCCATAATTCTTTGGACTATAAATGGCAATTTTCATGCCTCCCATAACACCTGTTGGACCTTGGAAAACGACTGCCATCTAGTGGGCAAGGATGGTAAATCATCCTGATTGGGCCATAGAATGCGAAGCATGGCCATAAGCCAATCAAGGAGGAAGTGATTTTCTGGGGTTTATTTATTTATTTATTTGTTTATTTATTTATTTTACAATTTATTTTGGTATCATTAACCTACAATTACATGTGCAATATTATGGTGATTAAACTACCCCCTTCATCAGGTCCGCCCCACCAACCCCATTACAGTCACTGTCCATCAGCGTAGTGAGATGCTATAGAATCACTACTTGTCTTCTCTGAGTGGTACAGCCCTCCCCGTGCCCCCGCTACCTTACGTCTGCTAATCGTAATACCCCTTTTACCCTCTTATCCCTCCCTTCCCACCCATCTTCCCCTGTCCCTTTCCCTTTGGTTACTATTAGTCCATTCTTGGGTTCTGTGAGTCTGCTGCTGTTTTGTTCCTTCAGTTTTTTTCTTTGTTCTTATACTCCACATGTGAGTGAAATCATTTGATACTTGTCTTTTTCGGCTTGACTTATTTCACTGAGCATAATACCCTCTAACTCCATCCATGTTGTTGCAAATGGTAGGATTTGTTTTCTTCTTATGGCTGAATAATATTCCATTGTGTATATGTACCACATCTTCTTTATCCATTCATCTACTAATGGACACTTAGGTTACTTCCATTTCTTGGCTATCGTAAATAGTGCTGCAATAAACATAGGGGTGCATATGTCTTTTTGAAACTGGGCGGCTGCATTCTTAGGGTAAATTGATTTTATGGGGTTTAATATGCAATTTGTAATCAGTGCCTCAAGGCAGGATGAATTGTCAGGGAAGCCAGCTTTCCCATCTCTGATCCAGACAGAACAATTCCATCCTCCCCTACATCCCAAAGATGCAGAAGCCAAGTTGATATAGACTCCAAGGTCTTCTGCCAAAACCGGGAGCCCAAATCCACCAGCTTAGCTTGAGTATAGGGGTGAAATATAGAGTGCTCCATGTTGCTGTGTCTTTATTTTTTTTTTACTACAACCAGACAGGCTTTCAATGGCGGAGGGGTTGGTGACTCTGGCACCACCCCTTCATCCTTCCCCAGCTCCTCCTCCATTTTGGGAGCTAACAGCACCTTTCTCACCACTGCCCCAAGTGCCTCCTCTGCTATATCCTTTACCTTTTCTACAGTGCCTCACAGCAATGCTAGCTCAGTCTTCAATAGCTCTTTTATCTTTACCTCAATACCTCACAGCTGGCATTCTCGTGCTGCCTCTTCTTGTGCTTCTTACAGGAGTATTCCTTCTCCTTCAAGGTCTTTACCTCTTACACAGTTCCTGGCAGCAAAGCCATTTCTTTTTTCAACAAAATTTTTTACCTCCTCAACAGCTCGCACCTTGTGTTCTTATGCTGCCTCCTCTAGTATCAACGCCATTTCATTCTTCAACAAATCCACAACACTTTGCTGCTCATGTTCTTGTGTTGTCATTTCTTGAGTCTCTCACAAGACCATGTTCCTCTCCTCTGTAGCCTTTTTTAATACTGTGAGAAACAGCCAACACACATTTCCCGCCACTTTGCAGGCACTCTTTTTCTCATAGGACCTTCTTATTATGATAAGGGCCAACTCTACTGCCTCAGGCATAACATCCACCACCCTCCAGTCCTGGAGTGGGGCCCAGCCTTTTAAGAGTCAAGCCACTTCAGACCACATGCCCACTGTGGGACACTCAAATGTCTCTCCATCCATTGGGGCAGACTGCTGAAGCACCCTTCCCATGAGGGCAGCCTGTTCCATTCTTCAGTCTCCAGAGAATCCTGCATACTACACCAATTGTCTCACCTGAGGGTTTCAGGCCTGGGAAAGTTCACTATGGATTTGATGAGACTGAGAAATGACAATGGAATGTTCTTGGGGCATAAGGGTTTATACCTGGATTTATTCTCATGGCAGTAGGTTGAGCACTAGAATCATGTCTGCATCCAGCAGTCTGCACATCTGTAATCCACCTTCCTCTCTGCTTCTGCCCAGAGCACTGGGCAGAGCTCTTTATATAGTGACTCAGTCAGGAATCACTAATGGGTGTGTAAGCATTAGCCTAGAAGTAGCAGAATTATAACATCAAGTAGTTTACGGTAAGGTGAGGATCCTGGCCATAGGAACTTCCATTTTCCCCACAGTAGATACACAATATTATATTCTTTTCGGTGTACAACATAGTGATTCTACAATTATATACATTATGAAATATTCACCAAAGAAAATATCTTGAGAAGCCTCTTGCTATGTAGATAATCATTGATGTTCTGAGGAATTGGGGAAGATGGTAGGAAGACAGTGAAAGTTTCCTATTAAGAACATGGAAAAAAGGATTTAAAGTAAAAGAATATCAAGTATTCAAAGTTAAGGTTTTTTGTATTGCTATAGTATCAATTCCCCTCCATTGCTCCAAGCTTTCAGTAAAGTTTGATATACATGCAAATGTCTTTTGTGGGTGATTTTGGTGGAAATGAAGGAAAAGAGACTGAGTCTTATGTAGGGTTTGCTTCAGAGAAAGAAGAAAGATCAGCCATAGGAAATAAGATGTAAGTAGGGATATAGATTGGTTCAGCAACAGCAGGTTCTTCAAGCCAAAAGTGACTAAGTAACATCGAGAATATAGACATCTTGGAGGGAACATTGAACTTCCCAGGCCGGAGATAGGTAAAATTTGTCAACTGACACATGGAATTTAAGCCTGTGGCTTCTGGATCAAGCCTCTATAGATTGGTGGTGAGGTTTATACCCTGGAAAGTCACCTTCACGCAAATAGTCTTTAGCAAACAAAGTCTATGTTAGTGTAAGAACATTAAGGGATAACTCCAACTAGCTAACCCTAGATTTCTTTCTTTCATTAAATGTTTTATTTTTTAATTATTATGGACTCACAAGAAGGTGCAAAATTAGCACAGAGAGGTCCTGTGTCTCCTTAGGTGGTTCCCCAAATATGACACCTTACATAATTAAGGTGCATATCAAAACCAGGAAATTAATGGGCTCAATACAATTTTCTAGACTACATCTCTTACTCAGATTTTACTAGTTTTTGCATGCACTCATTTTTTTGTATGTCTTTGTATATGATTCTATTACATTTTATCACATGTGTAGATAGATATAACCTTCACCACAATCAAGAAACAGTGTTCTGTCACAACAAAGAAACTCCCTATGCTGTCATTTTATAATTTCACATTCCCTCTCCTTCCCTATCTGCTCTTAGCTGTTATCTGTCTCTATAATTTTGTCGTTTTGAGAATGTTATATGAATGGAATCACAGAATATGTAACTTTTTTGGATTAGCTTTCTTTCACTCAGCATTAAGTCCCTGACAATTCATCCTGTTGTTGTCTACATTGGTAGTTTGCTTCTCGTTATTGCTAAGTGGTGTCACTGCATGGACGCATTACAATTTGTTTAATCATTCACCTGTTGAAGGATGTAGGGTTGTTTCCAGTTTGAGTCCATTACACATAAAGCTGCTATGAGTATTCATGTACAGGTTTTTGGGTGTAAACAGAAGTTCATACTTCTCTAGGATAAATACCCAGGAGTGCAATTGCTGGGTCCTATGGTAAGAAATTGACAGGCTGTTTTCCAGAATAGCTCCACCATTTTTTATTCCCACCAGTAATGTATGAGAGTTCTAATTGCTCCATATCCTGGTCAGCCCTTACTATTGTTTTTTCTTATTGGCGTGAAGTGATATCTCATTATGATTCTCATTTGCATTTCATTAATGGCTAATGATTTAGATAATCTTTTCCCTTTTCCTGTGTTTTTAGATACATACAATCCTCTTTGGTAAAGTGTCTGTTCAAATCTTCTGTCATATTTGGAATCAGATTGTTTTCTTGCTGTTGAATTTAGAGCATGTTTTATATTCTGTATATGAATCCTTTGTTGGACCTGGGAATTGCAAATATTTTCTGCCAGGTGATGGCTTGTCCTGTCATCCTCTTAACAAGGTTTTTCTACTAACCAAAGTTTTCAATTTTAAAAAAGTTCATTTTTTTCTCTCTTTTTATGCTTTTGATGTCATAAAGCATATTCAAGGTCATCATTTTCTCCTATGTTCTCTTCAAGTGTTTTATACTTTTACATTTAAATCTATGATCCATTTTGAATTCATCTTTGCTTAAGATGTGAGGTTTAGGTAGAAGTTCTTATTTTGGGTGATTCTTGATGTCCAGTTTTGGTACTGCACCATTTGTTGAAAAGACTATCCTTCCTCCATTGGATTGTTTTTTCACCTTTGTAAAAAAGTAGTTGAACATATTGGTGTGGGTCTATTTCTGGGTTTTACAATTTGTTCCAGTGTTCTTTGACTATGCATCCTCCAATACCACTCTGTTCTGATTGTCTTAAAACCAGGCAGTGTGATTCCTCCAATTTTATTCCTCTATTTTAATACTGTTTTAACTATTCTAACATCTTTTAACCATTCTAACCATTCTAACAATTCCAAATAAGTTTTAAGATAAACTTGTGTATATCTACAAAAAATTCTACTGAAGATCAGTTTGGAGAGATTTAACATCTTTACAATATACAACCTTCCAACCTATACATGACATGTCTCCATTTATTAAATCTTCTTTGACTTCAAGGTTTTGTAGTTCTCAATATACAGATACTGTTCATGTTTTGTTAGATTTATACTTAAGTATTTCTGTTTTGTTTTTTGTGAAATGATTATAATATATTGTGTTTTTAATTTTGGTTGCCAATAGTTCACTGATAGTATAAAGAAGTAGGTTGATTTTTGTTTGTTGATTTTGTTTCTTGTGACCTTGTTAAACTCACTTATTGTTCTTGGAATTTCTTGTAGATTACTTGGGCTTATCCATGTGGAGAATCATGTCATCTACAAATAGAGACAGTTTTACTTTTACTTTCCAGTCTGTATGTTTTATATTTCCTTTCCTTGCCTGTATCACTGGCTAAGATTTCTAGTACTATTTTAAGTGATGAAAGTTGACTTTCTTGATTGTTCTTGACCTTAGGTGAAAAACATTCAGTATTTCACTGTTAAGTGTGGTATTAGCTATAGGGTTTTTTTGTTGTTTGTTTTGTTTTTTGTAGATGTTCTTTATCAAGCTGTGGAAGTTCCCTTTTATTCTGAGTTTGTTGAGAGTTTTTATCAGGAATGAACATTAGATTTTGTAAACAGCTTTCTCTGCATCAGTTGATATAATTATGTTATTTTTTTCTTTAGCTTGTAAATACAGTGGATTACATTGATTGATTCTCAAATATTGAATGAGCCTTGCATCCCTGGTATAAACTACATTTGATCAAGGTGTATGATTATTTGCATATGTTACTGAATTCTGTTTGTTAGTATTTTGTTAAGGGGTCTTGTGTCTATGTTCTGAGGGATGTTGGTCTGTAGCTCTTTTCTTAACAGTATCGTCTTTGGTTTTGGCATCAGAATATTGCTGACATCATAAAGTGAATTGGAAAGTGTTGCCTCCTCTTCTATTTTATGGAAGAGGTTGTGTAGAACTGATGTTAATTCTTCCATAAATATTTGGCTGGATTCTCTAGGAAAACCATCTGGGTTTGGAGATTTTTTTTTCTAAAGTTTTTTAAAATTACTAATTCAATTTCTTGAATTGTTGTAGGACTATTAAGATAATCTATCTCATCTTGGGTGAGCTTTGGCAGTTTGAATTTTTCCAGAAGCTGGCCAATTCTGAAGTCTACTTTATCTGATATTAGTATAGCCATGGCACATTTCTTTTGATTGGTGTATCTTTTTCAATACATTTATTTTTAATCTAATTTTTGTTATATTTGAAATGAGTTTCTTTTAGACATCAAATAGTCTTAAAACCAATGAAAATCATAAAGTTTCAAGCAAAGAAATACAAGATACAAAGAAAAACCAAATGGAAATTTTAGAACTGAAAATTTTAATAAAAAGAAGAATTTAAACTCACAATAATGACTCAGTAGCAGAATGGGGATAATAAGGGTAAGAATCAGTGACCTAGTCAATAGAAATCATCCAGTCAAACCAACAGAGATTAGACAGATTTTAAAAAATGAACGTGGCCTAGAGACCTGTGGAACAATATAAAAGATCCAACATTCATATCATTAGAATCCTAGAAGGAGAAGTTAAATATGGAGCTAAAAATATTTAGGAAAAATAATAACTGAATTATTTTCAAGTTTGTCAAAAGACACAACCTACAGATTCAGGAAGCTGAGAGAAATCCAAATAGGATAAACTCAAAGAAATTCATGCCCAGACACATAATAAAACTTCTGAAAACTAAAGACCAAAAAAAAAAAAAAAATCTTAAAAGCAATATCGTATAAGAACACAGAATCAAATGACAGTAGATTTCTTACTGGAAACCATTAATATCTTGTTATTGTGACTGATGGTACTATTTTTACCATGGTGAGCATTTATTAATGTATATAACTGTTGAATCACTATGTCGTACATATGAAACCAATATAATATTGTATATTAACTATACTCCAATAAAAGATGTAAAAAAAAAAAGAAACCATGGAGACCAAAAGGAAGTGGCACAACATTTTTCAAGTGCTGGAAGAAAAGGACTATCAATCCAGAATTCATTATGTATCAAAAACATCCTTCAGGAATGAAGGTGAAATGAAGACATTATCAGATAATGAACATTAACAAAATTTGCCACCAGCAGAATTGCCCTAAAGGAATGACCAAAGGAAATTATTCATACAGAACGGAAATGACAATGAAAGGAGACTTGGAACATCAAAAGTGAAGAAAGACCAATGGAATCAGTAAAGATATGTGTAAATATAATAGACTATCCATCTCCTTTTGAGTTTTAAAAATTATGTTATATTGTTAAAAGCAAAATTATATTGCCTAATGTGATTCACAATGTATGTAAAGTAAATATTTAGGGTAAGTAAATTATAAAATGAGAGCATGAACTTAAAGTGATAAAGTACCAATACTAAGAGGATGCAGTAAGTTACATGTGGATAATGTGATCCCCAGAGCAACAAGAAAAACAAACTAAAAGCAAAACGAAACAAAAATTATACAAAGATACCATCTATGTCTGGCATTACAACTTCCTCTCCAATTCAGATAACATTTCTTTCATCAATTCAGTAATAACTCACAAGCTGTAACCCTTCAACACTTGCTTCTGCAAGCAAAATCCAGGTCTTAATATGCCATATTTATATATTTCTTAAGTATGTAACCTGTGTGAAACTGAGCTACCATTTTTTATTAGACTCTAAGTCATATGCCTAGTGGTAAGGCAGGCTGGGAATGCAAATTTCTGGCTTCTGCTTTGGGAAAACATAGACTCATAAGGTAGGGCAGTCCCCAAAGGAAGAGGACTCAAAGTTATAAGAAAAATGATAAAATCATATAATCTACTTCTTTGGTTTTTCAGATGGGAAATGACTTTTCTATTGTCACACAACTGTCTTATTAATGACAGAGCTGATCCTTGAAGCCATGTGTGCCTTCAATTATCTTTTTACCAACAGACATTATTTTCCTTGGGTCCAACTGTGTCATGTGAACCATTCAAACAGGATGTAGTCAGGAAAGAAGCCAATCAAAAACTGACATTTATTCTTTTATTCCCTCAATGTATATTTATTGAGTACCTGATGTGTGTTAGTCCCTGCTAAACAATGATCCCCAGAGATAACAGTCCGGGGGGGGGGAGGGAAACAGGCAAGTAAGCAGGCAATTTCAATACAGTGATAGAAGTTCTGTAATAGGGATGCATAGGTGGCTATGGGAGCACAGAAAGGGACCCTATGTAATATCTTGTGAAGGGAGGCTTTACATCAGAAAAAAACTAAATGTCTCATTTAATTCAAGGAACTCAAGAGATCCAGAGATTACTCACAAAAATTTTTCACAAACTTAGAAAGGTTCTGTGAGTTGCCCAAGGTTGCACAGCCTCCAGTAGGCATATCTCACTGGAAACTATATGGCTGAACTCTGGGGTTGTCAGTTTCCTTATCTGTAAAATGAGGATGATGACTAACTACCCTTATTTCATTTGGTTTGAAGAGCAAATAATACAGTGTCTTCATCAAGGCTCTTTTGGTTGCTAAGAAGAGAAACCTACTTGAGCTAGTTTAGTTTTGAAAAATCCTACATTATTATAGGATACAGGGAATTTTGTGGAACACAAGGTCAGTAAGTATAGCGATGTTTCAGAAGGGACTAAAGCTGTGAACTAGAAAGTCATCAGGAATCAAGGCAGTTGGTTCTGTTTCTTTTAATCACCATCTCAGTCCATATGGTTTTTTAACTTTTCATATCTACTCCAGTCTTTACTTTGCAACTCTGACTTCTCTGCTTTTCCATGAATTTGACTAAATAGAGCTTCCCCACAGTTATTGGGTTTACAAATCCTAGGTTTAAGAGACTAGAAGAGACTGACTAGCATCTGTGAATTCCAATTCCAAATTCTCAGGATGGAATATGATTATCCCAGCTTGGATCAGGGATCCTGTATGGTTTGGCCCAGAGTCAGGGTTACAATATGGCTTCCAGGATCCTACCCCTATGAGTGGGAGGGATCCAGTTATCAGAGAAGGGAGATTATGGTTTTGGCAGACCCCTAAAGCAGATAATATAGGAGAAGTCATTGTAAAAATATAAATAGGGGATGATCCCAATAATGACTACCTATTGTTTCTGCCTACTACATTTTCTCTCCTTTTTCTAGTATAGAGTCCATTCATTGGGCCATAAGAGTGATGACCACATGATATAAGATGGATTGATCACGGTACCTCAGTCCTGCCATTTGGTGTCTTTCTGGAATCCTTCTCTTGCTCCATAATCTGGCCATTCAACTCCTCCCACCCCTTTAGACTTTACTTTGGGTTTTAGCAGTGTTTATATTTTGTCATGCACAGTTGCAAGGATTTCTTGTTCTCTTCTAACTTTGAGTCTCATGTCTAAATGCAATATACATGGGAAGTTCTTCTGGAGGCATCTGGTTCAACAGGAGGGGATGAAATCTTTCCCAGAAGTTCCCTAGTTGGCCTCCCTTTATACTTCACTGGCCAGAACTGGAGCCAATGACTGGTAAAGGGGAAAATTGTTGCTGTAATTGTCAACTAATCATGACTCATCTCCCAATGCTGGCTCACCTTCCCTGAGATCAAAAGATCTCTGTTGGATATATCAATGTTAGAGTTCTGTTAGCAAGAAGATAGGAGAATCCCGGCCCAAACTGTCTGCTGCAGACTGTTAGTTCATGGAGGATAGGCTTCTTGTGGTTACTCCATTTGGTCCTGGCTTCCTTCAACTTGCAAGCCACCTCATCCAGCTCTTAATTTTCCTCCTCAGTTCTCTTCCTGTTGTATGGTATTAGGCCAATTAATGGCTCCTAGCCCATTTCCTAGAAGGGGAACAACTCTGGCAAAAAGGAATGGATGTGGCAAAGAAGAGTAAGTGAAGTTTCAAGTTACATTTTGCATGATCTACCTGCCACTAGGTATGAAATATGTAAGATATGAGGCCACATAGCATAGTGGTAGAAGCTGGATTCCAGAGGCAGATTTCCTACATTCAAACTCCAGTGTCAATAGTTAATAGTTGTGGGAACTTTGGCTAAATAACTTAAACTCTCTATGCCTCAGTTTATCAGTTTTAATAAGGGTAGTAATAATATACACGCACCTCATAGGGTTGTTGTGAATACTGAAATGAGGTAATAAATACAAAACCTTTAGTATAGCACTTGCACATAGTAAGTACTGTGGAGCAAATGGGAATTTCTGACCAGGATTCTCACCTGGCCTTAATAACACCCATTGTATATATAATAAGAGCCTGTTTGCACTTCCATGGGATATTTACCAGGGACAGAACCACTGGTCAGTCACAGGAGTACCAGCCAAGGGGAGGGGTGGAGAGGAAACACCCATTCTCTCCTCCCCTCAGTTCCTGGTACATAATTGGTCAGGCATCTGCCAGTCATCAGAGATCCACCCATGGAGATCCTCCTGGTGTGAGGGGTGGGGAGGTGGTGAGTGGCTGGGAGAGTGGGGAGTGAGGAGAGACTGAGACATACTGACATGAGAATAAAACCTCCTTTTAAACTCCCAACTCCTTGCCCTTGCCTTTATTCAGTCTCATCAAATTCATGGAGACCTTGCTCTGGGTAGGGCACTCCTCCTCCTGGAGCAACATTCTTGGTGTAGTCAGCAGGATTTTTTGAGATTGAAGGGCTGTCCTCATGGGATGGATGCTTCAGTGGGCTGCCCCTATGGATGGGGAGACACCCAGGGATCCCCTAGTGGGGATATAGTCTGTGTGGCTTGCCTCCTAGAGGATTTGGCCTCTCCCCAGAACTGGGGAGAGGTCTGGACACCTGAGACAGTGGAGTTGGTCCTCTGCAAATTAGGGGACTCACTAGGGGAACTAGTGACCATGAGGTAGCTGGAACTGTGGGTTATATTTCTCACTGCTTTTGAAAGTGTTACCACAGAGAGAGATGTGTTTCTGAGGGAAGTGGCAGAATGGGAATGTGAGTTAGTTGTGGGATATTATGAGGAAGAAAAGAAAGTTGTTAAAGACTGAGATAGCACTGCTGAAGGATGTGATAGTGACATGGGAAGGGGCAGCAGGAGAATGAAGGCTGTGAGATGCCATGGGAGAGATGAAGGAGTAGTTGTGAATGCAGCTTTAGAAATGGTAGAAAAGACATCAGAGGAGGAGGAGCTGGGGAAAGAAGAGGGGATGGTGCCAAGGGTGGTGCTGTCAGAGGCACCAGCCTCTGCCCTATTGAAAGCTTGCCAAGTTGTAGTTAAGAAAGAAAAGATGCAGCAACAATGGGTTCCCCAGGGAGAGATGCAGCCCCCCCCCAGGTTGTGGAGCATTCCATGCTCCACCCCCATACCTAGGCTGAACTGGTGGATTTGAGCTCCCAGTTTCAGCAGAAGGCCTTGGAGCCTACTTCAGCCTGGCTTTTGCACCTTTGGGACTTAGGGATAGATGGAATTATTATGTCTGGATCAGAAATGGGGAAGCTGGCTTCCCTGAGGAATCACCCCTCCCTCTGGCAGAGATTACAAAATGCTTATCAGACACAGGGAACCACGCCCTTCTTGATTGGGTTATGACCTCTCTTTGCACAGCATGACCTAATCAGGGCAATTTGCCATCTTTCCATGCTAGATGGCAGATGTATGCTGAGCTCCAACAGGTATTATGGGAGTTGGGCAAAAGCTTCAAACAGCTCTCCCACCCCTCTTTGGGTCCCTATTGGCTATTCTTGTCCCTCACTTAAGGCAACCCATAAATGAGGTTACTTCCACTGTAGCAGATCTGGGAGAGACAGAAGCAATGAGGGGGTGGAAGAGAGTGCGATCTGCTACTGAGAGAGAGTTTAAAGGGTCCTATGAAGGTCAACTCTGATAAAGGAAGGGGCAGATAAAGAGAAATTGGATGGAAAGTCAAATAAGATTTTGCTGGAGCTATGGCAACAATTGAAGTTAGAGCAGCGGTTTTGGCCCCAGAGGGCCAAGAAATGGAAGCCGGAGACAAAGCCACAGGTCCGGCCTGTGTGTCTGTAGGACTTCCTCTGGGAGAGTAAGTCAACCCTGCCTGGACCCTCAAAGGAAGACAGCTGGGTGTTGCAGTTTGAATGAGGGGGTATTGAGGCCCCCACCTTGGGGGACATGGTTGAATGATCAGTTCATAGGTCCCCAGTGAATGTGCAACATGTCCTTGTTAGTCCTGAATTTCACAGGACCAACTGCTTGTACGGGGAGAGCACAGACACACCATGCCACAACCAGAATTCAGGAAAAAAAGAAGTAATTTATTAGCAGTAAGACCACCTGCACAGGGGCTGCCAGCCTTAGATTGGCTAACAGCAGCTTCAAAAGTTTGGTCAACATTTTTATATTCTCTGAACTTCCTGTTGGCTAACTGTCCTAGTTTCACTTGGTTGCCTGAGACTAGTTTCTAGGCTAGTTGCTTCTTCCTGGGTCGGCTAATTTGCACCAGTTTGAAATAACAATTCTTCAATAAATCAGTTTTGCAATAACAGGATATGGCTGTCTGCCACTTCTACTGAGGCAAGCACTAATACAGAAGCAGAAATGGCAAGTTAAATTTTAACCCTCACAGTCCTGTCACTGATAGACATAGGAGCTGAATGTTCTCTGATTTATGGCAACCCTGAGAGGTTTCCTGGGACCCCCACTGTGATAGATGGGTATGGGTGTAAGGCTATTAGAGTGAAGCAAGCCTGAATCCCATTGGGGATAGGGCATATACCCCCAAAGGAGTATACTGTGTATATCTCCCATCCCCGAATATATTTTGGGGATAGATATCCTGTAGGGCCTGTGGCCACAGACCATTACAGGTAAGTTCAGAGTGAGGATACATGTGTTAAAGGCAGTTCTGAGGGGACATGCTCAGCACCTGCCTATAGCTTAGCCTGTGCCTTGGCAGGTGACTAATACCAAACAATACAAATTGCATGCAGGGCATAAAGAAATTGGATAAACCCTTTAGGAGCTGAAGAGGGTGGGTGTTATAAAGCCCACTCATAGTCCTTATAATTCCCTGGCATGGCCAGTGAAAAATCCAGATGGCTCCTGATGTATGACCATGGGTTACAGAGACTTGAACAAAGTCACATGTCCTCTGCATGCTGCTGTCCCCTCAATAGCAGCCCTTATGGGCACCCTCAGTCATGAACTATGTACAAATCATTATGTTGTGGATTTTTCCAAGGCCTTCATTTCCATTTACATAGAACAGGAAAGTCAGGAACAGTTTGCCTTCACATGGGAAGGATGGCAATGGATGTTCACTGTCCTTCCACAGGGATACCTCCACAGCCCCACCATCTGTTATGGACTTGTAGTCCAGGACTTGGCTACATGGAAGAAACCGCAAACAGTGCAGTTGTATCACTACATTGATGATATTATGCTCACGTCTTATTCTCTTTCAGATCTAGAAGGTGCAGCACCTAGACTGCTGCAATATCTATAGGAGACAGATGGGCTGTGAACAGCACCAAGGTTCAGGGAACTGATTTGTCAGTCAAGTTCTTGGGGTTGTCTGGTTGGGTAAAACTAAAGTCATCCCAGAGGCGAAGTCCAGGCTTTCCATACCCCTACAACTGTAGCATTATTACAAGAGTTTTGGGGCTCTTAGGCTGCTGAGGAGTGTTTATTCTGCACTCAGCACAAATTCTGAAGCCAATATACATCAGGTGGGACTGAGACAGGGAAAGGACAGGCAGCAGCCCCTGTCCAGTTAGAACAAGATAAGGGCCCTGGGAAGAACAAATTAGGTGATTACTAAGGACCTTAGGAAGGTGAAAAACAGAAGACTTGCAGTTGAAACAATGCAACAGTGTATAAGATGGTTAAACCTCCATGATAAAGAACCATTTTACTGACTGTAAGTCATGTAGCTCGACCAAGCCATACTAATTAAAAATAGAAATGACCTTTAGTATGATTAGCTAAAATATAGCTGGCATTCTGATGGGAACCTATAGAAAACAAACAGCTTCTCTCCCTCATCGATGTAACAGGCATAAAACCCCTAGACCTGAGTCCATAAATGGTAGTCTTGACCCTCCCAGTATATGCTTGGGAGTTCTGTATTGTTACTTCTCTCTATCAATAAAAAGCCTCTTTCTTGCTTGCTTACCTTGAGTGTTTGTTAAGTTCATTCTTCGACTGTGTAAACAAGAACCCTGGCATCATCTTTGGGGGCTCCTCCAGGATATTTTCATAGGTGAGCGGCATCTAAACTCCTCCTTTTCTGTCACTTTCCTCATAACAGGATGCCATCTATGGTGCACAACATTGGGCACTCATCAGCTGTTTAAAATGAGATTAGCCCAGCTGCTGATCTCAAATCTCAAGTGATAGGTTTCCCTGCGTCTCCCTCAGTGGACCCCTCATCTCCACTGGGAGCTGGGAAAGTAGACTGAGTGGGGACCAGGATTCCCTTTCAGAGGCTCTCCCTGGATGTGAGGGACTGATGGATGCAGGTGGACAATTACAAGAACCCAAGCTGAGACTGCACCTCAGCAGCTTCTCAAAGGTCTGCTTGTTTGAACTCAGACCCTGACTTCCCTAATGGGTATCCTACCGAGTAGTCATCTATGTGCTTTCAATTCACCTTGGACCACTCTGGGCCTGGTGGGAGGCACTTCCTTACTTCCTTTACTCTCCTTTTGTATACTTTGACTCAGCTGTTAACTTCATGGAACTGATGCTCACCACCACCAGGTAGGCTGCAAACACTCTTGCTCTCACCTTTGCTCATACTTTCTCTTTATCTTGGAGGCATTTTCTGGGCACCCGTTGGTCACTTAGACATGGCTAGCATAGGCCATCAGCCTTAAGACTTGGGTGAAATGTTTCCTGGCATCTGCTGCTCCTTGATCCCCACCCATGGGCAGAATGTTGAGAAGCTGTTGAGCCAACTTCCTACTTTCTTATCCTAATCTGAGGACTCTGAGGGCAGACCAGACTAGTAGACACTAGTCCTTGGATCTTGGATCTGGCCAACTGAACCAATGGCACTGAGTGAACCTCCAGCTAGGCTGCTGCCTATGCAAGAGTCACAGATCACCCCTGACCTCTTACCTCATAGGGCAGACTTTCTACAGAAAGCAACTAGTAGAATAATCTCCCAGCAGTGGCAGGGACTGGTTCTTAGAGTTATTGGCTCCCACCATCATGGCTGTCTTTGGCACCTCTGCTCCCCCTTTGACTTGAGTCCCTGACCAGATTCCACCACCTTCTCATTGGAGGCAGTTCTCCTTGGGCTCCGACACTTTCTCCACTGTAGTACAGAGGAATTTCACGAGATGAGTCTCCTGCTTCGGCCCCTTGCATGGGCCTGGAATCTCACCCAGGCTGTGTACCTCCTCCTCCTAGATGGGACTTCAGTAGGACTCAAAATGTTCAATCTCCTTTGGTGTTTGGGAGGTTTCCCCAGGGCAAGGGAGGCCTTTGCTCCAGTAAAGGTCAGAGTCTGGCTGGATAAGAGCTCCCAGTCCCCGATGGAATTGTGTGTAAGATGGATATTTGAACACTGCACTGATGAAATCTACCACCAACTTTGTGCCTCAGTGTTCCACACAGAAATGCGTGAACAGAGGCTTCTCATCTGGGTCAAAACTCCCAAAGTCAGTGAGGAATGGCAACACCTGTGTAAGTCCACTAAAACTGATGTCCCACACCCACTACCTAGTGGGAAGTAGGGGATGAGTAATGATTATGGTCACACTGGTACAGGAGCGACTAGAGTTCAGTAGGCCTGAGGGGGTGAACTGTCACTGTTCACCTTGTCTCCTAGCTGCAAGAGGGGGATGCCCAGATAAGGGAAGTAGAGAACCAGGTGCTGGATGCCTGTTCTTGCTTTCTCTTCCAGATGAGAACAACCTTGTCAAGCCTAAAATCAGGAACCCCACTGTTGTGTATACAGAGGAATTGGGAGTGTTTTGATCCCCAGGCTCTGAAAAAGAAGTGCCTAATCTTCTGCACACAAGCCTTAATACAAACTACCTGATGGAGAGGCCTGGCCCCCTGAGGGAAGTATACAATACCATAAGATCTTTTTTTTAAATTTACAATTTATTTTGGTATTATTAACCTACAATTACATGTGCAATATTATGGTTATTAAACTACCCCCTTCATCAGGTCCCCCCCACCAACCCTATTACAGTCACTGTCCATCAGCGTAGTGAGATGAGAATCACTACTTGTCTTCTCTGAGCTGTACAGCCCCCCCCCGTGCCCCCACCCTATGTCTGCCAATCGTAATGCCCCTTTTACCCTCTTATCCCTCCCTTCCCACCCATCTTCCCCAGTCCCTTTCCCTTTGGTAACTATTAGTCCATTCTTGGGTTCTGTGAATACAATAAGATCTTGCAGCTAGATTTGTTTGCTGCAGGGAGGGGAAATGGTCAGAGGTCCCATACGTGCAGGCTTTCTTTGCCCTTCAAGAAGATAAGAGTTTGCAAAGAATGTGGATTAATCCCTGATCCTACTCAAGTACTAACCCCTTCCCACTGGCCCCATCTTGCCCACCCTATCGAGGTCCACCCCCTGTGACCCCTGCAAGACATGTTGTGAAAAAGCCACAACCCCAAGCTCCATCAGGCCAATAGCCACACCAGCCTTTCTAGGTGGTGGCGAAACAATTATACCCATCCTTATTACCCCTACCAAAATTAGGCTAATGGGGGACTAGTTAGAGTTCATGTCCCCTTCTCTCTCCAAAACCTGAGGCAAATAAAACAGAGCCTGGAGAAGTCTTCAGATGACCCAGATAAATATATAGAAGCCTTCCAAGGACTTATCATGATCTTTGAGTTAACCTGGAAGGATGTCATGCTTATATTAAACCAAACTCTTACCAGAGGGGAGAAAGAAAAAGTGTTCAGGGAGCCCTAGAGTTGGGAGATGAGTGGTACACTGTAAATGCAAGTGGCAAGTCTCTGGGGAATTAACCTGAGTCCCCACTGGCTGTCAGGCAGTACCACTCTCTGACACAGAGAGGGGCCAAGACACAGATGATACCAATAACTGACACCAAAACCACTTTATAACCTGCATTCTGGAAGGGCTAAAAAGGGCATGAGTAAAACCCCTTGTGGGTAAAATTGCAATATTTCCAGAATCTCTCGCCTGGGTTTAGTTCATCTCCATACCAATAGGTGTTTCCAAGGGGTAGAGAGAAGTAGTCCATCTCCATATCAATAGGTAATTATATGGGCAAGTGAGGGCTTATTTGGACCAGACAGGTTGGGTGGAGCTCTCCCTTCTTCTGGGTTGAGAGAGATGCAGGATGACTGCTTGTAAGAAATAAATGGGTTTCTCCCACTTTATTTCTCCCTTTGACTGATTTCAGTTTCAAAGGAATTTTCCCCCAGAGTTACATCTGGTGGTAGTCAGGAGGACCTCTGAACACAAAATCTGTCTACAAGGGTGTGACCCTTGGGCGGGCTGCCTCTAGGGATGGTGGGGAGGCCCAAGTGGCTGCAGCAGTAGAGGGGGCAGCCTCACTCAGGAACCCCCTATATGTGGGACTTCCAATTGGAGAGCCCCTAGTGGGGAATTGGGCTAGGGTAAAGCACCTCCTAGAGGAGTGGGGCCTTCTGCAGAATTGAGGAAGGTTGGAGACACTAGAAGCTGCAGAATTAGCCCTCCATCAGATAGAAGACTGCTTAGAAGCCCTGAATGGCCGTGTAACAGCTGGTATTGTAGGATCTCTTTTCCTCAAGGTAGTGGAAAATGTTACTGAGGAGAGAGAGAGGGTTATCAAGGAGAGAGAGAGACTTTGACAGGAGAGAGACACAGTTCAGGATTGCTTGGAGGAGCTGGGTGATGACCTAGGGATGCCCTTAAGGAAGAGAGACAGTTACTGAGAAGATGAGTAACACTCCTGGAAGATTCCTTAGCAGCAGTAAGGGGGGAGACAGCAAGAGAGTCCGCATTGCAGGAGGTTGTGGTGGGGGGGTGGGGGAGGAAAGAGCACTGCCTTAAGCCCAAGAGATGAAAGAGGAGATGTTTGGAGAGGATGAGGGTATGTGGCTGAGAGCTGATCTGTTGCTGAGGCCACTGCCCGAGGCACCAGCCTCTCCTGTATTAAAGGCCTGCTTGGTTGTAATTAAGAAAGTAAAAACGCAACAACTGCAGGCTCCTCAGGGAGAGGAACAGGTTGTGGAACCCTCCATGCTCCACATCTATACCCAGGATGAGCTGGTGGACATGAGCGTCCGGTATTGGCAAAAGCCATAGGAACCTCTGTGTACATGGCTTTTGCATCTCCGGGATATGGGGGTGGAAAACATTGTTATGTTGGGTTCTGAGATGAATAGACTGGCTTCCATGATGACTCGCTCTTCTCTCTGGCAGTGGTTGCAAAGTGCCCGTTCCATCACACCTCAGGGAATTGGGAGCTTCTGGATTTGCTTACAGCAGCTATCTGGGCAGTTTAGCCTAATCAGGGTGATTTACCATACTTACCCACTAGCTGGAAAATGTATGCAGACCTGCAGCAGCTGTTACAGGAGATGGGTGTGAAAAACATCATCTATAATATGGACCCCCAGGGCCTTGATGAGGAGTTGTTCACCACAGGAATGAGAAATGTGGTGCTCCATACACCTTTCCCATCTCTCTTTGGGTCCCTAGTGATTATTGTTGCCCCCGACATATGGCAACCCATAAGTGATGTGGGTTGATTTGATAAAGGCCGGGATAGTGAAAGAAAAACTCGATGGTCAGCCCAATAGAATATTGTTAGAACTGTGGCACCAATTAAAGCCAGAGCAGCAGTTTCAGCCACTGAGGTTCAGGGCACAGAAACCAGAGTCAAAGCCCCATGTCTGGCCTGTGTCCCTGCAAGACTTCCTGGGGGACAGTACTCAGGCTCCGCCTGGACGCTCACCCCCACAGGACAATGATTGGCATTGCAGTTCGACTGACTGGAGGGTCAAAGCCCCCACCTTGGGGAACATGGTGGGGACCAGAGGCCACATGTAGAATTAGCAATTCATTGGTCCCCGGTGAATGTACAATGTGTCCTGGCACTGGTGGACACAGGAGCTGAATGTTCTCTGATTTATGGCAACCCTGAGCAATTTCCTATTCCTCCTGCTGTGATAGATGGCTATGGGGGTAAGGCAATTAGAGTGAAGAAAGCCCAAATACCACTGGGGATAGGGCGTTTACCCACAAAGGAGCACACTGCGTACATTTCTCCCATCAGTGAATATATTTTAGGGGTAGATACCCTGTAGGGCCTGTGGTTACAGACCACTGCAGGGGAGTTCAGACTGAGGGTACGTGTGCTAAAGGCAGTTCTGAGGGGACATGCTAAGCACCCACCTGTAGCTCTACCTGTGCCTGGGTGAGTGACAAATACTAAGCAGTATAAATTGCCTGGGGGCACAAGGGAATTAGAGAAACTCTACAGGAGTTGGAGAAGGTGGGCATCATAAAGCCCACTCGTAGTCCTTTCAATTCCCCAGTGTGGTCAGTAAGAAAGCCAGACGGCTCTTGGCATATGACTGTGGACTACAGGGAATTGAATAAAGTCACACCCCCTTTGCATGTTGCTGTCCCCTCTATAGCAGCCCTTATGGAGACACTCAGTCATTAACTAGGGATGTATCATTATGTTGTGGACCTTGCTAATGCTTTCTTCTCTATTGACATAGCACAGGAAAGTCAGGAACAGTTTGCCTTCACATGGGAAGGCCTGCAGTGGACATTTACTGGCCTTTTACAGGGATACCTCCACAGTCCCACCATTTGTCATGGACTTGTAGCCCAGGACTTGGCCACGTGGAAGAAACTGCAACACTACATTGATAATATTATGCTCACGTGTGGTTCTCTTGCAGATTTAGAAGGGACAGTTCCTAGACTGGCGTAACATCTACCGGAGAGAGGACGAACTGTGAATAGCATCAAGGTTCAGGGACCTGGTTTGTCTGTAAAATTCTTTGGGGTTGTCTGATTGGGTAAAACTAAAGTTATTCCTGAAGTAGTCATAGACATGGTCCAGGCTTTCCCTAAACCTACGACTGTGGCAGTATTACAAGAGTTTTTGGGTCTTTTGGGCTACTGGAGAGTGTTTTTTCTGCACTTGGCACAAATGCTGAAGCCCTTATACCAGTGGTGTAAAAGGGCATCAGGTGGGATAGGGGTGAGTCATGTCCAGATGCTTTTACTGCTGCCAAGCAGGCAGTCAAGGCTGTATAGGCCTTGAATGTATTGGACTCATCAAGGCCCTGTGAACTAGATGTTCATATAACCAAAGATGGTAATGGATGGGGTCTTTGGCAGTGGCTTGAATGGACATGCCAACCTATTGGATTCTGGTCACAACTATGAAAAGGAGCAGAGGTCCGGTACACCTTCATAGAGAAGCAGCTGGCTGCTATGTATCACACCTTGCTGACTATGGAGCCCATCACCAGAACAGCTGCGACCAAGGTAATAACCACCTATCCTGTCACAGGGTGGGTGTGAGACTGGACCCAAAGGGCACGGAGTGGCCTAGCACAGGTGTCTACACTGGCCAAATGGGGTGCATATTTATAGTAGCATAGCACCCCCTCTACTAGCCCCTTAGGTGGAGAACTCCAAAGCTTATTGGGGCCAGTGACATATACCAATGAAAGGCAGGAAGAACTTGCTTTTGAGCCATTGGTAGCTGAGAGTCCTTATCAGGAGGGAAAAACCCCTATACCTGAAGATGCTTGGTATACAGATGGCTCCAGTCATGGGCAGCCCCTGAAGTGGAGGGTTGTGACTTTCCATCCTAACACTGAGACAATATGGATGGAGGACAGAGAGGGAAAGAGCATCCAGTGGACTGAGTTGCTGGCAGTATGGCTCATGATCAGCCAGGAGCCCTCCCCTATAGTTGTCTGCACTGACAGCTGGGCTGTCTATTGGGGCTTGACCCTGTGGCTACTGACATGGTACCATGCCAACTGGGTGGTTGGTCACTGACCCCTTTGGGGGCAAGAACTGTGGCAAGACCTGTGGGCCTCTGGCCAGACTAAGACTATTTTGTATATGATGTGACTGATCATTTGCCTTTGGCATCCCCAGGGAATGATGAAGCAGACACACTGGCCCAGGTGCATTGGCTAGAAGGAAAGCCTGCCTCTGATGTGGCCCAGTGGTTACATCAGTGTTTGTTGCACGTAGGGCAAAAGACAATGTGGGCTGTAGCCTGACAGTGGGGCTTGCTGTTGACCTTTGAAGAAGTCATCAGAGACTGGAAGGAGTGCCTTGTGTGCTCTAAGCAGGAGTTACACTGAGTCCCACAGCAACACGGGAGAATAGTACAGGGGGTGATACCCCATGTCAGGTGACAGATAGACTGTATTGGGCCTCTGCCCATATCAGAAGGTATTGGTATGCCACAACTTGTGTGGACCCAGATACTGGATTGTTAGTTGCTTTTCCTGTATGTCATGCAGATCAGCAAACCCCCAAGAGGGGCTTAGAGCATCTCATTGCAGTCTGTGGTCGGCCACAGGTGATTGAGAGTGATGAAGGCAACCACTTTACTGGACATGCGTTACAAGAATGGGTGCAGCAATTAGGAATAAAGTGGAAGTTTAATGTACCATATAACCCTACTGGGCAGGCATGACAGAGAGGTACAATGGTTTGTTGAAATCTGTCCTGAAGTCAGACACCAGTAGGCTACAGGGATGGTCAGTTTGCTTATGGACAGTGCTACAGCATTTGAATGAGAAGCCCCAAAAAGGAGCCTTGAGCTCTGTGCGTATGCTCACACACCTTGCTGCCTCTCTTATACAACTGTATGTGCAAACCAAACAGTAGTTATTGAAGCCAGGATATGGCCAGCTGAGCAACATTGTGCTGCTATCCACAACTGCATTAAACCCTTGAGACTGTTGAGTGGATGTGGCCCTGGACATTTTGACACATGGAGCACTTCTGGCACCTTGGGAAAAAGGCCTGGAAGCTGGCCTCCTGTGTGTTCCTGGAGGAACAGCACAGTGGCCCCCAAAGATCATGGTGTTGTACCCAAAATGTCCAGGAGGTAAGAGCATCTTATGGGGAAATTTTGTTTTATCTTTATGGCCAGTGCATGTACCTCCCATAGCCCTATATATATTGACCCATCTGTAACTTCCACAGGGAGAGGGGTGAACGTCTGGTATACTAGACCAGGACGAGATCCTATTCCTGCCACTGTCCTATAACAGGAACACTCTTGCATTTATCCTACCTCACAGACAAGATTTGTCTATGCTGGTGTCATTAAAACATGTATCTTATCGCCCTTAAGGTTATTTTCTTCTATAGTCCTTGTGGCCTGTTTGCACCCCCTGGCCTCAGCTGCCATGTGATTAGTGCTCTGAACTCCCTACCTGTTCAGCTGCTAACTGCGTGTGGTATGGGCGAGCTATGGACTTAATCTGCATAGGACTTTGAACCCAGCTGAATCCTCCGGCTTGATGAGTATCATGATTTTATGTTATTAGTCTGGTTACAATGCTCCAGTTTTTCTCGCACAGGGGCCATTGTGTAAGGTGGGGAATGAGTAGATTGTGAGGTGAGATTTCTGGAGGGGTGGGCTGTGGGTAAAATTGCAATAATTCCAGAATCTCTTGCCTGGCTTTAGTTCATCTCCATACCAATAGGTGTTTCCAAGGGGTAGAGAGAAGTAGTCCATCTCCATATCAATAGGTAACTACATGGGCAAGCCAACGGCTTATCTGGACCAGAGAGGTGTGTGGAGCTCTCTCTTCTTCTGCAGCCAGGTTGAGAGAGAAGTTGGACGACTGCTTGTAAGCAATAAATGGGTTTCTCTCACTTTCTTTCTCCATTTGACTGACTTCGGTTTCAAAGGTATTCTGCCCTGGGATTTTCCCCCGGAGTTACACCCCTGTACTACTGTGAGCTATCAGCAGTGACACAGGAGGAGAAGGAGAGCCTTGGCCTTCCTGGAGTGACTCAGGGAGGCACTGGTGAAACATGCTTATATGTCCCCAGAGTCTCTGGAGGGTCAAATAGTTCTTAAAGACAAATGCATCACTCAGATATTAGGAGAAAGTTACAAAAATTGGCATTTGGCCCAGAACAGAATCTGGAAAGCCTCATGAGAGACACCATGTCAGTGTTTTATAATAGAGATGAGGAAGAGAGGAGAGAACAGGTTAAAAGGGACAAGCAACAGGTGGAGGCATTTGTGATAACCCTGCAGGGAGTTAGCCTTGGGCTCCCAGGTTCGAGAAAGGGAAGCCAGTGCAGGGGATGGGGCCCAGGGCCTGCTTTCTCTGTTGCAGAGAAGGACACTTTAAGCGAGAATGACCTTGGCTTGAATGCCAAGAACAGCCAAAGCCTTGTCTGCTCTGCCAGGGAAACCACTGGAAGTGAGACTGCCCTCAGAGGCTTAGGCTGCCAAGGTCTTATCTGCAACAGCAAAGCCAGGGGTGAAGGGGCCCGGGGCTGTCCATGCATCACCAGTATAACACCACAGGAGTCCTGGCTGATTCTCTCTGCAGGGGGCCACACCATTGATTTCCTGCTCCATACAGGAGCTGCCTATTCAGTCCTCCTTCACAATTGCCATCCTCCCTCCTCCCAGTCAGCTACTGTTAGAGGCATATCCTGGAAGACAATGACAAAATTTTTTACTTAGCCTGTAAATTGCAAATGGGACTCTGTGCTGTTTTCACATGTCTTTCTAGTAGTACCAGAAAGCCCAACACCTCTCTTAGGCTGTGATATGCTCTCTAAGGCACAGGCCTCTATACATATAAACATGGAGAAAGGTGAGTGGTACCTCCCTGTAGTAGAAGTAGACATTAATTCTGAGGTCTGGGTGACTGAAGGAAAAACTGGCAAGGCTAAGTCAGCCCAAGCAGTGCAGATCCGCCTCAAAGACCCTGAACACTTTCCTCATAGAAGACAGTACCCTTTCAAACCAGAAGCTCATGAGGGCCTGAGGCCAATCATTGACAACCTAAGGGCCCAAGGTCTCCTGATACCCTGCAATAGTCCCTTTGGTAGAAATCTCTTTTGCTTATTGGGCTTATTATCATTCTCATCCTGGTATTTGGTCTTTTCATACTGAATCTAATAACATGATTCATTTTATCTCACTTAGAATCCATAACATTACAGGTGGTGATGGAGATGGAACCCAGAATGGAAACATCCATCTTATGGGGCCATATTTATCAACTAATGATGGAGACCTGACTTCATCCCTTCACTTCATCCCCTCTCAGCTTGAAGCAGTTAGAGTGGTTGTTGCCCAAGACCCTAACAGCAGTTAGGGTCTCCATCTGTAGAGGGCGGAGTGAGATAGGAAAAGGACAAGGGGCAGCCCCTGTCCAGTTAGAGCAAGATAAGATCCCTGGGAAGGACAAAGGAGATGATTACTAAGGACCTTGGAAAGGTGAAAAATAGAAGACTTGCAGCTGAAACAATGCAGCAGTGTATAAGAAGGTTCCCACCAAATCTCCATGATAAAGAACCATTTTACTGACTTTAAGTCACGTAGCTTATGTAACTTGACCAAGGCATACTGGCTAAAAATAGAAATGGCCTTTAGTATGATAGGTTAAAATATAGCTGGCATTCTGATGGGAACCTATAGAAAACAAAGAGCTTCTCTCCCTCGTCGATGTAACAGGCATAAAACCCCTAGGCCTGAGCCCATAAACAGTAGCCTTGTCCCTCCCAGCATATGCCTGGGAGTTCTGTATCTTTACTTCTCTCTATCAATAAAGAGCTTCTTTCTTGTTTGCCTACCTTGAGTGTTTGTGAAGTTCATTCTTTGCCACTGTGAACAAGAACCCTGGCATCAGGACTGGGATGATTCATGTGCATCTGCCTTTGCCACTGTTAAGAGGACAGTCAAGGCTGTGCAGGCTTTGAGGGTGATGGACCCATCAAGGCCCTGTGAGATAGATGCTCATGTAACCAAAGATGGTTATGGCTGGGGCCTCTGGCAGCAGCTTGAACAGACTCACCAACCTATTGGATTCTTTTCACAACTCTGGAAAGGCAATTGGCTGCCACGTACCACACCTTGCTAACTATGAAGCCCATCACTGGAACAGCCACAGCAAAGGTAATAACCAGCTATCCCATCACAAGGGTGGGTACAAGACTGAACCTAAAGGCCATGGAGTGGTGTGGCACAGTTGCCGACACTGACCAAGTGAGGCACATACGTTCAGCAGCATAGTGCACCCTCTACTAGCCCCTTGACTGGAGAACTCTGACACTGGGGCCAACGACCTATACCAGTGAAAGGCAGGAAGAATTTGCACTGGAGCCATTAGCAACAGAGAGCTCTTACCAGGAGGGAAGAGCCCCTATACTGGAAGATCCATGTTACACAGATGGCTCCAGTCATGGGCAGCCCCTGAAGTGGAGGGCAGTGGCTTTCCATCCTAAGACTGAGACAATATGGGTGGAGGATGGGGAGGGGAAGAGCAGCCAATGGGCAGAGTTGTGGGCAGTATGACTTGTGATCATCCAGGCGCCCTCTGCAATAGTTGTCTGCACTGACATCTGTGCCATCTATGAGGCGTGACTCTGTGGCTACCGACATGGTACCTTGCCAACTGGATGGTTGATCACAAACTCCTTTGGTGGCAAGAGTTGTGGTAAGACCTATAGGCCTCTTGTCAGACTACAACAGCTATAGCGTATCATGTAACATGCCACTTGCCTTCGGCAACCTCAGTAATGATGAAGCAGACACAATGGCCCAGGTACATGGGCTAGAAGGAAAGCCTGACTCTGATGTTGCCCAATGGTTACATCAACATTTGTTGCATGCAGGACAAAAGACAATGTGGACTGTAGCCCATCGGTGGGATCTGCTTTTGACCTTTGAAGAAGATAACAGATCCCGGCAGGAGTGCACTGTGTGCTCTAAGAGGGACTTACACAAAGTCCCACAGCAACATTCGACAATAGTTATGGGGCTGAAACCCCTCATCAGGAGGCCGATAGGGTATATTAGGCCTCTGCCCATATCAGAAGGGTATTGGTATGCCACAACTTGTGTGGACCCAGCTACTGGACTGTTGATTGCTTTTTCTGCATGTCATGCAGATCAGCAAATGACCAAAAGAGAACTGCTGCCTATGGCTGACTGCAGGTGATGGAGAGTGATCAAGGCACCCACTTCACTGGACATGCATTACAAGAATGGGTGCAACAATTAGGGATAATGTGCAAGTTTCATGTACCATATAGTCCTACTGAGGCAAGCATGGTAGAGAGGCCAATGGTTTGTTAAAATTTGGCCTGAAATCAGACACCAATAGTCTACAGGGCTGGTCAGTCTGCTTATTGACAGTGCTACGGTGTTTGAATAAGAAACCCCAGAAGAAGGCACTGAAACCCATGGACATGCTAATACACATTGCTGTCTCACCTAAACAACTGCAAGTACAAACCAAGGAGGAATTATTGAAGCCATGGTTTGGCCATCAGAATAACATCTTGCTGCCAGCACCTACTGCACTACACCCTGGAAACTCTGTTCAGTGAACGTGGCTGTGGACATTTTGATGTATGGACCAGTGATGGCTGGCCCTTCTGACACCTTGGGGACAAGACCTAGATGCTGGCCTCCTGTGTGTTCCTGGAGTAACAGAAGAATGGCCGCCAATGATTATGACAGTGTACCCTAAATGGCCAGAAGGTAAGAGCACCTTACCAGGGAGTTTGTCTTTTCACTGTGACCAGTGCATGTGCCATGGTCCTATCACAGGACCACTCTCTTGCATGCATCCTACCTGATGGACAAGATTTGCCTCTATTGGTATCATTAAAACATGTGTCTTATTTCCTTTAAGGTTAATCTCCTCTCCAGTCTGGGCACACCCCCTATCTGCTGCTTGCCAAGTGTTCATGGGCACAGAGCTCCCTGCTCGTTCAGCTACTGGCCTCCCTTGGGAAGTGCAAGTTATGGACTTATTAGAGTAGGAGTGGTTGAATACAGCTGGATCCTCAGGCCTGAGGACTGTCATGGTTTGGTTATGTGTATCACAATTTCTTTTGTTATTTGTATGTTGTTAGTAACCTCTGTTGCCATTGTGGAATCTGGTTACAATGCTGTAGCTTTTTAGCACAGGGGTCATTGTGGAAGATTGTGGGCTCATTGTGAGGTGAGAATCCTGGAGGGGTGGATTGTGGAGAAAATGGGAATTTCTGACCAGGATTCCCACTTGGCTTTAATAGCACCCATCACATATATAATAAGAGCCTGTTTTCACATCCATGGGATATTTACCTGGGACAGAGCTGCTGGTCAGTCATGAGAGTACCAGCTCAGGGGAAGGGTGGAGAGGAAACACCCATTCTCTCCTCTCCTCAGTTCCTGGTACATAATTAGTCAGGGGCCGATCAGTCACCAGAGACTTGACCACAGATTTCCTCTTGGTGTGAGCAGCCAGGAGATCAGGGAGGAGGAGAGACTGAGGCCTACTGCTGTGAGAATAAACCCCCTTTTAACCCCCCAACACCTTGCCCTTGCCTTTATTCAGTCTCATTGAATTAATAGGGAACTTGCCTGGGTAGGGAACCCCCTCCTCCCAAAGCAACAGTACTCATCAAATATTACCAGTTATTATTGTTCCTATTATTTACACCACTAGAAAAGTCTGGAAGGAAAGAGTGCTTGTGTCTGAATGTGAATTTCAGGGGATTTTTAATTTTCTTCCTTACACTGTTCTGTATCTTCCAACTGTCTTACAATGAGCACGTGTTGCTTTGACAATCAGGATGCAACAACAAATTTCATGAGAAGTAAAATGAATATTCTGCTCTCAAATAACCATGAAATTCAAGAATGGCCTTAAATGGGGACATTTGAAAGTATTAAAAAGAACACCTGCTACTCGCATACTGAGAAGTATAACCTTTCAGTATGGACAGCCATAGTACCTCCTAGACTCCACTCAAGCTGGAGAAGTCCTGGGCCAGTATTTCACTGGATTCCTGGGACAAAATGATGAAATGATGGATGAGAAAATATTTTGCAAATGTGAAAGCAAATATGGATGGATAGGGTCATGATAATTAGCCTCAGATCCTCCAAGTTTGTCTAGGCCAAAGGAGCCTGGATTGCTGTTGAAAATCAGTTATTAACTGATCTTCCTGGATGGGTAGGATCTGGGCTCAGTGTTATCAGGCTGAAGGCCAGTTGAGCATTTTGAGTTGATGTTGGGTCTTTTAGAGACAGTGGTACTAGAGGGCCTACCCAGAGGGTAAGGGGGAGATAGGAGGATGGGAACTAGCATTTGTTAAGCACCTGGAACAGTCAGTTACTTTACAAACAATCTCAAGGAACTTAATCCTCATCCATAGTTCTTCAAAGTGGGCTTTTCTTTCTCCAATTAAAGATGTGTGAATGGAGTCTCAGAAAGGCAAAATGATTTGCCGAATGTCCCAGGAGACAAGAGCATGGATTTGTGGATTTAAACTCATATCTTTACAATGTTGGGGCCTTTATCTTATGTTATACTATTTTTCCTGTGGGTAGAGTGACCACATACTTTAGTTTGCCCTGGGCCAGTCCCAGTTTATACTTGTATTTATAGTGTAATTATGAATAGATTCTTTTCATTTTCAAAAGTGTTGCAGCTTGGATGATCCATTATATGGTTACCTTACCAATAAGGAACAGCAGTGAGGGGCAACCAGTTCACAGGATTTCACTCTCTCATCCCTCTTCCTCAAAATGTATCATAACTTATATGCTTTCTCCTTCAGTCAACAGACTCAGTTTAGCTTTGTCTTCTTGCTAAGAGTAACAGCTGCCATTTCCGAATACTCATTTAATCCTCACAACTCTATCATTATTCCCAATTTAAAGGTGAAGAAATAAGAACAGAGGGGTAAGTGACTTGCCTAAGGGCCCAAAGCTAGTGATTGGTAGAGGCAGGGCTCCAACCCAGGTCTGTTTGACTCTATAGTCCAGGATCCACTGGAGAATTACCATGTGAACCTCCCAATACTGCGTGGCTTATGATCTCTGATAATGTCATACTACCGTTAGGCAGAAAGACAGAAATGATTGGGATGGAAAGGAGAAAGGGCCCCCAAAGATGACTCAGGGAGTTGATCAAATAGAACCAGAAAGCCAGAAATGACTCAAAGAGTTAATCAGATGAAGTCACAGGGTCCAAAAGTGACTCAGGAAATGTCCAGGGTCCCCCAGATAAGAAATATCAGAGGCACAGGCACAGCACAGCCCCTGTCCCCATTTCCCCAATCAGAACAAGCCTAGAGGGCTGACAGCTGTCAATCAAGGACCTCTCTGCCCTGCCAAAACCACATAAAAGAAACCTCAGAATGACCATTGGAGCCGGCCTGTCTTATCTTAGGCAGGCCTGCTCTGCTACTCTCTGCAGAGTGTATTAAAACTTTGCTTTCTTGACGTTGGTCTCTTGTCTCACTATATCTGACTTCCCTCCAACACCGAGCCCTTTCCTTCCCACTACTAGGACACTACACAATACTCTGATTTCATTTCCTGTCCTGTAGCAAAGGCAAGAAAGTTTCATGATATCCCTGTTATCTTCCAGATGGTCTTAAAATTCCCCCAAAATAGTCCACATGACAAATGTCAGAGACTTCCTGTCATTGGAGTGTAGCTTTAAGATCTTGTGCCCAAGTTATCAACCATCTTTCCAGTCTTCTACTCTCAGATGTCCCTTAACATGGTTTTCTTACATAAAAGTGCCATGAAACAACTACCCTGACATTCATCCATCTCCTTCTAGGTTAAGCAGGTAGTGGACTTGGGGTTTTGAATAATTGGTCCATTCACAGGGGAGCCCTGGGAAAATATATGTGGGATTCTTCCCATTGGTGAAGAGTGTGGTGAGCGCCAGGCCGAGAGTCAAGGACAAGCTCACAGGCCTAAGTGGGGCTCCAAGAGGGATTAGCAGCTAAAACAAGTACATATCTGTATTGAAAAAAATGTAGATATTTTGTTTTTATTTTGTGAATATTTAGACATGGCTTAAAAGTGAATTTGTCTAGTAGGATTAATTTCCAAGGATAAAAAGGAGAGAAACTGTATCTTGTGTTTGATGTCCCAACAGATTGCTGGAGTACTGAGTGGAGAAACAGGCAAAAGAGAGGGCTTTTGCAGCAAGTTGATACTTGGGGCCTAGAGAGAATTATAGAAGAAGGAAAGGAAATAAGGAAATAGGAATGGTTACAACTCAGAGACCAGTATTAGCTACTGGGAAAGACTAGAGTAATGAGAGGGAGCTGAGCAATGGCATAAACCATTTTTAAGAGCCTTACATATTTATTTCATATAAATAATCAATAGGAACAAACACAGAGGACTGCACAATTCTCAAGCTCAGAGGCAGCAAGAACCTACTTCTCCCCTTCCTTCAGCAATGACAGTTTTGTCCAGCAGGTTAGCATTCTCCACTCTGTTCATACCCTGAAGAAAAGGTAGGTGCTGCTTGTCCTACCATAGGGCAACAGGAAGTGCTTAGTGGACTCCCAGTCTCATAAGCCAGTCCCAGAGAATTCAGCTCCCAGCCCCTGGCTATACTCAAATCCTCCCAACAATAATATAAGTTCTCATGGGTAAAAATATGACAGCATCAAGTTCCATAGACCAAGTGCTTCTGAGCTCCAGAGCTGAGGCCATGCTGGAAATTTACTTTTAAATGCTTCAACAAAGAGAATGGGATATATGTGTGTATATCTGCTTAATGTTAATCAACATCCTAGAAGATTTTGCATAACATCTGAAGTATCTTAATCAGGAATACACATGTATTAATTATCATATGAAGAAGCCCACACTTCAGAGAGCTGTCGTAAGTACCTACATGGTCTCCAATGGATATCAAAGACTGTGAAAGAGCATAATGAAAATTATAAGTGATTTTTCATTGGGGAAATGCATGCTGTTGAAGACATGTGGACTGCCTAGAAATATACAGGCATTCTCATCTTCGTATGTAGAGGCTACACAAATTTAGCTAGCTCAGTAGCATAATTCTTATGGAATGGTGCCTCTAGGCTTAGGATTTCCAACCAGTCCAGTGTTCAGAGGCCTATTGCAGGATTTGTCACCTGAATCCTGCCACTAGATTATGCCATATGTAAAGTGCTATAGGGACATCTAAAGGGGCCTGAGATTTCATTGAACTTATAGAAGAGACCATAGCTTTGTGCCTGCTTGCTCTCTCTCTTGTACTCTACATCTGATCTGTCAGCAAATTCTGGTTTGACCTTCAAAATCTTTATCCAGAATTCAACCACATTTCACCATGTCCAGTGTCATCATTCTGGTGCAAGCCACCACAAATCACCTTTAACTGGATGATTGTGAGAGTCTGAGAACTGGAATCCCTTTTCTGCCCTTGACTCCTTTCAGTTTTTTTTTCTCCATAGGGCAGCCAGAATGTTCCTTTTAAAACATATGTGACATAAGTCAGGTCACTTTGCTTCTCTGCTCAAAACTTTCTGGTGGCTTCCTGTCTCACTCAGAAGACATCTTGACTTCAATCTCATGAAATACTCTGAGTCAAAATCATTTAGTTTAAACTATTCCCAGATTCAGGACCAGTATAAACTGTGTGAGATAAATACTTCTTGTTATTTTAAGCCACTAAGTTTGGGGATATTTTGCCAGTAGTGACTGGCCTTTGAATGCTTTTCCTACATTGTTGATCTCTCCTGAAGAGAATATAAACTCTGGAGGCATAAACCTTGTATGTTTTGTTCATTACTGTATGTCCAGAGTGTAGGATAATGGTAGGCACATAGCAGCTGCCAAATATTAATTGAATGAGTGAATTAACTTTGGCAAAAAGAGATATAAATACTAAAAAGGGAAATGTAAGACTATTCATTATTTGTAAACAATATGGTTGTCTACATAAAAAAATCTGAGACTGTCAACTGAGAAACCACTAGAACCAATAAAAGCAATTCAGCAAAGTGGCAAAATACAAGAGCAACATATGAAAAGCAGTGATATTTTTATACACCAGCAATAATCTACCAGAAAAGGTAATAGATTAAAGAAAAGATCCCGGTGATAATTACTCCCAGAACTATAATTTGCCGAGGGGAAAAGACTCTGAGGATAAATGTATAAAATCTAGATGGGAAATATATAAAGCTTTACTAACAGTCATAGAAGAATATCTGAATGAGGTGATAGATTTGTTATATTTCAGTATGGTAAAACTCAATGTCAACTATCTTAAAAAGTCTATAGATTTAGTCCCAATCAAAATCATAATATTTTTTCAGAACTCAAAAATTGATTCTGAAAATCACTTGGAGGAGAAGATGTACAAGAATAGCTGTGAGAATTTTGAAAAAGAATAGTGTGAGGAAATTTTCCCTACAGGATATCAAAACATACTATAGGAGTATCATAATCAAAATTATGTGGTAATGGAACAAAAATTGACATTTCAGTGAGTCAGAGTAAAGGGCTCAAAGAGATCCAAGTATATGTGGAAATTTAGTTTTAGACAAAGGAAAAAAGGTAAAGTACTCAATAAATGGTATTAGGAAACCTGATTTTCCACTTAGGAAAAATAAAGTTAGCTCTTTACCTCACAACTCTTATAAAAGTAAATTTCAGATAAATTAAAGACCTGAACATAAAATATAAAATTATAAAAGGAACTACAGGAGAATATGTTAAACCTTGGGGTAGGGTAGGCATAAAACATAATGATATAGGTAAATAAATTTGCATCAAAAATGTAAAACTTCTCTAAGACAAAAACATAAAAACAAAAAAGTACTTCATACTGGACAAGGACCATCAGATTACCTGGTATCTGTTATTTTATTAGCTGAATACAAAAAATAATTTTGACATATTTTGTTTTGTTTTGTGATTTTGGGTAATGAAGAAACAATCTTTGCCTTATGTTTCAAGACAGCAATATGTTTTTATATTGTGGCTATATGAAAATTACAGTATCTATTTTCATGGATACAAAATCTTGTGCATAAATTAGTAATTGTGGGACTTTTGGAATGGCTGAGTGAGGAACTTGGAAAACACTGTCTCCCCACAAAAACAATGATAAAACTTGGAAAAATTATCAAAACAAACCCCTTAGGGAATCTACAAATGTGACCAAGGGCATATAGCATATCGAGAAGCATTTGTTCAAGAAAAGCTATGAAGCCTTTGTTAGAACAGTGGGAATCTGGCACATATCACAGCTAATCTGAGGTCTCTGTACAGGTTAGAGAAAACAACAGACTGGCAGACGAGCCAGAAATTTAACAGGGAGATCTGAGGAACAGGACAGGCATAGTGACCTTTCACAGATTTTTGGTGGTGTAAGGCTATGTGCTTGCACAAGGCTGCATCCACACTAAGAGAAGACCAGAGAGGACCCTAGCTATCTATTTATCAAGATAAGTGTTAGGTCTTGCACACAAAGAAAGTAAAAGCTTGGACAGACTTATAAACTGCCTGAACTTTGAATGTGTTCTTCAAAGTAAATTCTGCTAACAACCAGTGAGCTTAGAAGATGACCTTGAACTTTAGATGAAATCACAGCCTTAGCCAATGCTTTGATTTCAGCCTGGTGAGACCCTGAGCAGAGACCCAGATAACCTGTACCCACAGACTTGACCCACAGAAACTGTGAGACAATATTTGAGTGTTGTTTTGACCTGCTAAGTTTGTGGCAGTTTGTTATGAAGCAATAGAAAACTACTACAACCTTAGAATTAGGTCTTTCTTATACTTAACCACTGCATTCACTATACAGCAAAGTTCAGAAACTTTTCGTATGCCACAAAGGCCTTTAGACATTTCTTGTTTGGCTCAGAAAGTATTTTAAACATATTTTAAAAGTAACTGCCAATGTATACAAGTTCAAATTTCTACCTTCCTGTGAAAAGCTGGAAGACATGGTATCGCTGGGCCCATATTGCCACCTAATAAGAACCTGCTGGAAGTAAAGAGTTTCTTATTTGTTTAGACAGGGCATGAGTCCTTTAGTTCAGCTCATGTCAGTTCTACCCAATAGTCTTCACTCATTTAGTTTACCCATGAGGCCCCAGGAATATGTGAGTGTATAAGTCCTGATACACAACTTCAAAGTTAATCACTGATTGCCTCAGTTTTGTTTATAGTGTAGTCACTCTTTCCATTAGCTCTCTATCTGCAACAGTGCTACAAGAGTTTGGATTATGAATCTTTTAGGAATGAATGCCCAGATCAGAATTATGTGTGTATTATGGACTAAATCAAGTTTGGTAGAGAATGGGAAACTCATCTTTTCATTAAACTTCTTGTTACTGTAAGATGCCAATTTGAACAAAATGCATTATTTTGTCCTTTGGGGATTATAAGGTGAAACCAGCAGTATGTCTTACCTTTTCCTTTCTTTTCTAGTGTAGGGCATGGGGGGGAAACAAAAACTTGAGGGCCACTACAAAGGAAGGCTCCACTTGAGACTGTGCTGTACAAAGAACGAATGGTTGTTAAGTTTTTGACATTGGTGCAAATTAACACAAAATATAAAACATATTTTGTTAGATGGCCTACGTATTGCCAACTGTGGCAACTTAATACTTTTATATTTACTTTCTTTAGGGATTTCTACTCAAATTTAACACAATGACTTGCATGAAGTTTAACCTATGAACTTTGGGCTTATTTGTAATCAAGTCAGTAAAAAAAGTATAAGTGTATATGAAATATTCATATGTGCATGCATATACCATAGCTAACTTAGAATGAAATTCTATATGTATTTAATTTCAGAATTTGTTTTGAGTATTGGAATTTACAAAAGTTTGCAAACATTTCACTGTTTATAGTAAATATTTTACGGTGCTAAAAAGGACTCACACAAATAAATAAGGAAAAGACAATTCTCCTCATGGGAAATGAACAAAGGATATGAACAGGAAATTCACAAAATAGGAAATAAAAAATGACCGAAAGGAATATGAAAGCATGTTCAATTTCAATACTAATCAGTGAAAGTCAAATAAAAATAGTGAGATTTTCCATTAGTTTTTCAATAAGATTGCTAACATTAAGTATTGGTGGTAAAATAAAGTGGATATTATACCTCAGTGGGGAGCATGTAAACTGGAGCCACCCTGAAGTAGAACTTGGAAGGAACTATTATATTTTGTGAGAATGTATTTATGCATTACTTATGAAAATAAGAACTTTTAAGCTTTTAAAATAAAGAACCAATTCTTCTCTATTTCTTCAAACATATCCTATGGACACAGTGATAGGTTCAGAAATATGATCTTAGCCCTGGCCTAAGTCAGTTGGCACCGAACAGGCACTTGACCACAGTGTTTGTTTCAGGAGTGGGGATATGACATAAACTGGCCCAATCTCAGAACTTTTGCTGGGAATGCTGGGTGGTACATGGACTCTTTTCTGGCCATTAAGAAGGAAACATATAGGCTTGGGAAGAGCTAAGAACTGTCTTAAGACTATTAGGAGACAGCCTGCCTGAGAATGAGGCCAATACTAAGGAAGCACTGACTTACAAAGACTTGTCTGAAGCCAGCCCTAGTCACACAAGCCATTTAAGTTCCTATTTTGTTTAAACCAGTTTGACTTTTTCTGTTGCTTTCAATTGGAAATACCTTGACCAATGCAGTAATCCCTGGCCAATTTCATTTTCAGAGTCTGTGACAGATCCTGTGGACTGTTATGAAGTAATCATATCATGTGACCACCACCCAGGAGTGCCACCTAGGATGGCCAACTATCTTGGTTGGCCTTAGACTGTTCTAGTTTTAGCACTGAAAGTCCTGAATCCAAGTGAAACCCCTCCCTGGAAAGTGAAAAGTCTCAGTTTTCAGTGATGGGTGAGGAAGACTGGGGAAAACCTGTATGGTGGCCCCACAAATAGGAGGTGAAACAACACAGTTTTTAGTGTGAAATGGATACGGTGCAGATTGTTTGCCCTCTGTAGTTATTGTGGCTGTTTTCCCCCCCGACTGTTGATATTGACAACCATAATTTTTGGTTCACAATAATGGATCTCTCATTGTTGCATCACTCTGGATGATGGTACTTCAGTGTGCAACTTAAGTGTGATGTAATTATGAGCATTAACAGTCTTTGACTTTGCCTGTGCATCAACTGTTTTGATTTGTATTGAAATAGTGCTAGCTTAACCTTTCACGTTGTGAATATTGTCACCATGTCTTAGTCTGGGCTACCATAACAAAATGCCTCAGACTGGGTGGATTAAATAACAAAAATTTATTTTCTCATAGTTCTGGAGGTTGGAACATCTGGGATCAAGGGGTAAGCTAGTTTGGTTTCTTCTGAGGCTTCTCTCCTTGGTTTGTAGATGGCCACCTTCTCCCTACATCCTCACACGCTCTTTCCTCTGTGGGCATGCACTCCTGGTATCTCCCTGTGTTTCCAAATTTCCTCTGATAAGAACACAGTCATAATGGATCAGGGCCTACCCTAATTAAATCACCTCATTTTAACTAAATCACCTTTTTAAAGGCCCTATCTCTAAAAACAGTCACATCCTTAGATACTGGAGGTTGGGGCTTCAACCTATGAATTTTGAAGGGACACAATTCAGCCCATAACTCCATGGTTTGAAAGAATGCAGATAATGAAAATGAGAGTCATTACAATACCAATGCCAGAATCACTGAGAAAGAGTACTAAACTGCTGTGTTACTTCAATGACAGATGAAGACCATATAAAACTGGATTGGGAGGTAAATAACCCAAAAACAACCTACTACACAATACAGAGAAAAGAATTTGGGATTTTTCATGGTGAAGAAGGATGTGCAAAAACACTATAGAGACTGAATCTCACAAGCCTGGGATGAGACCAGCAAGTCCTTCTAAATCAATCAAACTTCTCCCCCAAGGATACCAATGCTCAACTGACTATAGAGGCCACTTACTTAGCTTGGGCATACCACACAAATTAAGACGTATTATTGGGTTATTCCCTTGATCACACTATGAAGCTTACTAACATTACATTTCTTAATTAAGAAGCTGCAACTAAAAGGTCCTGTAGGTAAAAAAAAATGGGAAATTTTGATAACAGATATCTTGGTCTCTTACAGCATAGGGCGTATTCTTACTAAGGATCTTACCAATGATCATGCTTTCTATAGTGTATCAAGTGATGTGTCTGATAACAGCGAGAAAAAAATATTCCCCATAGAGAACTTTAATTTTTAAAAATGGAACTTCTTGATTTCTATAAAGATATTAATTACAGAAAATATGAAGCAATAAAAACTAAACTTTGCTCATCTGTCTTCATATTCAGCAGACAGTACAAATATAGGTTCTGAAAATTTCATTCAGAGTATAAACTTCTTACTAAAGAAAATGAAAAGCTCTTACTTGTTAAATATCCTGCATACCTTGTATATAATACTGTGTAAGATGGATATATTTTGCTTGCCTATGAAATAATAGCTTTCATAATGATAGTTTTGGGTGATTTTCAATTTCTTTAAGACATGCAGAAGCATATAATGAGTTTGTTTTTTTTTTTACTTTATAGAAATGTAAGGAGATAGCCTTCTTAGACATGTGCCTATGAGATGCCTATCATTTTTTCTGGCCCTAGAAAGAATGTCCTTCTCCAATTTGGAAATACATTGAGAATATGAATGGAGAGAAGGATTACAGAAAACAGAAATTTATCTGCTGTTTCTCTGAAACTGTTTGAAGATTTTTGAAGAGGTCATATGAAGCCCAGGAAAGGATGAGTTGACTTAATCTAAGCTGTTTGATGTGACATGTACATTACAACAAAAATTCATATGGCAAAAGGTGACTCAGTTTTTTTTAGAAGAAAACTGTTTCTGAACTTTAAAAAATGTTACCAGAAAAGGGCAGCCATATAAAACAATACCTTCTCCATTTATTTAATAAAACCGTAACCTATTTGGAATCCAACTTCAATTTCACGAGTTCATATTACCTCATATGAACACTTTGTAACCATTTTTCCTGACAAAGAGAGATTTAACTTATGATATATAATTTGCTTTAGAATATTTTAAAATGATTGGCATGTTAAGATATGAATAGCCTACATATGAATTTAGAGATACCAAAGATCTGATTGACAAATAGCTGGTTTACCAAAACAAATTTTTCAGTCCTTAAGCTCGAGAAGTCTTAATTCCACTTTGACCTAGAGTGTGAGGGTGGAGGATGAAGTGTGTATTGAAATTTATCTGGCGGACAATCGCAGGAGGCAAGTTTACACCTCTCTCTAAGGAGAGTCCTAGTTGTGAGCTGGAAAAGCCAGGAGCTGGGAATCAATACTTATGGCTTTGGATTCTTCTACTCTCCATCTGAGCTAACCTTTGAATTTTTGTGGACTCAATTCCTGTATTAGGTAAAGACAGATCGCTGCTTCCCCCTGAGAGTAGTAGAGGGCCCAGCAAAGTAGAGGAATATGGCGATGGTCACTACTCTCCCTTGCTCTTGATCCCTCCCTCCTAAATATTTCTTCTGTTTTAGGAATCACTAGATATTTATGCAACAAGTCTGGAGTGGGGTAAGAGATTAGACTGGAAATCTAAATCTCCTTAAAAATCAAAGTTCTCACTGGTAAAGGACCAAGTATTTTTATATGTTTGCCTATAAGGGGTGGAAGGGATGAGGTGGCTGGAGTTGGTGATTAATGAGGACCTAGTTTCTTTCCTTGAAGAGCACTCAGGTTAGTTAATAGGAAGGAAATAAATTTCAACTTCTGAGAAAAGTTACAAGCTCTTATTGGAACCAGGAATCAAAATATGCCTCTGGGTTCAAGCAACAAGCCCTTCTCTGCTGGCAGTTCTTATCTCCAAACTGTTGTACTTTGACTCCATAGGAATTAGGAAATAGAATATTTTTAATATGCTGCCCAAGAATTGTTCTTTCCTCAGCAATCTGTTGCAGACTATGAAGTGGAAAGGGCACTGGCTGGGAATTCAGAAGACTGAGCTTTACATGCACTCACTCCACACTTAAACCCACCCTACTCTTTTCCCTGCCTTGCTAAGAAATATATCTGCAAAATGGGCTAATAATACATACACGTCTCTGGGTTGTAGAGAAGATTAACTGAGAGTGTAAACGAAATGTGCACACACCAGATGCTCAATTCCTTTTGGCTCTATGGGAATCAAAAGTTGCTAGGACCAGCCCTTGAAAACCGAGACGTTTGTTCTCCTTTCCATCCACAATGAAAACAACAGTAAACACAATATCTTTCTTACATCAACACATTTTAACCCTCCTACAACCTTCTGAGTTAAAAACAATTATCTCCACTTATGGGGGAACCTGTGATGTGGAAATTGAGACAGAGAAAGGTAATGTAACTTTCCTAGGGTCGCATGGCTAGTAAGTAAAGGAGTTACCATTTGAACCCAGGTAGTCTGGTTGCAGTGTCTGTTCTCTTGGAGGGTCCCAGGCTGAAAGCACCTCTTGCTTTCACCTATATATGCAGAAATCATTCCAAGGATGTGGCCGTATGTAATGTTCCCACTTCAGGGGCGGAAGCATGCCAGCTGAGGCTCCACTTTGCCTGCTGGTCCTTTCCGTGCAAGACAAACAAGCTTAGCCCTATTCCTACTGCCACCCACACAGTGGGCCACACCTAAGCCAAGGTTTGGGTCATAAGGAGGGAAACCCTGAAATCCAGATCCTTCAGGAGGAAAGTACAGAAAGAGTGAGGTTGTGGCCTGATTAATGAGCCCCAAAAATGTAAAGGTTAACCTTTGCTGGTACCAGACCCTTCCTGGGGGTTGGGGGGACAGTGGCCCACCCTCCACTGCTCCCAGCTCCCCTTACCTGGGAAATGGACACTGCAAAATAGACAAAGAGGCAGGTAGCCAAGGCAACTCAGCACCAAAATGACTTTGGTTACTGTGGTGAACCCTAAGAATGTGAACTACTTTGCCCCTCCCCCACCAGGCCTCAAAGCCCCCTCTTCCTGGCCCTTGGCAGTGTCCAACCTGCAGGCAGTTGAGTCTTTGCTGTGGGACCTGTAATAACTGCTGGCAAGCCAGCAGCCATGTGGGGAGGCAGGGGCAACCCAGCCAGAAAGGGATATTGGGGAGGTTAGCAACCTAACCTAGGTTAGCAGCCTGAGGTTGCCTAGCAACCCTCAGACAACACAGAAGCCCTGAGGAGTGTTTGTTCTCTCCTTTGGTTTAGTACTCACACGGAAGTAGACATGGAAAATGTAAGGGGTGGGGTCAGGGGCTCTCTTTGACTAAACTTCACTTAGGTTCCTCTCAACTAGGGCCTGACTTTTGAGCTTCTGTGTTCAACTGTGCACTGCACAATTTTAACAAAAATCTTGATAAGTCCATTTAACCAGAATCCCCTACCCTTACTATCTGATCACCTTCAACATCTGATCGGATCCCTCATCCTTCACCACTGCCCAGGTTATGTCTGATCACCCTGGCCTGCCCTCAGCAAGAACCCTGTTAGGTTAGTTTATCCAGAATCTACCTTTTATCTCTGATGTTTCCATCCACCAACCCCCCTCCCCACAACCCTGCTTCTTGGCTATAAATTCCCACTTTGCTTGTGGTATTCCAAGTTAAGCACAATATCTCTCTTTTACTATAAAACTCCATTGTAGTAGGCCCCCTGAATAAAGTCTGCCTTGTCTTTAATAAGAGTCATAAATAATTTTTTCTTTAATGCTGGCATGATTGTTCCAAAATTAGGAGCTGAAATGACCAAGCACAGAATGAGATTTTCCTCAGAAAGAGCACCATTTAATAACACTTGAATATAGTCAAATAATTTTTAACAACCACTTGGAGTAACACTGCTAGCCAGCTAGCTAGATATAGCCAGCTTCCCTTGGCCTGGGAACCCCTCCATGGGCTGCCAGACTTTTTGAAACTCCAGAAGGTAGGCTAAGTCCTTTCTCCACATGCCCCACTCTTTCTGTCAGGGACTCTTTCCTGCCATATTACACCATCATCTTGACTGCAAGGTCTACCATCTGCACTTTCCTACTAGACACGGATCTCAGCCAAGTGATGGGAAAAAGAGCAAGGGACTTGTGTCTAGGATATATAAAGAACTCTTACAGTGCAACAATAAAAAGCTAAATTACCCAATTAAAACATGGGCAAAGAATTTGAATATACAGTTATCCAACTGAGATATACAGATGGTGAGAAAACAAATGAAAATATGCTTAGATGTCATTAGTAGTCAAGGAAATTCTGTAAATCAAAATCACAATGACATACTATTTCACATCAACCAGGATGGCTAGAACTAAAAAGTCAGATAACAAGCATTAGAAGAAAATCCAGAGCAATATGAGGCCTCATACACTGCTAATGAGAACATAAAATAGTGAAACCACTTTGGAAAATAGTCTGGTGGTTCCTCAAATGGTAAACATAGGGTTACCATATTACCCAGCAACTCCACTCCTAGGTCTGTAGGAAAAAAGAATTTTCATTCCCAAAAGAAATGAAAACATATGCCCATACAGAAACATGTTCCCAGATATTTATAACAGAGCCAAAAGGTGGAAACAACCCAAATGTCCATCAGAAGACAAGTGGATAAACAAATGTGGTATACCCATACAGTGGAATATTGCTCAGCTATAAAAAGGAATGAAGTACTTATATATATGCTACAACATAAATGAACCTTGAAAACATCATGTAAAGTGAAGGAAGCCAGTCACAAAAGACCACATACTATGTGATACCATTCATATGAAAGTGCAGAATAGGGAAATATAGACAGAAAGTAGATTAATGGTTCCTTAGGGCTGTGATGAGGGGATGAAGGAGGGGGCAATAGCTAAACTGTTTCTTCTTAAGGTGATGAAAATTTTCTGAAGTTGACTATGATGATTACATGTATCTGTGAATATACTAAAAACCATTAAACTATATGTATACCTTAAATGGGTGAGTTGTATGATATGTTAATTATACTTCAACAAATATTTTAAAAAAGAAATCAGACATAAAAAGAATGAGGAATGCTTAATTTAACCAAAATAAAAGTGAGCAGTAGAAGGCCTTTTTTATCCTCCTGCATACACACACACACACACACCCCACACCACCCTTCTAAACTCAACTGTGGCACCTAAAATAGGTTCTGGCATACATAGTAGGTGATCAAGAAATTTTTGTTAAATTAAGGAATATAGTTTATATTTAAGAATGGATTTATTGTGGATGGGCAAAGGAGTAATACAGTCACCAAAGGCCATCCACCACCGGTGGGGGAGATAGGGGCTAGATGGGATATTGAAAGGTGGTCATTACAAATTCTCCTTCTACAGTCAGCTTGGTAAACAACTACGTCCCTGAAATACAGGGAAGCACACCAGGTTTTAGCTGATCAACCCTAGCCTCAGTCACCATTTCCTCTCTAGTCAAATCCCTTTTCTTGACAGTTACTCCATCACATTCTGCTCTTACCAAGACCATCATTCCCATTTCTCTTGTCCAATCTCACTACTAGGAGTGAGACTACATCAAAAGAGTTGCCTTGTGAGGTAATGAGCTTCATGTCACAAGAAGTGCTTAAGCAGAGGATGGAGATGTACTACTAGGATTTTGTAGAGATCATTTCTGTATAAGATTCCGTCACATACAGCGTAAGCATGGTAAACTCACTTGACATCACTAAATTTCAATTTCCTCATCTGTAAAATGAGTGTATGCACGTATACATGCTCCTCAAATATTTTTTTTACCAGAACTTAATTCAATTAAGTTCTTAAAACCCTTATACCCTACTTTAAAGAGACCCACAATAAGGAATTCTGAATTTTTAAGTCAATAACCTTTCAAAGGTACACGCAAGATATGAATTTTAAAAAGGAATAGTCTATAATAAATAACATTTTATTGGATTATAACCCAAAGTGTAAAATACATGATTCCATACTGGTATCAATAAGTGACTGAACAAATAAATAAATAGGGAAAAAGAAAAAAAAATCTTCCTTGCAGAATGATGCCAATCATATATTTAGATAGTCCTTGACTTCAAGAGGTGGAGCTTAACACCCACCCCCTCAGTAATAACTCACTTCTAGCCAATGTGTGTATAGAATATACATGTGTACAGAAATGGAAGCATAGTAACTTTATGGTGGAGAACTCTGGCAGACACTACCTTAGGTAGGCACTACCTTACATCACCATGATATCATGCACCCCCAGATGCCATGTGATGAGGACACTTCACCTCTGTGGTGTTCTTTCCCAAAACCTGTAGCCCCAGTGTAGTTATGAGGAAAACATCATACAAATGCAAATTGAGGGACACTGTATGAATACCTGGCCAGTACTTTTCAAAATTGTCAAGGTTTGCTGCATTCTTGGGGTAAATTCCTAGGAGTGGGATTCCTGGGTCAAATGGTATTTCTATTTTGAGTTTTTTGAGGAACCTCCATACTGCTTTCCACAATGGTTGAACTAATTTGCATTCCCACCAGCAGTGTAGGAGGGTTCCCCTCTCTCCACATCCTCACCAACATTTGTTGTTGTTTGTGTTTTGGATGTTGGCCATCCTCACTGGTGTGAGGTGATATCTCATTGTGGTTTTAATCTGCATTTCTCTGATGATTAGCTATGTGGAGCATTTTTTCATGTGCCTGTTGGCCATCCGAACCAGCCCAGTTTCAAAAAGACAGATGCACCCCTATGTTTATTGCAGCACTATTTACAATAGCCAAGAAATGGAAGCAACCTAAGTGTCCATCAGTAGATGAATGGATTAAGAAGATGTGGTACATATACATAATGGAATATTACTCAGCCATAAGAAAAAAACAAATCCTACCATTTGCAACAACATGGATGGAGCTGGAGGGTATTATGCTCAGTGAAATAAGCCAGGCCGAAAAAGACAAGTATCAAATGATCTCACTCATATGTGGAATATAAGAACAAAGAAAAAAAAACCGAAGGAACAAAACAGCAGCAGACTCACAGAACCCAAGAACGGACTAATAATTACCAAAGGGAAAGGGACTGGGGAAGAAGGGCAGGAAGGGAGGGATAAGAGGGTAAAAGGGGCATTACGATTAGCAGACATAGGGTGGGGGGGCACAGGGAGGACTGTACAGCTCAGAGAAGACAAGTAGTGATTCTCATCTCACTACACTGATGGACAGTGACTGTAATAGGGTTGTTGGGGGGGACCTGATGAAGGGGGTAGTTTAATCATCACAATATTGCTCATGTAATTGTAGGTTAATGATACTAAAATAAAATAAATTGTAAAAAAAATAATAATAAATAAATAAAATTGTCAAGGTCATGAGAACCAAGGAAAGACTGAAAAACTGTCAGACCAAAGGAGACTAAGGATACACAATGACTAAATGCAATGTGGTAGCCTGGATTGAATCCTGGAACAGAAGAGAACAGTAATGGAAAAACTGGTGTAGTATGAATGAAGTGTGTAGTTTAGTTTAGGTAATGTACCAATGTTGATTTCTTAATTTTGACAAAGGCCCATGGTTATGTAATATGTTAACATAAAGAATTCAGTAAAGTTTCAGGATCACTTTCAATACAAAATTAATACAGAAAAATCTGTTGTGTTTCTATACACTAATAATGAATTATCAGAGAAATTAAGAAATCAACTCCATTTACAATTTTATCAAAAAGAATAAAATATCCAGGGATAGAGATTCAAGATGGTGGCATGAGAGGTGAGACATATAATTCCTCCCAAAACCACATACAGTGTGAAAATATAGTTAATACAACTAGCCCTAAAACAGCAACAGGAAAGAAGGCTGCACCAGCCTGCAGATCTCACAAAACAGGGTAATGTACGAAAGCCTTGATCCGGCGGGACTCAAGCCCTTCCCTCACTTCAGCTCACTGATGGGAAGAAGAGAAACAGAGTGGGGAGGGAGTGGAATCCTAGAATTGCTGAACACCCAGCCCTAGAGGTCTGCTTTGGACCCCAGACCTACACTGTGTGGTGCTCTGCAGGTTGCTGGGGTTGTGGAGCTGGGACCGGCGGAGTGCTTGAAAGACTATTCTGGGCCATTTGTGGAGGATGGGGATCCACATCCGGCCGCTCTGGGATAGAGGAAAGATGGGCAGTCTGAGAGTCTTCCTAGCAGTGAGAGGGCTGCTGAAGGGGCGGGGGTTTCATGGAGCTTGCTGTGCAGGAGTAAGAATAGGTGGACAAGGTTGTCTGGGTGCACTCTGCCCAGTGGGTTAGGAACTGTACAGAGCATCAGGTGCCCCTTCCCCCTGGCTGCCTACTCAGCTCCAAGGCCCCCCATGGTGACATGCAGCCTGCTGCACTTCCCTCCTGGCCTGCCAGCACCTGCTCACAAACCAGAAGTCACTGCACTGGCATCAGGCCAGCCAGAGGGAGGCCTGGCCTACAACAGCCAGAGACACCAAGCACAGAGGCTTATACCTGTGTGATTGGCCCACTGGCTCTGATACTGGAGACAGGCACTGCAGCTGGGAATCAGGAAAGAGGTCTTTTCTCCCCCGAGGCACCAGCGCCACTCCCCTATGACCCCCAACCTCACTCTAGGGGCTGAGCAGCTCCAGAGATTGGAGCTTCTCAGCACTAGAGGGCACCACATACAATTATGAAATGGCAAAGAAACCTGGTTCAGACCAAAATCTCACAAAACCCATAAAAAGGGCCAAATGAAACTGAACTCACCAATCTTCCTGAAAGAGAGTTTAAAATAATAATCATAAACATCCTCATGTAGGTACAGAAAAATATTCAAGAACTCAGAGATGAATTTAAGATGGAGATTCAATCATTAAAAAATTCCATATCTAAAATGAAACATACAATGGAGGGATTTAAAAGCAGATTAGATGTAGTAGAAGAGACAGCAAATGGGATAGAAATTAGAGAACAGGAATACAAAGAAGCTGAGGCACAGAGAGAAAAAAGGATCTCTAAGAATGAAAGAATATTGAGAGAACTGTGTGAACAAAGCAAATGGAACAATATCCGCATTATAGGGGTACCAGAAGAAGAAGAGAGAGAAAAAGGGATAGAAAGTATTATTAAGGAGATAATTGCTGAAAACTTCTCCAATCTGGGGAAGGAGAAAGTTTCTCAAGCCATGGAGGTGCACAGATCTCCCAATACAAGGGACTCAAGGAAGACAACACCAGGACATATAATAATTAAAATAGCAAAGATAAAGGATAAAGACAGACTTTTAAAAGCAGCTAGACAGAGAAAAAAAGATCACATACAAAGGAAAACCCATCAGACTATCATCAGATTTCTCAACAGAAACCTTACAGGCCAGAAGGGAGTGGCATGATATATTTAATGCAATGAATCAGAAGGGCCTCGAACCAAGAATACTCTACTCATCAAGGTTATCATTTAAATTTAAAGGATGGATTAAACAGTTTTCAGATAAGCAAAAGCTGAGAGAATTTACCTCCCACAAACCACCTCTACAGTGCATTTTGGAGGGACTCCTATAGATGGAAGTATTCATAAGGCTAAATAGATGTCATCAGGGGAAATACAACCACAGCAAAGTAGAACAATTAATTACTAAGTGGATGCAAAATCAAATCAACTATCCCCAAAGTCAATCAAGGATAGACAAAAAGAGTATAGAATATGATACCTAACATATAAAGAATGGAAGAGGAAGTAAAAAGAGGAAAAGAAAAGAACCTTTAGGTTGTGTTTGTAATAGCATACAAAGTGAGTTAAATTAGACTGATAGATAGTAAGGGCATTATCCTTGAACCTTTGGTAACTATGAATCTAAAGCCTGAAATGGCAATAAGTACATACCTATCGATAATCACCCTAAATGTAAAGGGTCTGAATGCACCAATCAAAAGAGACAGAGTTACTGAATGGATAAAAAACAAGATCCATCTATATGATGCCTGCAAGAGACTCACTTTAAACTCAAAGACATACATAGACTACAAGTGAAGCGATGGAAAAAGATATTTCATGCAACTAATAGGGAGAAAAAAGCAGGAGTTGCAGTACTTGTATCCTTCTAGATTTCAAAACAAGAAAGTCACAAGAGACAAAGAAGGACATTACATAATGATAAAGGGGAATGTCCAACAAGAGGATACAACTATTATACATATCTATGCACCCAACACAGGACCACCTACATATGTGAAACTAATACTAACAGAATTAAATGGGGAAATAGAATGCAATGCATTCATTTTGGAGACTTCAACACACCACTCACTCCAAATGACAGATCAACCAGACAGAAAATAAGGAGAGAACACAACAGAACACTGAACAACACATTAGAACAGATGGACCCAACAGACATCTATAGAACATTTCACCCAAAAGCAGCAGGATACACATTCTTCTCAAGTGCATTTGGAATATTTTCCAGAATAGAACACATACTAGGCCACAAAAAGAGCCTCAGCAAGTTCAGAGAGACACAGATTGTGCTGATGTGCTTCTCATATCACAAAGGTATGAACCTAGTAATAAATTATGCAAAGAAAACAACAAATCCCACAAACACATAGAGTCCTAACAACATGCTCCTAAATAACCAATGGATCAATGTCCAAATAAAAACAAAGATCAAGCAATATATGGAGACAAATGAGAACAATACTTCAACACCGCAAAATCTGTGGGACGCAGTGAAGGCAGTGCTAAGAGGAAAGTATATTGCAATACAGGCCTACCTCAGGAAAGAAGAACAATCCCAAATGAACAGTCTAAACTCACAATTGATGAAACTAGAAAAGAAAGAACAAATGAGGCCCAAAGTCAGTAGAAAGAGGGAAATAATAAAGATTAAAGCATAAATAAATAAAATCGAGAAGAATAAAACAATAGAAAGGATCAATGAAAGCAAGAACTGGTTCTTTGATAAAATAAACAAAATAGGTAAACCCCTAGCTAGACTTATCAAGGAAAAAAGAGAGTCTACACACATGAACAGAATCAGAAATGAGAAAGGAAAAATCACTATGGAAAACACAGAAATACAAAGAATTATGAGAGAATACTATGAAAATTATATGGTAACAAACTGGATAACCTAGAATAAATGGACAATTTTCTAGAAAAATACAGCCTTCCAAGGCTGACCTAGGAAGAAACAGAAAATCTGAATAGACCAATTACCAGCAATAAAATTGAATTGGTATTCAAAAAACTAAGAACAAAACATCTGGACCAGATGGTTTCACTGCTAAATTTCATCAAACATTTAGTGAAGACCTAATATTCATCCTCCTTAAACTTTTCCAAAAAGTAGAAGAGGAAATACTCCCAAACTCATTCTACAAGCCCAACATCACTCTAATACCAAAACAAGGCAAAGACACCACAAAAAAAGAAAATTACAGACCAATATCCCTGATGAACATAGATGCAAAAATACTCAACAAAATATTAGCAAACAGAATTAAAAAAATACATCAAAAAGATCATCCATCATGATCAAGTGGGATTCATCCCAGGGATGCAAGGATGGTACAACATTCGAAAATCCATCAACATCATCCACCACATCAACAAAAAGAAGGACAAAAACCACATGATTATCTCCATAGATGCTTAAAACCATTTGAAAAAATTCAACATCCATTCATGATAAAGACTCTCAACAAAATGGGTAAAGGACAAGTACCTCAACATAATAAAGGCCATAGATGACAAACCCAGAGGCAACATTATACTTAACCGCGAGAAGCTGAAAGCTTTTTCTTTAAGATCAGGAACAAGACAAGGATGCCCACTCTTTCCACTTTATTCAACATAGTTCTGGAGGTCCTAGTCATGGCAATCAGACAACACAAAGAAATAAAAGGCATCCAGATGTGTAAGGAAGAAGTCAAACTGTCGCTGTTTTCAGATGACATGATATTGTACATAAAAAACTTTAAAGAGTTCACTCCAAGACTACAAGATCTAATATCTGAATTCAACAAAGCTCCAGGATACAAAATTAATACACAGAAATCTGTTGCATTCCTATACACTAATGTTGAACTAGCATAAAGAGAAATCAGGAAAACAATTTTGTTCACAATTGCATCAAAAAGAATAAAGTATCTAGGAATGAAACTAACCCAGGAAGTGAAAGACCTATACTCTGAAAACTACAAGACACTCATGAGAGAAATTAAAGAAGATACCAATAAATGGAAACACATCCCATGCTCATGGATAGGAAGAATTAATATTGTCAGAATGGCCATCCTGCCTAAAGCAATCTACAGATTCAATGTAATCCCTATCAAAATAACAACAGCATTCTTAAATGAACTAGAGCAAATAGTTCTAAAGTTCATATGGAACCACAAAAGACCCCGAATAGCAAAACAACCCTGAGAAGGAAGAATAAAGCATGGAAAATTATGCTCCCTGACTTCAAGCTCTACTACAGAGCCACAGTAATCAAGACAATTTGGTGCTGGCACAAGAACAGACCCGTAGACCAATGGAACAGACTAGAGAGCCTAGATATAAACCCAAGCATATATGGTCAATTAATATATGATAAAGGAGCCATGGATATACAATGGGGAAATGACAGTCTCTTCAACAGCTGGTGTTGGCAAAACTGAACAGCTACATTTAAGAGGATGAAAGTGGATTATTGTCTAACTCCATACCCAAAAGTAAATTCAAAATGGATCAAAGACCTGAATGTAAGTCATGAAACCATAAAACTGTTAGAAAAAACATAGGAAAAAATCTCTTGGACATAAACATGAGCAACTTCTTCATGAACATATCTCCCGGGCAAGGGAAAAAAAGCAAATGAACAAGTGGGACTTTATCAAACTAAAAAGCTTCTGTACAGCAAAGGACATTGTCAGTGGAACAAAAAGACATCCTACAGTATGGGAGAATGTATTCATAAATGACATATCTGATAAGGGTTGACATCCAAATTATATAAAGAGCTCATGCACCTCAACAAACAAAAAGCAAATAATCCAATTAGAAATGGGCAGAGAAGCTGAACAGACACTTCTCCAAAGAAGAAATTCAGATGGATAACAGGCACATGAAAAGATGCTCCACATCCCTAATCATTAGAGAAATGCAAATTAAAACCACAATGAGATATCACCTCACACCAGTGACGATGGCCAACATCCAAAAGACAAACAACAACAAATGTTGGTGAGGATGTGGAGAAAGGGGAACCCTCCCACACTGCTGGTGGGAATGTAAAATAGTTCAGCCATGGTGGAAATCAGTATGGAGGTTCCTCAAAAAACTGAAAATAGAAATACCATTTGACCCAGGAATTCCACTACTAGGAATTTACAGTAAGAATGCAGCAGCCCATTTTGAAAAAGACATATGCATCTCTATGTTTATCCCAGCACTATTTACAATAGCCAAGAAATGGAAACAACCTAAGTGTCCATCAGTAGATGAATGTATAAAGAAGATGTGGTACAATTTGCAGCAACATGGATGGAGCTGGAAGATAATATGCTGAATGAAATAAACCAGGTGGAGAAAGACAAGTACCAAACGATTTCCCTCATTTGAGGAGTATAACAACAAAGCAAAACTGAAGGAACAAAATAGCGGCAGATTCAGAGACTCCAAGAAGGAACTAGTGTTTACCAAATGGGAGGGGTGTGGGAGGGCGATTGGGGAGGGTGCGCATTATGATTAGCATGTATAATGTAGGGGGGACATGAGGAAGGCAGTGTAACACAGAGAAGACAAGCAGTGGTTCTATAGCATCTTACTACACTGATAGACAGTGGCTGTAATGGGGTTTGTGATGGAGACTTGATAATAGGGGGAGTCCAGTAACCATAATGTTGTTCATGTAATTGTACATTAATGATAGCAAAATGAAAAAATTTGTATATATACATCATGAAGAAACTCCCACAATGAAAGGTTAATGGAAAAAAATATCCAGGGATAAATTTAATCAAGGAGGTGATAAACCTAGTTATTGAAAACTGTAAGACATTAATGAAAAAAATAGAAGAAGACACAAATAAATGGAAAGATACTCTCCACTCATAGATTGGAAGAATTAACATTGTTAAAATGTACATACTACCAAAGCAACCCTCAGATTCAAAGCAACCCCTATCAAAATACCAATGTCATTTTTTACAGAATTAGAACAAGTAATCCTAAAAGTTGCATGGAACCACAGAAGACCCTGAATAGCCAAAGCAATCTTGAGAAAGGAAAACAAAGCTGGAGGCATCATGCTCCCTGATTTCAAAGCTATAGTAATTAAAACAGTACAGTATTGGCATAAAAACAGACAAGTAGATCAACTGAACAGAACAGAGGGCCCAGAAATAAAGTCACACATATATGGTCAATTAACATATGACAAAGGAGCCAAGAATATACAATGGAGAAAGGACAGCCTCTTCAATAAATGATGTTGGGAAAACTGGACAGTCACATACAAAGGAATGAAACTGGACAACTATGTTACACTATACACAAATATGAACTCAAAATGTATTAAATAACTGAATCCATAAGGTAAATGTAAATTGGTGCAGCAATTAGGGAAAACTGTATGGAGGTTCATCAAGAATTAAGAATAGAACTAGCATATGATCCAGTAATTTCATTTCTGGTTATTTATGTAAAGGAAACAAAATCACTAATTAAAAAAAATATGCACCTCCATGTTCATTGCAGCATTATTTACAATAGCCAAAATATGTAAGCAACCTAAGTGTTCCCTGATGGATAAATGGATACAGAAATTGTGATATATATATAGAGAGAGACACATAATTATTCAGCCATAAAAAAAATGAAATCTTGCCATTTGTGAAATATAGATGGGCCTAAAGGGTATTATGCTAAGCGAAATAAGTCAAAGACAAATACTGTATGATCTCTCTTATATGTGGAATATAAAAATAAATAAAGTAATAAATTGAAAAAAACAAGCTCATAGATACAGAGGACAGATTGGTGATTGCCAGAGGTGGGGGTGGGGTGGGGTAAGAGAAATGAGTGAACTGTTTTTGTATTTAGTTTAAATAAATTTGAATTTAAAAATAAGGGGAAACTAGGTGCAGGACATACATAAATTCTCAGTACTATATTTGCAACTTCTATGTGAATCTAAAATTATTCCAAATAGGTTATTAAAAGTAAAAAAAGGAGTAATTTCAAGATATCTTTAACAGGATTCAAAGGACCTTAATTCAACTATCCATCCAAGATTTTTGCAGAGAGAGGCCCTCGAGCATAATGGTTAAGAGTTGATTAAGTCCCAGCTCTGATGCTTATTAGCTGTGTGACCATGAGTGAACGACTTAACCCCTTTATGCCTCATTTTACTCATCTCTAACATGAGGATAATAATAATACTTACCTCACAGGGCATTTGTTAATGAGGTACTATTTGTTAATATTTTAAAGCGCTTAGAACAATGCTTAGGACTGGTAAATGCTATTTAAGTGCTTACTAAATAAAATATAAAGTAATACTGCCACAAAAACTTCTGGATAGGCTCTACTTATGCAGCAGCCCATTATATACCTCAGTGCCCAACCACTGTAGTCATACCACATATCCAGAATACAATTTAGGGCTATTTATGAAACTAGCAACTGTGAGGTAGCCTCCACAGTACCCAAAATGGTGACCAGAGAAGCTCCTTTAGAATAACAGGCTACCTTGGGGACTCCAGATGTAGACTGGCAGCTAACTGTAGATGATGGTATGTCAGAGGGAAACCTACTAGACACTGTTGTGCCCAGGGATGTATTTGTATTCCTTTCTCCATATATTTGCTTGGGTTGCTTTCTTCTTCCAAGGCTTCCCCGACTCATTCTCCGATTAATTAAGACCTTTCTTTAACACCTAATTTAAATCCTGCCTCAGCTATGAAGCCTCCTGGGCCTGCTGCAGCCTTTCTTTGGACTCCAACAAGGCGAGCTGGTTCCTTCACTAGGCCAAGAGAACTGGCTGTCTTAGGAATTCCTTTCTCTCCTCCTCCAGATCTGAAGTGCCTTAAGGGCCCCGACAGGACATCCTCCCCCTCTGTGGGAAGGGAAACAGTAATTGGTGCTCAAAACAAAACCGGAAGTCCCCTCCTCCTTTCATCATCAAATACTTATTGATCCCTGTGCTAGGAGCCATTGTCCTCAGGAAGCCCACAATCGTGGATCAAAACTTTACACACCAAATTCACAATACCGTTTGCCTCCGGTGGGGGTAGGGAAGATGAGATGGGGGAAGCAACAAAGGAGGCTTTGTTTGACTTTCTCAGTAATGTTCTTTTATGCATAATTTAATTATCTGGAGAAACAGGAAAAAATGGCTTCTGAGGGCATAAAACTGAGGCAAAGGTGGGGGAAGGGGACAGTTCTGATAGTAGAGAGAGAGATTGGAGTGTGGGGCTTGGGAGAGAAGCAGTTGGGGAGAGATAGGAAAGTATGACCCTTACCCCAGTGTTTCCACATCTTCAGTAGATTCTGCTCCCTCCTTCTAATTTATTTTTAAATTAAAGCTTTCATGCAATTGGATTGTGTGTGAGAACCAGAGAAAGCACATGTCTGCTTTATACAAAATAAGCATGCCCCCTCTCCCAGGAGTTTCAGCTGCAGCAGCTTTGCATCAGTGACTACCATCTCCATGTAGGTGCCCAGGCAGAGAACAAGATACACTGTGCCAGCCCTCCTAAGGCTCCTAGTGCAGGGATGAGACAGGTAATTAACAAGCAAACAAGTAAATACATAATTGCAAACTGCTAGGAAGAAATACCAAGAGAGCATCTGGGCAGAGGGCTTACTTTAAACTTGGTACACAGAGAGGACCTCTCTGAGGAGGGATACTTAAGCTGGGACCTAAAGAATAAACTGCCAGCCACGCAAAGACTAGGGGTAGCGTTGAGGAGAGTGCTTCAAGCGAGAGGAGCAATGAAAGAAAAAGACTAAAAAGAAGAAAGCCTGAGGAGAAATAGGTAGGAGGAGATATTATGTCCACTGAGACTCAGGGTAAATTACCTGCTCAGGGTCATACAGCTAGTCAGTGACAAATGAGAGGATTAATGTGCTCCAACCTGAGAGATAAAATTGAAGAGAAAGCTTGGGCTTCCAGGTAGCATCTAGTAAGAGACCCTGGGACAAAAGAACAAGGACAGGGACTCCAAGCATTTTCTAAGATTCTGGAAATTTTGTTGATTTTCAAGTATTAATGATTGTTGTTAAGCCCTTTCTGTTTCCCTGAAGGGACTGACAGCAAAGCCCTTGAATGAAAATCATCAGATTAATAGAAATTTCCTGGGTTCCAGGCCCCTTATCTTTGGAGGCAGCAGAGATCAGGGACTTGCAGGCCTGGGTCCCACACCTCAGTCAATCTTGAGAAAGCTTACCTCCAAAGCAAAGAGCAAAGGCTGACAACTCCTGAAGGAGTGAAAAGCAAGCTGAATTTCTGGGTCTGTGGAAAAATCCAAATTGGGGGGCTAGATGGTTGGGGACATGGTGGGGAATTGAAGGAATGGAGGGGGTTTAAGAGTTTATCAGAATGCTCAGACAGACAGGTTACCTTGTTCACAGTCACATAGAAAAGCCAGGAGTGGAACCCAGGTCTGACAGATTCCACAGCCTTTCTGTTAGATCACCTAAGATGATTTTTCTCACACCTACTCTTTAATGTTGCTGTTATGTTGTTTTCAGAATTATTTTTTGAAAAAATGTGTGTGTGTGTGTGTTGAGGAGAGACCTAATTAGCGTGGATATGCGTCTTCTCTTTTGTTTGCATATTTCCTCCTTGTTTACTTATGACTTGGTAGAATTATTAGAACAGCATATTTCTTGCTGGTAAGGCAACCTAATTCCCGAGAAATCAGGGCAACCCCTAAATCTGAAGAGAGGGCTGAAGAATACTGAGGATCCCCTTTTGGCCAGACTCTTTGGACTTTTGGGCCAGCTGAGCGAGGGCGGAGCTGAAGTATCCAATGGTGTCCACAGGCAGCAGTCTTGAGTTGTAGGCTGAGCCTCCATGATTGAGCTTCTGTGGGAATATAAACCTGGAAGGAAGGTCAGACAGTGCAGAGGGAGAGACACCTGTCTGCCAGTGTCAGAGACAAAGTAGCTGAATGTTGAAAGAGCAAGAACAGGATAAGAGGTCTGGGCAGCTTGCCATCTTTTCCTGAGTTATTATTTCACTGTGTGGATTCCTTCAACTGGAAGTGCTATCAATTCCCAGCTTGTCAAACACAATGTAGATGTTAAAAGCATGAGCCTTGAAGTCACTAGCAACCTTGGCAAATCACTTAACCTCTCTGAACTTAGGTTTTCCCATCTGTAAAACAGGGATAATGGTAGTCCTCATCTCATAGGATTGCTGATGAGATTAAGTGGTATGGCAAGCGACTGGAACAGAACTGACATACAGTAGGTCACCAGTGCATAGTATATATTATTTCATGAGACTGAATGCAAATGTAAATGACTGTTGGATTATCCATGCCACTGTGTACTTCTTTTGGGTCAAATTATAGAAATACTGGCCTGGAAGGACTGGTAAGATTATCATAGTTCTTTCTTAATTTGACATACAAGAAACCTACGACTCAAGGGAGACAAATGCACTTGAGGCAAAGGGAAAAGCCTGTGCAAAAGCAAAAGGTATGAAAGAGAATAATAAGGGATTTGGAGTGGCTGCAATGCCAGATGATTGTGTGTATGTATGTGCTGGAGAGGTGGGAAAAAGAAGGAAGAACGGAGGGTAGATAAGGCTATAGAGAAAGCAAAGACAAGATTACAGTGTGCTTTTGTGCAAAAGCCAGGAGTGTGGACTTTACTTGGATCAGCACTGTCCATTAAAAATATAATGTGAACAACATATGCAATTTTAAATTGTCTAGTAGCCACATTAAAAAGAAGAAAAAAAGAAATGGGTGAAATAAACTTTAATATTAGTTTTTACTTAATGCAATATATCAAAATATTGTCATTTCAACATGTCATCAACACAAACAATTATTAATGGCATATTTTGCATTCTTTTTTTGAATTTCACATTTTTTTAATACAAAGTCATTGAAATCTGGTATGTATTCACATTTATAGTGTATCTCACTTTGAACTAGCCACGTTTGAAGTGTTCAAGAGCCACATGTGACTAGTGGCTAATATATATGTCAGTGTAGATCTAGGCAATGGGAAGTCATTGAAGGGTTTTAAGCAGGGGCGGGCCAGGGTCTGATGTGTGTTCCACAGCAAGACCTCTGGTGGTGATGGGACAGGGGCCACTCAGGACTGCTATGTATAGTTGTACAGGTTGTATGTGGTATAAAGAGCATGAATGGAGGCAGACATCTATCCCACATTCCACTTATCAAGTCATCCAGCCTGGCCCAACACTGCCAGCTCAGAGGAAAGTGAACTTTTCCCTGATTTGTCAGCCCAGAGGAAGATGCCTTTTTTCTAATATTCACAATGATGCTGTATGTGCTAATAGTAGTTCTGGGGAATACCAGACCAGTATAGGAGGTACCATCCTCAATCTGTAACTCAGATAGATAAGAAATATCACATCCTTTTATAAATCAGTGTTAATTCCATTTTGAACTCCCAATTTCCATAAGTGTGGTGGGAAACTCAACCTTAGTTATTCTTGTGACCCTCACTCAGAGTCATGCCTGAGTGCTGGGATTTTATATGTATCAGGGGATGGGGGTATGGCCACTAGTTATCAAGTCATCTGCTCATTTTGGTTAATGCTGAGATATCCATTGGCCCCTGTACAGGGCCCTTTCAGGTCTGGAAGCACTCTGATGCTTTTGAGAAAAACTTTTGCATGTGGTCTCAACTTCCCTACTTCTCTCTGAGGCTGTCCCAACACAGTGCCCAGAAGCCAGACTAGGGTCTGACACTCTTTCTCTTCTCCCCTTATACTGTGGGATTTTTTTTTTCAATATGGAAAAATCTTTTCCCCTTTCACTTTCTTCCAAGATATTTTTTCTTTACTGAAAAATCTTTTCCTCCTTCTGGGGTTCAAGGCTATTGTGAACAAAAGTCGGGAAGTATGAGAAATGTCAGTATTCTGCCCTGCTACAAAACCTCCTGGTGGCCAAGAAGGCCTTAAGAAGTTACTTGCTTAAAGGAATAAAAGAGAAAGAGGAATGTACAGGGAGAAAAAAATATATAAGTATATTAGTCTCTTAAGGTATTATCCACCTATAGGGCAACAAGAACTCTCACACCATTGGTGGAAGTATAAATTGGTACAACTATTTTGGCAAGGAGCTTATCTATCAAAGTTGAATATATCCATGTCAGAAATATCACTTGTAAGAATACACCCAGTATGAATGAGTGCTTCTGACTACCAAAAGACAGGTACAGGAGCATTCAGAACAGCACTATTCTTAATAGGCCCAAACAGGAAACAATCCAAACTTTCATCCACCATAAAATGGATGACTTAACATACAATGGAATATTATACAGCAAGCAGTGAAAGTAAAACAACATGCAGCAATATGATTGAATCTCACAAACATAATGTTGAGGTAAGGAAATCAGGCACAAAAAATCTGTACAGTATGATCCTATTCGTACATAAAGTTTTAAAAATGGCAGACCAAGCTAGGGTATTGAAAGTCAGTGTAGTGGTCACCAACAGGCAGAAGGGAAGAAGTGTTTGAGAGGAAGAACAAGAGGGGCTTTGGGATACTGGAAATGCTCTGTTTCTTGACCATGGGTAGGTTTAGTTACGATAATTTACTGATAATATATCAAGCTTATAACGTTGTGTGCTTTCCTGTATATATCCAATACAAAGTTGAAAAGTAGAAAGTTCAAAAAATAAAATAAAAAATATCAGCCAGTCACACCAATTAACTGCCTGTAGTAATAGTCCAGGTAATGAGGAATAAAGGCCTGAATAATTTAAGATGGTGGAAATAAGGAAGGAGAAGCAAGGATCAATGAATGATTGGATGTGGACATTACAGAGAGGAAGGAGTCAAAGACAACACCCAGGATTTGGCTTGGACAACTGGATAAAAGATTGGTGGAGATAAGGGGTCATCAGAAGAGGTAAGACTAGGTGAATAGGTAATGATACCTGATTGGCACATGATGACCTCACAGTATATACAGGAAATTTATGTGACAGGCTCTATGGCATGGAGTTTAAAAGTGAGGGCTGATTTTTTATTCTGGATATGATGGAGTAAACACACACTTCCCCGTATTCCCACTACACTTGACTATAAAAGTTTTACAGAATGCAACTATTTGAGAGCTCTGAAAAGTAAATATCAGTAGGCAGATCAGAGAAGAACACTAGGAATTAAAGTACCACTAAAATGGTACTTTATCGTTTACCAAAATGAATTTATCATTTTTTTTCCTCCAGCATCTCCTATCATGAACTCAATGCATTCTGAAAACCAGAAGTGAGCACTACAGTGCAGACAGTTTGGGAGAAAACCCCTAGTTCTACCTGGGGGAGCAGCAAAGAGAAATCCATCACAGAGAGGATGGAAGAGGTACCTGGATGCTTTTTTTCTGTTCTCTCATGCCCCAGCCACCAGGTGGTCCCACAGTGGGGGTGGTGGCAGTGGCAAAGAGCATCCAGATATAGGAAATTGCAGAAGCCAAAACTCTTAAAGAGAGAAAGTTCAACAGATCTGAAACTCTAAGAGGGAGGGGTCCAAAACCATTGCTTTCTTTTTGTCTCTATCTGCCCCCTTGCCGTCCTCTCCCACTTGGCCCTAGACACAGCGCAATCCCGGACATGGGTTCTTTCTAGCCAGAGGACCAAAAATGGAGCCCAGGGAACCAGAAAGAACTGGAAAGATAATGGAGAGTGGGGAGCACTGGAACGTGGCCAGTAGAACTGTTTAAGAACTCTTGGTTTTACTCTTGACTTCTGCGTGCGTTAAACTGATCCTAATCAGCATAACAAAGACTGAGAACCGAGCAAACGGTCCTCTGGGAGGACCCAACTGACTGCTGGTTGGCGAACATGTAGGAAAGACGTGTTTAACAGTGCAAAATGAAAAAACCCTAACTGACATTGCAAAGACAGCCTGCAGAAGGAACAAAACAAAAACAGCCATATTCTTCATAGGCTTTGTGCCTGTGTGTGACTATGATAGCAGGGAGGAGGTTTTTGGGAATGATGGAACTGTTCAACATCCTGATTGTGGTGGGGATTACATTAATCTATGCATGTATCAAAATTCATGGACCTAAATTCCAGTAAAGCAAAAGAAAAAAAATCATTTTTATTGAGTATCAATTAAAAAAAAAAGTGAGGGCTCTGGAGTAACTTCTGGTACCCCACTTACTAGCTGGAGACCCTGAATAAGTTACCACCCCTTTGTGCTTCACAAAGTGTCACAGTTTCCTCACCCATCAGAGACAAACAGGTCCTGCCTTCTAGAGAGTGTGTTGTGGTGAAGGTTAAATAAGGTACTACATGCAATGAGCTTAGAACAGTCCTAGACACACAGCGTATGCTCAGTTAATGTCTATGTCCAGAAGACAGTTCAACATAAGGGTCTGGGGTGCAGGAGACAGGTGAGAAGACAGAAGAAATCACCATAATGAATCACTGCTGGGTGTATTTCAGTATTTGTAGTCATAGGAAGAATAGCCGCTGTGACCTGATATTTTTAAGCCTTCCAGACTGCCCAGCCACCACCCTTCTTCAATTCACTCCTGACCTTCCACTTTTAGCACAGTTCCCAAGCCTCCATTTTGGTTGCCTGTCAATTCCTTGACTGGTTATAATCTCTCCAAACTAAAGTACTCTTTAAACTGTTCTCAGCCTTGGCTGTGGATTAAAATCTGTCAGACATTTTGTAAAACTACTGGCCAGACCAAAAAAAATCAGCAAAAAAGGCTGAGGAACTGTTCTAGATTGCAGGATACTAAAGGGTAACTGAATGCAATATGTGAAGTTTGAATGGGGTGGAGGGGAATGTCTACTGAGGCCAGTATTGGGATTTTAAGGAAAATAAAATAAGATTTGCATGTGGAAGAATGTCTTTCTTCCCAGGAGATACACACTGAAGTATTTAGAGTTGAATGTCATGATGTCTGTAACTAACTTTCAAATGGTTCAGCAAAATAATAATTACTATTTTATATAATAATAATTGTATATACACAATTTTAGTCACTTGTGTGCTAGATAGATAAAGCAAGATGGCAAAATATTAATAATTGGTATAACTGGCTGAGGGGTTTATGGGCACTCTTGTACTAATCTTACAACTTTCTGGGTTTTAATTTTTTCCAAATATAAATGGGTAATAGAACATCACTTGGAGATTTTTCAAAATATATTTGCCTCTGTTGTAGCCCAAAACGAAGAAATCAAGACTTTCCCAGGGCAGTGCCTGGGAATTGGCATTTCAAAAGTTCTAGGCCCACCACCCCACCCTCCACAATGAAGAAGCACCACTTTGAGAACCCCACCTCAAATCCACCTCTGCTTCCTCTGGTTCTTGGTTTCCTTCAGATCCCAAACCCTGGCACTAGTTCTCTTTAGCATTGTTGCAGCTGGGCCTTCCTCCAACCCTTTGCAAAGCAGGTGCAGCCAGGCAGTAAGGGTAGTAAGAAGAGCAGTGAGCTGAGGATAGATCCTGGGGTACTCCAACATTTATCAGAGAAAGAAGACACCATGAGAGACTGAAAAGGGAGGGCCAGGAAAGTAGGATGGCAACCCCAAGAATATACTCAGAGCAGGACAGAGATAAATGACAAGCCATTCTAGATGTGCCTGTCTAAAGTTTGCACAGGGTGAAGAGAGCTAAGGTGCTACATCAGTTCAGAAGTGGACCTTTTGGTGCCAGAGGAAGATTTTCCTGGCAAGCCTCTTCTTCCGTCCAGTGAATAGCCTGTGCCATGGGGCTGGTTGACAAAGGCACAGACAGGAGAGATTTCCAAAAGCAAGGTCTCTGAGAAACAGATACTATCAAATCCCCAAAAGGAAGGTTTAGCAGGTCAGGGTGTTTGCCTTTGCTTGTTCCTCCTGCTGAGTTCTGGGACAGGATTCATAGTGTCTGTCTGTCATTGAGTCTGGGAGGTGTTGCATGAAGCCACTTCAGGGTCAGAGAAAATACACCCATGTGTTATCTGGGGGTTGTGGGAGCATGGAGTCTGCAGTCCACTGCTCCTAGCATCTGGTAAGATGTCTGTGAGACAAAATGCAGCCTTAGGGAAGAGAAGTGAAAACTTACCACTCTCCCCTTCACCAATTGGCCACACCACATCTGGGGGTTTCCAGCCAGTCATATGGGACACCTGCCCCCCAGGAGGTGTGTTGACCCAATGTGGATAAGTCTTTTTAACCTTCCATAAAGTCCAGTGAGGCTGGCATTTTAAAAGGGAAGAATGAAAGGAAGGAATAAACCAGAAAGAAACCAAAGAGGTAGATTAAAGTTGAGCAGCACACTTCTTCCCATCCATCCTTCCCACAGCAGACCGAACTAGCACACAAATCTCACCCTGAAACTGCTGGGCTCAAACCTTTTAAATGTTTTTTCATTGACCTTAGAAGCAAGTCCAAAATTTAAAACATGATATATAAGGCTCTTCGCAATCCAGTGCAAGCTGACTTTTCTAGCTTTGTCACCCATCATTTCCCCTTTACTCCTTCACTCCCTCTACACTCCAGCTATCATATGTCTCTCTAGTTCCTAAACAAGTCATGTTTTATTCACCTCTGAACTTTTGCACATGTATGACTACTCACCAGCCACTTAAATCAAGCACAGTAGTTGAGAATACAGACTCCAGGACTATTTTTCCAGGGCTTAATTCCAGATGTGGCAAGTTTCTGATCCTCTCTACCTTCATTTCTTCAGTTGCAAAATGGAGCTACAAACAGCACTCTTGTGAATGTCAGATGAGAGGCCGGACACACAGTCAGCACACCATACATGTTAGCTGTTGCTCAGCAAACACTGATTGGGTGGCTTCCCAGTAGGTATGAGGCCCTTCATGTCTGTTACATGCTACTTGTAGAGGAAAGACGGACAGGTAACCAGGACATTATAATACAGTGTGATCAAAGTGAGGACAGAGCTGTGTGAGCCAGAAGGAGCAACTCATGGGTTCACTCCCTTCAACCTTTTCCTCTGCTGGATTTACCTGGGATGTTACCTTGAATTCAATTTTTAGCCGGGTCCTGAGGTTTGAGGAAGATAGGAGAAAGTAAAGAACTTCCAACCTAGGGCTGGCATTCATACTTTAGGCACAGGTATAGTCCTATTGGCTGTTAAAATATTGAAAGATTTTCTTACTGAATGGAAAATGCCCTGAGTACCCCAAGTGGTCCATAACTCCTCTTCCCCCTCTGCCTTGTGCTGTCTGGCTCTCAGTAGCACTGACTGGACACCACCAAGGACCACCCTTGTTCCCTGCCAGGGCACACAAATGCCAGCTTGTCTGGCATTGTTCTTTTGCTCTGGTTGCCTTCTCCCCCACCAGCGGTAGCAGCCCTGGGCCTGTAAGCAAAAGTGAATTACCATTTTGTTCTGTGAAGATGCATTTTGAGCATCACCTCTGCCTGCACTTAGGGATATTACTTGCTTCATGAGTCTGAGGAGCTGTGTCTGCTTGCTTGTTGATATACTGGCTGCCTTGGGGTAGCTTTCGGCCTTCTAGGCCATAGCCTATGCCTGCAATATCTTTTGGAAACCTGTTCCTATCCAGCAGCCTGGATTCCTCCCAGCCAAGCATCCCCCAACTCCAGAGTTTCCTATTACCTCCTAGATGTGCCTACTCCATTCTGTCAGTTTTACCTGCACTATGCCAAGACTTACCCTGACATATGACATTATGGATGAGGTCCTGGTAGTCTATGATGCAGTACAGAGTAGGAGCTTTGGAGCCAGGAGTATCTGTGTTTGAATCTCTACTCTACCATTTCCTTAATGTGTGAACTTGAGCAAGTTACTCAGCCTCTTTGGACCTTGATTGTCTCACTTGCAAAATGGGATAATAATAGTACTTACCTCATAGTGTTCTGGGGGAGGATTAAGGGACATAATAGTAAAAAACACTTAGAAGAGTGCCTGGCACATAGTAAAAGATCAGTAAATATTAGATATAATAATAATATTATTAATATTTTGCATTGAAGCTTCAATGGGAACATTTAGGCATATTTTCAGCTTGTCTCTTTGAGTCACACAACACCTCCAGAGAAGCAGATATGAGAGGTATTGATTAGCATCCCAATTTTTGAAGTAAAGAAACTGACACTTGGTTCTATTAAGTAATATTTAGTAGCTGTGGTTAATGGCAAATACTCTGATTCCCCATTTAATGGTATTTTTCCCACCAGAGAACAATGAAATAGGTGGATCATTACTCATTCAATAAATATTGAATGGCTACTCTGTACCAGGCACTATGCTGGGCATTGAGTACATGGTAGTGAACAAGGCAGACAGGTCCCTGGGCCCCTGGAGTTACCATTCTAGTGCTTACCAGTCAGTCAGTAAGCAAGTAAATAATAACACAAAGGATATATCAGTCAGTGTGATAAAAATAAAACAGGGTGATGTAGTAAAGAGTAACTGTGGGAAACTGGATGGTGAAGGAAGGCCTTTCTGAGGAGATTTTCATGGCAAGGAGTTGAGCTGGCAGTCTTCTCACTTTGGATATGTAGCTGGAATGTGGGAGGGAAATTCTCAGAAAGGAGCTTCCAAGGTCCTACTCTGGGCCACCAGAGACACATAGAAGGATCAGGAGGGAGTGCGGCAAGTTAAAGATGGCTCAGAGCCTGAAGTCAGGAGATTTGCTAAATTGGAGACTTTCTGGAAAGAGGCAGAAGAGCAATAAATTTGTGAAGAGTGGAAGGGGATTTTTTTTCCCCTATAGGTATTATGTTTAAATATATTTAAAAATAAACTTTATTGAGATATAATTTAGATAGAATAATGTTACCAATTTTAAGTGTACAGTTTGGTGAGTCTTGAGAAATGTATACATACACCTGTATTTAACACCTCCCCACTTAAGGTATATAGTTAACATTTCCACACCCCTAAAATGTTCCACTGTGACTCTGCAGTCAATTCTAGTCAGAATTTTGTAGAATGTCCCTCAGTTTGGGTTTATTTGATGGTTTATCATGATTAGACTGGGATTATAGATTTTTGGCAAGAATGCCACAGAAGTGGTGTGTCCTTCTCATGATGTCATATTTGTAGGTACGTGGGATCAATATATCTTTACTCATGATGTTAACCTTGGTCACCTAATTAAGGAGTGACTGACAGGCCTATCCATGTTGTAAAGTTACTGTAACTCCTTTGAAATTAATAAATATCTTGGGGGAGATAGTTGAGACTATCCCATACAGATTTAAACTGGCATTATGTGAGACCTATATATTGAATTAGAGGGTGTTGTTTTATTTTATTTATTTTACTTGTCAGGAGCATGGTCTATTTTTCTATTTCTGTTATCCTTTTTAAAATATTCATATTTTATTTTTGTATATTTAGAAGTTGAAAAAGCCTTTAAACCCAAGCCACTAATTCCTCATCTGTAAAAACAGCTAATAACAAACCATGTCATGAGGTTTTTGAAAGAATTAAAGCACCTCGTCGTGTCTGGCATTCAATAAGTGCTCTGTACATGTCATTTCTTGCCTTCCTTAATACCCAAGTATTTAGTATTATTATCACTGTGGTAATTAGACACTTTTCTTTCTGGATGGGTGGCTCTAGGGTATATAAATTCAATAGATTCTTTTAGATTTTTTTCACATTTTGACATCACAGAAACTTTAGTACAGGGGAACTGGTAAACTTTCTACATGTCTCTGAACCACTGGAGAGAAAGCAGATGGAATTCTTTTAGTTGATGGGAAATTCCTACAGCTCCCAAGTATTTTTCATCCTGTGCCTTTGCAAAGCTCATTCACTACTTCTGGTACTTGGGGATTTGATTTTTCATAGATGTACAAATAAATCTTATGCAAAAGTGGCATTTTTGTTTCTACCTCTCCTGTATTTCTACTTTTCACTTTTCTTATTTCATTATTAGAACTATTTTAAAGTGGAATTTTAACAGAGGTAATCTGTGGTTTCTGTTGTTAACCAGAATTAACCTAATATGAGCGTTTCTTTGGAACAATATACTTTCATGTTAAATAAAAACCAGTGTAACATGCCTCTCCTCACCCCTGTTTAAAGGTTTAAGTGAATCTTTTCTTTCTCTTTTTTTCCTTGCTCCAAATTTTATTTCCCCTTCCCTAAACTTGTTTGCTTTGTTATTTGTTCCCTTTCTAAGTTTTTGAGGCATGGTCTTAATTCATTGTTGCTTTTTTGTACTAATACAGACTTTCAAGGCAATACATTTTCTTGTATACAATACTGCCTTGGCAATCTCCCATAAAGTGTTACTCGCATAAAATCAGCCTTACCAATTTTTCCTTTTACCTGATGTTCCATCACTGTTACTGAAGATCTGTATTACAATATTTGATATTGTGCTCAACATGGACTGTTTTTGTATTAATTTGATTTCTTAATATAGTACATTAAAACATTATTTATTTTGAGTACTGTTTTTTGGCAACCCCTTAAATTTTGCCCCTGAGGCAAGTGCCTCTCTCACTTCACCTCAACCTGGTCCTGCAGTAATTTCCCAGATGAGTTCTGCTCACAACTTTCTTTTGAAATGGAGGCCTGATGTTCAGAGGCTTATCATATTAAACTAATTACACTGCCTGCCAGGAGATATTCATGTTTTCCTTCTCCTGCTCCTGTCGGCCCTTTCCTACTACATGTGGGGCTCTCAGCTCAGCAGAAGTCCTTGTCCATTTCCAACTGCTGGCCTTGAGCTTGGCCACATTACTAATAGGATGCCTGGGATCACTTCTCCATTTAGAGAGGTGAAAGGCCAGGTTTTCACCCTCCAGGAATAAACCCCAAAGACTGTTGAGCTCCTCCAGACCCTTGTCAGGGTCCTTTGTGGCCCAAAGCATTCCTTTCTCTGCTGGAGTCTGTCAGTTAGCTCTGGCAAAAATCAAGTTTTCCCACCCTGATCTTACTTCATCCACACAAGTTTTCCTGAGAAATTATAGAAGGGAAACTGTCTTGGCATCCTCAAATGTCAGAACTGGAAGGGTCCTAAGAGACCATTTTGCCCCAACACCCCTCATTTAACAGAACATATAACTTCCTTTGCTCTTTTTCCATGTTGCAAGGAATCCCCAAGGCCACCTTATAATAAAAATCAGGAGCAAATCAAGAGCCAAGTTAATCAAGGAAATAAACTACTATGGGACCCAGCTGTGCTCAGGGAGGACTGAGTCATCAGAAATACAGCCCCGGTCCTGGCATTTGTTTATTAAGGATTTTCTTCAAGGTCAAAGAGATGGATCTGTGGTGGCTCAACTCCAAATATTTTCATGGGGTGGGATGTGACTGGAAAAAGTTTGATTAGCTTTCATCCGGACTGGGACTTTTAAAGGTCCTGCTTTGAAGGGGCCTGCTTTTACTTCTATCTGACTGGTCCAGGTGTTTTGGAGTTTGCCTTTATGCCTCTTACATCCCCCCAAAAGTGCCTCTCTGGGTCCCATACTCAGAAAATTTTGCTTTCAGATTGGAAGTGTGTCAAAAGCACTCGCAGCTGTGTTAGGATGGCCTTTGGGAGGTACAACTTCCTTCACACAGCTACATTTCTAACAAGATTTACCTCGTGCAAAGCATCAACTTATCCATTTCTCTCATTTAACCTCTGTAAACAGTAAGAGTAATTTCTGGTTACATTTTACAGATAAAGAAATAGGCTTAGAGTCTAAATGTCTCTGTGAGGACATGAAACTAGTAAGTGGCAAAAGGTTTGACTTTTGAATCCAGAAGGATGCCATATCTTATGCCACATTTACTAAGCCACAAGCACCTCAAAGATGCCAGGGTATGCCACAGTAAACTAGCTGACAGAGGACTGCAGGGTTGAAACCACTCTCTTGATCTGATTTGTAATGAATTCTGGCATTGTGATTGACTTCTGAGAAGTCTACAACAAATCTGGGAATTCAGTGCTAGTCTCAAAGGAGACATTGGGATTCACATAGGGTGGCTATGAGGTATTTACCATCCTTTGTTCTTGGAAAATTTTTCTCAGACTGATGGAAAACAAGGAAATCTTATCAGTTGAAAAAAATGACTTCTAAGGAAGCTTTATTCACACACAAAGGAGCATCAGATCCTATTGTAGTTCAGTGTATAGTAATATATATATAAATACTTTCATATAAAGTTCAGTATGTAGTATTTAGCCATGTGCAGTCAATAGTGAGGTATATGTGTGACCAGGGTGGTGGTGGCAACGTCCATGAGTAATATACTTCTTTTCAGTTTATTTTTTAGTCTAAACTCTTAGCAAAAACCAAGAAAACTGCATCCTTGGGATTATCAATTTAGATGTGAATTACAAGAGAAACGGGGAGACCACAGGTGGCAAAACTCTAGACTGTGACTTGGACATAGGTTATTTATTCCTGTCTTGGGTGCTTAGAAAATAACCCAGCATGAGATCTGGACATAAATCCAACACTGTATCACCCATCCTTGGAATTGGGCCCATTCTCTTTCCTTTGCTTAGATGTATCTGATGAAGAAAACAATGACACATTTTATTTATTTTTTTATTCATATTCTTGCCCACCTTGTATTTGCACAGTCCAACTGCTCAGATGTATTGGGAAATATAATCATGTGGTGTGCAGTTCAACGGGCTGATGGTGGGGGTGCCCTAGTTGGGGTGGAATGCTGCTAGGGGGAGTAAATGGAGAGGAGTCGAAGGAGTTTTTAGCTCACAGGTTAGTGAGCAGCCAGTCTAGCAGTTGTTTCTTAGCCATGTTGCCCACAGCTTCATCCAGTTGTTCCTTGGCAAACTTCATGACCTCTTGAAGAAGATCTCTAATGCTGTACCCCTCTGTGCTGCCTCAGCTGAAACTTCAGGAAGCTGTGGAGAGAGGAGAGATCTTGAGTCACATGCTTTTGGAGAAGGGACCCAGATGGATAAAGTGAACTATCTTCCAGTTACCTTCCCACCCATGATTCTAAGATTAGAGTAAAGCCTGCCACATATCAGACTGGAGGCTGCTGACATGGCTTTTCTTTTTCCTCTACCTTCCTCTAATAACATAGATCAAAACGCCAAAGGTATTTTGTTTCTCAGTTTCAAAAAAACAAACTCTTGGACCAATTGTGTTCACTAAAAACTTCTCACCAGGTATGGGATCCTTCAGTTAGTCTGTGCTAATTGCTAGCTCAAAGTTAGGGGTTGCCATTATCCCACCTACCTAAAAATGTGTGAGATTGGAAGTGGGGAGGATAAGGTTCCGTACTGAAAATAATTTGGTTAAGTATTTTATTTTTCTTGAATCCATATAATGTAGGAAAGGCAGCTGTGGGGTGTGTGTGTGTGTGTGTGTGTGTGTGTGTGTGTGTGTGTGTGTGAGAGAGAGAGAGACAGACAGACAGACAGACAGAGACAGAGACAGAGACAGAGAGATAAAGAAATAAAGAGAATAAACTTGTATGAATTCTGGCCTCTGTGAAACTGAGGAGCAGGACCAAGTCTAGGGTGAGGCAAGTGAGGTGTGTAGGGCAAAAAAATTTAAGGAGGTGAGTACTCTTGTGGCACTTGGAGGACCCATGAGTTTGGGGAGAAGCTCCTTTTCTTCTCTCTCCAATCTTTTGAGGGCCTTCAAAATCAAAACATAAGACTTAAAAATTGTTCCCTGATATTTTACCAAATAATCTGTTGAAAGAATCACAGATCAAATGAGCTTATCTCACTCTCCTTCTCTTGGTGGAAATGCAAAGGCTTGAGGTTTCCCAAGCCCCACTTAATTGTTCACCACTTTTGAGTCTTTTTATGAGGTGAGAGTAATTCATGACACATATGGTCAAACAAATTGACTCTCAGAACAATGCTGCCTCCCTGCCACTGTGCATTACAATCTCTTTCATCTTGTTCCTTGTTGTATTGCTTACCTTCTCCAGTTGTCCATCATCATCTCCCATAAAGCAGAGCATGGGCACATTAAACTGGGAGGCTGCCATCCACTGCAGGACAGCTTGGAGCTGCTTTTGCATGCTACTTGTTGAGCACTGATTATTGATGATCACTTCAGGCCCAAGGGAGTCTTGATAGTTCTGTGGCATCGCAACATCGTGACTACATCTGGGACCACCGACCTGGAAATTGTGGTTGTTTGCCAATGGTGCTTGTTCATCCAGTTCGGCAAGGGCTGCCCCATTGTTGCTATATTTAGCCATGACAAGGCACAGTTTCATCACAGATTCTACCAGTTGATCTATAAATTGCCAATTCATTTGCTTTAGCCCACTGATAAAGTCGTATTTAAGCATGTCCTGGGATTGTTCTTCCCCCTTGTCAGGCCTCTTGGACATGGAAACCGCTTTGTTTGTTCTGGGCTCAGAACGCTTGTTCTCACCTTCAGATAGTTCATCACAGTTGAAGGGGCCATCACTAAGCAGTTTCTGAATCAGCATTTGAACAATGTTTGACATATCCAGCTTCTCAGAGTCCACCTGTTGATTCTCCTTTAGAGAGGTGGATGGGTCAGGAGCTCCACGAGATTCTAAATGTTTCATTGAAAGTGCCTTGGCACTTTGGCCCCTTCCACACTTTTTGTACTGGGCACTCTGATGCACATAGCCCATGGAAGTTCCAGGACAGTCTTCTTTAAATGCATCTTTGCCCTTGGCCTGCTGGGTCAGATGGTACTGGATCAGGTTAAGGGCGGAAACAATCAAGTCCTTTGCCAGTGAATCTGTGGAAGGGCTGAGCTTTTTTCCTATTTATTGGCACATGTTTTGCTAGCCACCTTTCCTTGGTTTCCTTGCTTTTGGTTCCACATGGTCAGGCTTTCCTTGAGGATATGTTCGCTGACTTTTTCACCACCGGTCAATGACTTGCACTGCTCTGTTTTCACCTTGCCCTTGTCCTTCCCCTTCATTTCAGCTTTCATGGTTGAGAATTCAAGACTTTGATTCTTGCATTTGGGATGGTGGGACCCAGCTTTCAAAGATGCATATGACAAACTCTGGGATTTAGTCTCCTTTTTCTCGCCAAGGAGAGCACTGACCAGACGCCTCAGCATGGCCTCCATGAGATCTGCAGCATTTCGTTTCCTGTGGTTGGACAGATTTCTCTTGACAGCTGAGACAAAGTCTGAGTCAGTCATCAGGACCCCTGCGGTATTATGCAAGTTCTTCATGCAGGAATCAATCAAATCGGACAAAATTTCCTTTGTGTGTTTTAACAGCACCCTCTTCAGGACCACACAGGCTGGAATTGGCTTCCCAGAACTATGCACTTTAAAGGTCTTTCATAACAGAGACCATCATATCAGATGCCACTTGATTTGCATAAACCATGAGCCTTTGCTGATAGATGCTGCAAATTCTTTGCTATCTCTTTGGCACACCTGTTTTTCTTCACCCTTGTTCTTGTTGGATAATTCACTATATAGAAAGGTTTTCTGCCCACCTTCCCTGCACTCTTCCCCAGGGCCCCTCATTTCTGCACAGGTGACTTCCACAGCATCATGGGCCATTTCAGAAGCGATCTTGCTTACAGCACTGTGGGGGCTGTTTTCCCCTTTGTCTGCAGGGAATGGATAAATAGAATGGTGAAGGCATTTGCTTCTGCCTTCTAACTTCTTGATTTCCTTACGGGCCATTTGGATAACCAGAGAAGAGAGTAGTTTGACATAATAGGAAAGGTCATCTATGGAACATTTGCCATCAGGGGAGAAGACTGCCTTCTGAGTGCTAGGAGATTTGCCTGGAGGAGTTGAAGGACTCTGGTTATTTTTGGTGTTTTTGGCTGCTGTCATTCTTAGACATAGGCTCTGACGTCTGTTGGCCATATAATCCATGTTCAATTGATCAGCATAGATGCTGTATCAGTTCCCCAAGGGTAATTTCTGATATTTACCCTCTGTGTCTCCTATTTTATGTCTATAGCTAGAGGCTGAGGGGTTCAGTGCATGTTGGAAACCCAAGGCATACTTCTGGAGATCATTAAGAAGCCAGTTGATGACACTTAGGGGATCAGAGGGAGCTTGTTTGAAAAGGCATAGATCCCTCCATCTAAAAAAAGAAGAACACCTATCTGTAAGAGTTTGGGTAGGCTACTTCTTTCTCTTATTTTATTTAGAAGATATATCTTCTAAACTTCACAGATAAGGAATTTGGCCTTTAGAATTTCCATAGAAACTTAACATATAATTATAATTATTAATACACACATTCAGGCACAAGTAGAAGCAATGCAAGCTTAGAGTATATATACTTGTACACTTTACACACACTTGTTATTAATATGTCAATTTCAGCAGAGTATGTATGTGTCAAAAATGTGTCAGTGTGTCTGTTGTGTGTATGTATGCACATCAGTGTAGCAATTTAAGTCAGTGAACATTTCAATAGGTGTGAGAATGCATCAGTCTGTATTGTTAGTGTGTGAAAGCATGCCTGTGTGTGCATATGTGTATGTCAGTGCACATATGTGACTGTGTACAAGCATGTGTAATAATGTATTGACATCAGTGCCCATTTTATATGTCTACTATATAGGCCAATATGTGCATCTTAGTCTGTATATTTTGTACATGTGTGTGAATGTAAACATAAGACTGTGTATGTCAGTGTCTCTGAATACTTAAATGAGCAAGTGTTGATTTGAGTGATAGAGCATATATCATGTAGCTATAAGTACATTTATATATGTAAAGCATAAATTCACATATTAACTACACACTCATTATTATATTAACATATAATTAATGTGTAACATATAATAACAAATATGTATTAAAACATGAACATGTGTAAATAGGTGATTGTATATTGACGGTGTATTTGATAATTTAGGTATCAGTTTATATTTATATGCTAAGCCAGTGCATGAGAATGTATGTTAGTGTTACACACACCCTGGCACTTGAGTATGTGTGAATTCATGAGTAGAGATGTCATTGCATTTGTGTCAATGTGTGTATCAATGCATACAAACATTTGAGTTAGTGAATATGTTTCACTTTGCTTAAGTTTGTATGTGTGTGCATCAACATGAGGTATATTTATAAGTATGTGTACTTATACCTGAGACTGTATGGTCACTGTGTTTTGATTAAGGCTTGTATGCTTATGTATGGTGTGTATAGATGTATATATATGGATGTTTATGTGTGTCACGGGTGGGCATGCCAATGTATCTGACTTTGTATAACTGTATAACTGTATGTGCATATGTGTAAGTCATTATTTATGAATGTATCAATATGTATAAGTTTGTAATATCAATGCTTGTGTGTATTTGTCAGTGTTACATGTAGCTAGGCATGTGTGTGTCATTGCTTGTGTAAATTGTTAATGTATATAAATGTGTATGTCAATATGTGTGTCACTGTGTAAATTTATGTTTTTGTGTGTATGTATATAAATTGTGTAAGTCTAAGTGTGTGTGAAGGTGTGTATATATATATATATGCTTGTGACTGTGTATGCCTATGTCTGGATATGTGTATATGTATGCACACATCTTCTACTCAGCATGAAGTACCATCACCCCCTTTGTCCCTTCCATTGCTCCATTTCCTATCTTTTCATTGAATTGCTGGAAATGTGAGGTCATGAAAAGGTCAACTTTTTGCTTAAGTTATATTGTGTGTAGGAAATATGGGCTGCTCTTTTAAAAATAAACACAAAGTATAATTTATCCATTTCTTAAGACTCCAAAATGGAGTTGGCCACCTCCTGATGAACCCAAAATTCTTTGGAGAATATTTTGTAACTGGCTTTTCCTTCCTTAGGGGACAGAAATTACCCTAATTGCTAAAAGGTGTCCGAGGCCAGAAATGATGTTTCTGGTTATAATGTGAGCCTAGGGACACAGAACAAGAAATACTTGACTCCTTTGTGCTGAAGCCATATATCCTGTTCCAATACCAGCCACTCCAGGCTTGTAGAACTGTGGGGGTAACTTGTCATGTGCTCTAATACCCAACTAAACCAGAGCCTAACAGATATAATTTAGGATATCTACACAAAAACAAAAGGATTCTATATGTGAAAATGGTGTGCAAGCCTAATTGCTTCTAACTTTATGCTACGAAAGAGCCTGAGTGGAGACCAGGCAACTACAGTTATCAGTCCTTGTGGATTCTCTTTGTTGCATATCGTCATTCTTCTTTGTTGTGTGCTGGGCATTGTGGAGCACACAAGTCCATTACCAGCCAGATAAGAACATTGCAAAGGATCTTGCTTGTAAGCCGTGTATGTTAGGATAAGAATAACAAGATTCTGTTTGTAGTAGGTACCTGAAATCAGTAAAGTACATTCTGAGCCTCTACGACTGGTGCTATTGCTAGAAACCAGGGCATTAAATTTACCTTGACTCTGAACTTAGACCTGTATTCTCTAGAATGTCATAATATTCAAATTTATGGGCCTGTTTTGACAACAATTCTTTTACTACCTCTGAACCAGAATCCTCAGACTCAGCATTAGGCTCTGGAAATTAGAAAGGGTGGAGTCAGAGGCTAAGTATACCTTAGACCAGTCTTGCTTCTCAGTATCCTTGATTACAATAATTTTTTTTTCTTCTAGATTTTCCAGGCTTCAGTCACCTTCCAAACTGCAACCAGCATCAGCCTGTGGAGTTAAGGGTGTGATTCTTCTGAACAGTTGCTTTTTGAGACTTCTACAAGCTACCCCCACCCCCAGCCTCTACCACTTCAAAGCATGAATGTTATGACTTCTATTATTACTTTTCTTTATAAAGGAGAGGTTGGATTGTAATGCTCCGTAGTGTTTGAAGAATGAGATAAAGTTCCCTTCCTAATTACTCCCCTCTTCCTCCCCTCCTCCCACCTCTCCCCCTAAGTTATTCCTGAAGCCCTCAGTCTCAGGAACCATATTCCATTAATCATCAAACTTTTGGACAGGGTTGGTTTTGTTTTTTTTTCCTTCACTTTCCTAACATGGTATTTTCCATGCTTTAATTTTTTGGCCCTGCCAGCAACTTTAGTGGCTTCTAAAATGAGACTTAGTTTCAAGAGTGACAGTAAATTCTGAGTCAGGGATCCTGGGCTCATGAGAATGATGGCTTCTACTTGAGTCCCCTCCACCTTTCCACCCTCTGCCACAACCTTTCCCTTTCCTCATGCTGTCACTGATTGCCCTCTCAGCAGTTTCCCACCCATTCCAACTCAGGGGAGTAACGAATACTTACCTTGGAATTTTTATCTTCTACATTCAGGGTGGACACATCAATGAAACATATCTGCATCAAATTAGGAGAATGTGTTTAGAAAAACTCTAGAGAAAAGACCATAATTTCTCTTTCTGGGAGATAATAGCACCTACCTTACAGGGTTCTTGTGAAGATTGATTGAAATAGTGCATGTAAAGGTTTTAGCAGAGTGCCTGTACATAGTAAGTATTCAATGAATGTTAGTAATATGATTATGATCAGGCAGGCAGAATCTTAGCATGACTGTATTTCATAAACAAGAATACCTACTTGTAAGAGAGAGGACCAAAATACAATATTCACATTTTTGAGAAAACTGAGAAGTGGCTTGCCCAAGTAACACAAGCACAAAGGTGGAACTTGTATTAGCACTTGATTCCCCTGGCTCTCAGTTTAGAGCCCTTTCTACACTTGTGTTCTCAAAATGTGGTATTCCTTTTTTTTTAACTATTGATGATATAGAAGATTTTAAGTGGTACATGGATAAATATTTCTGTGTTTAATAGGTGCATTTTTTATTGATTATTAGGAAAAACACATACTAGAACATCAAACTTGTAATGGACAATACTGCTTAGGGTGATGGTAATTTTTAAATGTATTTAAATTTTAAGTTCATTTTAAAACATTGTTTAAACACATATTAAGTAAATAATAGTATGAGTGACACTTGAACATAGTAAAAAATATGAAGTGCTATGCAAATCACTTGAAATTTGGGAAACAGAGCATGATGTCTTTTGCCCTCCTGAAGGAGTCCCACTTTAGTATACCTTACAGGTAGCTAGGTGACATTATGACTTTAGAGGTGTGAGGTAATAGAGGCTAGTAACTAGGCAACCACCACTGCCCCCTCCTCTCAGTCTTCTCCCTCGCCTTCCCTCCCCAGCTTTTACCTCACTGCTCATCCTGCCCTTCCATTGATTTGTCCCTGTGTGATGCATAAATACACTGGTCCCTCCACAGACCTTATTGAGCTTGCTTGCTCAGAGAAATCCCAGTATCACTCTCCATTAATGTGTCCTGGGCTCTAGGATATATATATACCCATACACCAATTCTTTCCTTTCCTTGACAGGAATCATTTTGTATCTTACCACTTTCCTCTCCTGATCTTGCTGTCCTGTTGGGTAGAAATCTACTTGCAGCTGCATAGCCAGTCAATACAATCAGACATCTGGAAAAGGAAAGAAATGAAATCTGAAAGGCTCATATATGGTTTTAGAAACTCTATCAGTTTGGCTCAGAACCTCTCAAGGGCTTCCTGAACCCCATTTCTGTGTTTCATACTGGTTTAGGCTAGGAACTGGTGGGGAGGACAGTGGGAGGACACTTGAAATGTTTGAACTTGGTGATCAAGATCATTATCTTTTAGAACAATCCATTTTCTCCTTTAATTTAAACTCTCCACACAAAGTATCTGGAATCAAATTGACTTGGGAGAACACCATCAGGAAGAATGGCAGGCTGAGAAGCAAATCTAAAAGGAGGTCTAGAGACTGTGGGGATTCTAACTAAATCTCACCTGTCTTCACTTTTCTATATGTACTCTTGGGTAGCTCAAAGAATCAAGCTCACCTCATCCCCTTTAACCCCCCTTCAACCAGTCTTTCTCATTAAAGAAAATGAAATTAGGCAAATAGTTTTAACACTTATCACATAGGGCCATTGGAAAAGACTAAGGTGAATACCATTAGAGAGCATAAATAGCCCTCTTTATTAAAACAAATTTCTGAATGTTGGAAAAACTCAGGCTAATAGCCTTAAATATAACCAAGAGACAAACATCTGAGGGAAGACTAGGCTCTGATCTCTAGGATCAAGTTTAATTTCATTTTTTAAAGAAAAAATAATCTCTGCCAACTTCCTTCCATCCCTCTGCCCCCTTGCACCTGAGCCTCGAACAAAAAGTAAAAAGGAAATGGCAGCTTTTCTCATTTAAGTTCTGAGGAGCTCTCCCTTCAAGAATCTGTACAAATCCCTGAAAAAGTTTTAGGAAAAGGCTTCCCACACCCTCAGAAGAGGACGTTTCATTTTTTTTTCAGGAACTAGAGATCACTAGCCTAGAAAAAAAAAAGAGAGGGAAGTGTAGAGGTCCCTCATGTGATTTGAATACAGCCTAGGTCCAAATCCTTAAGAACTGTAAAAAAAAATTTATGAACTCATTACCTTGATAATGAAGTTATTTTAGACTTTTGGCTGAAAATATGCCACCCAGAAGGGAGATATGTCCCTTTAGATGGAACTGGGTAGTGCCAAGTTCTTGGGCACTAGCAACTGGCGGCCACCCCAGTCAGCTGTTGGACCAGACTGATGGGCTGGGCTTTATCCCGCAGCCTCTGACACTGGTATGACATCAGAGTTTGTTGGATCACGATGCCCGAAACTATAGCAACCTCAGCGAAGATGTGGCAGGCTGGCAAGCTCAGGAGCTCTTCACATCAAAAGCATGTCAGGCTGTCCTCTGTATTAAAACCTTTTTATGTTCCTAGGAGGGTACACATATTTCTTTCACATTTTGTTCAGCTTACAGTCCCTTCAGAACCACCTTTCTCTTTCTCTTTCTCTTTCTTGCTAGACTTCCAGAACAATCTAATCATATTAGTTACTAGTTTGGTGGGGGTATATTTCACATATAGAATTACCATCGGGCTTTGTGAACAAAACAGTATTAATTTTCACATCTTATTTCTCTTTGGGTTTCCCACTATAGACTCAGAATTATGTGTCAAGAGATCTTCAGATTTATGTGGAAATAGACAAATGTTAAAGTCTATTCTGGGTGTCCTGAATAAAAGTATGAAAATAGAAAAACTGGAGGCTGCCTTAACAGCTTCTCTGGTTTCATCAAGACACCCCTTAACTAGTCAAAAAAAAAAAAGTCTGGAAGATGCCCCTACCTTTGCAGTATCAGAGTGAGCTATTTTGTAGGACTGTGGAATGGTTTTTCTTGTCAATTTGGATGCTGTGATGATCCTTCCAGTCTGACCAGAGATGTTTCTCTTTCCTCAACCTTCCATACTCTCCTAAAGCCTTGACTGCCAGCTGGTACCAGAACTTCTACTTCATGACATGGGAAACAGAGCACAAAGCTGTTTTTAACTAAGGATTATGGATGTGTAAGTGGTCCAGGAAACTCTAACCTTCATCGTGAGACATAATTAGCCCAGAAAAAATCCACTTAAGACAGGGTCAACCTTTCACAGACTCTTCAAACCATGAAAGAACCTGAGCCCCACTTATTCTTTTCCATTATGGCCAGTGAATTGCTGGCTAGAGTATTCCTTAGAAGATTATCCATTAGACTTTGAGATGCTTTCAGTTTGGCCCCAGTTTGGAAGCAGCCCACAACCAAATGGCTCTCACTGTGCCCAAGTCTCCTCTTCTCCTCTCCTTCTCTTCTCTCAACATACCTCCACTTTAACCTCATGCTTGTGAATAAATGAGTCTGAATTAAAAATCAGATGAGGTGACCCCTAAATAGTAGAGTTTCATATTCTTGGTTCCACCTCCACTTCTTATTTTCCTTGTTACCCCTAAGATTGCTGTCTTAACCTTGCTGTACAATTTTGATTTCATCAGTTCATAGCATCAAAGAGAAACAGAGTTGGACATTTGTTAAAGTTGGCAAGGCAGATTTTATTCAGGCTACTGCAATAAGGGAAAGAAACTTCAGATTAACCGAGCTTTGTTTCCACTGAAACAAAAGGAAAGAGGCATTGTAAATGCTGGGGCATGCTAAAGGTAAAGTGCTGAGGGAAATTTGTATCTGTGTGTGTATGCGTGGGGGGATGTTGATCAATGTGAGTAAGGCATCTGTATTTCCTATCTGGTACTTATCGAATTTAGGCTCCTACCCTTCCACAGAAACTGGGAGGCAGTAGTACTATCTTTCTTGATAATTACATTTCAAAGGGATGGTTCCTGGATTCTTGAGAAAGACAATCCTGGGTTGTAAAAGATACATCACAAAGGGACAGAGAAAAGATTAACAGTCACACTTTTCTAAAGTAAATGCTCTAAAAAAAGGAGGTCAGGGGCGTATAGTCAGGTTTTGGCTGGAACAAACTAAATTATTTTGGCAGGGTCCAACTTCTTCAGGCAGGCATTTTAAGGAGGCTAGGGCCATCATGCTAGGGGTGGCCTTGAGCTGATAGAAACTATGCTAGTGTTTGTTCAAGTCTTTTTATACAGGGAGTGGATGAAGCTATGCCACAAGTTACAGTTCTTATAGGCCAAGGTTAAGGCCTAGTTGAGAAGAGGGCTCAGAGGAGCCTGACTATATCAAATCTTCATGTTGTACACATTAAACATATACAATTTTTTCTTAAACTTTGGTCAAGGAGGGAGTCTTTGTCAATGGTGATGAGCTAAGACCCATAGTACAAGATCTATTTTTCCTATAGCACCCTTTTGTGCTATAGGAACTTTGCTGATTAAAGAAAAAGTTGGAGCTCCTGTGTCTGGCTCATGTCTATGGGCTAGGAAGCAAAGAAAGAAAATGTTTATTCTCTACGCACAAGAATGTATACACCTAAAATAAAAAAACCACACACACATGAAAACCAAAAAAAGTCTGTTTTCCAGCCCAGAAGGGAACAACCATGATCCAGGCCTGGAAAATGTCTTACCAAGTCCCCTGAATGACAAAGAGAGACCTATTATGGATGCTTAGAGCCCTGTCCGATGGCACCCCAATCCTGTCATCCTGGAGGCTAACCAGGAACAAATAAGAGCAGCATTTGGATGGGAAATCAATAACAAAAATGTAAGGAGGGTCCATCATTGGTTATAGTATATCCACTGCTTCTTTCTCTTTGATGCTAAGGTTGTCAGACAGGCCTTTACTGACTAGAGAGGTGGGGACAGAAGGGGGAAAGGGATGCTCAAAGAGTCAAAAGAAGGAATATGCTTTGTTAGTGTGTGAATATGTGTGAAGTAGTATCCACTTAGGTTAGCCTTTAAGAGCCAAACAGAGATTTCAAACACAGAAGTTCTGATCATTTGTTTTCTAACCATCATCATCCATTTTCTAACCTTGTTTATTCTACCCAAACATCTCTTGCACACAATCTTGTGGATAATTATACAAATCAATGCTTTAAATATGCTTTCAATTTGCATTTGGTTTAAAATCTATTAAGATAATAAAAATGGGACCTGTGATTGTAATATAATTATTATGAATAATGGCAAAATGAAATTTAAGTGAGCTGAACCATCAGCCTTCATGAAATCACTGTCTGCCTGTTAGTCTTACTAAGTGTCTTCCAGACTCAGATTTAGCCTACCTAATTTAGTTTATGTGATGACAAGTGACCATTTGGAAAACGGGCAGTGATGCCAATGATTAACAGACATTATTTATTATGGACCAATACAAATGAGAGCTTCACTTCTTTTTTTCCTAAATTGTTTTCCAGCCATGAGAATGCAAAGTGTCATTTAGAATAGCTTCATACAACCATATTGAAGTGAAAAATTAGATAGCTATTCTGAACATCCCCATGATGGTGCTGCATAACTACTTCTGTCAAGTGTTTATGTCTTTATTGTGCATATCTGTCTGTCCTTCCCTATGAGTGACTGAAGATGTAGAGGGAGCAAATAAAGGACTTCAGAAACTTATAAACATTCTCATTTTTTTTTATTTCAGAGGTCATCTGTTGAAGGAAAGAGGACTTTACATATGTTGGGGTTTCTTTTCAGGCAGGGGCTTAATCAGGCAGGTAAGGTCTGTTCTATTGCCTGGTTGTACAAAATGACTTAAAGCTGTTTTTGAGGGGTGGACTTTGCTTGGCAGTGGCCATTTCAGGTTAGGCTCCTCTCTCTTAAATTGGGAAGTCTCTCTCCTCTGATTTCCTAGAACATTTGCTTATTTTCTGTGTAATTCATCTGACATTTACTAGATCAGGCCTTGTAGAGTTAATTAACTTTTCCTATTGCTCGATCACCTACATTGAAAGACTCCAGGGAAATCTCTCCTGGCTTATTGTATCTGGGCCACAATACTGGCCACACAACTGGGCTCAAGAAACAAATGATGTTTTTAGAATTTCAAGCATGAAACATACTGCAGAAGCCACGGAGCCATGGAGTCTGTAATAGTGACAAAAAAAGTTGGTTAGCTGTTTCAGTGGGCAGCCTTCTTCTTAGAGCAATAATTCTCACAGTTTAGCTTGCCTCAGAATCACCTAGACGGCTTGTTAGAATAGATAGTTGGGCCCCATCCCAGAGTTTCTAATTCAGCTGCTCTGGAGTATGGCCTGAAAAATTGCCTGGTTTGTTATTTACACGCATTATCTCATTTAATTCCCACACAGCCTTATGAAATGGGCACTATCTTAATCCCAATTTTATTGATGGGTAGCGGGGGCTCAGAGTGGCTGGTAGGCTGGGAATCAGGCACTAGTCGCTACCATCATTTTGCAGGCGGGGGTAAGTGTGTGTACGCAGACATTAATACGCCTTTTCTTCTAGAGGCCCAAGATGTGAAAGAGAAACTCCTGAGAAAAAGAAAAGTGTAAAGAGTACGTCCTCCGATCTTTTGGCCCCATCTAGTGGTTTCAAGTCTGACTAAACAAAGTGCTGATCCCTCCCCTACCCCTGCTGTTGAGAATGGTGCGGTCGGTCGGGAAGCCTCGGAGATCAGGTGTTTGCGGCTGCCGAAAAGCGTTACGCTGACACGACTATTCTGAAGCGGTTAGCTTCCTCTCCCCCGACCCGTCATTCGTGTTTTGTGTTTTGCCTTGTTTCCGTTTCCAAATGGTGGGGACCCGCTTTCCGATGTGTAGCTGTTCCAATCCATGTATGGCTTCTTAGAGGTAAAACTTATTTTTTCTAGGTATTAAAAGAGCCTTTGCCATATATATTATATATATATACGTCCTCTGTCGGAACTGGAGATGGGGCTGAGGGAACCAGGTAGTTAATCGGATTTTTTTTTCCTGTCAGAAAACATCTGACAGGACATACTTAAATATAGCATTAACTGGCAACAAAATATTAACCTTCCCTCTGGATTGTACCTTTTTCGGTGAATGGATGTCAAACAAAGAGGAGACGAAGGGGATCTGAAGCATGAGGCTTTTCAGGTTCCCTCCTAGCACTTGTAGGCATCCTCCCCTCAGCGCACAGCCTTAAGGGCCCCCCTGGTTTTACGGACATTAAAATGGGATGAAGACTGGCCTAGTCTTCGGCTTTGTCCTGTAGTTGCCCCGTGGGGACATCACCCTCTGTGCCTATTGCTTTCAAGTCAAGGTGGAAGACTTGGGTGTTGAGTTTATGTGGCCACTAGGAGTTCGTAGCTACTTGGAAAATGCGTTTCCACACAGTACAAGATCACCCCCGACAAAAGCCGATTTTGCCAAGGCATTCCTCAAATGAAAACGGAAATTAGTGATTCCTTCTGTTAGAATCCCTTTCCATCCTAAAAATGGCATTTTTGCATATGTTCTATTTATTGATACATTTCCTTAATAGCCCCCCCATAAAGATGTGTACAGGTGCAAGGAAAGCAGTGATTGTCCAACTCTGTAAAGAGCCCAAGAGTGGCTCATGTATTTAGACACTTAATAATCACCCCTAGGTGATGTTGGGGTGATGTTGGGCTGTCATAATCACAGTAAGGACAGTGTTGACAATAATAGCATGTTCAACAGCATGGGTCCTCTGAAATCTGGCAATTTTATATTCACCTTACTTTGGCACTTACCACATTTTGCCTTGTGTTGTATTATTTCATTATGAGCTTTGTCTTTCTAAACACAGAAATGCTTGAGGAGGATGATTGTGTTTTACTTATTTCCATTTACTCTGTGAGGGATAGCACTAGGTTCATGTATATTAGTAAGTGCTTAGGGTATTTACATAATTGAAAATTAGTGTGTACACCTGAAATGAATGTATCAACTATATCTCAATTTTAAAATAAGAAAGAAATTGGTGGTAATGGTTGTTCAATAACTACTTTTAAAAGTGCTTGGCCATGGCCAAGAATGTTTGACCACCTTGGTCCAAACTGCCTAGCTTATTGCAATAATTTCCTAACTGGTTGCACTGAGTCTTTTCTTGCCACTCTTCAACAGACTTTCTTAAAGAACCAATATATTTTATTAGCCACTGTTTTTTATACTTACTTTATTGAAAAATAATCCAAATGTCACATAATTCATCCATTTAAAGTGTACAATTCAATGATTTTTAGTATGTTCACAGAATTGTGCAGCCATCACCATATTCAATTTTAGAACATTTTCGTCACCAAAAGAAGAAAACTCATATCCTGTACTTATCGTATTCCCTATTTATGATACCCCAGCTCCCCCAATTCTATCCCTCCCCAGTGTTAGGTAACCACTAATCTACTTTCTGTCTCTACAGATTTGCCTGTTGTGGACATTTACTATAAATGGAATCATGCAATATGTGGTCTTTTGTGACTGCCTTCTTTCACTTAGCATACATTTTCCCAGTAAAGAGTTGTGACAATATGTGGGAAGTGTTGTTTGTGAGGGAATCTCATCAGAGCCTCAATGCCCAGGGTTTTTATTGGGTGCTGGTCATGCAGGAACCCTCTTCCTTGCACATACCAAAACCCAAAGTACCAGTAGAAAAGCTGATCACCACAAATCATATTGTTTGCACAGTTAAGGTACAGTGAGCTACTCTTATCCGTTAGGGTGGTGGGAACCCTCCCCCAATTCAAAGATCCTAGTCAAGGCCCAAACTTGCCAGCAGGATTTTCAAAGAATAGCATTCTCAGGCGGGTTTGTTAACTCTTTTCTGCACAGATTTTGATAGGGATTGCACTGATTCCATAGATCAATTTGTGGAGGATTGCCATCTTAACCATATTATTATAATCAGTGAACACAGGGATGTCTTTATAGTTATTTAGGTCTTTAATTTCTCCCGATGTTTTGTGTTTTTCAGCATATAAGTCTTGTACTTCTGTTAAATTTATTCTAAGTATTTTACTTTGATGCCTTTGTAAGTGGAATTTTCTTCATTTAATTTTCAGATTGTTCTTTGCAAGTGTATAGAAATACAAATGAGTTTTGTATGTTGATCTTGTATCCTACAACCTTGAATTCATTTACTAGCTCTAATAGTTAGTGTTCTTATTTTTGTGTATTCTGTAGCCTGTTAATATGGTGAATTACATGGATTGATTTTTTTCTGACAGTCTTGCATCCCCAGAATAAACCACTTGGTCATGGTGTATAATACTTTTTATATATTGCTGCATTCTGTTTGCTAATATCTTGCTAAAGATTTTGCAGCTATTTTTATGAGGACTGTTGGTCTGTAGTGTTCTTTTTTTCATACTGTCTTTGTATGGTTTTGGTATCTTGGTAAAAGTGTTCTCAGATGAGTTGGGAAGTTTTCCCTCTTCTGTTTTCTGGGAGAGATAGTCTAGAATTGGTGTTAATTATTTTTTAAATGCTTGGTTTAATTCTCCAGTGAAGTTATCTGGCCCTTGAGACTTTTTTTTTTAATTTTAAAATTACAAATTCAATTTCTTAAAAATTTTGGAGCTATGCAAATGATTTATTTCATACTGGATGTATTGTGGTTGTTTGTAATTTCCAAGGAATTTGTCCATTTTAATCAAGTTGTCAAATTTATGTGTGCATAGTTCCTACTATTCCTTTATTATCGTTTGATGTCAGTATGATCTGCAGTGATATCCTTTGTTTCATTCTGATATTGCTAATTTATGTCTTTTTTCTTTGTCAATCCTGCTTAGAGGTTTGTCAGTTTTATTGATCTTATCAAAGAACAAGCTTTTGGTTTTATTGATTTTCACTATTGGTTTTTCTGTTTCTTTTTTTTTAAAGCATAGGAGCTATTTCACTTGCATTGTAGGATCAGTTTTTATTGAAGTATAGTTGACACAACATTATATTAGTTTTAGGTGTACAACAGTGATTCAACAACAATATACATTAAAAATGCTCACCACAATAAGTGTAGTTACCATCTGTCACCATAAAAAGTTATTACAATATTATTTATTATTTATAATAATATATCAATAATATAATATTATTATTGACTATATGCCCTATACTGTACTTTTCATCCCTGTGACTTGTTTTATAATTGGAAGTTTGTACCTCTTTATCCCCCTCACCTATTCTGCCCATCCCTCCATTCTCCCCTCCCTATGGCAACCACCAGCCTGTTCTCTGTGTTTATGGGTCTATTTCTGTCTTGTTTGTTTTTAGATTCCATATATCATATTCCACAAATTTCGATACATTGTAGTTTCATTTTCATTCAGTTCAATGTATTTTTTGATTTGCCCTAAGACTTACTCTTTGATGGATGAGGTATGTTGTTTAGTTTGCAAGAATTTGTGGATTTTCCTGTTATTTTTGTTATTGATTCCATTGTGGTCAGAGAACACACTCAGTTATGATTTCAATTATTTTGTATTTGCCAAGGTTTGTTTTATGATTCAGGGTATGGTCTATTTTGGTAAGTGTTCCATGGGAGCTTAAAAAGAATGGGTATTCTGCTGTTATTGCATGGGGTGCTCTATAAACATCAATTAGATTCTGTTTGTTGATGGTGTTGTTGAGTTCTTCTATATCCTTGCTGATTTCTCCTTTCAGTTCTATCAGATTTTGCTTCATATATTTTGCAGGTCTTGGTTGATGCATACATGTTTAAGATTGCTGTGTATTCTTAATGGATTGACCCTTTTGTCATTATATAATATTACCCTCTGCCCCTGGTAATTTACTCTGCTCTGAAGTTTACTTCATCTGGTATTAATATTGCTGCTACTGCTTTTTTTTCTTTTTTAAAATGAATGTATGTATGGTATATATTTTTCCACTTTTCAATTTTCAACTTACTCATATCATTATATTTGAAGGGGTTTCTTGCTGAAAACATATTGTTGGATCATGTTTTTTTTGAAAATCCACTTTGCCAGTCTCTCTTTTCATTCCTTTACTTAAAATGATTTACATTTAATGTGATTATTGATCCCATAGGGCTAAATTTCACCATTTTATTTTTTGTTTCCTGATTATTCCTTCTGTTTCTCAATTGTATGTTTTCTTTTTCCTGACTTCCAGACCATTACTTGAACATTTTTTGATTTCTATTTTGATGCATCTATGGTGTTTTTGAGTATATCTCTTTATACAGCTTTTTTAAGTGCATTTTCAAGGTATTATATTACCTGTACACAGCTTATCACAGTATACTGGAGTTGGCATTTTACATGTTTGAGAGAGGTGTAGAAACTTTTCCTGCCTTTACCCTCCTCTATTTATATTACTGTTCTAAACATTTCCTCTACATACACTGAGAACCACATCAATGTTATAATTTTTGCTATAGCTATCAAAATAATTGCTAAAACAACATCAGAAGGAGAATCTATTTATCTACCTATATTTTTGTTTTTTCCATTTTCTTTCTCTCTTGTATTACAAGATTCCTCTTATTACCATTTGTTTCTACTTTGTGAACTTTCTATGCTTTTAAAGTAGGCATCTGAGAATGACTTGATTTCCCCTTCACTCCTGAAGGATATTTTCCTTGGACATAGAATTCTGAGTTGACAGCTCTTTGCTTGTAGTACAGCAAGCACTTTGCTTTTAGGAAAATACTGTGTCATTCCTTTCTGGCCTGCATGGTTTCTGATGAGAAAGCCATTGTCATTCAAAAACATCTTGCCCTATTAGAAAGGTGTCACTTCTTTCTTGCTGCTCTCAGGGTTTTGTTCGTTGTCTTTTAGTTTTCAGAAGTTTGATATATGATGTGTCTTTATTTGAATTTCTTTGGGTTTATCCTGTTTGGGGTTTGCTTAGCTTCTTGAATCTGTAGGTTTATATATCTTTCAAATTTGGGAAATTTTCAGCTTTATTTCTTGGAATAAGTATTTTTGTAGGAAAGATTACCACAAATAGAATCTCTGGGGGAAAAGGCTTCAAATGTTTAAAATTCACTAGGAATTGTCAATAAACCTCCCAAAGTTTATGGCCTCCCAAAGTTTTACTCCTGCTCAGTGAATGAAAGTGCTGTTTATCCACCCACTTACCAACAGAACTTATTAATTTGTTAAACAAAAACAATGCATTGCTGTTTTAATCTGCTTTTTTTAGTGAAATCAAACACATTTTCATATTGATCATTTGCATTTATTCTCTGTTCATTTTCTTGCCAATTTTTTTAATTGATGGTTCATCTTTTTCTTATTGATCATGAAGTTCTCTTTGCACATTTTGTAAATTATTCATTTGTCATTTGTGTTGCCAATGTTTTTTGTCAGTTTGTTGTTAGTTATTTTTAATTTAAGTATACTTGATATACAATATTATATTGGTTTCAAGTATACAGCATAGTGATTCCACAGTTACACACATTATTAAATCCCTACCACAACTATTCAGTTACTGTCTGTCAACATAGAAAGATGTTACAGAACTATTGACTATATTCTCCATGCTGCACTTCCATCCATGTGATCAACTTATATTATGATTGAGATTTTTGTGCCTCTTTATCCTCCTCCCCCAACCCCTCCTCCATGGTAACCACCAGTCACTTCTCAGTGTCTATGAGTCTATTGCTATTTTGTTCACTTTGTTTTGTTTTGTTTTTAGTCCTTGTTTTTGATTGTTTTGCTGAACAGCAATTTAAAATTTTTAGCTACTAAAATTTAGAGGCTTTTGCTAGTTTTAGATTTTTTTTGACCTGTTTAGAAAAGTTTTATCTTCTGTAAAATTATAAAAATATTCTTTTACACTTACTATTCCCATGTTTTCATTTTCACAATTAAGTATTGGATCCATCTGGAATATATTTTGATGTAAAAGTGAGGTAGATAATAGCAGATCTCTTCTATCAGGATTTAATTCAGGGAGGTAGTGAGGAGGAGAAAGGAGACTTTATGAGAATGTTATATGCCTGGAAGGAGGGAAATATTGGAAAATGGTAGAATCAAAGGGCTATCTCCTCTTTTCTCAGCATTCTCTTTGAGTGCTGCCCAAAGGAAAGGTTGAGTCAACTGGGGTTGTGTACAACAAATTTAAAAATTTTTGGAAAATAATCATAACTTTTACTCAAATTTTTTGTTTTTGTGAAAAACTGGGAAGAAATAGGGAAAATGAAATTATTTTGTGATTTTTGGGTTGCTGTTTTGGTGGATGGAGCTTTTCCTCTCTTAACTAAAGAAGACCTACAGTGACTTGTGTTAATACTTTAGTTCCCTCATAGTTCATCCCAGTGGGACAATTGTCTACAGTGATGACTCTTAAAGGAAGATGTTTATTTACTTAGCATATTTTTCAACCATCTGTCAAGGAGGAAGATATGGGGTAATGCTTATATTTGGTCTGTGGAATTAGACTGCTTGGGTTTAAATCCTAGTCCAATAACTTACTAGCTGTGTGATCTTGACAAGTTACTAAAATTCTCTGTACTTCAAGCTCCTCTTCTGCAAAATGGGGATATTAACACCTCATTGTATTATTGTAAGTATCAGAACAGGGTCAAACATATAGTAAGCAATTGATAAATGTGAAATATTAATGTAATCACTGGAGATAGAGCACAATAGACATGTTCCTTTTAGTTATGGACCTTGCATTCTTGAGTGAGGAATAGGTTAAAAATTACTACTACTACTAATTACTCTAAAGGAATTGTAAAAGGCTGAGATAGAATATAAGGGTATTGGAAAATGGTTGAATCAAAGATGATATAGAGGTTTCTGTCTTGATTAATAGGTTTGATGTGGTACCAGTTTCTGAAATGGGGGACATTGGAAGAAGGATCAGGTTTGGTAAGAGTTGTGGACATGGTGAATTTGAGGTATCTATTAGAGATCCAAGTGGAGATATGGAGTAGTCAGTTGGATTTATGAATCTGGAGTTCAGGAACAGCTTTTAGATTATATTTAAAATTGTGGATCTCGATGAGATAACCTAGGGAGGTTAAAAGGAGAAGAGCGCCTGGATCTTGTGAATATTTTACCTTTAATGTAGAAGCTGTGAGATACTAAAAGGAGAATGGGTTGGTAATAAAGGTAGGGATGTAGTTCAGTGGTAGAGTATCTGCAGTATATGCAGGAAGCCCTAGATTTTATCCCTAGTGTCTCCATTTTCTCTTTGCCTCCTCAGAGGATAGGGCATGGCTAGGTATTCTTTTGTCAATTACTCACATTTTTTTTCTAGTTCCTGGAACAAAGCAGGTGCTCAATAAATATTTGTTGAATGAACGAATTAATGAATGAGACTCTTTGAGCTGTAGTAACTGCTTTGCCACAATGTAGTGTTTATGATATTGGGCAGTTAGCAAGTTACAGTTTTGTTCATTGTAAAATGGCAATAATAAAAATACCTATCTTTTTGGACAGGTTTAAAACGATAAAAAATTTATAGCAAGTAGCACAGAACTAGTGCTGGGTTAATGTTAGTTACTATTAGCTCCTTGCATGTCAGGTGCTTATCCATAAAACAGGGGCAGTAATTTCTGACCTCCTCTCACAAGACCATTTGCAAAGCTAGCAGGAGTCAAGTAACACTTTGACTCTACAAAATGTTATTAGTATTGTTTTAATTGGTCTGACTCTACATTATGCAGCCACTCTCCCCATTCTCCCGCAGAATTATTTAAAAGGAAACGCGTCTTTAAAGAGAACCAGTACTCCTGCACGACAGCCCAGCCTGGTCCAACCGATAGTACTAGAAACCCCACACCAATGCGTAGTCTATTAGGGCGGAGTTCAATTTTAAAATACTCTGCCCCGCCCTCCCTTGCTAGGCGAGCGCACGTCACAACTGTGCCCGCTGATTGGCCCCTGCTGGCCAATCACCACTGCGCTTCCTCCTGTGGCTGTAATTTTCAAAATTTGTTCCCGGGCCGCTTGGAAGGGTCTCAGGCCAGGTTGAGAAGGACACGGATCGCTACGATACACAACTCTGCTCATTGCCCGGGCCTCTCCTGGTCTAGGAGTGCATCGGTGGTTTTTCCTGTTCTGCCCTCGATCTCGATGTGAGGTAGGCGCCTTTGGGCTTGTACTGCCCGCTCAAATGTCCTGCTCTGCCCTATGCAGGTAGGTCCCTGAGCATCACTCCAGCCCCTTGCTACATGCTGTCTTCTCTTGGCAGGATGCGCGGCGTCCCTGTCACGAAACCTTTGTTTTGTTTCCTTCTGCTGTCAGTCAGCAGTCTGTACGAGGTTGGGCAGGGAGTGTGTATTAAGATGAAATTAGCAAAGGAAACGAGACTGGGTCCCAGCTTTTAGATGAAGAGATCAGTACACATGCCTGAATCAGAGTACATTTACAAAACACCTTTTCACAAGTGATAATGTGTAGGATCAATTTCATCCGTAAATGTGTTTAAGTCAGAGACTGTTACTTGAGGGATGTCGAACTACAGGTTGGAGGACATGAAGGAGGATGGAAATGTGTCCTCTTCCTTGTTATCCTTTTTATTTCCAACGGCTCTCTTCTATCCCTGCCTCCAACCCCTGCAGCTCTGGCTTTCCCACTGCTCTCTGCTATAGTCCACTTAGAAGCCTAGAATATTAGAGGTGGAAGGGACCCTAAAACAGTGCTTAGATATTAACGTGCATATAAATCATCTGGGGTTATTGTTAACTTGCATGTTTGGTAGGCCTGGCTTGGGGACTGCGATTTTAAATTACTAACAAGCTCCCAGGTGATGCTAATGTTGCTGGTCCATTGAGCACAGTTTGAATAGCTAGGAGGCTCTGATCACATTGCCTCATTTTATTAGGTGAGCCTAGAGAGGGAAAAGGGATTTTCCCAGGGTCACTTTTATTAGGTTGCCTAGAGAGGGAAAAGGGATTTTCCTAGGGTCACAGAGCCAGCTAGGGGGAGGGTCAGAACTAGATCCTAGGCATCCTTCCAAGCCCAGTGCTGCTTTCATTGACACCATGCTGCTTTCTCTCCCTCCAGTGTCTTGCTGTCTGTAAGCAGCCTTTATATATAAAATGAGGTTGCTGCTGTTTCCTGTAGACTATCTTGAGCTATACTTTTGAAGTCCAAGTAACTGGGCTTCTAAACGAGCCACCTTGCCCCATGTGGGTTTCAGTACCAGTCCTGGGATGCTCAATGGAGTCTCCAGCATTTATCAGTGTGTATATTGGGGACATGGAAAGTCTGGAAAGTGGAAAGGATTCTAATTTTCTTGTCCTAGTGAGAATCAGTGTTCTGTAGGTGGTAAAAGACAAGAATTGTTCTGCAGAGAGTGTCCTTTTATGAAAGCATGTTTTTGGTGGTGTCAGTCCCCTCTCTCCTCCTCCTGGCAGGGAAATTGTTAAGTCATTATGCATGTTCTCCAAATCAAGTGATTAGTGTTTAGAATAATGAAGGTTGTATATGACCATCATCATGTGAATAACCTTATTTTCTCTGAGGTTTAGTTAACATGTGATGTCATCAGCTGAAAGTTTTCTAGCCTGTTAACTCCAGTCTGTTTTTTCCTTCCCCTTGAAAGATAAAGGTTTCAGAACACGAGTCTTTGGTCATCCATAAAAAAGTCGTATGAGGTGTGAATAATAATAGTGGAGTAAGTGGTTTTCATACAGTACAGTTAAGGGTGGGTGCACCCAATTTAGCTTTATTGCTGCTTGGCTGAGTTTTGAGGGATAAGATGGAAAACAGGTTTGGATTTGGGAGAGGAGAAGGTGAGTAAGATGCACCTGCCATGAATTAGGCTTCATGCATAAAAATTTACTTTTGAGCTGCATGATACCTCTGCAAAGTAAGTGGTAGTATAGCTCTTTTCCAAATGAGGAAACTGAGGCTTAAAGATGCTAACTTGGCTGGTGTAGAAGCCTAATTGCTTTTTTTTTTTTAAAGGGCTATACTCATTATTTCTCCTCACACTACCATGTTTCATTTTGGACTGTAGACTGTTTTGGAATGCTTTTGAGTATGTTCGTGGAGATATTGTACATATGTATTTGTGCATGTATTCATGGTATTTTAGCAAGAGTTCTGGAAAGTACTGGGTGATCTATGCTGCTTAATAGTTTGTCCTGTGTAGTAAGTCACTCTACACACTTGGGACTATAAAATGGAAAGAATTGTACTTGCCCTGCTTACCTCACAGTTTTGTTGTGAGGGTCAACCGAGGTAATGAATGGGAAGGTACATACTTTTACTGATGTTTTGTTCACTGACAAAATGTTTAATACTTCTCCATCCAAAGCAAAACCCAAGTCAACCTTTTTCCTTTCTTAAACTTTCCTCTCAAGCTGCAATCTTCTCTGCTTCCCTTTCTTACCAGCTTGGCCACAGCCTAGCTTTCAGCCCCTTTCTAACTCCTTACCAGCGCATTCTTTATAGTCCACACTCCAGGTAACTGGGATGTCCCTGAACCTGCGATGCTCTGCATGTGCAAGGCTCAGCCTTTCTTTACCTGGAAAGCTCCCCAGTCTACTTGGGAACCTCTTTGTCATTTAAGTCCAGATCAAACATAACCTCTGTGAAGTTTTCCTCCACCCCCTGTCCCCAACAAAATTACTGACTTCCCATTATGTCTCGATAGTACTTTGTGTAAATCTGCCTTTATTAAATCATTTGCCACATTTTTGTTATTGTCAGAGCTTCACATGTGAGACTTTTAGGATAAGATCCATGATTTATTTGTGTTTGTATCTCCATTGCTTGAAGTATCTGGTAGATAGTGGTAAGTTTGTTGCATTGCCTTAGAGTCTCTCTTAGGGAAGCCTGTTCTTTATCAAATGCACCTGAACTTGGAGATTGAATGTGGGTGTGGTTGGAAGGGCACTTGTATCTGGGTGTGAAGGGTCTCTGGTGTATTCAAAAACTCATTCTTCCTAATAATGTATTTTCTTGTTAGACCCATAAATGTATCCTAAACATCGAGGACTTACAAAAAAAGAACCTTGAGAGATGTAGACTGGGGTCTCACACTCAAATGGGGAAAAGATAGGACTCTTCCAAGGGCTGTAACGACTGTTAAATTTTTATGTCAAGTGAATTTTAATACATTAGTTCCTTCTGTTATTATGTCATCTTTTGAATTTTTTTACTACCAGGTTCCTGAAATTGCATTACAGTTTCTTCTGATTGAATGCAGCCTTTGAATACTCTCTGACTTAATGTGCATTCTTGTGTCTTCTCTGTAACATTATTGTAATTGCTGTGGCCAGGACTCCATGCCTTTTAAAGAACATTAACCCTACCAGCTAGCCTCCATATTATATGACCTGTCATTTTCTTGATTGTTTTCAGTGTAAAACTCTCATGTGTTTTGTCACTAGTGTTCCTAGACCTAAATATGGGGCTTGGCCATAGTTTCAGTGTCCAAAGAGGATGGCAGGTACTTGTGCTGAGCTTTTTACATAGAGTATCTCATTTAATTTGAACAAAGCCCTGTAGAGGTAGGTATACTTATCTCCATTTAATAGATGAGATAACTGAACCCAAGGGAGTTTAAGTCACTTGGCCAAGGTTAATTGTGGTAAGCCAAGATTTGAACCTATTTCTACCTAACTCAAAATCTGTTTTCTCCTATGGATGCTATAGACACATGAGGTTTTTTCAAGAGTTTCTGGAGAACTATGTGATGTTTCTGGTGAATGGTGTTTTAAAAAGTCCTTTATTTTTTATTGCAGCCCTGCTTTGGATAGATGCTGCTGAATCTGTAAGAGATGCCACTGCCACTACCGCCACGAAGCTCCAAACATGAGACTAAGGAACCTCAGTCCAGCAAAACATTGCCCAGTGATCATAGCCAATCTGAAAAGGTTAGAGCAAGCTGTTTCTCCCAACAATGTCTCGAATAGCCTCTTTCTATGTTGGGTCAGTCCTTATCCTCACCCCTAAATCTTTCGAAATAGGTGTGGTTTAATTTGAGGAAGTGGGAAGGGGAGGCAGCTATTATAGTTGGAGAATGCCAGCAAATTATAACTTGGAGTGTGAACTCTTCTTTCCCATAAATGTATGACTGAAATGGAGGCCACCCTCCACAACCTTCAAAAGCAAACAATACTCAGCTTTGGTAAATGATCACATCTATACTCTTTATTTGTTCAATTTTTTAAAAATCACGGTCTTTTTAAAATTATTTTATTTTTTAAAAATTAAAGTATCATTGATATACAATCTTATGAAGGTTTCACATGAACAACATTGTGCTTTCAGCATTCACCCATATCATTTAGTTCCCCCCACACAGTCCACTGCAGTCACTGTCCATCAGCATAGTAAGATGCTATAGAGTCATTACTTGTCCTCTCTGTGCTATACTGCCTTCCCTGTGACCTACCTATATTGTGTGTGCTAATTATAATTCCTCTTAATCCCCTTCTCCCTTGCTTCCCAACCCACCCTACCCAACTCCTTCCTTTTGGTAACTGCTAGTCCCTTCTTGGAGTCTGTGTGTCTGCTGCTGTTTTGTTCCTTCAGTTTTGCTTTGTTGTTATACTCCACAAATGAGTGAAATTATTTGGTACTTGTCTTTCTCCACCTGGCATATTTCACTGAGCATAATACCCTCTAGGTCCATCCATGTTGCAAATGGTAGGATTTCTTTTCTTTTTATGGCTGAGTAATATTCCATTGTGTATATATATCACATCTTCTTTATCCATTCATCTACTGATGGACACTTAGGTTGCTTCCATATCTTGGCTATTGTAAATAGTCCTGTAATAAACATAGGGCTACGTATGTCTTTTTGAATCAGGGATCTTGTTTTCTTCAGATAAATTCCTAGGAGTGGAATTCCTGGGTCAAATGGTATTTCTATTTTCAGTGTTTTGAGGAACCTTCATATTGCTTTCCACAATGGTTGAACTAATTTACATTCCCACCAGTAGAATAGGGTTCCCCTTTCTCCACATCCTCGCCAGCATTTGTTTTTCCTAGTCTTTTCTATGTTGCCATCCTAACTGGTGTGTGGTGATATCTCATTGTTGTTTTAATTTACATTTCCCTGATGATTAGCAATGTGTAGCATCTTTTCATGTACCTTTTTGTCATCTGAATTTCTTCTTTGGAGAAGTGTCTGTTCATATCCTCTGCCCACTTTTTAGTTGGGTTATTTGTCTTTTGGGTGTTCTTTATATATTTTGGATGTTAACCCCTTGTTGGATAAGTCATTTATGAATATATTCTCCCATACTGTGGAATGCCTTTTTGTTCTGCTGATGGTGTCCTTTGCTGTGCAGAAGGTTTTTAGTTTGATGTTGTCTCATTTGTTCTTTTTGCTTTTGTTTTCCTTGCCCGAGGAGATGTGTTCAGGAAAAAGTGTCTAATGTTTATATTCAAGAGATTTTTGCCTATGTTTTCCTCTATGAGTTTCATGGTTTCATGACTTATATTCAGATCTTTGATCCATTTTGAATTTACTTTTACTTATGGAGTTAGACAATAATCCAGTCTCATTCTCTTACATGTAGTTGTCCAGTTTGGCCAACACCATTATTTGAAGAGGCTGTCATTTCCCTATTGTATATCCATGGTTCCTTTATCATGTATTAATTGGCCACATATGTGTGGGTTTATATTTGGGCTCTCTATTGTGTTCTGTTGATCTATGGATCTGTTCTTGTACCAGTACCAAATTGTCTTGATTACTGTGGCTTTGTAGTAGAGCTTGAAGTTGTGTAGTATAATCCCCCGTGCTTTATTCTTCCTTTTTAGGATTGCTTTGGCTATTTGGGGTCTTTTGTGGTTCCATATGAATTTTAGAACTATCTGTTCAGTTCATTGAAGAATGCTGTTGGTATTTCGATAGGATTGCATTGAATCTGTAGATTGCTTTAGGCAGGATGGCCATTTTGACAGTATTAATTCTTCCTACCCAAGAGCATGGGATGAGTTTCCATTTGTTAGTGTCCTCTTTAATTTCTCTTAAGAGTGTCTTGTAGTTTTCAGGGTATAGGTCTTTCACTTCCTTGGTTAGGTTTAGTCCTAGGAATTTTGTTCTTTTTGATGCAATTGTAAATGTAGTTGTTTTCCTGATTTCTCTTTCTGCTAGTTCATCATTAGTGTATAGGAATGCAACAGATTTCTGTGTATTTGTTTTGTATTCTGCAACTTTGCTGAATTCAGTTATTACTTCTGGTAGTTTTTTTGTGGAGTCGTTAGGGTTTTCTCTGAACAATATCATGTCATCTGCAAACAGGGACAGTTTAACTTCTTCCTTATCAATCTGGATGCCTTTTATTTCTTTTGTCTGATTGCCATGGGTAGTACCTCCAGTTCTATGTTGAATAAAAGTAGGGAGAGTGGGCATCTTTGTCTTGTCCCCGAAAAGCTTTTAGCTTCTCACTGTTAAGTATGATGTTGGCTATGGGTTTGTCACATATGGTCTTTATTATGTTGAGGTACTTGCCTTCTGTACCCATTTTGTTGAGAGTTTTTATCATGAACAGATGTTGAAATCTGTCAAATGCTTTTCCAGCATCTATTGAGATGATCATGTGATTTTGTCCTTTTTGTTGATGGGATGTGTGACCTTGATAGATTTTCGAATAATGTACCATCCTTGCATCCCTGGAATAAATCCCATTTTATCATGATGGATTATCTTTTTAATGTATTTTTGAATTTGGTTTGCTAATATCTTGTTGAGTATTTTTGCATCTATGTTCATCAGGGATATAGGTCTGTAATTTTCTTATTTTGTGGTATCTTTGTCTGGTTTTTGTATTAGAGTGATGCTGGCCTCATTGAATGAGTTTGGAAGCATTCCCTCCTCTTCTACTTTCTGGAAAACTTTAAGGAAGATAGGGATTAGCTCTTCTTTAAGGGTTTGATAAAATTTAGTGGTGAAGCCATCTTTACTAGGAATTTTGTTCTTAGGTAGCTGTTTGATTATCAGTTCACTTTCATTGCTGGTAATTGGTCTGTTCAGATTTTCTGTTTCTTCCTGGGTCAGTCTGTGAAGGTTGTATTTTTCTAGAAGTGTTCCATTACTTCTAGGTTACCCAATTTGTTAGCATATAGGTTTTCATGGTATTCCCTAATAATTCTTTTTTTTTTAGTAAGGTATTATTGATATGCACTCTTATGAAGGTTTCACATCAAAAAAAATAAATAAAATTCATTGGTACTTTAACACGATATCCTTTATAACATATTGCTTCCTAAAGAAGAGTCCTCTTTGAGGCAAAAAAAAAACAAAAAAACAATGTGGTTATTACACTTACCCATATTATCAAGTCCCCACTCATACCCCAATTCAGTCACTGTCCATCAGTGTAGTTACATGACACAGATTCACTGTTTGCCTTCTCTGTGCTACACTGTTTTCCCAGTGATTTCCCACACCATGTGTACTAAGCATAATACCCCTCAATCCCCTTCTCCCACCCTCCCCACCCACCCTCCCACAGCCCTCCCCTTCAGTAACCACTAGTTCCTTCTTGGAGTCTCTGAGTCTACTACTATTTTGTTCCTTCAGTTTTGCTTCGTTGTTATACTCCACAAATGAGGAAAATCATTTGGCACTTGTCTTTCTCCAACTGGCTTATTTCACTGAGCATAATATCCTCCAGCTCCATCCATGTTGTTGCAAATGGCAGGATTTGTTTCCTTCTTATGGCTGAATAGTATTCCATTGTGTATACGTACCACATCTTCTTCACCCATTCATCTCCTGATGGATACTTAGGTTGCTTCCATATCTTGGCTATTGGAAAAAGTGCTGCAATAAACATAGGGGTGCATATGTCTTTGAATCTGAGAAGTTGTATTCTTTGGGTAAATTCCAAGGAGTAGGATTCCCAGGTCAAATGGTATTTTTTTTTTAGTTTTTTGAGGAACCTCCATATTTCTTTCCACTATGGTTGAACTAGCTTACATTCCCACCAGCAGAGTAGGAGGGTTCCGCTTTTTCCACATCCTTGCCAGCATTTGTTGTTCTTAGTCTTTTGGATGGTGGCCATCCTAACTGGTGTAAGGTGATATCTCATTGTGGTTTTAATTTGCATTTCCCTGATGATTAGTGACGTGGAGCATCTTTTCATGTGTCTGTTGGCCATCTGAATTTCTTCTTTGGAGAACTGTCTCTTCATATCCTCTGCCAATTTTTTAATTGGGTTATTTGCTTTTTTGGTGTAGAGGCATGTAAGTTCTTTATATATTTTGGATGTTAACCCCTTGTCGGATATGTCATTTACAAATATATTCTCACATACTTTAGGATGCCTTTTTGTTCTGTTGATGGTGTCCTTTGCTGTACAGAAACTTTTTAGTTTGATGTAGTCCCATGAGTTCATTTTTGCTTATGTTTCCCTTGCTCGAGGAGATGTGTTCAGGAAGAAGTTGCTCATGCTTATATTCAGGAGATTTTTGCCTATGTTGTCTTCTAAGAGTTTTATGGTTTCATGACTTACATTAAGGTCCTTGGTCCATTTCCAGTTTACTTTTGTGTATGGGGTTAAACAATAATCCAGTTTCATTCTCTTGCATGTAGCTGTCCAGTTTTGCCAACACCATCTGTTGAAGAGGCTGTCATTTCCCCATTTTATGTCAATGGCTCCTTTATCGTATATTAATTGACCGTATATGGTTGGGCTTATATCAGGGCTCTCTAGTCTGTTCCATTGGTCTATGGGTCTGTTCTTGTGCCCGTACCAAATTGTCTTGAGTACTGTCACTTTGTAGTAAAGCTTGAAGTTGGGGAGCATAATCCCCCCAGCTTTATTCTTCCTTCTCAAGATTGCTTTGGCTATTATGGGTCTTTTGTGGTTCCATATGAATTTTAGAACTATTTGCTCTAGTTCATTGAAGAATGCTGTTGGTATTTTGATAGGAATTGCATTGAATCTGTAGATTGCTTTAGGCAGGATGGCCATTTTGACAATATTAATTCTTCCTATCCGTGAGCACAGGATGTGTTTCCATTTATTGGTATCTTCTTTGATTTCTCTCATGAGTGGCTTGTAGTTTTCAGAGTGTAGGTCTTTCACTTCCTTGGTTAGGTTTACTCCTAGGTATTTTATTCTTTTTGATGCAAGGGTGAATGGAATTGTTTTCCTGATTTCTCTCTCTGCTAGGTCATTGCTGGTGTAAAGGAAAGCCATAGATTTCTGCACATTAATTTTGTATCCTGCAACTTTGCTGAATTCAGATATTAGATCTAGCAGTTTTGGAGTAGATTCTTTAAGGTTTTTTAGTACAATATCATGTCATCTGCAAACAGGGACAGTTTAACTTCTTCCCTGCCAATCTGGATGCCTTTTATTTCTTTGTGTTGTCTGATTGCCATGGCTAGGACCTCCAGTACTATGTTGAATAGGGCATCCTTGTCTTGTTCCCAATCTTAAAGGAAAAGCTTTCAGCTTCTTGCTGTTAAGTATAATGTTGGCTGTGGGTTTGTCATATACAGCTTTTATTATGTTGAGGTACTTGCCCTCTATACCCATTTTGTTGAGAGTTTTTTTCATGAATGGATGTTGAATTTTGTCAAATGCTTTTTCACCATCTATGGAGATGACCATGTGGTTTTTGTCCTTCTTTTTGTTGATGTGGTGGATGATGTTGATGGATTTTCAAATGTTGAACCATACTTGCATCCCTGGAATAAATCCTACTTGATCATGATTGATGATCCTTTTGATGAATTTTTGAATTCTGTTTGCTAATATTTTGTTGAGTATTTTTGCATCTGTGTTCATCAGGGATATTGGTCTGTAATTTTCTTTTTTTGTGGTGTCTTTGCCTGGTTTTAGCATTAGAGTGCTGCTGGCCTCATTGAATGAATTTGGAAGTATTCCCTCTTCTTCTACACTTTGGAAAACTTTAAGGAGGATGGGTAATAGGTCTTAACTATATGTTTGATAAAATTCAGTGGTGAAGCCATCTGGTCCAGGCATTTTGTACTTAGGTAGGTTTTTGATTATGAGTTCAATTTCGTTGCTGGTAATTGGTCTGTTGAGATTTTCTGTTTCTTTCTGGGTCAGCCTTGGAAGGCTGTATTTTTCTAGAAAGTTGTCCATTTCTTCTAGGTTATCCAGTTTGTTAGCATATAATTTTTCATAGTATTCTCTAATAATTCTTTGTATTTCTGTGCTGTCCATAGCGATTTTTCCTTTCTCATTTCTGATTCTGTTTATGTGAGTAGACTCTCTTTTTTCTTGATAAGTCTGGCTAGGGGTTTATCTATTTTGTTTATTTTCTTGAAGAATGAGCTCTTGCTTTCATTGATCCTTTTTATTGTTTTATTCTCGATTTTATTTATTTCTGCTCTAATCTTTATTATGTCCCTCCTTCTACTGACTTTGGGCTTCATTTGTTCTTCTTTTTCTAGTTTCGTTAATTGTGAGTTTAGACTGCTCATATGGGAATGTTCTTCTTTCCTGAGGTAGGCCTGTATTGCAATATACTTTCCTCTTAGCATGGCCTTTGCTGCATCACACAGGTTTTGTGGTGTTGAATTATTGTTGTCATTTATCTCCATATATTGCTTGATCTCTGTTTCTATTTGGTCATTGATCCATTGATTACTTAGGAGCATGTTATTAAGCCTCCATGTGTGTGGGAATTTTAATTTTCTTTGCGTAATTCATTTCTAGTTTCATTCCCTTGTGGTCTGAGAAGCTGGTTGGTACAATTTCAGTCTTTTTGAATTTACCAAGGCTCTTTTTGTGGCCTAGTACATGATCTATTCTTAAAAATGTTCCACATGCCCTTGGGAACAATGTGTATTCTGCTGCTTTTGGGTGTAGAGTTCTGTAGATGTCTGTTACATCCATCTGTTCAAATGTGTTGTTCAGTGGCTCTGTCTCCTTACTTATTTACTGCCTGGTTGATCTGTCCTTCAGAGTGAGTGGTGTGTTGAAGTCTCCTAGAATGAATGCATTGCATTCTGTTTTCCCCTTTAATTCTGTTAGTATTTGTTTCACATATGTAGGAGCTCCTGTGTTGGTTGCATAGATATTTATAATGGTTATATCTTCTTGTTGGATTGACCCTTTTATCATTATGTAATGTCCTTCTTTGTCTCCTGTGACTTTCTTGTTTTGAAGTCTATTTTGTCTGATATAAGTACTGCAACTCCTGCTTTTTTTCCCTATTAGTTGCATGAAATGTCTTTCTCCATCCCTTCACTTTTAGTCTGTGTATGTCTTTGGGTTTAACTTGAGTCTCTTGAAGGCCGCATATAGATGGGTCTTGTTTTTTTATCCATTCAGTGACTCTATGTCTTTTGATTGGTGCATTCAGTCCATTTACATTTAGGGTGATTATGGCTAGGTATGTACTTACTGGCATTGCAGGCTTCAGATTTGTGGTTACCAAAGGTTCAAGGTTAACTTCCTTACTATCTAAGAGTCTAACAACTCAATATGCTATTACAAACACAATCTAAAGGTTCTTTTTTTTTCCCCTCCTCCTCTTTCTTCCCCCTCCATTCTTTATATATTAGGTATCATATTCTGTAGTGTTTGTCTATCCCTTGATTAACTTTGGGGATAGTTAGTTTAATTTTGCATTTTCTTAGTAAGTAGCTGTTCTACTTTCTTTACTGTGGTTTTATTATGTCTGGTGACAGCTATTAAACTGTAGGACCACTTCCATCTATAGCAGTCCCTCCAAAATACACTGTAGAGATGGTTTGTGGGAGGTAAATTCTCTCAGCTTTTGCTTATCTGGGAATTGTTTAATCCATCCCTCAAATTTAAATGATAATCTTGCCAGATAAAGTGATCTTGGTTCAAGGCCCTTCTGCTTCATTGCATTAAATACATCATGTCACTCCCTTCTGGCCTGTAAGGTTTCTGTTGAGAAGTCTGATGATAGCCTGATTGGCTCTCCTTTGTATGTGATCTTATTTCTCTCTCTGACTGCTTTTAATAGTCTGTCCTTATCCTTGATCTTTGCCATTTTAATTAGTATATGTCTTGATGTTGTCTTCCTTGGGTCCCTTGTGTTGGGAGATCTGCACACCTCCATGGCCTGAGAGAGTATCTCCTTCCCCAATTTGGGGAATTTTTCAGCAATCACCTCCTCAAAGACACTTTCTCTCCCTTTTTCTCTCTCTTCTTCTTCTGGTACTCCTATAATGCGAATATTGTTCCGTTTGGATTGGTCACACAGTTCTCTCAATATTCTTTCATTCTTAGAGATCCTTTTATCTCTCTGTGCCTCAGCTTCTTTGTTTTCCTCTTCTCTAGTTTCTATTTCATTTATCGTCTCCTCCACCATATCCAGTCTGCTTTTAATACCATCCATTGTGCTCTTCAATGATGGATCTCTGACCGTAATTCATTCCTGAGTTCTTGAGTATCTTTCTGTACCTCCATGAGCATGTTAATGATTTTCATTTTGAACTCCCTTTCAGGGAGAGTCATGAGGTCAATATCATTTAAATCTTTCTCAGGAGTTGTATTCATAATTTTACTCTGGACCAGGTTCCTTTGGCGTTTCATATTTGTGTATGGTGCCCTCTAATGCCCAGAAGCTCTACTCTCTGGAGCTGCTCAGCCCCTGAAGCAATGTCGGGGATTGCAGGCGAGTGGTATTGGTACCTCGGGGGAGGAAAGAGCTGTTTCCTGCTTCCTGGCTGCTATGCCTGTCTCCACTGCGTGAACCAGCTAGTCGAGCATACAGGTATAAGCCTCTGTGCTTTGCATTTTTAGTTGCTGTAGATAGATCTTCCCTCTGGCTGGCCTAATGACAGGGTAGGGTTTCCCAGTTTGCAAGCCCAGTTTGGCTGGCCAGGAGAAAGGCACAGTAGTCTGCGTGCCACAGAAGAGGTTATTGGAGCTGTGTAGGCAGCCAGGGAGCTGGAGCACCTGAAGATTGTGAAAGCTCCCAACCTGCTGGGCAGAGTGCTCCTGGACAATTTTGTCTACCTGTTCTTTCTTCTGAGCAGTAAGCTCTGTGCAATCCTTTCCCCTTTAGCAGCCCTCTTGCTTTTAGGAAGTCTCTCAGACTTCCCACCTTTCTTTTGTCCCAGAGCAGCTGGATATGGATCCCTGCTTTCCACCAGCAGCTGGAATCTTAGTCTCTCCAGGAGTTCTGCCTGTCTTAGCTTTCCAACCCCCTAATTATGAGAGTATCATACAACCACTATGAAATGTAGGTTTGTGCTCCCAGAGCAGATCTCCAGAGTTAGGTATTCAGCAGTCACAGATCTCCACTCCCTCCCTGCTCTGTTCCTCTTTCTCCCACTGGTGAGCTGAGGTGGGGGAAGGGCTTGGATCCCGCAGGACCACAGCTTTAGTACATTACCCTTTTCTGTGAGGTCTGCTCTTGTCTCCAGGTTTATGCAGTTTGTTGCAGCCCTCTTTCCTGTTGCTCTTTCAAGAGTAGTTGTATTAGTTATATTTTCATATTACATGCGGTTTTAGGAGGAAGCCTCTATCTCACCTGTCACACCGCCATCTTTAATCCAATCCTCTAATAATTCTTTGTATTTCTGCGGTGTCCATACTGATTTTTCCTTTCTCATTTCTGAATCTGTGTATGTGTGTACACTCTTTTTTTCTTGATAAGTCTTGCTAGGGGTTTATCCGTTTTGTTGATTTTCATGAAGAACCAGCTCCTGGTTTCATTGATTCTATTGTTTTATTCTTCTCAAGTTTTTTTATTTCTGCTCTGATCTTTATTATGTCCACCCTTCTATTGACTTTGGGCCTCATTTGTTATTCTTTTTCCAGTTTCACTAATTGTGAGCTTAGACTGTTCATTTGGGATTGTTCTTCTTTCTTGAGGTAAGCCTGTATTGCAATATACTTTCCTCTTAGAACTGCCTTCATGGCTTCCCACAGGTTTTTGGGTGTTGAGTTGTTGTTTTCATTTGTCTCCATATATTGCATGATCTCTGTTTTTATTTGGTCATTGATCAATTGATTATTTAGGGGCATGTTGTTAAGCCTCCATGTGTTTGTGAGCCTTTTTGTTTTCTTTGCACAATTCTAACTTTTTACCTTTGTGATCTGAGAAGTTGGTTGGTAGACTTTCAATATTTTTTAATTTTCTGATGTTCTTTTTATGGCCTAGTATGTTGTCTATTCTGGAAAATGTTCCATGTGCACTTGAGAAGAATGTGTATCCTGCTGATTTTGGGTGTAGATTTCTGTAGATGTCTGTTAGATCCATCTGTTCTAGTGTGTTGTTCACTGCCTCTGTCTCCTTACTTATTCTCTGTCTGGTTGATCTGTCCTTCAGAGTGAGTGGAGTGTTGAAGTCTCCTAGAATGAATGCGTTGCATTCTATTTCCCCCTTTAATTCTGTTAGTATTTGTTTTACATATTTAGGTGCTCCTATGTTTTGTACATAGATATTTATAATGGTTATATCCTCTTGTTGGACTCACCTGCTTGGTTGTAATTAAGAAAATAAAAATGCAACCACTGTGGGCTCCTCAAGGGGAGGAGCCACCCTCTACCCAGGTGGTGGTCCACTCCATGCTCCATCCCTATTCCCAGAATGAGCTGGTGGACGTGAGCATCTGGTATAGGCAGGAGCCATTGGAACATCTGCCTACATGGCTTTTGTATCTCTGGGATATGTGGATGCAAAACATTGTTATAACAGGTTCTGAAATGGGTAGACTGGTTTCCCTAATGACTTATTCTTCCCTCTGGCCATGGTTGCAAAGTGCCTCTCACACCTCAGGGAAACGGATGCTTCTGAATTGGCTGACAGCAGCCATCATGGCAATTTTGCCTAATCAGGATGATTTACCATACTTACCACTAGCTCGAAAATGTATGCATAGCTCCAGCAGGTGTTACAGAAGTTGGGCATGAAAAATATCATCTATAATATGGACCCCAGGGGCCCTGATGAGGAATTGTTTACCATTGGAATGATAAATTTGTTGCTCCATACTACTCCCCCATCTATCTTTGGGTCCCTAGTGACTATTCTTGCCCCTCATATAGGGCAACCATAAGTCAGGCTATTCGTGCTTTAGCAGATCTGGGGGAGGTTCAAGCAATAAGAACATGGAAGGAAGTATGGGCTATGACAGAAAGGAGAGCTTCAAAGGGCCCCATGAAGGTTTTGAGGACCCAGATGTAGGTTGATTCGATAAAGGCCAGGGTGGTAAAAGAAAAACTTGATGGGCAGCCCAATAGGATCTTGTGAGAACTGTGGCAGCAAATAAAGCCAGAGCAGCAGTTCCAGCCGCTGAGGTCCAGGACATAGAAGCCAAAGTTAAAGCCCCATGTCTGGCCTGTGTCTCTTCAAGTCTTCCTGGAGGACAGTATTCAGGCTCTGCCTGGGCCTGCAACCCCATGGAACAACGATTGAGTGTTGTGGTTTGACTGGGAGGGGTTCAAGACCCCCACCTTGGGGGACATGGTGGGGACCAGAGGCCACATGTAGAATTAGGAATTCATTGGTTCTGTGAATGTACAATGTTTCCTGGTTCTGGTGGACACAGGAGCTGAATGTTCTCTGATTTATGGCAACCATGAGCATTTTCCTGGACCCCTGCTGTGATAGATGGCTATAGGGGTAAGGCAATTAGAGTTAAGAAAGCCCAAATCGCACTGGGGATAGGCTGTTTAACTCAAAAGGAGTACATTTCTCCAATCAATGAATATATTTTGGGGGTAGATACTCTGCAGGGTCTGTGGTTACAGACCATTGCAGATGAGTTCAGACTGAGGGTACATGCTAAGCACCCACCTGTAGCTCTACCTGTATCTCAGCGAGTAATAAATACTAAGCAGTATAAATTGCCTGGGGGCACAAAGGAATTAGAGAAATTGTACAGGAGTTGGAGAAGGTGGGCATCATAAAGCCCACTCATAGTCCTTTCAATTCCCCAGTGTGGTCAGTAAGAAAGCCAGACGGCTCCTGGCATATGACTGTGGACTACAGGGAATTGAATAAAGTCACACCCCCTTTGCATGCTGCTGTCCCCTCTATAGCAGCCCTTATGGAGACACTGAGTCATTAACTAGGGATGTATCATTATGTTGTGGACCTTGCTAATGATTTCTTCTCTATTGACATAGTACAGGAAAATCAGAAACAGTTTGCCTTCACATGGGAATGCCTGCAGTGGACATTTAATGTCCTTTTACAGGGATACTGCCACAGTCCCACCATTTGTCATGGACTTGTAGCCCAGGACTTGGCTACATGGACAAAACAGGAAATGGTACAACTGTATCACTACATTGATTATATTATGCTCATGTGTGGTTCTCTTGCAGATTTAGAAGGGGCAGTTCCTAGACTGTTGTAACATCTATAGGAGAGAGGATAAGCTGATAACAGCATCAAGGTTCAGGGACCTGGTTTGTCTGAAAAATTCTTCAGGATTGTCTGATTGGGTAAAACTAAAGTTATTCCTGAAGCAGTCATAGACATGGTCCAGGCTTTCCCTAAACCTACGACTGTGGCAGTATTACAAGAGTTTTTGGGTCTTTTGGGCTACTGGAGAGTGTTTATCCCGCACTTGGCACAAATTCTGAAGCCCTTATACCAGTGGTGCGAATGGGCATCAGGTAGGACTGGGATGATTCATGTCCAGATGCTTTTACTGCTGCCAAGCGGGCAGTCAAGGCTGTACAGGCCTTGAGTGATATGAACTCATCAAGGTCCTGTGAACTGGATGTTCATGTAACCAGAGATAGTTATGAATGGGGTCTTTGGCAGTGGCTTGCATGGACATAACACCCTATTGGATTCTGGTCACAACTATGAAAAGGAGCCGAGGTTGGGTACACCTTCATAGAGAAGCAGCTGGGTGCTATGTATCACACCTTGCTGGCTATGGAGCCCATCACCAGAACAGCTGCGATCAACGTAATAACCACCTCTCCTGTCACGGGGTGTGTGTGTGTGTGTGTGTGTGAGACTGGACCTAAAGGCCATGGAGTGGGATAGCACAGATGCCTACACTGGCCAAATGTGGTGCATAGTTATAGCAGTGTAGCACCCTCTCTGCTAGCCCCTTAAGTGGAGAATTTCAACACTTATTGGGGCCAGTGACATACACCAGTCGAAAGCAGAAGGAAGTTGTTTTTGAGCCATTGGTAGCCAAGAGTACTTATCAGGAGGGTAAAGCCCCTATACCTGAAGATGCTTGGTACACAGATGACTCCAGTCAGGGGCAGCCCCAGGAGTGGAGGGTTGTGACTTTCCATCCTAAGACTGAGACAATGTGGATGGAGGACAGAGAGGAGAAGAGCAGCTAATGGGCAGAGTTGCTGGCAGTATGGCTCATGATCACCCAGGCGTCCTCCCCTATAGTTGTCTGCACTGACAGCTGGGCTGTCTGTTGGGGCTTGACCCTGTGGCTACTGATATGGTACCATGCCAACTGGATAGTTGGTCATCAGCCCCTTTGGAGGCAGGTGTTGTGACAAGACCTATGGGCCTCTGGTCAGACTAAGACTGTTACTGTATATCATGTGACTGACCATTTGCCTTTGGCATCCCCAGGGAATGATGAAGCAGACACATTGGCCCAGGTGCATTGGCTAGAAGTAAAGCCTGCCTCTGATGTGGCCCAATGGTTACATCAGAGTTTGTTGCATGTAGGGCAAAAGACAATGTGGGCTGTAGCCTGTCAGTGGGGCTTGCTGTTGACCTTTGAAGAAGTCATCAGAGACTGGAAGGAGTGCCTTGTGTGCTCTAAGCAGGAGTTACACTGAGTCCCACAGTAGCACAGGAGAATAGTACAGGGGCTGATACCCCATGTCAGGTGGCAGATAGACTGTATTGGGCCTCTGCCCATATCAGAAGGGTATTGGTATGCCACAACTTGTGTGGACCCAGATACTGAATTGTTGGTTGCTTTTTCTGAATGTCATGCAGATCAGCAAACCCCCAAGAGGGGCTTAGAGCATCTCATTGCAGTCTGTGGTCGGCCACAGGTGATTGAGAGTGATGAAGGCAACCACTTTACTGGACATGCATTACAAGAATGGGTGTAGCAATTAGGAATAAAGTGGAAGTTTAATGTACCATATGACCCTACTGGGCAGGCATGACAGAGAGGTACAATGGTTTGTTGAAATCTGTCCTGAAGTCAGACACCAGTAGGCTACAGGGCTGGTCAGTTTGCTTATGGACAGTGCTACAACATTTGAATGAGAAGCCCCAAAAAGGAGCCTTGAGCTCTGTGCGTATGCTCACACACTTTGCCGCCTCTCCTATACAACTGTATGTGCAAACCAAACAGTAGTTATTGAAGCCAGGATATGGCCAGCTGACTAACATCGTGCTGCTATCCGCAACTGCATTAAACCCTTGAGACTGTTGAGTGGATGTGGCCCTGGACATTTTGACACATGGAGCACTTCTGGCATCTTGGGGAAAAGGCCTGGAAGCTGGCCTCCTGTGTGTTCCTGGAGGAACAGCACAGTGGCCCCCAAATACAGTACCTGGGTATTCATGGTAGCGTACCCAGAATGTCCAGGAGGTAAGAGCATCTTGTAGGGGAGTTTTGTTTTATCTTTGTGGCCAGTGCATGTACCACCCATAGTCCTATATTTTGATGTATCTGTAACTGCTACAAGGAGGGGAGTGAAGATCTGGTATACTAGACCAGGATGAGATCCCATTCCTGCCAGTGTCCTGTCACAGGACCACTCTTATGCATGCATCCTACCTTATGGACAAGGACAAGATTTGCTTATGCTGGTGTCACTAAAACATGTATCTTATCACCCTTACGGTTTTTTTCTTCTACAGGCCCTGTGGCCTGGACCCACCCCCTGACTGCAGCTGCTGGGTGATGATTGCTCTAAACTCCCTACGTGTTCAGCTATGACCACTTGTGGAATGCATGAGCTTGGACTTAATCTGCATAGGACTTTGAACCAACTGAATCCTCTGACTTGAGGATTATCATGATTTTATTGCTGTTGTTATTGTATCTTTTTTTAATTTAATTTAAAATTTATTATTTTTATTTATAATTTATTTTGGTATCATTAATCTACAATTACATGTGCAATATTATGGTGATTAAACTACCCCCTTCATCAGGTCCCCCCCACCAACCCCATTACATTCACTGTCCATCAGCATAGTGAGATGCTAAAGAATCACTACTTGTCTTCTCTGAGTTGTATAGCCCTCCCCATGCCCCCCCAACATTACTTTTGCTAATCGTAATGCCCCTTTAACCCTCTTATCCCTCCCTTCCCACCCATCTTCCCCAGTCCCTTTCCCTTTGGTAACTATTAGTCCGTTCTTGGGTTCTGTGAGTCTGCTGCTGTTTTGTTCCTTCAGTTTTTTTCTTTGTTCTTATACTCCACGTATGAGTGAAATCATTTGATACTTGTATTTGTTGGCTTGGCTTATTTCACTGAGCATGATACCCTCTAGCTCCATCCATGTTGTTGCAAATGGTAGGATTTGTTTTCTTCTTATGGCTGAATAATATTCCATTGTGTATATGTACCACATCTTCTTTATCCATTCATCTACTGATGGACACTTAGGTTGCTTCCATTTCTTGGCTATTGTAAATAGTGCAGCGATAAACATACGGGTGCATATGTCTTTCTCAAACTGGGCTGCTGCAGTCTTAGGGTATATTCCTAGGAGTGGAATTCCTGGGTCAAATGGTATTTCTATTTTGAGTTTTTTGAGGAACCTCCATACTGCTTTCCACAATGGTTGAACTAATTTGCATTCCCACCAGCAGTGTAGGAGGGTTCCCTTTTCTCCACATCCTTGCCAACATTTGTTGTTTGTGTTTTGGATGTTGGCCATCCTTACTGGTGTGAGGTGATATCTCATTGTGGTTTTAATCTGCATTTCTCTGATGATTAGCGATATGGAGCATCTTTTCATGTGCCTGTTGGCCATCTGAATTTCTTCTTTAGAGAAGTGTCTATTCATGTCCTCTGCCCATTTCTTAATTGGATTATTTGCTTTTTGTTTGTTAAGGTGTGTGAGTTCTTTATATATTTTGGATGTCAACCCCTTATCAGATACGTCATTTATGAATATATTTTCCCATACTGTAGGATGTCTTTTTGTTCTACTGATGGTGTCCTTTGCTGTACAGAAGCTTTTCAGCTTGATATAGTCCCACTTGTTCATTTTTGCTTTTGTTTCCTTTGTCTGGGGATATATGTTCATGAAGAAGTTGCTCATGTTTATGTCCAAGAGATTTTTGCCTATGTTTTTTTCTAAGAGTTTTATGGTTTCATGACTTACATTCAGGTCTTTGATCCACCTTGAGTTTACCTTTGTGTATGGGGCTAGACAGTAGTCCAGTTTCATTCTCTTACATGTAGCTGTCCAGTTTTTCCAACACCAGCTGCTGAAGATTCTATATCCAAGGCTCCTTTATCAAATATTAATTGACTGTATATGTTTGGATTTTCTATTCTGTTCCACTGGTCTGTGGGTCTGTTTTTGTGCCAATACCAAATTGGCTTGATTACTTTGGCTTTGTAGTAGAGCTTGAAGTCAGGGAGCGTAATTCCCCCTGTTTGATTCCTCCTTCTCAGGATTGCTTTGGCTATTCGGGGTCTTTTGTGGTTCCATATGAATTTTAGAATTATTTGTTCCAGTTCATTGAAGAAAGCTGTTGGTAGTTTGATAGGGATTGCATGGAATCTGTAGATTGCTTTAGGTAGTATAGCCATTTTGACAATATTTATTCTTCCTAGCCAAGAGCATGGGATGCATTTCCATTTGTTAGTGTCCTCTTTAATTACTCCTAGGAGTGTCTTATAGTTTTCAGGGTACAGGTCTTTCACTTCCTTCATTAGGTTTATTCCTAGGTATTTTATTCTTTTTGATGCAATTGTGAATGGAATTGTTTTTCTGATTTCTCTTTCTGTTAGCTCATCGTTAGTGTGTAGGAAAGCAACAGATTTCAGTGTGTTAATTTTGTATCCTGCAACTTTGCTGAATTCAGATATTAGTTCTAGTAGTTTTGGAGTGGAGTCTTTAGGGTTTTTTGTGTACAGTATCATGTCATCTGCAAATAGTGACAATTTGACTTCTTCTTTACCAATCTGGATGCCTTGTATGTCTTTGTTTTGTCTGATTGCCGTGGCTAGGACCTCCAGTTCTATGTTGAATAACAGTGGAGAGAGTGGGCATCCCTGTCTTGTTCCCAATCTTAGATGAAAAGTTTTCTGCTTCTCACTGTTAAGTATGATGTTAGCTGTGGGTTTGTCATATATGGCCTTTTTGAAGTTGAGGTACTTGCCCTGTATACCCAATTTGTTGATAGTTTTAATCATGAATGGATGCTGAATTTTGTCAAATGCTTTTTCAGCATCTATGGAGATGATCATGTGGTTTTTGTTCTTCTTTTTGTTGATGTGGTGGATGATGTTGATGGATTTTCGAATGTTGTACCATCCTTGCATCCCTGGGATGAATCCCACTTGATCATGGTATATGATCCTCTTGATGTATTTTTGAATTCAGTTGCTAATATTTTGTTGAGTGTTTTTGCTTCTACATTCATCAGGGATATTGGTCTGTAATTTTCTTTTTTGGTGAGGTCTTTGCCCGGTTTTGATATTAGGGTGATGCTGGCTTCATAGAATGAGTTGGGAAGTATTCCCTCCTCTTCTATTTTTTGGAAATCTTTAAGGAGAATGGGTGTTATTTCTTCTCTGTATGTCTGGTAGAATTCAGAGGTGAATCCATCTGGTCCAGGGGTTTTGTTCTTGGGTAGTTTTTTGATTACCGATTCAATTTCGTTGCTGGTGATAGGTATGTTTAGTTTTTCTGTTTCTTGCTTGGTCAGTCTTGGAAGGTTGTATTTTTCTAAGAAGTTGTCCATTTCTTGTATGTTTTCCAGCTTGTTAGCATATAGATTCTCATAATATTCTCTTATAATTCTTTGTATTTCTGTGGGGTCTGTCATTATTTTTCCTTTCTCATTTCTGATTCTGTTTATGTGTGTAGATTCTCTTTTTCTCTTAATGAGTCTGGCTAGGGGTTTATCTCTTTTGTTTATTTTTTCAAAGAACCAGTGCTTGGTTTCATTGATTTTTTCTATTGTTTTATTCTTCTCAATTTTATTTATTTCTTCTCTGATCTTTATTATGTCCCTCCTTCTGGTGACTTTGGGCCTTATTTGTTCTTCTTTTTCCAATTTCAGTAATTGTGTCTTTAGACTATTCATTTGGGAATGTTCTTCCTTCTTTAAATAGGCCTGGATTGCAATAAACTTTCCTCTTAGAACTGCCTTTGCTGCGTCCCACAGAAGTTGTGGCTTTGTGTTGTTGTTGTCATTAGTCTCCATATATTCTTTGATTTCTGTTTTGATTTGGTCATTAACCCATCGATTAATTAGGAGAATATTGTTAAGTCTCCATGTATTTGTTAGCCTGTTTGTTTTCTTTCTAAAATTTATTTCTAGTTTTATACCTTTGTGATCTGAGAAGTTGGTTGGTAGGATTTCAATATTTTTGAAATTACTGAGGTTCTTTTTGTGGCCTAGTATGTGGTCTATTCTGGAAAATGTTCCATGTGTACTTGAGAAGAATGTGTATCCTCCTGCTTTTGGGTGCAGAGTTCTGTAGATGTCTGTTATGTCCGTGTGGTCTAGTGTGTTGTTCAGTGCCTCTGTGTCTTTACTTATTCTCTGTTTGGTTGATCTGTCCTTTGGAGTGAGTGGTATGTTGAAGTCTCCTAAAATGAATACATTGCTGTGTATTTCCTCCTTTAATTCTGTTAGTATTTGTTTCACATATGCTGGCGCTCCTGTGTTGGGTGCATATATATTTATAATGGTTATATCTTCTTGTTGGACTGACCCCTTTATCATTATATAATGTCCTTCTTTATCTCTTGATACTTTTTTCATTTTTAAGTCTATTTTGTCTGATAAAAGTACTGCAACACCTGCTTTTTTTCTCTTTGTTGTTTGCATGAAATATCTTTTTCCATCCCTTCACTTTTAGTCTGTGTATATCTTTGGGTTTGAGGTGAGTCTGTTGTAAGCAGCATATAGATGGTTCTTGCTTTTTTATCCACTCTGTTACTCTGTGTCTTTTGATTGGTGCATTTCAAAAATATTGAAATCCTACCAACCAACTTCTCAGATCACAAAGGTATAAAACTAGAAATAAATTTTAGAAAGAAAACAAACAGGCTCACAAATACATGGAGACTTAACAACATTTAGGGTGATTATTGATAGATTATTGCCATTGCTGGCTTTAGATTCGTGGTTACCAAAGGTTCAAGGGTTGCTTCTTTACTATCTAAGAATCTAACTTAATTTTCCTGTTAAGTTATTGTGAACACCGTCTGATGTTTCTTTATCTCTCCCTTCCTATTCTTCCTCCTCCTTTCTTTATATATTAGGTGTTTTATTCTTTGCCTTTACTTAGTGTTTGGATGGTCTGCTTTCTTTGCTATGATTTTATTTTCTCTGGTGACATCTTTTTAGCCTTAGGGGTGCTTCCCTCTAGAGCAGTCCGTTTAAGATATCCTGTAGTGGTGGTTTATGAGAGGCAAACTCTCTCAACTTTCGTTTTTCTGGATATTGTTTAATCCCTCCATCATATTTAATTGATAATCGTGCTGGATACAATATTCTTGGTTCGAGGCCCTTCTGTTTCATTACGTTAAATATATCATGCCATTCTCTTCTGGCCTGTAAGGTTTCTGTTGAGAAGTCTGATGACAGTCTTATGGGTTTTCCTTTGTAGGTATCGTTTTTCTCTCTCTAGCTGCCTTTAATACTCTGTCTTTATCTTTGATCTTTGCCATTTTAATTATTATGTGTCTTGGTGTTGTCTTCCTTGGGTCCTTTGTGTTGGGAGATCTGTGGGCTTCCATGGACTGTGAGACTATTTCCTTCCCCAGCATGGGGAAGTTTTCAGCAATTATTTCTTCAAAGACACTTTCTATCCCTTTTTCTCTCTCTTCTTTCTCTGGTACTCCTATAATTTGAATATTGTTCTGTTTGGATTGGTCACACAGTTCTCTTAATATTCTTTCATTCCTAGAGATCCTTTTATCTCTCTCTGCCTCAGATTCTCTGTATTCCTGTTCTGTGATTTCTATTCCATTAACAGTCTCTTGCATCTCATCCAGTCTGCTGTTAAGCCCCTCGATGGCTTGTCTGATTTCTGCATTGTCTTTCCTCACTTCCCTCCCTTCCTCCCTCAACTCTTGCACATTTCTCTGTAGATCCGTCAGCATGGTTATGAGTTTTATTCTGAATTCTTTTTCAGGAAGACTGTGCATGTCCATCCCTTCAGGTTCCCTTTCTGTAGTTGTCTGGGTGTGAAGCTTTGTCTGTACCATATTCCTCTGTCTTTTCATCGCTATAGAATTGTTTGCTGGTAGTTGCCACATATGTCAGCTGGGCTCTTTATGACTTTAAAAGGAAAAAAAAAAGGAGAAAGAAAAAAAAAGAAAGAAAGAAAGAAAAAGAGAAAAAAGAAAGAAAAGAAAAAAAAAGAGAAGAAAAAAGAAAAAACAATAAACAAAAAACAAACAAACAAAAAAACACCCA
>JAQQAC010016209.1:40976880-41001724 GCA_029783875.1 Phataginus tricuspis
ACAAAAAAACACCCACTGGGAGTGGATTCTGTGGGGATGCTGTAGGTGGCTCTGTTGCTCCCCTATTCCAGAGCCATGGCCACGCCCCTCTGCAGGGCCCTTTATAGATCTGGCCGGGGTGGGAACGTGGGAACGAATGGAAGGCTGTTGATCTCTGTGGGAAGTCTAAGTGCGGCCACTCTTTCCTAGTCGCCAGCTAAGGGGTCCGAAACGCCCCAGGACTCCCAGCCTGCTGGGCTGAGTGCGCCCGAGCGATCTGGTCCTCTGCTGGATCCTGTCTCTTTCAGACCGCTGAAAAAAGTGTGCGCTTTTCTTCTTTTTTTTTTTTCTTCCTGGGAGCTGGCTGCAAGCAACCTGGCGCATTCCCCGATCAGAACCTGCACCCTCTGTCTCTCCAATCTCCACTACACCGCATGTGTGTCAGCGCTCCCCGCGCATATCACCTGGGCTGGTTATTTTGCGGCCCTGTACTTCCACTCCCTCCCAGCTCTGAATACTCTCCTCCCGCTGGTGCGCTGGGGTGGGGGAGTGCTCGGGTCCCGCTGGGTCATGGCTCCATATCTTACCCGCCTCGCGGGTGCTGAGTCCTCTCAGGTGTAGCTGCATGCTGTTCTCTTTCCTGTGTATTCTGGTCTCTCTTTTAGGAGTAGTTGTATTTGCTGTATTTTCATGGATAAATATAGTGTTGGGAGGAGATTTCTTTCACCGTGCTCACGCCGCCATCTTCCCGGAAGTCTCCTATTGTATCTTTTAAAAAAATTTTTTATTAAGGTATTATCAATATGCACTCTTATGAAGGTTTCACATGAAAAGACAATGTGGTGACTACTTTTACCCATATTATCAAGTCCACACCCATACCACAATGCAGTCACTGTCCATCAGTGTAGTAAGATGCCACAGATTCACTGTTTGTGTTCTCTGTGCCTCACTAATTTCCCTATGGACCCCCATACCATGTGCACTAAACATAATACCCCTCCATCCGCTTCTCCCTCCCTCCCCACCCGCCTTCCCACACCCCTCCCCTTTGGTAACCACTAGTCCCTCATTGGAGTCTGTGAGTCTGCTGCTATTTTGTTCCTTCAATTTTGCTGTGTTGTTATACTCCACAAATGAGTGAAATCATTTGGCATTTGTCTTTCTCCACCTGGCTTATTTCACTGAGTATAATATCCTCCAGCTCCATCCATGTTGTTGAAAATGGTAGGATTTGTTTCTTTCTTATGGCTGAATAATATTCCATTGTGTATATGTACCACATCTTCTTTATCTATTCATCTACTGATGGACACTTAGGTTGCTTCCATTTCTTGGCTATTGTAAATAGTGCTACCATAAACATAGGGGTGCATATGTCTTTTTGAATCTGAGAAGTTGTATTCTTTGCATAAATTCCAAGGAGTGGGATTCCGGGTTAAATCGTATTTCTACTTTTAGTTTTTTGAGGAACCTCCATATTGCTTTCCACAATGGTTGAACTAGCGTACATTCCCACCAGCAGTGTAGGGGGGTTCCCCTTTCTCTGCATCCTTGCCAGCATTTGTTGTTCTTAGGCTTTTCGATGATGGCCATCCTTACTGGTGTGAGGTGATATCCCATTGTGGTTTTAATTTGCATTTCCCTGATAGTTAGTGATATAGGGCATCTTTTCATGTGTCTGTTGGCCATCTGAACTTCTTCTTTGGAGAATTGTCTCTTCATATCCTCTGCCCATTTTTTAATCGGGTTGTTTGCTTTTTGGTTGTTGACGTTCTTTATATATTTTTGATGTTAACCCCTTGTCAGATATGTCATTTGCAAATATATTCTCCCATACTGTAGGATGCTTTTTTGTTCTGTTGATGGTGTCCTTTGCCATACAGAAACTTTTTCGTTTGCTGTAGTCCCATGTGTTCATTTTTGGTTTTGTTTCCCTTGCTCGAGGGGATGCATTCAGGAAGAAGTTGCTCATGCTTATATTCAGGAGATTTTTGCCTATGTTGTCTTCTAAGAGTTTTATAGTTTCATGACTTACATCAGGTCCTAGATCCATTTCAAATTTACTTTTGTATATGGGGTTAAACAATCCAGTTTCATTCTCTTGCATGTAGCTGTCCAGTTTTGCCAACACCAGCTGTCGAAGAGACTGTCATTTCCCCATTATATGTCCATGGCTCCTTTATTGTATATTAATTGACCGTATATGGTTGGGTTTATATCAGGGCTCTCTAGTCTGTTCCATTGGTCTATGGGTCTGTTCTTGTGCCAGTACCAAATTGTCTTGATTACTGTGGCTTTGTAGTAGAGCTTGAAGTTGGGGAGCATAATCCCCCCGGATTATTCTTCCTTCTCAGGATTGCTTTGGCTATTCAACATCTTTTGTGGTTCCATATAAATTTTAGAATGATTTTCTCCAGTTTGTTGAAGAATGCTGTTGGTATTTTGATAGGAATTGCATTGAATCTGTAGAGTGCTTTAGGCAGGATGGCCATTTTGACAATATTAATTCTTTGTATCCATGAGCATGGGATGTGTTTCCATTTATTGGTATCTTCTTTAATTTCTCTTATGAGTGTCTTGTAGTTTTCAGAGTGTAGGTCTTTCACTTCCTTGGTTAGATTTATTCCTAGGTATTTTATTCTTTTTGATGCAGTTGTGAATTGAATTGTTTTCCTGATTTCTCTTTCTGCTAGTTCATTGTTTGTACCTAGGAATGCCACAGATTTCTGCATATTAATTTTGTATCCTGAAACTTTTCTGAATTCATATATTAGATCTAGTAGTTTTGTGGTGGATTCTTTAGGGTTTCTTACGTACAATATCATGTCATCTGCAAACTGGGACAGTTTAACTTCTTCCTTGCCAGTCTGGATGTGCTATTGTATCTTTTTAGTCTGGTTACAGTGCTCCAGTTTTCTTATACAGGGGCCACTGCAGAAATGGGAAAATGAGTAAATTGTGAGGCAAGATTTCTGGAGAGATGGGCTATGGGTAAAATTGCAATATTTCCAGAATCTCTTGCCTCGCCTTTGGCATCTCCATATCAATAGGTGTTTCCAAGGGTTAGAGAGCGGTATCCATCTCCATATCAGTTGGTAATTAGAAGGCCAAGCTATGGCATATGTGGACTGGAGAGGTTGGGTAGGGTCCCTTTTTCTGCAGGTGGGTCAGGAGAGACATAGAAGAGCAGAAGTCGACAACTGCTTGCAAGCAATAACTGGGTTTGTCCCACTTTAATTCTCCCTTTGACTGATTTCGGTTTTAAAAGTATTTTGACCCCTGATTTCTCCCTGGAGTTACACTCTGATTCATCTGGGCAAAGTAAATTGAAAACCTTCTGGAAATGATTCACCATTCTAGATGTCACAATGAACATGGTTCATGGAAAGAGGTCAAAATAGCAACATTAAGGGGAGTTTGGAAGAAGTTGATTCAAAGCCCCATGGATGACTTTAAGGGGTTCAAGATTTCAATGGAGGAAGTAACTGCAGATGTGGGAGAAATAACAAGAGGACTAGAGTTAGAAGTGGAGCTTGAAGATGTGACTGGGTTACTGAAATTTCATGATAAAACTTTAACGGATGAGGAATTGCTTCTTATGGATGAGTGAAGAAAGTGGTTCCTTAACACAGAATCCACTTCTGGATAAGATGCTGTGAAGATTGTTGAAATGACAACAAAGGACTTAGAGAATATTACATAAACTTAGTTGGTAAATCAGTGGCAGGGTTTGAGAGGATTGATTGTACTATTGAAAGAAGTTCTAGTTATGGGTAAGACGCTATTAAACAGCATTGCATGCTAAAGAAAAATTGTTCATGAAACGAAGAGTCAATCAATGTGGAAACTTCATCTTTGTCTTATTTTAAGAAATTGTCACAGTCGCCCCCATCTTCAGCAACTATTAGCCTGATCAGTCAGCAATAATCAACATCAAGGCAAGACTCTCTAATAGCAAAAAGATGATGACTTGCTGAAAACTTGTACGAAATGGTTAGCATTTTTTAACAAAAAAGTATTTTTAAATTAAGACATGTACATTTTTTAGACATAATGCTATTGCACACTTAACAGACTACAGTATGGTGTAAATGTACCTTTTATTTGCACTAGGAAGCAAAAAATTCATTTGACTTGCTTTATTGCTACACTTGCCTTATTGTGGTGGTCTGAAACTGAACCTGAAATATCTCTGAGGTATGAGTAATATTAAGTAGGAATTGGATAACAGAATGACAGCTTTTTTCTTGACTAAATTTGATATTTTTGTAACCACGAAATATTTTTGTTTTTGCTAATTATTTCTACTAGGATTATTTATCATGAACTAGAGAAAAGACTAATAGTTTACTTATTTATTGGCTTAATCAATTAGAAAATGGAAGTAGTTCTCAGCTTTTTCAGGATTGCTCTACTATGCTATAGTGGTTTGCTGTATTTTGAATCTAATTCTCTGAATTTCTGATTACTTACTCTCTTACATATTAACAGTTCATAGTATAGATAGAGAATAGAGCAAATAAATGGTGTGACCCCAATGTTCTGCTTCAAATTATAACAATTCTCTGATATAGTGAGGGCAGGCTTTGTTTTCATTTCATAAAGGAAATCTGATACTTAGGAGCCTTTCACCAAATAAAAACCATTAGGGATCAGAAGAGCCCTACAGTGCAATTTACCCTAATCTTTAACGCCATAGAGTTGGTTTTACTCATTTGGGAGTGGAGTAAGGCATGCATAGATAAACAGTATTTAGAAAGAAAGCCCCCTTTGCTCCAGAATACTTACTTCTCCTCCCTTCTACCATCCCACTGTTGTATACACTAATAATTAGGGATTAGTATGGATTACCAAACTCCTTCTTAAAATATTAAGTTTTCCCTGTGAGGTTTAAAATCACATTGGACTATATACTTTTAAAGTTTATTTCTGTCCATTTACACTTTATACGTCTTTTTTTTTACGTGTATTCTCTTATTCGATTTCAAATAAGACAGGTTATCATTCCAATTTTACTGATAAGAAAACTGAGGCTGTCTAAGGTCAACAGCTAGTAATGAACTGATCTTGGACCAGTATGTGGGTATGTTTGTTATTGTCCTTATTATAAATGTCTTAAATAAACCATTTAACTTAAATATTTGTTAAATTATTGAACTAATTTACCTGAAAGCATCTACACTGAAGGAATGACTGAGGGAGTGGCAGGGTGGTGGTCGTGGTTGTTAATCTTGGATAGGATAACCATAAGTATGAGAAAAGTAAGAAGGAAAATTAGCTTCACCAAGTTATTTTGCTCATTCTGAGAGTAACACTGACGGTCATCTCCTCTCCTCACAGCCTTGTCCCCATTGTCAATAATTACCTCCCTTAGGGGCTCTGAGCAGAAGTGAGTACTGATATTTTCATTTGTTGGGGTTTATTATATGCATCTCCAGTTGCTTTGAGATTTTAGAGTTTCCTCCTAAGCCCCAAAGAGGACCTGAAGTCTCTGAAAAGACTGTTCACAATTGGATATACTCATTTACCTCTTTTACTTTTTTAGAGAGGGGAGAATTACCAAGCAAAGATGTCTCCATCATCAACTCAGGGACCACTTAAAAAGAGATCAGCTTTTGAAGATATCACCAATGTGAGTATGCTAGTCCAATCCTCCACTGTGGTTTTGCATAATGCTTAGACAACACCTTTCTTGAAGGACCTTTCCAGTTTACTAGACCCTGACACTCTCTAGAATGTTGAGAGCCAGTTTTATTTGGAATCAGTGATGACCCAATTGCAGAAACTGCTGGGATTCTTCTGGCACATGCCATCTGGATTAACTGGTGGAGCTCTTTAGAAGTGGCAGGCAGAGTGATTGTCAGATATGAAATTGTAGGCAAATATGGGACCTATGGAATCTTGGATTTAGGTGAAGTCCAGAGGTGGCTCAGCTGGCTGCCTAGGCCTTAGAGATAAGTACTTTGGTGGATTCATTCTAGTCTAGGGCAGTGTTTATCAATTTGAGAACTATGGGTATTTGGTGCAGGACAATTTATCTATTGTGTAGGACTGACCTCAACCAGCATCTCTGGCCCTTAGGCATTAAATTCTAGCAGCATCCCAAATCACAGTGACAATCAGAAATCCGCCTGATGTACAGAACCATTAAGGACCACAGCCATGATCTAGTCTTCAACTATGGAGATCTAGAAACTCAATTTTGACAGGAATTCTTGAGTTTTACTTCTTCTGGTGTTATTAAGGTACCAGCAAAAAACAGAATTAATAGAAAGTTACTAATTGGATATGGAATTGGGCCAAAGGTAATCTTTGGTCTTAGAAAATAACTGATGCCTACTGAGCATTTACCATGTGCCAGGTACTATTTTAAATACTTTTTCCTGTATCAACTCACTTAATCTTCTTATCCTAGGGATATATGCTACAGTTATCTCTACTTTACAGATGAGGACTTGCCCAGTGTTGGTTTTGAAGCCTGTTTCATCTAGGATACAGAGAATTCTGGTGAACTATTCCTGCCCTCCATAATAGAATGTCCTTCTGTGGCTACTGGAATACTTCTATCTACTAGATAATATTTTACCCCCTTGAGCAGGATTGGATCAGCATTGTCAAAGTTCTCTCCTTCGGATCTCTGCTCTTTAGGTGCTGTGTAACCACCTTTGTGCTAACACAGTCTCTTCCCTGTGCAGATTATAACATATATAATTAGGTTACAGCTTTTTGCATAATTTCAGATTTATTACAGATTGTTTGAAAAAGCCCCTCCCACATAGACCTGGCTTATTTAACCACGGATCTAGTAATTTGGCTGAAATAAAGTAGCCACCCAAATCAGGAACAGATACAGCCCATCTTAGTGTAGCTGCCCTTGGCCCCCAGAGTCCCTAATGGGGGTGCAGTGACACTATGCAAGGCAAGGTCTCACAGCAGATGAGAAACTTTCTTGCTATGTCTCAGTCCTTTTTTTTATGAAGTTTTTTATATTGCCGTTCATAAAGAATAAATACAAATAAACTAATGGAAAATACATGCAGATATCCAGGACCCTCCTGGTTCTCCAACTGACTTCAACATCTATTAGTCAACATCTTCATCCAGGGTTGGGCTGGGGGGAGCAAGATATCTCTGAGCAGTATCTCTGCCTCTAGCTTCCCAGAAGCTCAGAAAACCCATTTCCCTTTTGTATTCAAGTTCTGGAGATTGACTTTGTTTACCTTGAGTGGTCTTTGGTACTTTCCAGAGAAAGTTCCATCATTACAATGTACCTAAGTCATTCCTCGGGTAAGGCATTTCTGCAGATGGCTGAGCTCATCTATTTAAAGGTTGAGGGTTCCTTTCTCTCTGAATGTTGGGGATTCCCTATATGATGATTTGCTCCTTTCTGTCAGTATTGCTAGGTCTCCATGTCACCATATCTGTCTTCTCAACATTCACTACAGTGAGGTCCTGGCCTACCAAAAGAGTTGATGTGTTTTAATTAGTTAATCTGCTGTGTTCTTTTCCCTCACCTTTATCATTCCAGCATGGGAAGAAGTTTTGATAGTTAAGAGCTGATCCTAAATTAGTAGACAAGGAGATAGGGTCTATGTCCATATTTACCTAAGTGAATTTGTGTTAGTAGGACACAATTTTCCTATTTCTTGGTGAAAGAATTATAGGCAAGTACAGGTTAAGGTCCCCTTGAGCTTACATCTGAAAATATTAGTGCTTTGAAACTTTCACATATGGCAAGTAGAGAGTTTCACCTACAGGGGTTATAGTTTACACCCCTCTTCTGCCAAGAATACACTTCTTTTACGATTCTGAATCTCAATTGCATATATAGGGAGTTTGTAAAACTTCAGGTGAAGTTAAAATGAAAACAGTGCCAAGCTCTTTGAAGAGCAGAAGTAGATGACTTGAGGGCCTAAAAAAGAATTCCCTGTTGGATTGTGGTTGCTTAGGATCTGATGATACAAAGGCATATATTTTTTTTACATTTCATTTGGAAATAATTTCAAATTTACAAAAGTTGCAAAAATAAAAATAGTACAAAAAACACAGATATACCCTTTACCTAACCCGTTGTTAACATTTTATCCCATTTACTTATATACGTCATGGCCCTTTACCCCAGGTTCTTTGGTGTATACTTCCTCAGAGAAATTGTCTTATATACACAGTAAAGTTAACATTAGTGATACAGTATTTTATGTAATTTATTGTCCATTTTCTAATTTTTTCAGTTGAACTTATAAGGTTGATGTTATAAGCATTTTTCCCTTCCAGTAAAGGATCCAGTCTAGGATCATTTCCTTGTCATGTCTCTAGCTTCTTTTAATCTGGAACATTTCCATAGCCTTTCTTTGTTTTTTATAATATTAACTTTTTGAAGAATATAGTCCCACCCAACTGCTCCTTTTAAAAATAGAACATTCCTCATTTTGTGTTTGATGTTTCCATGTGATTAGATTGATGTTATGCATTCTTGGCTGGAATAATGTGTAGGTGTTATTCTGTCCTTCTTAGGGTGTCCCATCTGTAGGCACACGATGTCCATCTGCCCTCAGTGATGTTAATTTTGATCACCTAGTCAAGATGTCTGCTCTCTACACTGTATAATTACTGTTTACTTTTTTCCCCTCTTACAACTAATAAGCAATCTGTGGAACATACTCTTAAGAGCCTAAAAATAACCTGCTCTTCATCAAAATGTCCCCTAGGTTTAGCATCCATTGATGATTTTTGACTAACCCAATCTTTATGATGATTTTTCCAACTCCAGCACTCATTTGTCATTTACCAGTTTGCCTTTGGCATTCTGCTACAGTCATCTTTCCCATTTGTTTATGGACTTAGGAATTCCTATTTTTTCAGTGGTTTATTGTTCATTGTTGTACTTAGTTATTTTTGTGCTCCGAGTGTCCCAGATTTGGCCAGTAGGGTCCCTTCAATCTGATTACTGTGTTCTTGTGATAATAATTTATCCAATTTTTTTGAGCATTTTCTTTCCAGCATAATAGGATGTTCCAGGTTTATCTTGGACCTATTTTATCTCGGTCCTGGAGTCAACCATTTCTTTGAAGAATTCTGGTTCTGTTTTAGTGGGGAATGGTATTAAATACCAAGATCTCAGTGCTAGGTATGCCATTGGGGTGTCTGCTTTTTCTGCCCTTTCAGCAGATACAACTAGGAAATATCTGCAGGTATGTACATATATGTGCTCACATACATATGCATATATACAAACACACCCAAATACATATGCCCGTATACTCAGATATATGTCTACATAGACCTATTTAAAAAATCATGAGTTTGAACAGCTCCTATTCGAATACATGGTTTTTTTTTTCTTACATTCTCCAATCCATATTTGTATGTTCTTTTTACAATGAAAACCCTGGTTCCCAAGAACATCAGCACATTTACTCAATACTATAATACATTTGAAAGCATGTCAAGATTACTTTGCCTATGCCACCATAATAAACAAACCTACTAAAAAGAGTTCAGATTTATTTGTAATATTCTTCTTTACCCTACCAATGCATGCTGACTGAGGATATACATGTTGAGGTTATATAGTCTAATACTGTGTTTACTTGGATTAGTTGTTTCTTGTCTTGTATTTTATTTTCTGCTTTTCTTAGTGTGTTTGCAGTATTTATTTGGAATATAATTAGGTTCAATTTGTTGTATTTTAAAGACCTGATTTTTAAACTTTTTATTGACATTATTCACAGTCCCACAATTACTCCTGTTTAATAGAATTAGTCGTGATTAGAGTTTGTGGTGGAGCTCTATATTAAATAAATATTTACTCAACAAGATGGGATAGATATATCACCATATCTCCAGTATGCCCAATATGGAGATGAGAACTATGTTCTATGTACCTTGGAATCACTTAGGCTGCTATTTAGCTGGTATGTACCAGTACTACAGTACTTCTAGTTTCCATTGTGGTTATTTGGCATCAAGTGTGAGACTGGTTGTGAGATGTTTTGATTATTGTTACTGGGAACACCCAAACAAGGTTTCCAGGGTGGGGATGTGGGTCAGAACTTTCCTATAAGAGTCACATATTGGGTAATTTATGGTTTCCTCCATTTCCTTGCTTCTTTATCTCTGCTTTTTTATTTTTACTTTTTGCAGGCTTCTCAAAGCCAAACTGTCCAGCCCAAGAAGGAAGCCAATAAGGAGTTTGTTAAGGATATTTCAAAGAAGATAAGCAAGAACACACCTGCCCTTGGGTTGGCCAAAAACAATGAGATGAATATAAAAAGGTGAGGGACTCAGTTTGCATTGTTTTAGATGGAAAAGGAGAATGTGTGACATTCTTTTGATCCCCTTCTCCCCCATTGAGAACATGTTTAGTGAGCCACAGTGGTAATTAGTACATAAACCCTGGATGTTGAAGTAGACCCAGCTGTGATTTCTAAAATGTTACAGGTCTCTCTTCCTTCCCTACCTCCTTGTCTCTCTCCATGGTGTGTGCACATTGAAAGAGCAGTTGCCATTGGAGAATTTGCCAAATAGTTTTGTGCTCATCTTTTCTCTCTTTTAGTAATTCAATCCCTGTTTGAGCTAGTCTGTGCTTGAGACTATTAGGGCAAGTTAACTTTTCAGGGGGTTTTCAGCAGCTGGCTGATAGCTTACCAGTATGCTTGTCCCACTAGAAGCTTTTGGAAAGGCTTTTACCTTGTTACTGGAGAGAAACTACTATCTCCCTAGATCAAAATCATGTGTTTTCCAGCTGTTACAGGGAAACATTTCCACGTTCTACAAGTAGATATGAATATTCTCATCTGGGATCAGAAAAAGGATTTATATCTAGGAAAACTTACTGGAAGAAGAGTTGAAAGTGGAGTGAGACTTTTCTATGTCCTCCATTCCACTAAGAATTACTTATTCAGGAAAATATAGAATAAATTGGCTAGATAGCTATAGCAGGGCTAAGCATGGGTTCCAAAGGGTAAGAAAAAATGTCTTCTATTTCTTGGGAGAGTTCATGAAGAACTGGTATTAATTCTGTTTAAATGTTTGGTAGAATTCACCAGTGCAGCCACCTGGTCATAGTACTGGACTTTTATTTGTGGGTAGTTTTCATGATTAATTTGGTGTCTTTACTTGTTAGAAGTCTGTTCAGGTTTTCTATTTTCTTTTTGAGTCAGTTTTAGTAGATTGTTTCTTCCTAGAAATTTGTCCATTTCATTTAAATTATCTCATTTATTAGCAGTCAGTTGTTTCTGACAATTGTTTTTAACATTTGCCTAAGTGTTTTTATGTATTAATCAAATCTTCACAAGCTTATAGAGGGGGTCATATTATTATCCTCACTTTATAGGTGAAAAAAGTGAAGCACAGAGTTAATTTGCCTAAGGTCACTAAGGCCAGTAAGTGGAGGAGCCAGAATTTGAATCCAGGCAGTCAAGCTCCAGAATGTATGCTTTTTATCATAACTAGACTATCTGAAGACCATCTTTAAAAGTTCTCATTGGGTGGGATCAGGAACCTATATGGTCAGGTGGAACCTTTTGAGGCACTTCCTCTTTTTTGTTACCATTCAATTTTAAAAAATTACATTCACAGAGTTGTACAGCCATCACCACTACCTAATTTTAGAACTTTTTCAACACCCCCCCACTAAAGAAAATCATACCCATTAGCAGTCCCTTCCCTTTCCCAATCCCCCTTTCTACCTTCCTCCCTACCCTTTCTCAGTCCCAGGCAACCACTAATCAACTTTCTATCATGGATATATGTCTATGGTTATATTTATTCTGTACATCTCATATAAATGGAATCATATGATACCTGGTCTTTTGGAGGCACTTACACTTGGATGATAGTATTTACCTTCAATTTTCTCTGTTCTTATTCTGATTTCTAGTCTTCCAGTTATTTGGTCATACTAGGTTAGTCACTCTAATTTGGACACTCATACAATGTGGTTAATATTATAATAAAAGCCTCTGTATATAAATAAAGGTAATAAATTATATATGAGAAAATATAATATGGATTTCAGGGGAAAGTTTTCAGAAAAATGTGGGAACCTAGGCCAGAGAAACTATACAGCATGATACTTAGTTGATTCACTATAATGGCCAAGGATTTTTTTACTTTTAATCTGTCTCTTGGGATTGAAGCCCTTTTTCCTTCCACACCTTTTGAAAATATAGCAACAAAATGAGATAGTAAGTTAGGATTCTAGGAACTAAATTCTTACCCATACATTATTTCCTTTACAGGCATAAGCTGGAACCCTCATCAGTAGTAGTCTCTCCTACCTTGATGCTAAACATGGAGAAACCACTCATTCTGGAGATACCTACCATTTTCAAAACACCCACTAATAAGGAGGCATCTCTTTCCAAAACACCATTAGTTTTAAAAAAGGAACACACTACTGAGCATACAACTCTCACCAAGAGGTCATTATCTTTAAAGAAGTGCACAAATCAGGGGGAGATGAACTTCCTGGAGCCACTAACCTTGCTGGAAGAGATTGACAGTAGTGATGAGTCTGTTGTAGAGCCAATAACTTTTTGGAAGAAACATAAAACTGAGGATGCAGCCATCACCAAGAGGACATTATCCTTAAAGAAGATGTGCACATATCAAGGGGAGCTGGACATCAATGCTGAAGAGGATTCCTTCCTTAGGGATCTGATGAACCTTAGGAAGAAGCCTAAAATAGAGGAGGCTCCCCTCACCAAGAAGTTGTTATCTCCAAAGAAGAAGTGTACCACTCAGGGGAAGATGTTCCATATGAAGAAACCACTAGTACTGCAGAAGACCACCTCTGAAGAGAAGTCACTCATTAAGGAGCCATTGTCCTTCAAGGAGAGGCCTAACACTGAAGAGTCCCTTTTCCAGGAGCCATCTACACTGCAAAAGAAGCATATCACTGAGAAAGAGATGTCCATTTTGAAGAAATCATTGGCCTTGCAGGAGAAGATTGACATTGAAGAGGATTCCCTCTTTAATGATCCACTGGCTTTTAAGAAGAAACCTACCACTGAGGAGGCAAACCTCACCATGAAGCCATTATCTTTAAGGAAGTGCACTACTCAGGGGAAGATGGCCCACTCAAAGAAGCCATTAGTATCGCAGAAGACCACCTCTGGAGAGAAGCCATTGTCCTTTGAAAAGATGACTAACAGTAAGGAGGAGTCACTCTCTCAGGAGCCATCTGCATTACAAGAAAAGCACACCATTGATAGGGAGGTGGCTCCCTTGAAGAAGCCAAGGGCATTGCGGGAGAAAAAAGACAATGAAGATGAATTTCTTACAGAGCCAATTTCCCTTAGGATGAAGCATACTACCAAGGAGACATCCCCCACCAAGAAGCCATTACCTTTAATGCAGGAGTGTAGCATTCAGGGGAAGATGTACCACCTAACAGAGCCACTAGTATTGCAGAAGACTACCTCTGGAGAGAAGTCACTCATTAAGGAGCCATTGTCCTTTACAAAGTCTACCATTGAGGAGTCCCTTTTCCACGAGCCATCTGCTTTGCAAAAGAAGCACACCATTCAGGAGGAGGTGACTATCTTGAATAAGCCCTTGGCCTTGCAGATGACTCCAACTGAAGAAGAGTCACTTTTTGAGGAGCTTTTGACTTTTAAGAAGAAACATACTATTGAGGAGGCATCCTCTGTTGAGCAGATGTTATCTTCAAAGAAGTATACCACTCAGGATAAGATGTCTTGCTTCAAGAAACCACTAGCTTTGAAGACCATTTCTGAAGAGAAATCACTTTTTAAAAAACCTTTGCCATTGAAAAAGAAGCCTACCACTGAGGAGGAGTCCCTCTTTAGGGAATCATCTGCAGTGCAAGAAAAGCATATCACTCAGGGAGAGGTGGGTCTCTTCCAGAAGCCATGGTCATTGCAGGAAAATATTGAAAGTGAAGATGAATTTCTTATGGAACAAGATGTCATACATCAGAGAGTCTCCACCAAGGAGCTGTTATTAAAGAAGAAAAGGTGTGCTCAAATGATAAAACCCACCCACCAGGAACTGTTGGAGTTGCAAAATATGATTAAGAAAAGTAAGGATCCCTTCATTATGGAGCCACTGTTACTTAAGAAGGAGTCTTCAACAGAGGAGGTAGTCCTTTCTAAGACACCCTTATCTTTAAAGAAGAAGCAAGTCACTCAGGAGAAGGTGTTACCCTCCAAGAAGCCTCTGGCTTTAGAGAAGACCATCTCTGAAGAGAAGTCACTCTTTAAGAAGCCATTGCCCTGTAATAAAAAGCCTGCAACTGCAGAGGAATTCCCCTTCCAGGATCCATGGGTATTGAAAAAGGAGCACACCACTCTGCAGCAGGCGTCCCTCTTAAAGAAGCCATTGGCCTGGCAGGAGAAGATCACCACTGAAGAAGAATCATATATTAAGAAACAATTGACCTTAAAAGAGAAGCCTACCACCGAGGAGGAATTCCTCCTTCAGAAGCCATTTTCATTGCATGTTAAACCTATCAACAAAGATGAATCCCTTTTCTGTAAGTCTTTGGCCTTGCAGAAAACTGATACCAAAAAGGACTCCTTGAAGAAGCTGTTGCCTTTGCAAGACAAAAGCACCACTAAAGAAGATTTTCTTTTAAAAAAAACTTTGGTTCTGAAGAAGGGGCTCTCTGCTGAGGTGGCAACAAACCTAGAGAGGCAATTATCTTTAAAGAAGAAGCCCACTGCTCAGGTGGAGGAGTTCCTCTTGAAGAAGCAGCTGGCCTTGCAAGAGAACATCATCGATGAAGAGGAGTCCCTTATTAAGCAGCCACTGGCCTTGCAGGAGAAGCCCAGAACTGAAAAGGAGACCATCCTGAGGGAGACCTTGGTCTTGCAGGGGGAGCCCAGCATCGAGAAGGAAACATTCTTCAAGGAGTTCTTGGCCTCTCAGGAGAAAGCCACAATTAAGGAAGTGCCTATCCTGAAAGAGCCCCTGGCCTTTCAGGAGAATCCCACAATTGAGGATCAGACTATCCTGAAGGAGTCCTTGGCTTTGCAGGAGAAGACCAGCAGTGAGAAGGAGGCCCTCTTTGAGGAGCCATTAACCTTTCAGGAGATGCTTACCATCAATGAGGCAGTACATTTTAAGGAGACAATTGCCTTGAATGAGAAACCTACAAGTGGAAAGGAGATGTCCTTCAAGGAATCATTGGCCTTGCAAGAGAATCCCACTTACAAAGAAGACACCCTTCTCAAAGACTTCTTGATCACCCAAGTTGAGACCAGCCCACATATGTCCAGCAGTGCCTCTGAATCTGGAACAGGCACGTCTATCGCTGCTACCATGTCCAGTGTGGGCATGTTCAGTATCACAAGCAAGTCCAGTGCTTGTGAATTTAGTTCCAATCAATCATTTTCATCTCAGGGCAAGAGATCACAGAAGGAGGTATTCTGCTCTCTCTTTTTTTTTATTAGATGAAGTCTTTTTTGTTATCCTAGAAAAGGTTGCAAGCAAAGCCATTATCTTTTACCTTCCTAAGCAATTAGCTTAGGAAACTATATATAGCTATATAGTATATAGTAAGCTATAGTAAAAAAAAGTTGGTCTCTTACAGTCTCTTGACTTCTTGATTGTGATAGTGATAGACCCAAGCAATTGGAATATTTATTCCAGGAATACCCACAAGGGTCTAGAATATTGTGTGTGTATATATATATATATTTAGGCTTTGCAGTAGTGGTTAGACAATTTCTTTCAGGAAATTACTTTTGTTAGTAATTGCAATCTGCATTATGGCAGGCTTCAGTCAAAGATGGATAAATTTCACACAGGCACATCCTAAATTGGAAGTTGTAATTTGGAAGGATGCAAGGATGAGATTTGTCAAGCAGGAGGAGAAATATTCCTCTTGTAGGCAAAATAACCTAGGTAAAGGTGTAAAAAGGAGGAAAAGGCTATCAAAAAGATGAATTGGGCCAGATCAAAGCATTGGAACATAGCAAGGGACCTAAGAAGACAGGTGACAAGCTGAAATAATAAAATAAGAGTGTTTTTCTTGGAAAGTCTTGAACCTACCTGTAAAAATGGTCCCTGGTTCCTAGGGCAGAGCAGGTGTGTACAAGGAAGACTAAATATTTCTTGGTCATTCAGCAGTTTGAGGATTGTAGGGCCAAGGGATGCTTTATTATGACTCAAGATATATGAAGCTTGAGGAACCATAGCAGAAGATGACAGTGGGAAGAAAGGAGTCATCCTTTATATGTATGTCCTAAGCATTCCTTGGGATCTTTCTCCTCCTAATATGTCTTTTTTTGTGATTTCCAAGCAGATGACCCCATTGAAGTATATTGGCAAGAACCACAGTGATCCAGTTTTCAACCCAATATATGCTAAGGAAATTTTCATGTACATGAAGGAGAGAGAGGTGTGTAGGTGGTGGGCTAGAGGAACATTATTTCTGGTTCTCATTCCCTTTTCATTCAGTCCCTCAAATGCAAGTTAAAAGGGGAGTAATAATGATGATGAAAATAATAATAGCAACAACTGACATCTACTAGTAGCTTACTATGAGTAAAACATTGTGCTAAGGGATTTATAAACATTGTTTAATTTTCCCAATAACCTCATGATGGTAGGTATTATAATCTCCTTTTTATATATGGGAGAAACTGCTCAGAGTCACACAACTAGTATGTGGTAGAGCTGGATTATAGACTAAAGTCCAATTACTTTGAAGACAATAAGCCTGCACCTCTAATTGCTGAGGAGACAATGTCAGACACAAAAATGGTCAAGTAGTCTTTTTCTGAGTGGCTGTTCTTAGGTCTTTTCCCTTCTCTATGCAAATTTCTGGCATCATATGTAAAATAACACGTTTTTTTTTTCAGCTCTCCAACATGGTGAAATTTTCTTTTAGCTTTGAAATACGTAGTCTCCTTTACCAGTAATATTCATTGATTCCAAATTTTCTTCTGTCTCTTTCAATGGAACCAATGGTACCAAGATAATCCATCAACTATAATTTTAGCAGGCCATACATAAAAGGGAGGATGAATAGATTGTTTCTCTCTAGAGATATAGCATTTGATTAACTGACTCCAGAGCTCACACTTTTTCTAGTATACCTTGGAGGAAGAGATAACATTGTTATACTAAAAATGTGGGACATAGCTCAGCAGTATTAGTTTCACTTGGGATCTTGTTAGAAATGCAGAAACCTAGCCTCAACCCAGAACTTCTAAATTAGAATGTGAATTTTAAAGATCCCAGAGTGGTGCATTTTCATGTTAAAGTCTGAGAGGCACTGCTCTACATAGTATGGTATTGTACTTTAGATTGAATTGCAAAGAACGGGCAGAAACTCTTTGGTATTCATCTATACTCATAAGTGTGTTCCTCCCCATATTCCATATTCCCCCCGGATTCCTCAGTATCCTCCTTGACACTTGAATATCATATGTGTCCATTTCCTAAGTATAACTAAAATTGTCTGGAAGAAGATACTTGGCTCTGCTTTTATTTGATACAAGCTGAAAATGGAGTTAGAAACATGAAGTTAATTATGTTAAAACTTTTTTCTGAAATAAGTTGTAAATATTTTTTCCCAAGTTATAATTTTTGAACTACAAGAAGAGTTTGCTTATTAACACTTCTTTCTTCTTGATGCCAGGAAAAGTTCATACTTAAAAAATATATGAACATTCAGATTGACATCAGCAGTGACATGAGGGCCATTCTTGTGGACTGGATGGTGGAGGTGCAGGTAAGTCTTACCACTCCTACTTTAAGGAGCTGCTCTTCTCTTTACCAATAATTCATTCAGCATCATCAGGTGCCAGACATGGTAAAAGTTTATTGGGTTTACAGAGTTGAGTAAGCCATGATTCCCACCCTCAGGGAGCTTATGATCTAGAAGGCAAGATAAAACATGCAAGCAGGTAAGTACAATACAAGTGGAATACACTACGTAATACAAGAATGTTATAGATAAGAAACTGTGAGAACCCAGTGGCAGGAGAGATTATTTCTAGAAAGGGCAATGATGGTATGGTAATTTAATTGTTAGAGGGTTGAGTTCGTTCTTGGTTCTTTTCCCCACAGCAACAAAGAACAAAAGGGCAGAGACACAATAGTGAAGCAAAATGAAAGTTTTATTTGATTACACTCCAAAGGAGGAGTGGGCCAGAGTCAAGATAGACAAAGGCAGGTTTACGTGAATAAAGTAGGGAGGAAGAAAAAAATAGAGGAAGGAAAGGGAAGCTCATTGAATGCTACTCAGTATAGGGCATAATCCCTCGCCAACTCCTAAACCAGTGTCACCTGGTATCCAGTGTCCACTTGAATCAGCTCAGCCTGGGAACTAAGCCCCTACCACCCCAGGAGTTGTGGGAGCCACAGAGTACTGGGTAGAGTGAGATTATGTTCTGACAACTTCCTAAAGGCAAATAAAAGAGATTTTCAGGCAGGCTACTAAGGAGCATGATTGTATAGCCACAGTTCCTTCCAGGTCACCCAGGTGATGTGAGCTTGCAAGCCCAAATCAGAGATCTCAATAGTCTTTCCCTACTTATCTGGAGTAGGGCAGAGAGTGACACACTCAAAGAAAGGCTAGTGTGGGCAACCTCACAGAGGAGGCATGCTTAAGGGTTTAGGATTCTGTCTTTTAAGGCTTTCAAGAATGGGGCAAAGGGCTAGGGTGGGGGTTGGTGGGCATAGGCTTGAGTTGTGGTCTCATGATGTCTCTCTCCAGTGAGAGACATTATTACTATTCAGTCAGTCCTTTAGATAATACTGTAAGATCGACTTAACACAAGGAATTTATTGATCTGGTTGCTCTCCAAGATAGTGGTTTCCTCAAGCACTGGGAACAGATCAGTTAAGACTGCTTGCCTTGCTTTGAGATAGGCTGTTGGCTGATTACCAAAGAATTTATTAGGAATCTTTATCTCCTAACTCCCTGGTTTTTAAAATAGAATCAGCCTTAAGATGGAGTCCCTCCTGTTCTTACTATACTATTTATATCTTGACATTTTTCATCAAAGGCAGGAAAAGTTAATCATGATGCTTGTCCCATGTCTCAGCTCTATCTCATCTGCATTAGCTGGAGCAAGTCTCAAGGTCAGCCCAGATTCAGAGCCTATGGAATGAACTCACTTTGCAAAGGGTGTTAACTCTGTGAGTCCTTTCTGGCTCTCTGGCTTTATCTGATTAACTCCCTGAGTTCTTGGTGGGCTCCACCTTCTTTTCATCCCATTCATATCTGTCTTTCTGCCTAACAATCCTTCTCAAAATATTGTAAAAGCATATCTAGTGATTTGGATAAGTGTCAATGGCAAAATCTTTCAAGCTTTGGGTGGGATAGGTAATAGGTAGGACAGGATAATGTGGCACCAGACCTGGTAGGTAGCTGTTTGTCTAGGGTTGGATGTTGAGGGAATATTGCTGTGAATACTTAATTATCACTCTATAATAAGGAAGGACAGCCCAGAATAGTACCTGAGACATAGTGGGTATCAATAAATATTTGTTGAATGAATGGAATTGAATGAATTGCTATGGATTTTGCAAGGAAATATATGACAGTCTATGCCCAGCAGAGTCTTACTATATAATTAAGAAGAAAACATAATACAGTTTAATACCCTTTATTAAGTGCTAGAGGGTGGTTCAGCGTTAGTTTGAGAGAAATGTGATAGACATCATGTAATTGGACATCAGCAAAGCCTGAAAATACCTCTCATCTTATGGAAATGATAGAAGAACAGTAAATTAGATAAGAGTAGAATTTGGGTAGATCTTAAGTAAAATTGATCCCAAAGATTGCCAATCATTACCAAGATAGAAAGACATTTCAAAGGGACTGCCACTGGACTTTGTTCTAATCAAAATTTTTATTAGTGCTGTAGATGACAACAGAGAAGATCTACTCATCAAATTCATGGATGGCATGAAACTGGGAACAGGGATAGGAAATAAGAGGATAACAGAGTTACATTCTGGAATGATAAACAATCTTGTTTTAAAAAGCCTTTGTTATTTTTACTGCACAAAATTCACATTTATTATAGCAAAGTAAGAAATTATAATTACCTGTGATCCACAACCCACAACCACTGTTAACATTCATGTGTGTATATTATTCCCACACTTTTAAAGTGATGGTTATCCACTAGGGGTGCATCTCTAATGTACAGATCACAGAATCACAGATGCCCAGATCCCATCCCAGACTTACCAAATCAGAATTGTGGTGCTGTGGCCCAGGTACACATATTTTTATAAAGCCCCATAAATGATGCTAATGTATACCTTTTGATAGAGAATCACAGTTCCAGAAAATATATTGCCTTCATAACTTTGATTTTTATATTTTTAAATAGACAGTAACATTGACATTTTTGGTATATAGTTCTATGAAATTTTAACATTTGTTTTGAAATACTAGAGTCACAAGAGCCTGAAAAAATAGTAGAGAGAGGTCCTGTGTTCTCTTTACCTAGTTTCTTCCAATGGTAACATTTTACATAACTGTCACAATCAAGGTTCTGAGACCTTATTTAAATTTCACCAGTTACATGCACTTATTTATTTATTTTTATTGAAATATAGTTGATAAACAATATTGGTTTCAGGTGTACAACATAGTGATTTGACAACTATATATATTACTAAATGCCACAATATGTGTAGTTGTCATCTGTCATCATACAAAGATATTAAAATATTATTGACTGTATTCCCTATGTTGTTCTTTCAACCCTTGACTAATTTATTTTACAATTGGAAGTTTGTACCTCTTTATCCCCTTTACTTATTTTGCCCATCTACCCCAATGGCAACCACTAGTCTGTTCTGTATTTGTGGGTCTATTTCTGTTGGTTTGTTTTTTTTTAGATTCCACATACATGTGAAATCATATGGTATTTGTCTTTCTCTGACTTATTTCACTTAGCATAATACCCTCTAGGTCCATTAATGTTGTCACAAATGGCAAGATTCTATTCATTTTTATTGCTGAGTAATATTCCATTATATATATGTATATTTTTTTATCCATTCATCTATTGATGGATGCTTAGGTTGCTTCTGTATCTTGGTGATTGTAAATGATGCTGTGGTAAACATAAGGGTGCATCTAATTTTTGAATCACAGATTTTTTTTCTTCAGGTAAAGTGGAATTACTGGTTTATATGGTATTTCTATTTTTAGTTTTTTTGAGAAATCTCTATACTGCTTTGCATAGTGGATGCAACAATTTACATTCTCAGTATATGAGGGTACCCTTTTCTCCACATCCCTGCCAACACTTGTTATTTGTTTTTTGATACTAGCCATTCTGGCTGGTGTGAGGTGATACCTCATTGAGGTTTTGCTTTGCGTTTCTCTGGTGACTACTGATACTGAACATCTTTTCACGTGTCTGTTTGCCATCTGTATGCCTTCTTTCGAAAAAATGTGTATTCAGGTCCTTTGCCTATTTTTAAGCTGGTTTTTATCATTATTTTTTTTTGGTTGAGTTGTATGAGTTCCTTATTTACAGGCACTTATTTGTGTGTGTGTTTAGTTTATATAATTTTATCACACATGTAAATTTTATATAAGCACCATCAGTACAGTTAGGATACAGAACTGTTCCATCACTGCAGAGATCCCTCATGTTACTTTTTTATAGCTGCAGCCATCTCCTTCCCCTCACCTTCCTGTCCTTGGAACCTCCTAATTTTTTCTCCACTTCTGTACTTCTATAATTTCATTAATGTTATATAATGTAATCACAGGGTGCGTAACCTTTTGAGATGGACTGTTATCACTCATCATAATTCCCTTGAGATCCATCCAAGGTGTTGCGTTTATCAATAGTTCATTCCTTTTTATTGCTGAGTAGTAGTCCATGGTATGAATGTATGTATCACAGTTTATTTAAGCAGTCACCCATTAGAAGAAATTTGGGTTGTTTCTAGTTTTTGAGACTGAAAAGAACTGCTATAAACATTCATATACAGGCTGTTATGGAAATACATGTGTTCATTTCCAACATCAATACCCAGGAGTGCGGTTGCCACAGAGTGTACCATGTTGTTTTATCCCTGAATGTAAAAGTTCTATTTGCTCTGCATCCTTGCTAGCACTTGGTATTATTAGCATTTTTTAAATTTTACTCATCTAATAGGTTTGTAGAGGAATCTCACCATAATTTTACTTTACATTCAAAGGGCTAATAATTTTGAATATCATGCTTATTTGCCATATGTATATCCTCTTTGGTAAAGTATCTAAGTCTTTTGCCTATTTTATATTGGGTAGTTTATTTTCTTTGTGTCAAGTTATGAGTTCTTTACATACTCTGGATACAGGTCCTTTGTTGGATATGTGATTTATAAATATATACTACCAGTCTGTATCTCTTTTATTCTCTTATACTTCACAGAGCAGAAGTTTTTGGTTTTGATGAAGTTCAGTTTTTTGATGTTTTCTTTATGGATTGTGCTTTTCATGGCTTGTCTAAGAACTCTTTGCCTAAACCTAGGTCATGAATGTTTTCTCCTATATTTTTTTTTATTGAAACTATAAAAATGTTTTATAGTTTTAATAGCAAATCAAAAATCCATTTTGACTTAAATTTTGCCTAAGATGTGAGTTTTTTGAGGTCACAGTCCTGTTTTCGCATATGGGTGTCCAATTATTCTAACACCATTTGTAGAAAAATATACTTTCTCCACTAAATTGCTTTTGTACTACTGCCAAAAATCAATTGGCCTTATTTGTGTGGGTCTATTTCTATACTTATTTCTATACTCTATTCTGTCTCATTGACTTCTGTGTTTGTTCCTTTGATAATATCACACTGTATTTCTGTAGTTTTAAAGTCTTACAACTAGGTAGCATGATTCTCCAAGTCTATTCTGTCTTTTTTTCTCCCTCAAAATTGTTTTACCTATTCTAGTTACTTTGCTTTAATATACAAATTTCTAAATACCTATATGTCTACAAAACAGTTTATCTACATTTACAAAAATTCCTGCTGAGAGTTTGATTGAAATTGAGTTATGTCTTGTGCAGAAAAGAGAACATAACAGGCCTAATACTGCTATCCTTAGAAAAGCCTGTTTGCAAAGTTGGCCCTTAGCTGGCATCTGCAAGCTTGACTGGTGAACAGTTCCTGACACTGCTATAAAACTTCATGATAACTGTGCCTAAACTCTTTGTTCAATGTGGTTTATTCTGAACACCTGCTTTCTTTCTGGGAGTCAAGAATTTTGGTACATGCTAAGCAGAGAGTGTTTATGTAGCCAGCTCCCAATAAAATCTTAGGCACTGAGTCATCCCTGGTAGATGGCATTTGTGCATATTACCACATCTCATTGCTGTAGGGATTAAGTGCATCCTGAGCAACTCTACTTGGGCAGGACTCTTGAAGCTTGTTTCTGGTTTTCACTAAACTTTGACTGTGCTCCTTTTCTCTTTGCTGATTTTGCTTTGTATCTTGCCCTACAGTAAATCATAGCCATGAGTATGACTAATGCTGAGTCCTCTAAGTCCTTCTACAAATAACCTTTTCTAGGTGTAGTCTTGGACACCTGACACACATCTATAGGTGAATTTAAATAGAATTGACATCTTTTGTGTGTTGAATCTTCCAACCCATGAATGTGGTATGTCTCTCATTTATTTAGTTCTATGATTTTATTTCTTTTTTTTTTTAACCATGCAGATCCTATACATATTTTATAAGATTTATACCAAAATGTATTCTTTTCTTGGAAGTAATGTAAATGGTATTTTTTTAAATTTAGGTTTCCATTTGTATACTACCGCTATGAAATATTGATATTTGTGTGTTGACCTTGTATTCTATTGCCTTATTAAAACTCATTAATTCTTAGGAATTCTTTTTTTTTGTAGATTTCTTGAAGTTATATACATAGACAGTTATTTCATTTACCAGTGGGGACAGTTTCGTTTCTTTCCAATCTGCCTGCTATTGATTTCATTTTTGTGTTTTATTGCACTGTGTAGGACTTCATTATGAAGTTGAATAGGAAAAGTGAGAGTGGACAGCCTTGCCTTGTTCCTGATTTTAGGAAGAAAGTAGTTAGTCTTTCACCATTAGTATAATATTAACTGTGGAGTTTTCCTAGACATCCTTGATAAAGTTGAAAAAATGACTTTCCATTACTAGTTTGCTTTATTATGAATGAATGTTGAATTTTGTCAAATGCTTTTTTCCTGCATCTGTTGATATGATTTTTTTCTTTGGACTATTAATATGGTGGATAACATTGATTAATTTTCAAATATTGAAGTAGCCTCATATTCCTGGGATAAACCCTACTTGGTGCTGGTGTATTATTATTTTTATATTTATTCGATTTTATTTGCTAATTTTTTTTTGCATCCATGTTTATGATGGATGTTGGCCTGTAATATGCTTTTTTTGTACTGTTTTTGTCTGGTTTTGGTATGAGAATTACACTGGCTTCATAAAATAATTAGGGTAGTATTCCATCCTCTGCTGTTTTTTGGAATAGATGTGCAAAACTGATGTTATTTATATTTTATTTATTTATTATTATTTTTTTTTACAATTTATTTTATTTTAGTATCATTAACCTACAATTACATGAGCAATATTGTGATGATTAAACTACCCCCTTCGTCAGGTCCCCCCCACCAACCCTATTACAGTCACTGTCCATCAGTGTAGTGAGATGAGAATCACTACTTGTCTTCTCTGAGTTGTACAGTCCTCCCCATGCTCCCCCACCTTATGTCTGCCAATCATAATGCCCCTTTTACCCTCTTATCCCTCCCTTCCCGCCCTTCTTCCCCAGTCCCTTTCCCTTTGGTAACTATTATACTTGTCTTTTTCGGCCTGGCTTATTTCACTGAGCATAATACCCTCCAGCTCCATCCATG
>JAQQAC010016209.1:41001824-41021580 GCA_029783875.1 Phataginus tricuspis
CATTTCTTGGCTATTGTAAATAGTGCTGCAATAAACATAGGGGTGCACCTGTCTTTTTGAAACTGGGCTGCTGCATTCTTAGGGTAAATTCCTAGGAGTGGGATTCCTGGGTCAAATGGTATTTCTATTTTGAGTTTTTTGAGGAACCTCCATACTGCTTTCCACAATGGTTGAACCAATTTGCATTCCCACCAGCAGTGTAGGAGGGTTCCCTTTTCTCCACATCCTCGCCAACATTTGTTGTTGTTTGTGTTTCAGATGTTTGGTAGAACTCACAAGTAAAACAACCTGGTCCTGAAGTGTTTTTTTACCCCTGAAGAGTTTTGACTAAGAAAATAATTTCTTTAAAGTTATAAGGTTATTCAAATTATCTATTTCACTTCAAGTGACTTTTGGGAGATGGTGATTTCCAAGGAATTGGTTTGTTTCATCTAAGTTATTGAATTTATGTGCAAAAAGTTGTTCATAGTATTCCCTTATTATTCATTCTTTCATTCCTGATATTTGTTAATTTGTGTCTTCTTTGTATCAACCTTCCTAGAAATTTAGAAATTTTACTGGTGTTTTCAAAGAACCAGGTTTTTGTTTTGTTCATTTTCTCTATTGTTTTTCTGTTTTCTATTTTATTGGTATTTGTCCTAATTTTTGTAGTTTCCTTTCCTCTTGGCTTTGGGTTTAATCTGCTCTTTTTCTAGTTTCTTAAGGTAGAAACTTAGATTATTGATTTCAGACCTTTCTTCTTTTCTAACATAAGCATTTAATGCTATACATTTCTTCCTAAGCATTGCTTTAGCTGTATGTCACAAATTTTGGGAGACTTCCTCTTTGATTCTTGGATTTTTTTAGAAGTTTGTCATTTAATTTCCAAGTGTTTGGAGTTTTCACTATTATTTTTCTATTATTGATTTGTAGTTTAAGTCCATTGTGGTCAAAATATGTATGATTTTAATGTTTAAAAATGTTTTAAAAGTTTTTCATCCAGGATATGGTTTGCCTTGGTGTATGTTCCATGGGCACTTGAGAATAATGTGTATTCTGCTGCTGTTAGATGGAGTATTCTCTAAGTGTGAGTTGGATCCAGTTGGTTGATGTTAATTTCTTCTTTATCTTTGCTTAATTTCTATGTACTAATTCTGTTACTGAGAGAGAGTACTGAAATTTTCAACTATAATTGTAAATTAGTCCATTTGTCTTTTCAGTTTTGTCACTTTTGTTTTGTGTATTTTGAAATCTATAGTTAGGAACATCCACATTTAGGATTGTTATGTTCTCTTTATAGTCTCGTGACTTGCTTTTTTCTCATGTTAACAATGTTCATGTAATTGAAGACATCTTTCCAATTAAACCGACATATTTTTGCATCAGTTTTGCTGACTGTATAATATTCTGTTCTTCAACTGTCATTATTTACCCAACCCCTGTATTCATGGACATTTATGTTATTTCCAACTTTTGCTCTCAGAAATAACCCTGTAGTGAACATGAATATGCTTGTGTTGCTCATAAGTTTAGTTTAGTTTTTCTGGAATAATTTACTAGGAGTAGAAGTATTAGATCTACTAGGAGTAGAAGTATTAGATCTACTAGAAGATTTAAAAGCAATGCACATTTAAAATTTCTGTATATACAGGCACCTGCCCTTCTGAAGTGTCATGTCCATTTGTACTTCTACCAGTGCTGAATGAAAGTGATTATTTTCTCATAGTCTTACCAACACATTGTTTGCCATCTGATAACTGAAAATTTTTAATGTCTTATTTCAGGTTGATGTACAAGAGCACTGGCATTTCAAGTAGTCAGGGTCTATCACTTCTTTCCTTTATGGTTTTAAGATTTGTTTCTTGCTTAGAAAAGTCTTCTCCAGTCATAATTGTATAAATATTTCTCTGAATTTTTTTTCTAGAACATTTATAGTTTAATGTTCACATCTAAATCTTTATCTGGAATTTATTTTGAATAAAAGTGAATATTTTGGTTTTGGTTTCAGCATCTGTACATCTTCCCCCAATGATTATCCAGTTATTCTAATACTACTTATTGGTTTTCATTATCTACTTGTTTGAAATGACATCTGTGGAGAGTGGTTGGGACAGAAGGAGCGAGAGTACAGGACAGGACTGATGGTGTTTTTGTGCCTCGTCTCCATCTAGGGCCTGAACCAGGCCTGACTCTGACTCTGAAAGAAACCTTGAAAAGTTTCCTAAATTCCAGAAACAAGTATCTCAGGAATGCAGGGAGGTCTTAGCTCAAGACTGACCAGCTGGACCAGATGCCCCCAGGTGTATGTGACCTAACTGATTGGATTAATCTGTAGGCAATACATAAGTGATTGGATTAAGGTCCTTGAAAAGGGCATGTGAATCTAATCTGTAGGCAATTCATGTGTATATAAGCCATGCCAGAATAAAGCTTCTTTGCATTCTGCACCAGCCAGTTTGCCCTCCTGTCATCTTGTATATACAGCCCGACACCCCCACTCAGGAACTGTTCAACTCCTGCCGGCAGGCCCCAGCAACATCTGTAATCATATATAATTGGGTTTATTTATGCTCATTCCAGTTCTAAGTGTAGTTGCCATCTGTTAACATACAAAGAGACTACAGTATTATTGGCTATATTCTCTATGCTGTACTACCATCTCTGTGACTAATTTCGTTTTATAATTTGAGGTTTATACCTCTTTATACCCTTCTTCTATTTCACCCATCCATTTCACTTATACGTGAAAACTAAAATAATCAAAATAAATGAGTAGTATGATATTTTTATTATGACTTTATAATACATTTATCACTTCTTTACTCATCTTTTACAAAATAATCATCATTGCTCTTTCACATTAATTCTTCCAGGTGAACTCTAAAATAACTTTGTCAACTTTTCAAAAATAGCCCATTGGGATAGATTCAGGGAGAGTTCACAAATTTCACAATATTGAGCTTTCTAAGCCAGTTATGTCTTGTCTGTTTAGTTGCCAAGTCTTCTTTTACAATTTCAAATTTTAAAGATTCTCTTTGGATTGGTCTCACTGACTTAAAAAGGTTTTTATTCACTATTGAGGGTTCTTTTTTTAATAAGTGTTATCCTTTTTCCTTTAATTTTTAAATTTATTGCTAGTGATGCCGGGGTTCTTGTTCACGAAGCTGAAGAATGATATTAGCAAACAGGCAAGGTAGGAGAGCAAGGTACAGGCTTTTATTTAGAAATAAAGTGATAGGACAGAGCTCCCGGCTCATGCCAGGAGGGGACAAGACAGTCCGGTGTGCTGCGTTGTCTAGGGGTTTTATAGGAAGATTAAGATTTTTCGAAAACATGAAAAAAAGGTTTAGGGATGTAGACCTGTACCACTTGCCCTGCCCTCAAGGAGGGCTGGGTTGTTCTCTGCTTGCTAGGGTTGTTTACAGTAAAGTCACGGGTTATGCTGTGATACCCTTCCCTATTTGTAAAACCACTCAGTCATTCTAGGCCAAGTTGCTCCTGGCCTTTTGACTTTTAACTGACCTTACTGAAGATGTCTATATTCTTAGTCTGGTATCTTGTTCCTAGAAGATTAGTGTGAACTTGACTTTGCATAATGCTTAACACAGAGTTTCAAAAGGGACTTCTTTGCCCACTGTTATATTGCTGACTATAAATATCCCACCCTGCTTTTTCCGGAGGCCCTCACCCTACTCTGACTACACCCATGGTCCCTGTCTCACTAGTATATTGGGAAAGCAATTTATCTTTTTCTGTATTTTGTATTCATCTACTTTGTTAAATTTAGTTGTAGTTTATTTAATTTACTCTTGGATTTCATGTGCTTATACTTAGAATTTTTGCTTCTATATTCACAAACTATTACTTTGTAAATTTTTGGTGAAGGATGCCTTCTTTATTAAGTTGTGGTACCAGAGTTACTCTAACTTATTAACATAATTAGAGAAAGTTTCCTCTAGTACTAAGTTTAACACAGGAATTATATTTTTCTTGAAGAATTTGCCCATGAACTCACTGATGTGTGGTGCCATTTGTATGTATCATCCTTTGATAACTTTTTCTAATAATATTGATGATTACTGACCTACTAAAGTTTTGTTACTCTTCTTGAGTCGTTTTTGTAGTTTATATTTTCCTAAAAAAATCATTCATTTCATAAATATTTTCACAGTTATTATCATAGACTGTACATGGCATGCTTTTATAACCCTTTGTTTTTTTTTCTCATTCAAAATATATGATGTTTTAGTTTGCTTCCATGTGTTGGCATGCATGTACCTGTTCTTTTTCCCTCAATTTCCCTTGCAAAAAATTAATTCAGTCCTCTGGTCAAATACCCAGTTCATCGATAAATGTATAATATTTTCTTTTTGCTTTTATCATTATTATTTTATTTTTTATTTTATTAAGGTTTGTTTTGTTGTTTTTCCCTACCTTCCTGAAATGAATGCTTAGTCTATTTTAATTATTTTTGACTTTATAATAAAATCTCCAAAGCTATACATTTTCTTCTAAGTAACAGTTCTGACTACATCCCATTAGTTTTGAAAGATAGTGTGGTAGCTATCTTGTTTTTACTCAATAATTGCAATTCTAATTTTTATTTCCTCTTTGACCCACATTTTTTTTTCTTAAGAATAGTGCATATCATCTCTTTCTAGTGCTTTTCTTGTCTTTAGTTTGTTGGTTTATCCATTTATCGCTCATTTATAGGTTTATTATGTTGTGTATTGAGATGTGACCTGAATGATAATTTCTGCTTTTCTTAAGTTAATGAGATTTTCCTCATGGCTTAAGATATAATGGGTTTTTATAAATGATTTACTGATGTTTAAAGAAAATATGTGTTCTCTATAGGGTACAAATATCATTATGTCAATTAATTTTGGCTTAATAATTATTATATAATTTATATGCTAGTTTATTTCTTTGCATAACTTATTAAAGTCTAAGAACAATGTGGTAACCACCCACAATCATTGTTGTTTAGTTAATTTCTCCTGGCATTTTTTCACCACCTCCATCTTACCTTATCCCCTCTGCCCCATATAATTTTTAAACCACAAAATTAATAATGTTTATAATATGTGTGTGTATTCATAGATGTTTGTGTTTGTGTATATGTGCAAAATCAACAACCCTTTTCCTGTTCTTTTTCCTCAGTGGTACAAAACTATAGCGTATTCTTCCAGACCTTTTCTGTGTGTCTTAACACTTTTATTTAGTTTTTGACTCTTAAATTATGTGAGTGATACACATACATACACATCATATATAAAAACACAGCTTTTTAATGATTGTGGATTTTATGGTATTTTGGTGTATGAATAGGTCACACTGTACACACTCCTCTCAACTTGCTCTTTTCTCTTAAGAATAAGTCTTAGTAATCTTCCCATATAAGTGTAGATCTATCTCATTCTTTTAAACTGCTGCATAATATTCTATTATATGGATATAGTCATTATTTAGTTATTCAACCCCTTTAGTGAAACTGACCTATTAATTGCCTGTAAAGTAAGATGATATAAATTGCGTATTTTAATTTAATTCTTCTTCTATTTTTAGTCAAAATAATCTAAACTTTTAGAGCCAGATTATTATTGTTTAATATATTACCTTCCATATAAATAATTATTTTTGACATTTCTAGATATAGATCTGTTTTCCTTAATTTTGTTTTATATATTGTGGATCCTTTCAATCAAAAGGTTCAATATTTCTTTGGCTCACAGAAAATTTTTTCTATTATAATTTCTCTTCTGCTTTTTCTTTCATTGTGATTGTGTGTGTGTATTTGTATATCTCCAGACTCTGTTCTTCTTGTGTCTCAAGTTGTCATTCATTCAACTTTCTTTTACCTCTCACTCAGTTCTCGGAGAATTTCTTAAAATTGCCTTGGGAATCATTGATTTAGTTTTTGTCATAATCCAATATACTGTTCACTGTATATGTTTTATAATCAAGTAATTGCTTTTTCATCAGAAAAATTAATCACTAGGATGAAAATAAAGCATAGAGAATATAATCAGTAGTTCTGTATCATCTTTCTACATTAGTTGGGGTGAGCATTGAATATTGTATATTAACTGTTGAATCTCTATATTGTGTACTTGAAACCAACATAATATTGTAAATTGATTATACTTCAATAAAATAATACACCAATGACAAAAAAAGGAAAGAAAAGAAAGCAGTCTTTCTGGATCCCAGAGTGTTCTCTTTTCATAGATTTTATCTGAGAATACATTTTTAAGTTTATTCCAGTTCTTTGGAGTGAAAAGTTTCATAAGTAGATACTCGTTCTGGTTCCTCAGAATATTTCTCCTTGAAAAATTAATTTTTTTTCATATATCTGGTAGATTTCCTCTGTTTATTCACCTTTGTAGAAAATGGTCCTTGAGTTTTAGAATTTGATATGGATTTTGTCAGATTTGTCTGTTAGTTTGAGACTAAGAGTAATCTTTATATTTTCTATAGTTTTGATTTATTTATCATTTCCCTTTTATTTCTCCTTATCCATCTCCAGAGAAAGAGAGAGTAAGTTTTGAAGAACTGGAAGGGTATGCTAGCCAAGGGCTGTCATGAGGGAAAGAATCTTGCTGCGGTGCTGAAAGATTTCTTCTCTTCATTTGTTGTAGCTGCTTGAAATTACCCGGAGCAGTCTTTCTTCTATAACTGGCACAAAGCTCGGCTCCTCATTCGGAGCCTGATGCTGAGGGGATAGAAAACTGTATCATGTGAAGAATAGTTAGAAGAAGTCAAGTAATTTGGTCTAGAATGGAAACTGATAGGAGCCTAAATAACTGTCTTCAGTAGGTGAAGGGCAGTCACAAGGATAGACTTGTTCCACATAGTCCCAAGTGGTAGAATTGTGTTAGAAGAGCATTGTCTTACATTCAAGGAAGGAGGATTGCTATAACTGATACAGCTGCTGATTTGAGTATTTGACTCCAAATTTCAACTATTCATTCAGATATTATACACACTTGTTTTTCTTTTTATGTTAATAAATGTTTTTTTATTTAAGTATAGTTGATGTATAATACATTGGTTTCAAGTACAAAACATGATTTGACAGTTCTCTACATTATTAAATGCTCACCCCAACTAGTATAGTTACTACCTGTCAACATGGAAAGATGTCACAGAATTACCCACATTTTTAGATGTTGCTATTTTATAACAATATAGAGCATGGGTGTCCCATGCCTATTTGAGGTACTCGAAGGAGGATATACAAGCACTGGTGGTGTCATTTGCTCACAGAGGCATCATTCTCAGAGAACTGTTGTTTTCCATACCTGCCCTCTTTTTTTTTATTAAGGTATTATTGATATACACTCTTATGAAGGTTTCACATGAAAAAACAATGTGATTACTACATTTACCCATATTATCAAGTCCCCACCCATACACCAATGCAGTCACTGTCCATCAGTGTAGTAAGATGTCACAGATCCACTGTGCTACACTGTTTTCCCCGTGATCCCCCACACCATGTGTACTAAACAAAATACCACTCAATCCCCTTCTCCCACCCTCCCGACCCGCCCTCCCACACCCCTCCCCTTTGGTAACCAATAGTTCCTTCTTGGAGTCTCTGAGTCTGCTGATATTTTGTTCCTTCAGTTTTGCTTCATTGTTATACTCCACAAATGAGGGAAATCATTTGGCACTTGTCTTTCTCCAACTGGCTTATTTCACTGAGCATAATATCCTCCAGCTCCATCCATGTTGTTGCAAATGGTAGGATTTGTTTCTTTCTTATGGCTCAGTAGTATTCCATTGTGTATATGTACCACATCTTCGTTATCCATTCATCTACTGATGGACACTTAGGTTGCTTCCATATCTTGGCTATTGTAAATAGTGCTGTGATAAACATAGGGGTGCATATGTCTTTTTGAATCTGAGAACTTGTATTCTTTGGGTAAATTCCAAGGAGTGGGATTCTGGGTCAAATGGTATTTCTATTTTTAGTTTTTTGAGGAACCTCCAAATTGCTTTCCACAATGGTTGAACTAGCTTACATTCCCATCAGCAGTGTAGGAGGGTTCTCCTTTCTCCACATCCTCACCAGCATTTGTTGTTCTTAGTCTTTTCGATGCTGGCCATCCTTACTGGCGTGAGGTGATATCTCATTGTGGTTTTAATTTGCATTTTCCTGATGATTAGTGATGTGGAGCTTCTTTTCATGTGTCTGATGGCCATCTGAATTTCTTCTTTGGAGAACTGTCTCTTCATATACTCTGCCAATTTTTTAATGGGGTTGTTTGCTTTATGGGTGTTGAGGCGTGTGAGTTCTTTATATATTTTGGATGTTAACCTCTTGTCAGATATGTCATTTACAAATATATTCTCCCATACCATAGGATGCCTTTTTGTTCTGTTGATGGTGTCCTTTCCTGTACAGAAACTTTTTAGTTTGATGTAGTCCCATGAGTTCATTTTTGTTTTAGTTTCCCTTGCTTGAGGAGATGCACTCAGGAAGAAGTTGCTCATGCTTACATTCAGGAGATTTTTGCCTATGTTTTCTTCTAAGAGATTTATGGTTTCATGACTTGCATTCAGGTCCTAGATCCATTTCGAGTTTACTTTTGTGTATGGGGTTAAACAATAATCCAGTTTCATTCTCTTGCATGTAGCTGTCCAGTTTTGCCAACACCAGCTGTTGAAGAGGCTGCCATTTCCCCATTGTATGTCCATGGCTCCTTTATCGTATATTAATTGACCGTATATGGTTGGGTTTATATCAGGGCTCTCTAGTCTATTCCACTGGTCTATGGGTCTGTTCTTGTGCCAGTACCAAAATGTCTTGAGTATTGTGGCTTTGTAGTAGAGCTTGAAGTCAGGGATTGTAATTCCCCCTGCTTTATTCTTCCTTCTCAGGATTGCTTTGGCTGTTCGGGGTCTTTTGTAGTTCCATATGAATTGTAGAATGATTTTCTCTAGTTTGTTGAAGAATCCTGTTGGTATTTTGATAGGAATTGCATTGAATCTGTACATTGCTTTAGGCAGGATGGCCATTATGACAATATTAATTCTTCCTATGCATGAGCATGGGATGTCTTTCCATTTACTGGTATCTTCTTAATTTCTCTCATGAGTGTTTGTAGTTTTCAGAGTATAGGTCTTCCACTTCCTTGGTTAGGTTTATTCCTATGTATTTTATTCTTTTTGATGCAATTGTGAATGGAAATGTTTTCCTGATTTCTCTCTCTGCTAGTTCATTGTTAGTGTATAGGAATACCACAGATTTCTGCATATTAATTTTGTATCCCACAATCTTGCTGAATTCAGATATTAGATCTAGTAGTTTTGGAGTGGATTCTTTAGGGATTTTTATGTACAATATCATGTCATCTGCAAACAGGGACGGTTTAACTTCTTCCTTGCCAATCTGGATGCCTTTTATTTCTTTGTGTTGTCTGATTGCCGTGGCTAGGACATCCAGTACTCTGTTAAATAGAAGGGGTGTGAGTGGGCATCCTTGTCTTGTTCCCGATCTTAAAGGAAAAGCTTTCCATTTCTTGCTGTTAAGTATACTGTTGGGTGTGGGTCTGTCATATATGGCCTTTATTATGTTGGGTACTTGCCCTCTATACACATTTTCCTGAGAGTTTTTATCATGAATGGATGTTGAATTTTGTCAAAAGCTTTTTCAGCCTGTATGGAGATGATCATGTGGTTTTGTCTTTATTTATGTTGATGTGGTGGATGATGTTGATGGATTTTCGAATGTTGTACCATCCTTGCATCCCTGGAATAAATCCTACTTGATCATGATCGATGATCTTTTGATGTATTTTTGAATTCGGTTTGCTAATATTTTGTTGAGTATTTTTGCATGTGTTTTCATCAGGGATATTGGTCTGTAATTTTCTTTTTTTGTGGTGTCGTTGACTGGTTTTGGTATTAGAGTGATGCTGGACTCATTGAATGAGTTTGGAAATATTCCCTCTTCTCCTACTCTTTGGAAAAGTTAAAGAAGGATGGGTAATAAGTCTTCACTAAATGTTTGATAAAATTTAGCGGTGAAGCCATCTGGGCCAGGCATTTTGTTCTTAGGTAGGGCTTTTGATTTTTAATTATGTATTTTGGTATCATTAATCTACAATTACATGTGCAATATTATGGTTATTAAACTACCCCCTTCATCAGGTCCCCACCACCAAGCACATTACAGTCACTGTCCATCAGCGTAGTAAGATGCTATAGAATCACTACTGCTCTTTTCTGAGTTGTACAGCCCTCCCTGCACCACCCCAACATTATGTCTGCTAATCTTAATGCCCCTTTTTCCCCTTTTCCCTCCCTTCCCACCCATCCTCCTCAGTTCCTTTCGCTTTGGTAACTATTAGTCCATTCTTGGGTTCTGTTGAGTTTGCTGCTGTTTTGTTCCTTCAGTTTTTTCTTTGTTCTTATACTCCACATATGAGTGAAATCATTTGATACTTGTCTTTTTCCACTTGCCTTATTTCACTGAGCATAATACTCTCTAGCTCCATCCATGTTGTTGCAAATAGTAGGATTTGTTTTCTTCTTATGGCTGAATAATATTCCATTGTGTATATGTACCACATCTTCTTTATCCATTCATCTACTGATGGACACTTAGGTTGCTTCCATTTCTTGGCTATTGTAAATAGTGCTGCGATAAACATAGGGATGCATCTGTCTTTTTGAAACTGGGCTGCTGCATCTTAGGGTAAATTCCTAGGAGAGGGATTCCTGGGTCAAATGGTATTTCTATTTTGAGTTTTTTGAGGAACCTACATACTGCTTTCCACAATGGTTGAACTAATTTGCATTCCCACCAGCAGTGTAGGAGGGTTCCCTTTTCTGCACATCCTTGCCAATATTTGTTGTTGTTTGTGTTTTGGATGTTGGCCAACCACACTGGTGTGAGGTGATATCTCATTGTGGTTTTAATTTGCATTTCTCTGATGATTAGCGATGTGGAGCATCTTTTCATGTGCCTGTTGGCCATCTAGATTTCTTCTTTGGAGAAGTGTCTATTCATGTCCTCTGCCCATTTCTTAATTGGATTATTTGCTCTTTGTTTGTTTAGGTGCGTGAGTTCTTTATACATTTTAGATGTCAACCCCTTATCAGATACGTCATTTATGAATATATTTTCCCATACTATAGGATGTCTTTTTGTTCTACTGATGGTGTCGTTTGTTGTATAGAAGCTTTTTCGCTTGATATCGTCCCACGTGTTCATTTTTGCTTTTGTTTCCCTTGCCCAGGGAGACAGGTTCACGAAGAAGTCACTCATGTTTATGACCAAGAGATTTTTGCCTATGTTTTTTTCCAAGAGTTTTATGGTTTCATGACTTACATTCAGGTCTTTGATCCATTTTGAGTTGACTTTTGTGTATGGGGTTAGACAGTAGTCCAGTTTCATTCTCTTCCATGTAGCTGTCCAGTTTTTCCTACACCAGCTGCTGAAGAGGCTGTCATCTCCCTATTGTATATCCAAGGCTCCTTTATCATATATTAATTGACTGTATATGTTTGGATTAATGTTTGGATTTTGTATTCTGTTCCACTGGTCTGTGGTTCTGTTTTTGTGCCAATACCAAATTGTCTTGATTACTTTGGCTTTGTAGTAGAGCTTGAAGTCAGGGAGCGTAATTCCCCCTGTTTTATTCCTCCTTCTCAGGATTGCTTTGACTATTCGGGGTCTTTTGTGGTTCCATATGAATTTTAGAATTATTTGTTCCAGTTCATTGAAGAAAGCTGTTGGTTTTTTGATAGGGATCGCGTTGTATCTGTATATTGCTTTAGGTAGTATAGCCATTTTGACAATATTTATTCTTCCTAGCCAAGAGCATGGGATGCATCTCCATTTGTTAGTGTCCTCTTTAATTTCTCTTAGGAGGGTCTTGTAGTTTTCAGACTACAGGTCTTTCACTTCCTTCGTTAGGTTTATTCCTAGGTATTTTATTCTTTTTGATGCAATTGTGAATGGAATTGTTTTTCTGATTTCTCTTTCTGTTAGTTCATCGTTAGTGTATAGGAAAGCAACAGATTTCTGTGTGTTAATTTTGTATCCTGCAACTTTGCTGAATTCAGATATTAGTTCTAGTGGTTTTGGAGTGCAGTCTTTATGTTTTTTTCTGTACAATATCATGTCATCTGCTAACAGTGACAATTTGACTTCTTCTTTACCAATCCGAATGCTTTGTATTTCTTTGTTTTGTCTGATTGCCATGGCTAGGACCTCCAGTAGTATGTTGAATAACAGTGGAGAGAGTGGGCATCTTTGTCTTCTTCCTGATCTTAGATGAAAAGCTTTCAGCTTCTCGCTGTTAAGTATGATGTTTCCTGTGGGTTTGTCATATATGGCCTTTATGATGTTTAGGTACTTGCCCTCTATACCCATTTTCTTGAGATTTTTTATCATGCATGGATGTTGAATTTTTTCAAATGCTTTTTCAGCATCTATGGAGATGATGATGTGGTTTTTGTCTTTATTTTTGTTGACGTGGTGGATGATGTTGATGGATTTTCGAATGTTGTACCATCCTTGCATCCTTGGTATAAATCCTACTTGATCATGATTGATGATCTTTTTGCAGTATTTTTGAATTCGGCTTGCTAATATTTTGTTGAGTATTTTTGCATCTGTGTTCATCAGGGATATTTGTCTGTAATTTTCTTTTTTTGTTGGGTCTTTGCCAGGTTTTGGTATTAGAGTGATGCTGGCCTCATTTAATGAGTTTGGAAGTATTCCCTCTTCTACTCTTTGGAAAATGTTAAGGAGGATGGGTAATAGGTCTTCACTAAATGTTTCATAAAATTCAGCAGTGAAGCCGTCCATGCCAGGCATTTTGTTCTTAGGTAGGGTTTTGATTACGAGTTCAATTTCGTTGCTGGTAATTGGTCTGTTGAGATTTTCTGTTTCTTTCTGGGTCAGTCTTGGAAGGTCTTATTTTCCTAGAAAGTTGTCCATTTCTTCTAGGTTATCCAGTTTGTTAGCATATAATTTTTCATAGTATTCTCTAATAGTTTTTTGTATTTCTATGCTATCCATAGTGATTTTTCCTTTTTCATTTCTGATTCTGTTTATGTGAGTAGACTCTTTTTTTCTTGATAAGTCTGGCTAGGAGTTTATCTATTTTGTTTATTTTCTCAAAGAACCAACTCTTGCTTTCAGTGATCCTTTCTATTGTTTTATTCTTCTTGATTTTATTTATTTATGCTCTAATCTCTATTATGTCCCTCCTTCTACTGACTTTGGGCCTCATTTGTTCTTCTTTTTCTGGTTTCATTAATTGTGAGTTTTGACTGCTCCTATGGGATTGTTCTTCTTTCCTGAGGTAGACCTGTATTGCAATATACTTTCCTCTTAGCACGGCCTTCACTGCGTCCCACAGATTTTGCGGTGTTGAATTATTGTTGTCATTTGTCTCCATATATTGCTTGATCTCTGTTTTTATTTGGTCATTGATCCATTGGTTATTTAGGAGCATGTTGTGAAGCCTCCATGTGTTTGTGGGCTTTTTCATTTTCTTTGGGTAATTTATTTCTAGTTTCATACCTTTGTGGTCTGAGAAACTGGTTGGTACAATTTTAATCTTTTTGAATTTACCATGGTGCTTTTTGTGGCCTAGGATATGATCTATTCTTGAAAATGTTCCATGTGTACTTGAGAATAATGTGTATTCTGCTTCTTTTGGGTGTAGATTTCTGTAGATGTCTGTTAGGTCCATCTGTTTTATTGTGTTGTTCAGTGCCTCTGTCTCCTTACTTATTTTCTGTCTGGTTAATCTATCCTTCAGTGTGAGTGGAGTGTTGTAGTTTCCTAGAATGAATGCATTGCATTCTATTTCTCCTTTTAATTCTTTTAGTATTTGTTTAACATATGTAGGTTCTCCTGTGTTGGGTGCATAGATATTTATAATGGTTATATGTTCTCGTTGGATTGACCCTTTTATCATTATGTAATGTCCTTCTTTGTCTCTTATGACTTTCTTAGTTTCGAAGTCTATTTTGTCTGATACAAGTACTGCAACTCCTGCTTTCTTCCCTCTATTAGTTGCATGAAATATGTTTTTCCATCCCTTCACTTTTAGTCTGTGTATGTGTTTGGGTTTAAAGTGAGTCACTTGTAGGCAGCATATAGATGGGTCTTGTTTTTTTATCCATTCAGTGACTCTATGTCTTTTGATTGGTGCATTTAGACCATTTCCATTTAGGGTGATTATGGATAGGTATGTACTTATTGGCATTGCAGGCTTTCGATTCGTGGTTACCATAGGTTCAAGACTAACTTCCTTACTATCTAAGAGTCTAACTTAACTCACGTAATATGCTATTACAAACAGAATTTAAAGGTTTTCTTTTCTTCATCCTTTTTCTTCCTTCTCCATTCTTTATATGTTAGGTATCATATTCTGTACTCTTTGTCGATCCCTTGATTGACTTTGGAGGTAGTTATTTTTATTTTTGCATTTGTTTAGTAATTAGCTGTTCTACTTTCTTTACTGTGGTTTTATTACCTCTGGTGATAGCTATTAAACCTTAGGAACCCTTCCATCTATAGCAGTCCCTCCAAAATACACTGTAGAGATGGTTTGTGGGAGGTAAATTCTCTCAGCTTTTGCTTATCTGGAAATTGTTTAGTCCCTTCTTCAAATTTAAATGATAATATTGCCAGATAAATATTCTTGGTTCCAGGCCATTCTGCTTCATTGCATTAAATACATTATGCCACTCCCTTCTGGCCCGTAAAGTTTCTGCTGAGAAGTCTGATGATAGCCTGGTGGGCTTTCCTTTATATGTGATATTATTTCTCTGGCTGCTTCTAGTACTCTGTCCTTATCCTTGATCTTTGCCATTTCAATTACTATATGTCTTGGTGTTGTCCTCCTTGGGTCCCTTGTGTTGGGAGATCTGTGCACCTCCATGGCCTGAGAGACTATCTCCTTCCCAAGATTGGGAAAGTTTTCAGCAATTACCTCCTCAAAGACACTTTCTATCCCTTTTTCTCTCTTCTTCTTCTTGTACCCCTATAAGGCAAATATTGTTCCATTTGGATTGGTCACACAGTTCTCTCAATATTCTTTCATTCTTAGAGATTCTTTTTTCTCTCTGTGGCTCAACTTCTTTGTATTCCTCTTCTCTAGTTTCTATTTCAGTTATCATCTCCTCCACCATATCCAGTCTGCTTTTAATACTGTCCATTTTACTCTTCAATGATTGGATCTCCGACCGGAATTCGTTCCTGAGTTCTTGAATGTCTTTCCGTACCTCCATGAGCATGTTAATGATTTTTATTTTGAACTCCCTTTCAGGAAGAGTCATGAGGTTAATGTCATTTAAATCTTTCTCAGTAGTGGTATTAATAATTTTACTCTGAACCAGATTCCTTTGGCCTCTCATATTTGTATATGGCGCCATCTAGTGCCTAGAAGCTCTACTCCCTGGTGCTGTTCAGCCCCTGAAGCAATGTTGGGAGTTGCAGGGGAGTGGTATTGGTGCCTGGGTGTAGGAAAGAGCTGTTTCCTGCTACCCGGCTGCTATGCCTGTCTCCACTGCCTGAACCAGTGGGCTGAGCACACAGGTATAAGCCTCTATGCTTTGCGTTTGTTGTTGCTGTAGCCAGATCTTCCCTCTTGCCTAACGCCAGGGTAGGGTTTGCCGGTTTGCAATCCAGGTGGGGCTGGCCGAGAGAAAGGTCCAGTAGGCTGCGTATCATGGATGGAGTCCTTGGAGCAGTGTAGCCAGCCAGGGTGCTGGAGCACTTGAAGACTGTCAAAGGAGGAAGATTTCTTTTTCCTCCTTTAACATGAGAGTTTATATGGCAAAGCCCCCAACCTGCTGGGCACAGTGCACCCGGAAAATTTTGTCTACCTGTCCTCTCTCCTGAGCAGCAAGCTCTGTGCAATCCTTACCCTTTTAGCAGCCCTCTTGCTAAGGGCTTCCTTGTTAGGAAGTTTCTCAGACTTCCTGCCTTTCTTTTGTCCCAGAGCAGCTGGATATGGATCCCTGCTTTCCACAAGCGGCTGCAATCTCAGTCTCTCCAGGAATTCTGCCTGTCTTAGTTTTCCAATCCCATAATCACGAGAGTGTCATGCAAGCACCATGAATTGTAGATTTGTGCTCCCAGAGCAGATCTCCAGAGTTAGGTATTCAGCCGTCCCAGGCCTCCACTCCCTCTCTGCTCCATTTCTCTTCCTCCCGCCAGTGAGCTGGGGTAGGGAAAGGGCTTGGGTCTCACCGGGCCACAGCTTTGGTACGTTACCCTGTTCTGTGAGGGCTGCTGTTGTCTCCAGGTGTATGCAGTCTGGCGCAGTTCTCTTTCCTGTTGCTCTTTCAGGGTTAGTTGTATTAATTATATTTTTGTATTATATGAGGTTTTAGGAGGAAGCCTGTGTCTCACCTCTCATGCCGCCATCTTTAATCCCTTGCATCCTTCCCTCTTTTCTTGGTAAAAATTTGACCTCAGTTTCTTGGCACTTAAGGTGGTAAACACTACTCTTCATCTGCATAAACTCTCCCCATCCCTTTCTTGTGACATTCCTTTGGAAAATACAGTAGGCAGAATAAAATGTTCATATCCTAATTTCCAGAACCTGTTAATATATTTCTTTACATGGGAAAGGAAAATTTCACTATGGAATTAAGATTATAATTGGCTGAATTTAAGGTAGGCTGATTATCCTGGATTATCCAAGTGGCCCAATATAATCACAAGGGTCCTTAAATGTGGAAGAGCGATGTAGAGAGTGATGCATTAGAGAAAGACTCAGCTGGCATTTGCTGGCTTTGAAGATGAAAGGGACCACAAACCAAAGAATGTGGGCAGCTTCTAGAGCCTAGGAAAAGGATTTTCCACTAGAACTTACAGATAGAAAAACAGCCCTGTTAACATCTTTTTTAGCCCAGTGAGTCTCATTTTGGACTCCTGACTTCCAGATATGTGAGATAATGAGTTAATATTGTTTTAATCCACTAGATATGTGGTAATTTATTATAGCAGCAATAGAAAACTAATAAAGACAGATTTCTTAGAAGATCCAAGGCCCTGTCCCAGGAACAGTAGGAATAAGAACAGGTTCTTGGTATTTCTATTATTCAGAAACTTAATGTGTCTATTGCTGAACCAGTGCATTTAAATTATCTTCTGATAATCATTCACCTATGCAAATATACATCCATTTCTCCATATTGACCTACTTTTTGGTCATCTAGGCTTCAGTCAATAACAGTAACCTATACAAAAGGAAGCCCAGTGAAGTAAGTGAAGCTTACAGGGAAGATGATTTCTATTCAAGATAAGGCAGAATTTTCTGTTAAAACATTCAGAGAGAGATTGGGCTATATTTGGAGGGTGTATGGCAGGAACTGAAAAACTGTTTGGTTAAGACATTAAAGAGGATTCATGCACTGAAATGTTAAACTATAGATTTTTATTATTCTTGAATCCTAAGAACCTGAGGGATTGTGAGGAAGAAGCATCACTGAAGATTGGGTAGGAACCCTGTGTAAGTGCAAATTGTGCCTGCACATGGCCTCCAGCTAAAGCAAAAGTGGGCGATGGGATCCAGCTCATACTCTGTTTGCCAAGCTGTGCATTCTGGCTGTGGGGCTTCTAGGCCCTGATGAAGGGACACCTTTTGTTAATTTATATAAAGGTATTACCTACTTGATAAGATATGTACCTGCAGGGCTGCATTTACCCATAGAAGTATCTTTTCTCTAATTTGCACAAAGATGTCACATCGGCCAGCACTAACTGGGGGACTAGGGCTATACATGGTGGTGTCTTGGAGTTGGTGAAGGCAAGACAAGGATAAATAAGAGAAAGAAGGGAAGGAGTGTTATACTACTAATTCTTTAATCTAATTTTGGCTTTTCTAGATTATCAACTCACTTCCAAATGGTGCTACTGGTACTTGTTCCCAATCCATATATTCTAATAACATACCTAGTTGGGAAGAGAAGATAATGAATGAATAAAGTAATAAACAAGTCTCTGTATTTCAGAGTTAAATGAACATGATCTCTTTTAGGAGTTCACTGTATACAGTAGTAGCAAATGAGTAAAAGAAGAATCTAAGTACTGGAGATCAAGAGAGAAAGGTGTGTTCACTCAAGGTGCTCATAGAGAAGATAGAGCAGCTCTCTCTGCTTTGTAAGACTGGTCACCTACCCAAGTGTGAAGGGATAGATAACGCCAGGTTCCTCAAAGGTACAGGAGATACAGCCAGGCACCTAGCAGTTCCTGCATTCATGGTAGTCTCAGCTGGTCAGTTCTGGTAGCTTCACTGTCTTCAATGCTGCATACCAGGTAGTTAGATCTATTTGGATGTGGCTTTGGAGCTGGACAATATGCAGATTTGTGCTGTTTGTGTTTTCTTCTAGATGTCCTTTGAGATGAGTCATGAGACCCTGTACTTGGCAGTGAAGCTGGTAGATCACTACCTTATGGAGGTAATATGCAGAAAGGAGAAGCTCCAACTCATCGGTTCCACTGCTTTGCTGATTGCAGCAAAATTTCAGGTGAGCTTGAGTCCATAGGACCAGGAGATTAGTAATCAATCAAGTTTCTATCCAAGTCATGTATATGCTATATGTATGCATATGATACATTATATACATATATGTATGCATATATGTGTATATATAGCATACATATATATATATACATATATATGTGTATATCCACTTGAATATATGTGTACCCATGTGTATATATATAATTACATACATACACAGATAATTTTTCCTACCAATTTTTTGTCTATTACAAGGTAGGAAAGCATGTGTTGGGTGGCACTGGTGGTGTATTTGTTTCTTGACATCAATAGGGTTCTTCCATTTCCTCTTTATGATGTATGTATATGCCTAGTTAAATGGGTTGTTAATGCTTTCTTCTGGTCTGTGATTCTTTGCCCTTCCCCCCAACCCTTTTCTTCTTCCACCAACTCCATCTTCATCTAGTGAAGTCTTGAACTGCATACATAAGAAAGCATTTCTAAATCTGAGTGCTGGAGATGTCAAAAGCAAATGGCCTGGTGTAGATGGTATTAAGTCCAGGTGAAATAGTTATTTTTGAAATAGCAGTATTGTTACAGAAAACTGGAAAACCTGGACTGGATCACTGACGGAAGAACCAAGTGGCTCTCAGAGGTCTTGAAAGGTGGAGGTTTTTTTTATGCTGGCGGGCTCAGAGGAGAGTGATCTCCAAAGATCTGAGCCCCGAGTACAGCAGAGCCATGCCTTTTATACATTTACTACAGAGCCAACGGGGGAGTCAGCACCCATAAACTGTTGCAGTAGGAGCTATTAGGTCACTACAGGTATATTCAGGATGCTAGTTATATTTTAATCCATTTCTGTAAAGGTTACCCGGATACTGTATTATAAAGTAATGGGCTTCCGTGACTATGATTAACAAGCTGTTCCATACCACTGAGTCCGGGCGGGGGGGGGGGGTTGGTGGGGGATACATTGTTACATTGTTTCAATCTCAAGCACCCAAGAACCTTGTGATTCCTTTATATTCTGGAAGCCTTAACAGAAACTTTGTTTCCTTAACTTTCTTAGCTTTTCTGGCTTCCTACCAAACCCAGAGGTGGGGAGGGATTTGAGAACTTTCTGTATATTTCCTCATCAGTATAAAAGCAAGTAGCTGGCCTTTCCTTCATAACCATCTAACTAACACCTTCTCCTCACTTCCGTCTTCACTTCACTTCCGCCCTCGCTTCACTTCCACCCTTGTTCCCTAGCTCCCTTCCTCCTTCCAGCCTTTTCTCAA
>JAQQAC010016209.1:41021590-41032392 GCA_029783875.1 Phataginus tricuspis
TCCACCCTTGTTCCCTAGCTCCCTTCCTCCTTCCAGCCTTTTCTCAATTCTTCCCTCCATTGCTCCCTTGATCCTTTCACCCCTGCTTTGTGCACTCACTCACTATATACTGGGCTGCATCTTTAGCTCACCCCCTCCCTTCACCTGTGCCCTTGGTCTATCTGCTGCTCCATCCCTCTCTCTCTTGCTGCTTCTTTTTGTCCCTCCCTTTCTCCTACCCTTGTTCCATCCTTTACTCCTTCTGTGCCTCCCTCCTTGCTACCTTCTCCTCTTCTCACACCCCTCCTTCCCTCTGTCTTACTCCATCCTCCTCTCTCCTATCTTCCCACCTTTTCTCCTTTTCTTCCCTTTTCCTTGCTCACTCTCTTCTTTCCTTCCTTTGCTAAATCTCTCCCCTCTACCCCCCTGACCCATCCTTTCCCTCTCTCTCTTGCTCCTCCCTCCCTCCCTCTCCCTTGCTTCTCTCATACCTCATTCACTCCTTGGCTTATCCCTTCCCTCCCTCTCCCCCTTTTCTGATCATTCCTTCTCTCCCCTCCTCATTTGCTCTTTTCCTTCCTACCTCCCACCGTTGCTCCCTCTACCCTCCTTGCCTTCCTTGTTCCCTTATTTTCTTCTCCCTTCCTTCTTGCTCTCTCCTTGTTGCCCTCTCTGGCTCACTTCCTTCCTTCCTTATTCAGTGGTTCTCTTGCTCGCCCCCACTACCTGCCCTCTCTCTCACTGACTATCTCCCACCCATTCTCTCTTTCATTATCCTCCTTCCCTCCCTCTCTTTCTCTCCCTAGTTCTTTCCCTCCTTCCTATCCCTTTCATTTATTCTCTCTTTCCCACCCTTTTCTTCCTTCCTCCTTCTGTCCCTTGCCCCCTAGACTTCTCCTTTCCTTTTATCCTCTTTCACTGCTTCCTCCTTCACTCTCTTCCTTGTTCCATTCCTTGCTGCTTCCCTCTCTGCCTTATTTGTTTCCCTGCTTACTTGCTCCCTGGTTCATTCCCTTGCTCCCTCCACTTTTCCCCTCTTTTCTTCCCTCCTTTTCTTCCTCCTCCCTCCCTCCACCTAGGGCCATCCTTGTGGCTTGAACACACACTCCATGCCTCAGCTTCAAGGGGGTTAAAAAAGCAGCCGGGGATCCCTGGCCAACAGAGAGCAGGAAGGATAAGGAGAATGTGAGGGGCCCTTTTCAGTAAATCTTGGAACCAGGAGCACTCTTCCTAGTTGCTAGGAAAAAGGGCCTCCACTAAGTTTTTTGGAGAAGGGGTATCTTCCCTTCAAAGGATTGAGAAGTACAGAAAGACTTTTGCAAAGGGGAGGTGTGGAGGTAGTATGACTAAAGAAGAAAGGAAGGAACCACTGGTGAGCGGAGCAATGGAAGGGAGGGTTTCTTGCCCTGGTACTGACACTAGGTTGCTGTGTGAACTTGAGCAAGTTGCTTTCTCTTTCTGGGCTTCAATTTCCTTGTCTGTGAGGATTCCAGTCTATAATCTCAGAATAAAGAGACAGAGAAAGATATGGGTAGGAGGCTGGTGTGGGCAGTTAGATGCAGCTAGAGAAAAAATTCTGGGGTCTTCCTGCTTCCTAATCATTTCCCCCAAACCAAGGTTCAACCTGCAGAAGGTGGCACATGGGAAAGTACTCCTGAATAGGGGTTCTTCTTACCCTTGGTTTGGCCTAGATCTTCCTACTCTAGCTCCCATGCTCATTCTCCCATTCCCTGCAGTTCTCAGTCTTTGCTGAGGCTCCTTCTGTGCCTGTCTGCTGATCTCTCACTGTCTGTTACCCCAATGGCCTTATTCATTCCTTAGACTAGAACGTGGGATTATTTTCCATCTCTAGTACTCTTTTCCATGGTCCTCTCCCTTAGCCCATTCCTGGCTCTCCCTTCCCATTCCTGCCTCTCACTCATTAGAAAAGAGATCACTGCTTCCATGTGCCATGTTATGCTGCTTCCAACACTGTAAGAATCCATCCCAAGAGGCCTTATCCTTTATCCAGTGGTGCAGTTTTTGGGCAGATATGACGAGACTCTGATTTTGTTTTTCAGATGGACCACTCATATCAATCAGAAGCTGGCTCTTAGAGCTACCCTGAAGGTTAATGCCAGGAAATGTTTTTACCTCTTATTCTTCACACTTCTCTCCCTCTGCCTTTCATCTCCAAGCACAGAGGAGTGGGCTGACTCTGTGTGGTTGTGACTACCTCTCTTCTCCACCCATAGGAGACCAGCCCACCTTGTGTGGATGACTTTCTGTACATCTGTGATGGTATTTATCAGCGAGATGAGATGCTCGCCATGGAAATCCGCATCCTACACACCCTCAAATATGATATCAACATTCCCATCGCCTATCATTTTCTGCGCATATATGCTAGGGTAAGAGCAAGGAGGCACATCTTCATTCTCTCACTGCTGGGTTAGTCCCCTGCATACCCAGAGTGGCTGCCTGAGTGGTAGGAAAAGAGAAAGGGACAACTGGGGGCAGGGCAATTTCTTCTTCAAGGCACTCTCATAGATTGGCAATCTTTAGGAAGTATGGGGGGAAGAAAATTTCAGATTTCCACTGTGTGCCTATAAAATTGTGAGGTGAGGGCAGAGTTGGAGGCTGGGAAAAGATTCTTTGATCAGGAAAAGATACCTGAGAAGTTTTGGGAGATGCTGATAAAGTTCTCATTCACCTGGTATTGGTTACAGGGAGGTCACTTTATTAAACAAATATATGTTGTGTACTTTTTTCTATGTGTGTTGTAGGTTATAATTAAAAACAAAAGATTCAAACAAGAAAAAGGAAGTTATTCTTTTGGAGATGGAACACCTTCTAGGGTGAAACCAGGTGCAGAGTTATAGTTGGGCTTTGGCTCTTCAAAGGATGACCTGTACAAAAAGGAGAGGTGGGAGTGTACCACAAGCACACTTGATAATTTGGTTAAAAACCCTAAAGGTGGCAAGTACTGCTACCAGTTTCAGAATACTCCCCTTAAGGTTTTGGGGTTAAGGTCCTCAGTATGAGTCATGATGGCAAGAGGTATATTGTTCAGGCAAGGAGCCCTTTAGGCCTGATATGGGATAACCGGAGAGAGTGTTTGTGGGAGGTGTTCTGCTCAGTGCTGGTTTTCTGAATTGATTACTGAGTCAGTCTTCTTGCTGCCTTTAGTGTACCTGTGCCAACATGAAGACACTGACCTTGTCCCGCTTCATCTGTGAGATGACTCTGCAGGAATACGACTATATCCTGGAGAGGGCTTCCAAGCTAGCTGCTGGCTCCTTCCTCCTGGCCCTCTACATGAAGAAGCTAGAACACTTGGTAAACACTTCCTAGGGTCAAGGGGTAGGGATTTAAAACCACGGTGTCAGCTTAGGAGGAAGGTATAAATTAGGGCTGTGGTAAACTCGGTGACAAAACTGCCATGCACCCACAGTTATGAATTTTTTGACATTTCAACATCTTAGAGGCTTGGCTCCCTAAAGGGTTTCTACAGGAATGGTTTTGAAGTATTTTATTTCATTTTCCTTATCATAGTACCCTTTGTGGCAAAGAAAGCTTATGTGAAAGCCCAATGTTGCAGTAATAACAATAAAAACAAAAACAAAAAAGAAACAACAACAACAAAAAACTACCAGGAAGTTATTCTGGTTGCAGCAGGATGTTGGTTGGGCCCACCCTTCTTACCTGACCCCATTCTACCCCTGGCCCTTGTAGGCCCCTTAGCAAAGTTATCCTTTGAGGGGGCTTGTTGGAACAGGGTTTGAAAAGCACTGACCCAGAGAACAGAGAATTTAAAAAACTGTCCTTGTATATGATAGGGGACCCAGAGGGATACTATAGTGCTCTCCTCTGAAGTAGAAGGCCCCCAAAGCTGCCTTCCCCAATACAAATAAAACATATTTGATGCTTTCTCAATTTTATTGTGAATAAAAGCAACTCAGGAGAACTCTGAATTTTTACTAATATGTAACATGCAGTCTAAGTAGAATGAGTATGCTTGCAAATGAGCATCCTCTTTCCAACCACTCCTAAGCTCCTTCCCAACCTCTCCTAAGCCCCTCTGACCTAGAAATCCTAGAGCCACTACTGATGGGAGAACCTCTGTGTGCTGAGAAAGAACCCTATAAACAGTTCTGTGAACTTGGACAAGTCATACTGAAATTTCCTGGGACAGATAAAGCACTCAGTAAATGGCAGTAATGATGAAAAAGAATAAATAATAATGGCTAGTATTTATTGAGTATTTAGACAGTGATCTAAACACTTAGGGTATTAACTCATTTAATCTTCATAACAACCTTAGAAGATCAGTACTATTATTCCTATTTTACAGATAAGAAATAACTTCACTATAGCTCTACAGCCATAGTTCTGGAGGCCTCATGGTGAGCCAGGATTTAACTCTTGAATCCTGGGGAAGTCTGGTAGGACACTTGAAGGGCTCGGGACAGCAAACTGCTTGCCAACCAGCATATAAATATTTCAGTGTTTTAACATTTGGTGTGACTGTACCAGCTAGTACCAGCTAAATGTCAGGCCTGATCTGAACCCAGATAGTCTGGCTCCACAGTTCTCTTGTGCTATATATACTTCTTCTATAGATAAAAATGCTTCAGAGAGGAGGTGACTTTTGAGTTGGGTCTTGAAAGCTGAGTAGGAAATGGTGAGGAGACACTCTAGGTAGAGAGAATAATAACTGAAAAGACATAAAGGCAATAAGAAAAGAGTGTGATGTATTTGGGGCAGAGTAAGGCAGTTTCTATAGATGGAGCAGAGGATATATTAATAGGGAATGGTGAAAGATCAGACCAGAATGGTATGGTGTGGCCAGATCATAAAAGGCCTTTTATGCCATGCTGACTGACCCACTTTATACTAAGGCATTGCAAGTACTTTTAGGCAGGCGAGTGACATAGTCCTGTTTATGTGTTTTAGAAACAGTACTTGTTTGGCAGTATAGAAGATGTATTAGATGAGAAGATGAAAGAGTATAAAAGTGGGAACACCAGCGAGTAGGCTTTCATAAAAGTCAAGTGTAGCATTGGAGCCTGAACCTAAGCAGTGACAATGAGCCGTTAATCTTATTTAATATACCCAATATAATGTGTTAACCCATGTGTCACTGCCTTGCTCAACATGCCAATGACTGCCCTTTGCTTGGGGCATTGGTGTCCAAACAGTATTCAGTAAAGCCCTGGAATTCCTGTAGAAGTGTCTCAGGGACCACATAAAAGGGATTCAAATTGATGGGCTTAGCTCCCACCCCCAATTCCAGGTAAGATATCTGGGCTTCCAGATAACATATTTGAAAAAAAAGTTGAGAAAAAGTAATTTAAGACATTTTTAGAAAACCACTGCCTTGTAGAATAAATCATTTCTCTACCCGTGGAGCTCCCACTTGACTTTTGACATCTGTTGCAGATGTGCTTAGCTCTATGAAGCTTTCTGTGACTCTCTCAGCCAAAGTTCATGGGTCCTGATTCTTCTTTCATCATTACACTTCCATATATTTTGTAATTCTCTGTTTGCATGTGTATCTCCCCAGTATACTACAGATTCCACAAGGGCAGCACCCTTAATCATCATGGTATTCCTAGCATCCTGCACAAGGCTTAGTAAAATTAATTCTAGCTAGCATTGTTTGGGCACTTACTATTTGCTAGACTCTTCCATATGCTTTATATATATTAACTCATTTAACCCTGTGATGTAATTACTATAATGATCCCCATTTGGAAGAGTGGGAAACCAAGGCACCAAAGGCTAAATAACCGGCTCAAGTCCATGCTGTTAGTAGAGCTGGAGTCTGAACCCAAGCAGTTTGCCTTTTTGGAACCTTTGCTCTTAAACGCTCCCCTATATTGCTTCTGCCACTTAACAGACATCCTTAAAGTTGAATGAGAAAATGAATGCAAAGAATGATAGCTGTTAGAGCTAGAGTTGAGGAATGGTCTTAGGTTCCTGTTGGCCATTAGTTGGAACCTCAAGTTTGTTCTGAGGTTTGTCTAGCCTTTGGCTCTTTATCTGACAGTGATTAAATTACAAAGCTGGTCTCTTCCTTAGATACTTTGGTGGGTGGATTTAAGCTTACATGAATTCCTACAGGCAGGACAAATATCCAACTGATACATATGGATATAGCCATACCACTAGTTTGAGGCTGGAATCTATTCTTCTAGGTAGTACCCTATAATTATTGGTCAGTGTCTGTGCCATATGAGTCTTTGAAATGTTTCTCTGTCTTCCCTGCCTATACCATGGATAGGAAGTTTGGACTTGAGGTAGTAGAGGCAGAGGGAGGGCCTGCTTCCTGTTATAAAAGTTACTGTTCATGCCGTTTCTTCCAGGCTCCTACTCTGGAGCATTATAGTGGATACAAAATCTCCGATCTCCACCCCTTGGTCAAGCAGCTGAACATCCTTTTGACTTTGCGGCGTCATTGCTGTACACTCAAGACTGTGCTTTCCAAGTATTCTAACCAGTAAGTACCAACCTCCAGTTGAAGTTGTGTTTGTGCTGTTATGGGGAGGCCCAGACCTGCCTCACTTATGTGAAAAGATTCAATTACTTTTCACCTTACTTTCTGCTCCAGGATTAAACCTAGATGGGGGACCAAGTGCCTTATGTTCTACTTATTCCAGGGAACCTGCTTGCTTTGGCCTATTTTGCACTGAGAAGACCCCTCTTCCTTTTGCAGGATCTTCTTTGAAGTCACCAAAATCCCCCCCTTGGACGTGTTGAAGCTGGAAGAGATTTGAAACTACTACTACTACTTCTGAGGCCGAGGGCCTGGCATTCTGGGAGCAGCCATCAGGGCCAGGCCGCATCTAAACAGGCTGTATTTATTCTGTCTTTGAATTTGTCTTTTGGTTACTTTTCTTCAGTTTTACTCTTTGTCTTTTTCCAAACTGATAATATTATAAAATATTTAAGTTTCTTATGAAAGAGAGATTATTATAGTATTTGTTTAAATATTTAATAAAAAAATAATACTGTTTGTTGTTCAAATGGCTCACCTCCCTCTTATTTTTAAGCCCCCTATGCATTGCCCAAGGACATTTTTTTTCCTGCCTAGTAAAGGCTGTGCCTCTGGGTCTAGCCTTTTCAATTTCCTTCTCTGCTTAGAGGCTTTCTCTTCATGGGAAGACGGATTGAGCTAGGTGACTCAATTGATAGATGACTCTGTAGAATGAGGATCCTTTCAGGGGGTGGGAAGTGTGCCCAGTCCAAGGAGAGAGACCCCGACCCAACAGACAGGTCTTAGTGTTTAGATCTGGGAATGTGGGCTAATACCTTTTGGTCCTCATCTCAGGTTCCTTGCTTTCTTTGCTTCTTCCTAGATGAAAAAAAGTTGGGGATCACAATTTTAAACCAAATGTAACCCTACTTTCATAGGTGGCTTTCTAGAGTCTAAATTTGAAAAAACTGCTTGGCGTCCTTGGCTGAAATCTCTTTTGGCTTTTCTGTCAAGAGGCGAAATTTCCACCTGTGAAATCAGAGAGATGTCCATGAATGCAAGCATCAATCACTTTCCCAATCTTCCATTCCTAAAGCCTCAAGGCGGCTCCACTCTGTCTATATCCTGTCTTTGCGGTGATGTGTACTGGTATATCTGTCTTAGTTGTTTACAGAGGAGTTAAACATCCTCTGTGCCAGTTCATTAAGAGTCACTGGCTTAATCTTTTTTTATTAAGGTATCATTGAAAATACACTCTTTTTTTATTAAGGTATTATTGATATACACTCTTATGAAGGTTTAACATCAAAAAACAATGTGGTTACTACATTTACCCATATTATCAAGTCCCCACCCATACCCCAATGTAGTCACTGCCCATCAGTGTAGTAAGATGCCACAGATTTACTGTTTGCCTTCTCTGTGCTATACTGTTTTCCCGGTGACCCCCCACACCATGTGTACTAAACATAATACCCCTCAATCCCCTTCTCCCACCCTCCCACACCCCTCCTCTTTGGTAACAACTAGTTCCTTCTTGGAGTCTCTGAGTCTGCTAATATTTTGTTCCTTCAGTTTTGCTTCGTTGTTATACTCCACAAATGAGGGAAATCATTTGGCACTTGTCTTTCTCCAACTGGCTTATTTCACTGAGCATAATATCCTCCAGCTCCATCCATGTTGTTGCAAATGGCAGAATTCGTTTTTTTCTTATGGCTGAATAGTATTCCATTGTGTATATACATACCACTTCTTCTTTATCCATTCATCTCCTGATGGACACTTAGGTTGCCTCCATATCTTGGCTATTTTTAAAAATGCTGCAATAAACATAGGGGTGCATATGTCTTTTTGAATCTGAGAAGTTGTATTCTTTGGGTAAATTCCAGGAGTGATATTCCCAGGTCAAATGGTATTTCTATGTTTAGTTTCTTGAGGAACCTCCACATTTCTTTCCACTATGGTTGAACTAGCTTACATTCCCACCAGCAGAGTAGGAGGGATCCCCTTTTTTCGAATCCTTGCCAGCATTTGTTGTTCTTAGTCTTTTGGATGGTGGCCATCCTAACTGGTGTGAGGTGATATCTCATTGTGGTTTTAATTTGCATTTCCCTGATGATTAGTGATGTGGAGCATCTTTTCATGTGTCTGTTGGCCATCTGAATTTCTTCTTTGGAGAACTGTCTCTTCATATCCTCTTCCCATTTTTTAATTGGGTTATTTGCTTTTTCGGTGTTGAGGTGTGTAAGTTCTTTATATATTTTGGGTGTTAACCCCTTGTCTGATATGTAATTTACAAATATACTCTCCCATACTATAGGACGCCTTTTTGTTCTGTTGATGGTGTCCTTTGCTGTACAGAAACTTTTTTAGTTTGATTAAGTCCCATGAGTTCATTTTTGCTTTTATTTCCCTTGCTCAAGGAGATGTGTTCAGTAAGTAGTTGCTCATGTTTACATTCAGGAGATTTTTGCCTATGTTGTCTTCTAAGAGTTTTATGGTTTCATGACTTACATTCAGGTCCTTTATCCATTTCAAGTTTACTTTTGTGTATGGGGTTAAACAATAATCCAGTTTCATTCTCTTGCATGTAGCTGTCCAGTTTTCCCAACACCAGCTGTTGAAGAGGCTGCCATTTCCCCATTGTATGTCCATGGCTCCTTTATCGTATATTAATTGACTATATATGGTTGGGTTTATATCAGGGCTCTCTAGTCTGTTCCATTGGTCTATGGGTCTGTTCCTGTGCCAGTACCATATTGTCTTGAGTACTGTGGCTTTGTAGTAGAGCTTGAAGTTGGGGAGCATAATCCCCCCCCACTTTATTCTTCCTTCTCAGGATTGCTTTGGCTATTTGGTGTCTTTTGTGGTTCCATATGGATTTTAAAATGATTTTCTCTAGTTTGTTCAAGAATGCTGTTAGTATCTTGATCGGAATTGCATTGAATCTGTAGATTGCTTTAGGCAGGATGGCCATTTTGACAATATTAATTCTTCCTATCCATGAGCACGGGATGTGTTTGCATTTATTGGTATCTTCTTTAATTTCTCTAATGAGTGTCTTGTAGTTTTCATAGTATAGGTCTTTCACATCCTTGGTTAGGTTTATTCCTACGTATTTTATTCTTTTTGATGCAACTGTGAATGAAATTTTTTTCCTTATTTCTCTCTCTGCTAGTTCATTGTTAGTGTATAGGAATGCCACAGATTTCTGCATATTAATTTTGTATCCCATAACTGTTGAATTCAGATATTAGATCTAGTAGTTTTGGAGTGGATTCTTTAGGGTTTTTTATGTACAATATTATGTCATCTGCAAACAGGGACATTTTAACTTCTTCCTTGCCAATCTGGATGCCTTTTATTTCTTTGTTTTGTCTGATTGCTGTGGCTAGGATCTCCAGTACTATGTTGAATAACAGTGGGGTGAGTGAGTATCCCTGTCTTCTTCCCAATCTTAGATGAAAAGCTTTCAGCTTCTTGCTGTTAAGTATAATGTTGACTGTGGGTTTGTCATATATGGCCTTTATTATTTTGAGGTACTTGCCCTCTATACCCATTTTGTTGAGAGTTTTTATCATGAATGAATGTTGAATTTTGTCTAATGCTTTTTCAGCATCTATGAAGATGACCATGTGGTTTTGTCCTTCTTTTTGTTGATGTGGTGGATGATGTTGATGGATTTTTGAATGTTGTACCATCCTTTCATCCTTGGAATAAATCCTACTTGATCATGATTGATGATCTTTTTGCAGTATTTTTTAATTCGGCTTGCTAATATTTTGTTGAGTATTTTTGCATCTATGTTCATCAGGGATATTGGTCTTTAGTTTTCTTTTTTTGTGGTATCTTTGTCTGGTTTGGTATTAGAGTGATGCTGGCCTCATAGAGTGTGTTTGGAAGTATTCCCTCTTCTACACCTTGGAAAACTTTAAGGAGGATGGGTATTAAGTCTTCACTATATGTTTGATAAACTTCAGCGGTGAAGCCATCTGGTACAGGCATTTTGTTCTTAGGTAGGTTTTTGATTTCGAGTTCAATTTCATTGCTGGTAATTGGTCTGTTGAGATTTTCTGTTTCTTTCTGGGTCAGTCTTGGAAGGTCTTATTTTTCTAGAAAGTTGTCCATTTCTTCTAGGTTATCCAGTTTGTTAGCATATAATTTTTCATAGTATTCTCTAATAGTTCTTTGTATTTCTGTGCTGTCCATAGTGATTTTTCCTTTCTCATTTCTGATTCTGTTTATGTGAGTAGACTCTTTTTTTCTTGATAAGTCTGGCTAGGAGTTTATCTATTTTGTTTATTTTCTCGAAGAACCAGCTCTTGCTTTCAGTGATCCTTTCTATTGTTTTATTCTTCTTGATTTT